>OY997390.1:4323034-5523034 GCA_963921505.1 Phakellia ventilabrum
TGCAATATTTAATTGGTGAGTCCGGATTGCGAAATCAGTATATTTGTGAATAGCAAGGCGGATTTAGCTGTAAAATCGGATATGAAGGGTTTCTGTGAAAAAGCATGCGTAGGATTTTGGCCTGTCCTGTGTAGGTTGTGTGTAGGTGACAATGAGGGGTGAAACTGTGCGGGGAGTGCAATATTTGGAATTTTAGCAAAAAGTTTTTTTGTGTGAATATTAAGCAGAGGGGGTGTCCGTAAGGGTACATTCCTATACCTTGTTGGGTTACTTTTTGGGGATTCCATCCCTATATTTTCTTTGAAATGTTTTTTTGTTACTTGCTTCTGTTTGGGGGAGGATAAAGGTATGAATGGTTTTTAGATGGTGTGGTTGTGTGGGGTAGATGAGCGGCATTAGCTGTATCCACATATGCTCCCATTCATGATAAACTAACAGCACCTATAATGTAAGACACAGAATGCACTTTGCACTGCAAGCTTTCAGTGGGGCTTAAAGATACAGCAGAGTAGCAAAATACAGCTAATGTGAATTGTAGCTAAGCACCTACCCACTTGAGAATGCCACTGCACACCCACTCATTCTTATATGCAACATTGTAATGGAAGACAGCTGTCTACAGCAGTTTGCCAACTCCATTTAATGCACATCATGGAGGTTAGTATGGTCTGTAATGGTCTAGCAGTTGTATCAGTGTTCTTACTATTATAACGTAACTACAGCAACTCACTTTGGGTCCGTCATAAAGCGTATTCCAAGTATTATATTGAACGTCTAAGCAGAACAGCTCGTGCTCGAGGCTGTGTTTCCGGTGTAGGCGTAACCACCGTTTAAAGCGCAGAATGGAACGGAACAGAACGGCGTATAGCAAAACTAATTTAGCTAGTTTGGTTTCGATTTGATGAAATTACTCAATGAAAATATAAATAAAGCATTATATAACATACAATAGTCAAACACTCAAAAGACAAAACTTAGAAACATCTATTAAGTGAAGTAATTGTAGAAATGCAAGAGGGTAGTGTATTCCAACTTTCAAGAATATCTATAACAGTTAATCCGAGAAAGTTTATGTTACAGTTTAAAGATACATGTAGCATGTGTGTGAGTATTAGCATATTCAAAGCACCTTACAATTCCTCAAACGTATATAGAAAACATACTTTGGTCTGCAAACTATCAGCAGACCCGTTGGACTACTGTCACGTGGTAACGAGTTTGACACAATCAGACACACGTGATACATGCTGACACACGTACGTACATGTACAAGGTACATGTATAGCAATCTTAGTACCAGCCCGTCGCCATAATACATAGTGTCCTCACCAAGAGCACCTTAAAAGTGATTACTTCACACTATTTCAGTCCCTTGTGCAATACAAGGGGGGAGATGGGAGCATAATCACTTAAGCCCAAGCAAAGCAATATTACCTTGAACATCTGCTGTAGTGCGAGAGTGGATGGGCATAGGTAGAATCTTGTTGAGACGTCTCATCAGCTCATGCAGGACTACTTTCTGTTCGTCGTCCAGTTTGTCCTCAAGGGTATGAATAGCATCTTGAGAAGCAATGAGTATTTACAATAATTATTGGCAGTGTCTGTCGTGACCAAAAACCAAAATGCAGGTCAGAAAGCAAATAGGACTGTTCTAACATACCAAGCACAGAGCTCCTTTCATTGGGCTTGATGTTCTTGACCACTGGGCTTGATGTTCTTGACCATCGTAGCTGTAGCACGAAGCCATTGGAGGTGCCAAACAGTCACCAAAAGGGGTAATTCCGGTTCTACCACGCTCTAGGACACGGGCAAATGCAGACTCCTTGCTCGAGGATCATCTACAAACGCTAGACCATATGGATAAACACGCGCCTTGTATACCGCACCGGAAACGACAATACGACATTCATTCCTAAAATTGGCATTATGTAATAGTTAGAACCCAGTAGTAGATTTATCAGATATACACGAGGTTGTTATTACATGAGGCCGAGGCCCGCAGGGCCTAGTCTCGTGCCCAGACCTTGGCTAGCTCCTCCCCGGCGAGGGGAGGAGCCAAGGTCTGGGCACGAGACTACGCAGGGCCGAGGCTTCATGTAATAACAACCGAGTGTAATCTGATAAATCTACTACACTGGGTTCTAAGTATTATTAAAGTGTCTTGTAGCCCATGACTAAAGAGACGAGCTCCAGAAAGAAAAGAACCGCATAAAGAAAAGAAGAAGGGAGTTACAAGAACAGTGTGCACACGAAATACAAGGACAATTGAATCCACAGCTCCAACGTTCGATAGAACTTGCTCAAGAGAAGGGGTCTTCAGCATGGCTCACAGTTTTGCCCGTGGCCGAACATGGGTTCCTTCTACACAAGGGGGAATTTCGTGATGCATTATGCTTACGGTACGGATGGAACCTCAGAAACACCCCCACTTTATGCAATTGTGGCACCTCCTTTTCGGTGGATCATGCCATGACCTGCCACATGGGCGGCATTCCAACTATCCGCCATAACGAGATACGTGACATCACGGCAACTCTGCTTACAGAAATTTGCCATAATGTTGCAACTGAGCCACTCCTCCAGCCTCTTACTAATGAGTCATTCGCTCATCGCTCAGCCAACACAGAACCAAATGCTCGCCTTGATATCCGTGCCAGAGGTTTTTGGAACACAGGCCAGGACGCATTTTTTGATGTTAGGGTTTTTTACCCAAACGCGTCTAGCAATCGCTCCATGACCACTGCTGCTGCATATCGCAAGCATGAATCAGCAAAAAAGAGAGAGTATGCCCAACGTGTTCGTGAAGTGGAGCGTGGTGTTTTCACACCCCTTGTTCTCTCAGCAACGGGTGGAATGGGCCGTGAAGCTGCAACTTTTTACAAGAGATTGGCAGATGGAATCTCCAGGAAGGAGCATAAAGAATATTCTGTCGTCATGGGATGGATTCGTTGTCGTCTCTCCTTCGCAATCCTCCGCTCTGCTATCCTATGCATTCGTGGAAGCAGATCCTCTCGCCACCGCCCAGTCCATGAACTAAACATTGCACTAGCTACATCAGAGGGATGTGTTCCCTCTGCTGTGGAGTGAACTCTAAGTTTTATTGACTCTATTATTAGCTTTCTAAGGCTATAACTTTCTAAGGCTTACCCTTTAATTACTAAGTTGCGATTTGGAAAAAAAATTTCGCGATAAAAAAAACTTCAGGAAAAAAAAGGAAAAAAAAGTATCCGACCTGGATTCGAACTCACAATCTCTTACATCGTAGCCCTACAGTTTAACCACCAGGCTATGGGCTTAAGTTAAGAACTGTAGCATCAGGAGCCCATAACCCAAGAAGGAGCGTTGAACTAGTGATTCCACCTGTTGTCGAATGGCACCTACCAGAAAACTCCATATATGGAATACCTAGCAGCTATGCATGGCTGGTTTACTACTAGACTAGTGCTAAGTAAATTATAGCGCTTACATAGCACTTACCATATAAGGAGTGTTGGGCAAGTGCTATTTGACAACAGGTGGAATCAGCATACATGCACAAGTTTAACGCTCCTTCCCTTTGGGTTATGGGCTCCTGGTAGCATACAAGCGCATATTTGTTAATTGGGATTGATGTTGCCAAAAGGCAACATTCGGTGTTCATTGTCTTCATTGTCTTCTGTATGACTAATCAGGTTAGTTAGAGTAATTAGTGCAGCCAACTGTGACTAATTTGGCTGCAGCTGGCTCTTCTGCAGCTAGGCAACTAGTCACTTAGCAACTGTTTCCAATGCAGCACAAATGTGATTGGCTGTTATCAATGCAGCATTGGTTAGTTAAAGGTTATTAGTAATTTTATTTGAATTTGCTACATTCGACTGTTCTGGTTGTCTGTGTACTACAGCTGTTCGAAAGTGCTATTGTTTTGAGTTAGATTCCAATACGTATGGCGTGTTTTTGCCCGTAAATCGATGTGGGATAGCACGGTAAGCTACTGGTCTCATCTATAGCTAGTTTTGTTGGTTTCTGTGTGTTGGTACGTGTGGCAACGCTGCCAGCCTACCGTTTTTGCCAAAATGGCACTAGGGTCAGGCTAGACGGGTAGCTACCATGGCTATAGCTGTTGTTCATGTTTGTTACAATTGCTGGGAGTGTTTCGCCACTTGTAGCTACTATTTTGCGTTGTGAAGGCTGCTAGCTACCCAGTTTACTGCGTTATGCTGAATGGTACCTTTTGAACCTTCTGGCAAGCTGTAGTTTGCCCTGTGGTTCTTCCTGCTTTGACAACTCTTGTCAGAATGACTTAGGCACAATACATCTCCCTTGGAAGACTTACCTGTTAACTTTCCAGGTATCTAAGTACCAGCCGGGCGCGCGCCCGGCTGGTAAAAAAAACCTGTCTGTATGTTTTTGTGGAGGAAAGCATGCGAAACAGTAACTCTTCGGGAAGAAAGGGGCTACTTAGAACGTTTCTGTTCCCAGGGGAGCCACTACAAGTCTAGAGGGTTTGAATGATAACTGTAGCTACGGTTCAAGGATTAAATGGTTTCACATGCAATGAGAATAAAAGGTATTTTTTGTTGGGAGTTCCAAAAAGGTAAGTTAATAGGTGCAGGCGTAGCTACTTGTGGTTGCCCAGTGCATGTGACATACTGTGCGCATGGATGCAAAACCGCCGGTTGCTGATCTTCGCCTCAAAAATGTAGCTCTTTTGTGCTAAAATCATGGTGATCACTTAAAGCAATTTTGAGGTAGCCTCTCTGAGAAAGAAGGAGGAGGCGGAGGAGGAGGAGAAGGAGCAAAAAGTGTAGTCAGGAAGTCTGTATCGTTACCAGCTACAAATTGCAGGGAAAATAAATGTCCATGCATATATGCTTTGTGCAGATAGATACTGATTTGGTTGCACAGCAGCAATACTGACGTGACAACTACCCCACTCCATTTTTAGATCTCCCCCCCCCCCCTTGGAAATTTTTCTCGAACCGCACATGTGTGGGTTAGTGCTAAGTAGCTATAGCTAGTAGCTAGCTATTTTCTTTTACAAAAATATCATGTGAGTCTACATTTGATATAGCTATACATAGTACATGTACATTTGTAGCCATACCTATACATTAATTCAGTAGTGAATAATAATGTATGTTGTTAGGTGCTTGATATAGTTAAGGCAGCTTAAGTTGTAACTAGATAGCTAGTTAGCTACATTAACAAAATAGTTCCCAACACAGAAGGCTGTTGGGTAAAAAATTACATGCCTCTCAAGGAACTACTTATGTTCTTCCGCTTTGTTTCCAACTTTAGCCTGTTGCTCCACTTCACCCATGCAGCTACGAAATAAAGCTGGCTGAAAGTATTGAAGTTCAGATGCACTGGCGCTGTCATCACTCCATTGGTCAGCAATTTTCTCTGTGACTCCTTCTGCAAAATGTTCTGGTTGTGATACAATCATGGGAGGATTTACAGTCACTAAATGCCAAGCAATCATCACTGCCTCATCTAGGCACTTGTCAACTTTACACTTTTCTTGTGTGTACACCTTGTTTTGACCATGGCCATACTTCATTTCACATGTTTCTGAAACCTATAATGTATTAACGATAGGCAAATTAAAGATAAAGATGTTGCTATATATGGTCACAGTAGCTGGCTAGCTATATTAATGCCATCCTTTGAATAAATTCCGATTCAATAAAAGCAGTGAATCCTATGCCACAAAAATGAGCTAGGGGGGGCAAATATTAATTAGGATATAGTCAGCGGAACGGGGTACCACATTTTTGGGGTGGTGGAAGTGAAAATGAGAGTGAATGATGAGAGATCACTATATAACATGGGCAGTGCATTGCTATTCTTTATCAGCCTGAGTGAGATTCTGTGATGGCGAAAATGAATGAGGCTCACGAGTTTGAGCAGATTTTAGCTATCATCAAGAGGGCTGTTACAAGAAAACAGAGTAGCTAACTACGAGCTTACAGAGAGTATGAAGCGAGAAATGGACCTGTAGCTACTACTTGTAATTGAGCTGGTTATAAGCTATGGACGTAGCTATAAAGTGTATTATAGACTACTTGTTGAATAATAATATTGTTTATGGTTGCACTAGCTGGCATTGGCTGTTTAACTCATGCATGGTTGTGTACATAGTTAAGATCGTTATGTTTATATACAATCATAGTACGTGCATGTGTACATAAAAGTATATAGCTAATACTCAAGCATGCATGCATGCATGCGTACATATATAGGTACTTGAACCTTTTGCTGTACAATACTGCCGCACTCTAGGTCTGTGGATGCGTGTATTCTGGCTGCGCGGACACTTTCGGTTAGCATGTTGTACCCGGACACTATTTGCGAAGCTGGACAGATTCCACTAGCAGTTTGTGTCAGACCCGGACACTATCCGTGGCCGGACAGAATCTGCTGTGACACCGTCGACACAAGAGACCGCGCAGCGCGGAATATGTTTCTATCAACGCAGCATCTCGGCGCACAATATTGGCGTGAGAGCGACCGATGCCGATTTCGAGTGAGTACGCTGCTGGTGAAAGTCCTACACCTTTTCAAGGTAAAGAAGAACCGTACACAGGACGTGCGGTTTAAATCGTAGTCGTGACTGCATTAGGGCGTTTATCTGCACGCGTAAGATCGTAGTAATGAATATTGATTTCTCGATTGCTGAACCAGCCGCCGCCCTGTATAGAGTCAAATTCATACCAAGAACAAAAATATAGCATAATGTAATCAGCTCTTCTGAGTTACCTTTTCGAGGATTTTCTTCCTTAGCTCTTCTGCTTCCTGACAGTGATCGTCTCTTAGACCGCTCGCATACAGAAGTCGACCATAGCCATGAACAAGATCGTCAGCAGCTTCGTTTGTTAGTGAAGTGCTGTTGGGTTGAAACAACTTTTGCAGTTCTTGGTACAGGCAAAAACGGACTTCAATTTGGCCCATTTCAAAGGCATTCTGTGAACATAAAAGAAAGTAAATCTGACTGCTATATAGAGTTAATTTCACTATCGTCTAACCTGAAAGATAAAGCGAACAATTTCCCTGGCTTTTTCAGGATGGCTTTCCAAAACTTTGGCAAGATTTGCACTGGCACTTCCTTGTCCCTCGAAATACGCACGGTACTTAGCAGCAAGATTGGTATTTACTCCTTCTGATGGACTGCTGCTCTTGTCAGAGCCACTTAAGCTTGTAATTATTGAGGAGACAATTTTAAATCATGCTGAATATAGGATAATAAAATTAAAACAAACCTCTCAAGTCGCTTTTCAAGAACAGCCAACTCCTCACCTAATCGTATACAGTTTTCGCACTGATCTCTGTGGTGACGGATACACATTATACAATGACTGCTATCCTATGCACAAAACTGGAAACATCTATAATGACTTTACCGACCATTTACGCGAATCACAGATTACTGAAGCTCATGCTATTATCATGACTTTTTTTTAAACAATAATGGCTACATCATACCGTATAGGACAATGCAAAGTAAGGTTAAGTAGAATTGAATGAGAATATGGTGCCTTTTTTACAAGCCCATGCTATAGTGACTTCTTTCAGGACAGATGCTCTTACTGAACTACTGCGGTCCACGAGTAGAGGAGCAGTAGCCAGGCTTTATATAGCTGCCAATCTCACTAGTATTTGCTATAGCCGTAGGACCCAAGTGTAAAACGTGTGACCTGGCATCGGAAATATGACTTACTGGCAATCTTTTGAGTCCCGTATAGGTTTACAGTCTGCATTTTCCCCCGCCATTTGCTTCCAGGCTTCACTTCAAACACAGCTCTAGCTTGTTACTCCCCTTTTTGAACGCAGGAACGGCGGACGGAAGTGCATGTGAAACAATTTGCATGTATTCAGCATAATAATTACATAACGCGCGTAACACTTTGCTAATAGTGTTTAGCATTCGCTACGCTAACGGAAGTAACCAGACTTTGTGTAAATCTTGATCTCATAGCAACGGTTGTGCAGCAAACAGCTTGTAAAATATTGTATACCCTAACCATTCCCCAAACACTATTATAGCTATAGCTAGTCAGCCATGCCATTCAGAAGCATATATGACATTGCGTGCAGAAGCGTTCCCATAGACTCTGGCTAACGAGCTCTGTAGCTATACACAATCTGGTAATCGGCGCCATTTGGAGCCATGCTGTTAATTATTCAAAGTAGCACACTATGCATTTGCTCGGATGTATACGCTTCGAAACTATGGTAGCAGATATGGAAGACGTGTCCGAGCAAATACAGTGTGCTATGTGGGCAATAGAACCTCTTTTTTATAATAACAATTTATCCACAGTAGCATTAGCTAAAACATAAGTGTACCCTATTTAAAAATTGCTAAATAAGGTGTGCACGTGCGATTTAAATGCAGGAAGAGTAAGTACATTGGTGACATTAGTAGGTAATGAGTTCCAGGATGAAATGGTATATTCAGAACAAATGAGTGCAAGCCTGGAGAGTTGCCTTCGGCATAGTCTGACTCTTCCCACTATCAAGAGTTTCCACTGAACCTGAGAATACACTCCCAAGTGTAAAGTTTATTTTTTCCCTTGACTTCCACAGGTACACCAACCTTTCTTCAATGCTACAGGGCCCAACAGGAGAAATGCTATTGTCTTGAAAACTCCAGCAAAGCTCTCAATGGGGAGCTACAGGAGAGAACTTGTTTTATGATAATGTTAACTAATTAAAAGCTGCATTCTAAGTGATGTCATGTAGATAGTAGAAGTAACCTTATAGTTAAATCATTCTACAAGCCCCCAAAAACTATTTAGCTCAGCCTAACTTGCATGTCTGTCACCTGGCTCTGTAGCTCAGCGTACAGTCATGTGTCTGTTAGTGGCTATATACTGCTTGTTTTTTCGCCAGTGTTAATAATGATGTGTTTGTATGCAAAAAACAAAACTTCATAATTATAGTAGGCACCTTAATTTTTAAACAGGTATGAGTTAGTAGGTTTGGGGAGTTTAGTACACTTGATAATTTTAATAAGGCAAGTTTTATTTTAGGATTTGAGAATTGGAACAGGGATGATTTTAAAGCATTATTAAAGCTAGTTAAGAGCTTTGTATTATTGATATGGGAGACTAGGAAGAAGGAATTGTGTGGTGATCAGGATTGTGTGGTCTCTGGTTGTTGTTGCTCTTGTCCTCTGACTGGAGGTCTTACAAGCTCCGCCTGCGTCTGTGGGTGCGTGGTCAATGGCGTAAGCGCTACGGCAGCAGCATGAGTATATTATTATTATTATTATTATTAGTAAGATATAAGACAATGTAGCTAGCCAACGAATTGAAAACTTAATGCAAATATACAAAATCTATAGCTAGTGCCGTATAAAATTATACTAGTGTGTGCTAAAAGAAGTTAATAAACAAAGCTAATGTCGAATAAAATCATGCAAGTATCCGTCCAGATTTTTACTGCCACAGATCTTGTGATCGTGTATAGTTCGCGGCAGGTCTACATGTGCCGACTCTAGTTTTTGCAGGTTCCGCAACGTCTCCGTTATAACTCCGATATAGAGCGGGTTGTATGATGTTAGTATCATGTTCATTGGGATTAGCCGAAATTGGATCTTCAGGTACGTTTTTGTCGCTAACAATAAGTGGCGGTGTTGCTGTAACGATCCTCCAAGAAATTAATATTGCATCATTAATACAGGCCCCTAAAGGCTTGGACTTGTCCCGAAGTAGATATGGTGCTGATTCATTTTGTAATTTCGCCATAATCTAATAGGAATAAACAAAAGCCTGTGATAATTTAGGCGTGATTAGCTATAAAATTTTATAACACCTGTAAATTGCTCAAGACATACCGTGACATACCGTATATGCTTACCTTTTGCCCAATTCTGTCAATCAAAGAAGGATCTATGGGTTTTCTTAGACCGCTTGCATGAAGTAGTCGACCATAGCAGTGAACAAGATCGTCTGACGACTCTGCAGCCATCGGCTGTCTTCGGGGACTTGGAAGAGTAAAAAGGTAAAGAAGCTTGTGCCATATAGCTTCAAGGACCAGTTTTTTGCATTCGTCATAGGCAGTCTATAGGTAAATATGAGGTCTAAGTGAATAGTGTGATATGCTATTTGCCATGCGCCAGTGCTACAGTCTTAAGCAAAAGCGCGGCAGGTATACTTGGCTACTGCCAATACAATGCTAATTATTAATACGATTACAATACAATACTAATTATTAATACAAAATTCACTATAACCTAAACCCGAGGATAAACGCCACAATGGATGATTGACGATGTCAATTTGATATTGTCATTGGAGCGGAGCTGATCGCAAATATGGAACTAAAACCGCATGAAAAGGTAGTTTTTGGATCGGTGCTGCAGCAATATTTGATTTTATTGAATCTGTATCATACCAGTTACCTGAAATATAATGCTGACGAGTCCTTTGGCAACCTCTCTTTCAGTAGAATGTTGTCCGAATGATTTAACCAACTGTCGACCTTTTTCCTTAGTAAAGAATAAACTGAATTCTTGTATCAGCTGATCGTGAGTGTTCTGTCCCCTCTCCTTCTGGGCAGCCAATGCTGGACTACTACGACTGTAAAATAAAATAGGACCCGTCACTCATGTTTCATTTCATACTTCAAAGACGCACCTACCGACGCATTTCCGCTTTCAAGCTCTCTAGCTCGATTTTGCAATCATCCAGTTCTCTTCGAACCCTAAATGTATCCAAATCGGTTACAGGGCTCAAGAGTATACGTAACGGATTCTTTACTACAGACAGTTTTGTACAAACATGTTATACAAACTCGCCTTTCACAATAATACTTACTTTGCATTTTCCGTTTTCATTGCCTCCCAGTCTTTACATGTCCTAGCAACAAATGAAAGTTAACGTACTCAAACGGCAAAGTATTGAGCATGTATGGGTAATGTTACCTTTCAAGACTATTGTCTAGTAACATTTCTGCCGTTACTTCACTATAGCGGTTAAAATTATAACAACAATAACAAATTTAGCACTGCTGCCGGAGATCTCAACCAGCTATGCATAAAATAATGCGTTCAACTTACTGTTTCGCCATTCTTCCTTAGAAAGCATAAATGCTTCGGGAAATGGCATCCCTCACTTATATACACCACATAGTAATATTCATACATTCCGCGAAGCATCATTTAACGATCACGTGTAGTACTAGGGAAGTCACCAAGATTGGGTCGTGTACCGAATTAATGTGGCCCCAAGGACACTCAATCACTAACGCTATTAATAATATTAAATATCTTTGGTGGCTCTCCGCCCGAAGTTTGTCCGGTGATTGATAAACAATTCTGCCGATGGTGCATGCCATTCAAGGCGCGGTTTATGCTTTTTGGTGCCTGCAGCCAGATAGAGTTTTGCAATGAAAAAAGCATGTGTTACTCATGGAATGGAAATATGCAAGCCTATAGCAATGTGTTACTCATGGGAGTGAATTTTGCAACAAAACACTCAATTAGTGACTCACAAGAAGGAGTTATGCAACTCTAGTTTGCACCGCTTTTCATAAGGAAGGATTTATGCAAAACCATTAATAGGTCCACCCCTATTGGTTGTACTATATTATAAGGCATGTATGTATATAGAAAAGTTCATTCTCCCAAATATTGCTGTGTTAATGTGAGAGTTGAAGCTGCTGTCACATAACAATATTCATGACTGATATACGCGACCAACGCCTATTAATGGTTTTCAATACCTTGTGAAAAGGAATGTGTATTATACTTGGAGCAAAATATGCAAATTGGAGCTGCATGAATCCTTCCCATGAGTCAGTCATGGAGTGTTTTGCATACGGAGGATGCCTTAGACACTTAATTTATGCTTCGTGTAGCTTTTTGTGGCTGAAGTAACTGCTTATCCAGGACTGAAACGTTATTCGGCCTGGCCTCGGTCTGTTGAGCTCTCCGTACCTACGCTTCTACTTTTTGTGCGAACTAGGTCCTTCTTTACAATCGTCATTGTGTGGTCTGTATGTTGACTGGGTACTAAAAATCTTTCTTCTTGAAGGCTCGGCTATCTTTGTTGAATTATACTGTTTGTTGCTTCTTGCTTATATGTTGGCTAGCTACACTAAACTCTCCACTAGAAAAACATTTTTGGTTGATTGTCTGGCACCTTTAACCAGGTGTGACAGTGCGGTTGAGACTGTGTGCGGCTTCTTTGATCCGCCCACGCAAGGTGACACAAATACAATTACATCCTGTGGCGTGCTTAGCTATCATAAATGTGCTGTTGATTGAAGGTAGATAGTTGGAAAATGTACCTAGATGTCATTGTACAAGTTACTATAGTTATAAGTAACTCGGGGGAGGAATCAGGGTGTTTCGTAAGTGGTAGTTTTAGCTTGTGTTTGTAATTCTGTAGCATGTAGAGAGAGGGAGGGGGGGGAGGAGGAGATATTCTTGAGTCATACCTTAGCTATATTATCCTAGCCCCTAGAGATGTCTATTCATTTCATGAAGCTGTGACCATTAAATTTGTATACACACATCAACTCCATTTTCAGATCTAGATGTCCTGGGCAGACGGATACGAACTAATGCATGCTAAATATAATAATACAAATGGCAATCACTGCAATCTTGAGATTAATGTAAGAGCAAAACTATCATGCATGTATCATGCCACCTTGATCAACACACATGGACAAGGTTGTAAGCCAGGAAGCTTGCTGGTATGCTATGTATTGATGTTTTTACAGATGGTCAAGTCAGTATCACAAACGATATCCTTGAACAGGATCACTTGAATAACAACCAATTCATGTTTGTTAATGTGACATCACTGTAATGAAAAAGTGGTTCCAAGTAGGTGAAGCACAGTCATGATAGCTAAATGAGGGAATACTAACTACTCATTAATGTCAGTTCTTTTATACATGGTTCCAAACATTCGTGTATTCTTCATTCATTTTCCCCATCTATAGCTAGTGTATGTACTATGTATCATCCATAAAACTAATTAACGTTATAATGTAGAAAAACTATTGACCTCACTTTACACAGCAATTTCAATAAACACTAACGAACTCACAAATAACAAAATTTTTATTGCATTTTGCTAGAAAATGTACACATCAACTACAAAAAGTCTATGACAGCTTTTACTTCCTTCTGAGTTGTAGCTACGCGAACTTGAATTTCGGTCTGCGTAAAATCAAATGTTACTTCAATTGGACGATCCAGCCCCTTTTCTTTATCCGGCATTTCAATGCTCACTTGGCCAAGCTCTTCGACTGTTAGTTTTCCAAACTCATCACATATATAATCTACAGTTGCTCTAGGACTCCTAAACACCCTAAATGTAGCGCTAGTTGTATCGCTTTCATAAGGCGAGAAAGTGGAATTGTATACTGTATCAGCAGACAGCGATTCACCAACTTCGACAATTTTAAGGAATAGTTTTGTCATTTTAGGCTTCCCATCCTTATTAATATCAAAGTAGGGCTTCTTACGAAGATGGTACTGGTTGTTTTCGTCGAACGGTTTCGAACATGCTGTTCCATAAGTCGCATCTGCTCGTCGCGATCGGACCCTTTCTGGGGACTTGCAGTATAGAACTGCCCCATAAACTATGGCGTATTCTGGTTGCGCAGGGATATATAGATTTTTTAAACGTCCGTTGATCATGAAACGTTCTTTGACTCTTGAACGAATGTACTCTGATCCTCCAAACCCTCCAACTAGATATATCGTGTCAACCCTCCCAGCGAGACCGTCCAACTCCTTGTGAAGACATTCAAGAATACCATTAACGACTGGCTTATAAAATTCCTGCATCTTCCGATATGGGAGCCGGAGATCTTGGTCTTCCAGAGTGATCTCAGGATCGTTCAGCTTTTCTATCGTAGCTGTGAGCCGCTCAGAATAAGTACTGCAAAACGCACTGCCTAGGTTGATGCATGCTTCTGCATTCGAGTCCTCCTTCTTGGCCTTATTTCCGAACTCCGTTTTTTGTGTCTCGAACTGATGCTGAAGTATTGACAGCAGAACTGCACGATTCTTTGCATTTGTAGACATATCGCGGGTCTGTATAAACGCTTTGAATCCTGGATCATCAACAAGGGACTCTAGAAATTTTTCAAATTCTTTGTTGACTTTTGTTCCACCCCAAGCATTTCCAGCAGGAGATCGAAGGACTTCTATGTCATCGTGGCCGCCAGTGATCCTGTGAGCAGCAATATCGACGGTGCCACCACCTATGTCCACTACAATGTATTCATCAGACCGTAAACCTTTATTTGTTGTACGTTCCCGGCAATAGAACGCCGCTGCTTCGGGTTCAAGAGCAAGTGTAAGCTTGTCGGGTGAATCAACTGAACATCGTGTCGGAACGTACATGCGGGAAGGCTTAAGGTCGCCGTAAAGGGTACTCGAACATAAGCCAGCCTAAAAATAGAAAGGGAATGCCAATTAACATACATGTAGTTAATATGCAACTACACATAATGCAACTGCATTGTCATAAACTACACTTCTCTATCTAATTACCTGACTGTCATCAGGCAAGGTTCGAATTCCATACTTATTAACTAGTAGCAATATATACTCCATCATTTATGCTCTCTTTGCTTCTTGCAGACACTAGCTAAGCGTGATTTCATTCCTAACAGGGCTCTCTTCAGGGCTCTCTTTTTTACCTTGTAGCCTGCTTCTCTCATCATCTGCTTCCCTTTAGCTCTCCAAATGGCTGGAACAGTGATGACCCAATCGAGGTCAGTAGGTGCATATTTGATTTGAGCTCTTCCAATTTCCTTCATTAACTGATCTTTCAAGTAGCAGAGCATATGTGCAATCACATCAAGAATGTAATACTGCTCGCCATTTGTTGCTGCAATTGTAGTTCTTCGGCTCAAGCTCTGCAATTAAAAAAAGCAACCACATTAATTTTCATATATACATAATTATTATCTACGATTAAAATACCTACAGGTATGTTATTACACACTAATGCGTGGAAATGCAACCCTAGCAATCTATTTGCAACGTCAAACAAATCTTCAGGATATTTCTTCCGCTGCATCAACGCGACTAACCTCGTCGTCCTTGAGAGTCATCTTGACTTGTTCGAAGTAGATGAAATTTAATCTTTCATTACTTCTCAAGGCAGAATGCCTTCGACGAGCTTCATGTCCAAAGGCCACAGTCTTTCCGGAAGCATTGAGCAGGATTGCGGTAGGAACTCGAAAATGAGTTTGATCAATTTTGAGAAGCGTAGGTAGACTAGTACTATCGTACTTTGTTAAATATGCTACTGAGCACGATGTGGTCCCAAAATCAATTGCGGCTACATTTTCCGGAGTCTTTCTGAATACTGCTTCGGTGCGGGATATTTTTGTAGGTCTAGAAATACCAGTCCTCTGTTCAACACTCATTTTCAGGGAAGCAGCTTGCCGTTTGTAAAATGTTCATTAATATTATTATATTGCCGAGTGCAGATCGGCAATAAGCTGCGCAATATATATGCGGAATAAGACTGTGAATACAGTAGTGTAGAGCGCAGAGAGGTGGGCTGCGCATGCTAAGTGTATGTATATGTTTCGTACGCGATTTTTGGTTTTGGGCGCAGTTTTTACGGAGATCCGTAAAACGCCGCGTCACGAACTGTATTTTAACTCTTTGCGTGCGAGATAAAACTTAATGACAACAAAGCTGCCCGATCACTTCTGCTGCATACTCTAAGTATAGTGATAGGCCTCAGTCAGTGAGAACAGTAAGAAAAGAATATACAAATTCTTTAACATGAAGTTCACTGCTGGTAAATTACAAAACTTATGATAGTGCACAAAGGCATGAGTAGCTGTAGTCATAGTACCCTCCAGTCAAATCATGCAGGGGGAGCAGCATGATGCCAAGCTACAAGTTCTTCCCACTTGAGCTGACACAACCACTGGCAGATAACAGCATGATTCTTGATAGCTATGTGGAGTATGCTGTTAGGTGGGACAGTCTCTGTGTGGAAACAAGAAGTCAAAGTCAACACTACAGATGCATGAATTAATAATCTACTGGTCAGAATTCTACCCAGGTCTTCCACCCATACTTTATCTCATAGCCGCATGTGGACTGAAGGCCTAAATACGTGGTTAGTGTATAAGGTTATTGCATTCCAGAATGAGTCACATACACTGATGTCATGAAAACGTAACTAAGCACTTCCGTGTGACAAAAAAGGAATGGTGTGCTCAATAGCACTGGAAGGAATGTATTACACTCAAGAAATATCAACTATCGCTGTGGAGTATAGTTATGGTAGATAAATCCTTCACTTATAGCATGTACTAGCTAAAAGTTTAGCTTCCGAGCTCTTATTTCTGTGTTCACTGTAGCACCTGCCACTCCGCTTTTGCCACATGTAAGAGGGAGACTATTGCAGCTGAAAAACCATTCTTTTACAATATGCCACGAAACTGGGCAGTGAAGCCTGGGAATGTAACTAAATGAATGCAACTGGATTATATATAATAGCTGTATAAGAACTTAGCTACTACAACCCATTTGTGAAGATGGCATGTCTAAAACAGTGGGTGAAGGAAGAGTAGCTATACAAGGTGGAAAGAACAAATGGGCAGTGGCTTAAGATACGTTCTGATACAGGCTGGAATGGATTGCTTGCAATTCAATAAACAGTAGCTATATGAGGCTGTACAAACTGTGTAGCTAAGGCCTCATAAATTTGAAATGAGTTTATACCCATCCGGACTCTTCGTCAAATATGGTGGCAGCATCTGTATTTTTTGGCGATAAGCTCTGCTTCAAAATGTGATGGCGAGATGCACTGCCATTGGATCTTTGCTGTGGGCATGACCCATTGCCTAAAATGGTGGATGAATTGGGGTACGGAGGCCTGGGTACAGTCTCGAGCTCATGCCCAGACATTCATGCCCCCCACCCCCCCCCACCCCCCCCCCCCCCCCCCCCCCCCCCCCGGCAAAAAAACCCCCCCCCCCCCCCCCCCCCGTCTGGTGTTCTAATGCTCTTTGGTCCAATCAGATTGCAGCTTTTAGTTCTTCCATAAAGTTGCCATGACGTAACTCTTTGTACTATTGGTCAGTTCGATGAATTAGAATGTAAATTTGAAATATACTTTATATACAGACCAATCACATACGAGATTTATTAGCTATCAGCAAACACAGAATCTGGGCAAGAAGTTCATTTAGAACACCAGACGTTCTTTCGCTGGGAGGGAGGGTGGGTGGGGTGAACATCTGGGTACAAGACTATACATATAACCCCCCTCACCTCCAGGTCACAGAATGCTACTGTGGGTTTTCAAGGAATGAGGTAGTTCATAATGGCCCGCCCTAGCACATACACTACTTGTCGGACAGTAAGTTGGGAACATTTAGTGTACTAGCAGCCTGAGGCTTGACTTGCTTCTCATGCCTGTGTTGTAAACAAGGTAACTGAGCTACTGGAGCTCTGGCAGACACAGCTCAACCCCCGACTGGATGTACTCTTGCTGTTAGAACCCGAAGTGTTTTCAAACAGCTACACTCTGTATGTGCCATCAGAACCACTTTGGATCCGGAGTCGACTGGAAACATCTCTGTGTCAGCTGAGAAGCCATACAAAGTGTGTAGGCCTGGCATGCCTGGCCTTAGGCAATGGTTGAAATACCTTGTATTGATCTTCAACTATCATGGAGTACGGTAGTACTCTCCATATATAGGGATGGCACTGGAAAAAAATGGCTGCCCCATTGACTGTGTACAAATGTCATGTTTGAAATCTCTACTCTAGATGTAGTCATAAGCCTTTATGCGCCATGCCTGTCATTCTCGAATGTTTTCATCAATAACAAGACTGCTAACGCTGTCAGAGAGCATCGCTGCAGCCTCACATCGGCAAGTCGCTAAACCAGTTCTCATAATTCTTCTTTAGACACGATAGCATAAAATTTAAAGAAGCGATTACAGCGATTCAAACGCGAAGAAGCGGCATGTTGGATGGAGTACTGCACGCATACCAGAGCGTTTTGAAAGAACTCGATGTTTTCGGCAGTGATTTACTAGCGCTCTCGAGTGAAAGCTCACAGCTCCACGCCATTTTAATTCATAACCATTAATAACGCAACTGGAAACGCAGCCTCGAGCATGCTGCATGGACGAGCTGTTCCGCTTAGACGCTTATAATACTTGGAGTACGCTTTATGACGGGCCCAAAGTGAGTTGCTGTAGTTACGTTATAATAGTAAGAACACTGATACAACTGCTAGACCATTACAGACCATACTAACCTCCATGATGTGCATTAAATGGAGTAGGCAAACTGCCGTAGACAGCCGTCTGCCATTGCAATGTTACATACAAGAATGTGTGGGTGTACAGTGGCATTCTCAAGTCGGTAGGCGCTTAACTACAATTCACATTAGCTGTATTTTGCTACTCTGCTGTATCTTTAAGCCCCACTGAAAGCTTTGCAGCATTCTGTTTATCATAAATTGGAGCATGTGGATACAGCTAATAACGCTCATCTACCCCACACAACCAGACCATCTAAACACCATTCATACCTTTCTCCTCCCCACAAAGAAACAAGTAACAAAAAAGCATTGACAGAACATATAGGGATGGAATCCCCAAAAAGCAACCAAACAAGGTAGGAATGGTACCACAATACCCTTACGGATTGTCATCCCTATATCTTTTGCCATTTTTCCAACCTCAACACATACACACACACGCACACAGACCAATCCCTGCCATGCCACACCAGCCATATCCACAGCCAATAGAATGTGCATGGCAATTGCAGCACATCACCCCCTCACACTACAACTTATCCTCCACATGCAGCAATACACACTCGTAGGCTAGACTACATACATGTACCACTTACCCCACATTCTACACCACAATCCACACCTACAATACTCTTCCACCTGCAACAACACCCTTTCACCTCACCAACAGTTAGTATGGAACACATTTCCAAAAACATTACTCTACTAGGCAAATGCAGGACATTGTGGGGCGAGCCTGAGCGAGTGCACAGTATACATACGTGATGGAGTTATTGCAATGACATGACCTTAGATTGTGATCACTAATGGAGATGGCCATACATGAACATATAAAAAAACAATGATCACAAATGGTATGAGGGTCCCCAAGACCAGTGTCATTCCAGGTGAGGAGTGGCAGGCAAATGATTCTGTGAGTAGGGGACACCTCCATATGTGCATGGAACTTTTGCATCTTGGCTTGTACAGCACACTGTTGAATAAGTGCATGGGAGATGCAACTGGCCGCCAAGTGTTTCTTGCACTCGCCGCTCCCTGTGGTTCTCTCTGTCATGTTGTAGCCTAACCTCCGCATTGTCAGCAGCTAATCTCTCCCTCTGAGAACTACTCATCTGCTGCAGCCTCATCTCCATCCCTTCAACACTCTTAGCAGCTAGTCTGTCTGTCATTTGTTGCAGCCTTGACTCTCTCTCTCATCCAGTCTCAGCAGCTAGTCTCTCTGCTTGACAGCTTCTCATCTGCTACAGCCAGGCCTCTCTCTCTTTGGCAGTTTCATCGACTAGAGGCTGCCTCCTTTGCTGTAGTATAGCGTCTCGTTTCTCAGCAGCCTGAGTGCAACGCCTATCTCTTTGTCTTCTTAACATTAGACAGAAATACAATTTTAGCAGGGGATCCTACTGCCAGAATACTGGTCTTCATACCAACCTTGCTTCGGGTTTCTCGGAAGCGCGACCGGTTCCCTTTCACGATCTCGCTGTCTTCGAAGCTTCTCCTCTCTCGCTGCACTGGTAGCTGATTGTTGTACTTGAGATCTCTCCTCTCTTTCCCGAAGCATCTTATGGAACCGGCAGCGACGAAGTATCCACAGTAGGTTTGAAATCCGTGAATAGCTACAGCTAGCCTCAGCGATTAACATTGCTTACGTAATGCGTTTACGCAAAAATAGAGTTTTGTACACATATTCGGTAAGACGTACGTACCAAACATACATATATATATATATACAGACGCGGGGGCAGAATCCGACTCGCTAGTGTGGGGCTCGCTCAGGCTCGCCCCAATTATACCAAAGTACGTTCAAAAAAACCTAATCATCTACACCACAATCTAACATCCTGTCGTCCCATGTAACTAGCACTTACGTATACTACTGATACACAATGTGCAGGGATGTCCTCACTTCACGAGAATTGCTGGGTGTGGCACATGGCATGCAGGTGGCACGCCCATAGCACCCACCCACAAATGAAAAAGGTCAAACACACACCCATAAAACAAAATGGCTACTTGCTATTATGTGCTTAGAAGACCAGAGGCCGAAGCAAGCTTACTGTGATAGTGATCGCTTCCAAGTCTCCCCATTAGGAGTCACAGTTTATAGCGAAGGTAAGTGTTCGCTGTGTGTTTGATAGGCTATACCAGGAGAACTGGCTGGAACAGGTTACGACGAAAAAAGGTCAATCGAACTGGAGTATAGCTTCGCTTTGCTCGGAACTAGTTGCAAAAATGGCAAAAGATATAGGGATGACAATCCGTAAGGGTATTGTGGTACCATTCCTACCTTGTTTGGTTGCTTTTTGGGGATTCCATCCCTATATGTTCTTTCATTTTTTTTTTATGTTTTTTTGTTACTTGTTATAGCTAGAATGTAGAAGTGTGGATACAATAAGGTATCCGCCGCGAATGTTAGTCTCGCGTAGCCAGACTAGTATGTACGTACGCGAATGTGATGGGTGTGGTCACGAATATTAACGTTATTCTGGTCCCGTTCCCAATCCAACTGGGAACGTGACAGCGCATGTAGCGGCTAGCGTGATTGAACAGTTTGAATTGCTACTGTCCTTGCTACGATGGCTACCAGTCCCGTATCAGAGAGTAAAAGAAGCGAGGTCGGGGACTTGAGGTAACCGCCCATCTTGGTAGCTCTAAAACTCGCGCTGTAGGGGTAGGTATGGTATTCTAATTAAAGCACCCCTTTCATCAGGGCTGTCACGTAATATTTGGACCCCCGAAATATCCGATCCCCCGGATCGAATATTTCAGTATTTCACGTGAAATATATGATCCCCCCTTGAAATATGCGTTCCCCCTTCCCACGTGTACCGCGAGCGGCAGAGAAGATGTACCAGGACGGTATAGGTGTCTATAAAATGGCTTGCTGGCAGTCTAGGTGCCAAAGTATCCCCCAAAATGAATCCAGAAGAGGAGAGCCTGAAGGAATTCGAAGAAGAAAACGAGATTTTGGACCTAGCCATCGAGTATGTGTTGCACGGCAACTACCCTCCGGCCTTGTCGAAGGACAAGAAGAGATCTGTAAGGAAAAGAGCCGCGACGCTAGTAGCAGACAAAGGAGAAGTATTTCTGAAGAGGAAGGGGCGCCTCGTGAGGATTGTTTCTACTACCGATGAACAACGCCGAATCTTACAGTCTTGCCACTCGGACCCTACCTCTGGTCATTTTGGCACCACGAAGACATGGAGAAGAATCGCTGAGCGTTTTTACTGGCGAGGAATGTCAACGCAAGTGAAAGACTTGGTAAGTACAGCAATAGTTAACAAACAATGTAAATTATTATAGTGTCATAATTTGTGGCTGGATAGCCAGTACCTCTGCTTAGTGCTTACTATACCTGTATACGTTAATATGCATTATATTTCACACAGGTTAAACACTGTCCTGTTTGTCAACGTATGAACAAGAAGCTGACTATGGAGCGCCCGGAGTTGCACCCTGTGCCTGTAAAATCTCCGTGGCACCACCTAGGAATGGATTTTGTGGAGCCAGTTAGCCCTCCTAGCCAGAGTGGAAATCGATACATCTTGACAGTGTCCGATTACTTCACCAAGTTTGCTTGGGCTAAAGCTATGCCTACCAAAGAGGCTGTGGGTGTAGTTTCAGCACTGAGAGAGGTTAGTACCTAACTAGGTATACTGGGTTGAGACAGAGTGAAAGAATAAATGGAGTAGCAAATGCACAGTCAGTACCTCTGATATTCTCACAATCTTCTCTCTCTGTATTGTATCATTAATTTCTTCTAATCTGCTTCAATCTTCCAGCTGTTCTACATCATGGGCCTACCTGCCGTCATGACGACAGATCAAGGAACGGAGTTCCGTAATCGTGTGAACGACGAGCTGATGAAGGTCTTTGCAATACAGCATCGTCTTACTACTGCATATCACCCTCAAGCCAATGGACTGGATGAGCGGCTAAACCAGACCTTAGTGAACAGTCTGGCCAAGTTTGCTCAGGGCAGTCGTGAAACGTGGGATGAAAAATTGCAGGAGATCATCTATGCGTACAATACAGCCGTGCAAGAATCTACCAAGCACACACCATTTGAGGCCATGTTCGGAAGAGTTGCTCGCCTGCCAGTTGATTTCAGTGCCAGTGCCTATGATGCCGACGTGAAACTACAGGAGTTTAGGGAAGCCGAAACCCAGAGTAGTTTTGAACGCGCTGCAAAACGCCAGAAAACCGAAGAAACCGTGAAAGAGAACATCGAGCAAGCGCAGAAGAAACAAAAGGAACGCTACGACTTGAAGCATGGTGCTGCATCTTGCTTCGGTGTTGGCTCTGTCGTCCTGAAAAAGGACTTCACTAGAAAGAAGCGTAAAGGAGGCAAGCTGGACTTCCGCTGGCAAGGACCATATGTGATCAGCGCATCACTTGGCAAAGGCCTCTTCAAGTTGAAGGAGCTTGATGGAGACAAGGTTAGTTGTGTATTGCATGCTATGTGTATCCTCGTACTCAGTCCTTACTCCGAGCTTTTCATCGCTTGCATATTTGTATCTCTCCCATACCCATATGAACACTCCCATGTTACACAATTACTTGTCTCACCATATTTACATGTATGTATCCAGGTTGTACAGCGAGTCAATGGCTTCCACTTGAAGAGATACTTCCAGAGCAATGCTACCTATGTGGTGCCTGAGAGTGACAGGCCTCCTGAAGAACACAGTCGAGGTTCTGAGAATGAGCATGATGAGAGTGACAGGATCAATGAGGTATACTCTAGTTAATGGCATTTTCTGTCGGGGGGTGTGGTCTGGGTACAAGGCCTAACTATGTCAAGCAGTTGCCATTTTGAGTGATAAGCCATAGCAACTACTGGAATGAGTGCATGAAATGATGCCTGTATGACCAATTTATGAGTGCCTGTCCCCTCTTAGATTGGTGATGACATCATGGATGAGTCTATTCCTCCTCTACCTCCCCCAGTGCCGCCTCTTCCTAAACTTACACTGACACAAGGGCCTGATCACAGTGGGAAGATAGCTGAGGTAGTTTTTTTTACCAATCAAACTGTTGTATTCCCATGCAGTTTATTCATAATGCTAGCAGTGACTTTGTCCTGCCCACACATAGTGTGTTAAGCCATAGAAACTACTGGATGTGCAGAGGGAATACTGGGGATTCCGAAAGATGATAATAGGAAATCACATACTCAACTTTTTGCCCCTGTAGGCTCAAGATGAGACATATCCTTTCTTGGACAAGTCTTCGACTACAAACTCCAGATTGAATCTGGCAACACTTGATGATCCTTTGGGCGTCTGTGCAGCAAGCACTCCGATTGTGTGTGGGGGGTACTTTCCTGAGTTTTTTCCTTCTACTACTGATCCACCATCACCAATTTTATCCTCTCATCAGTTTCCTCATGACTCAGCACCAGCCACTCCTTTGCAACAGCCTCCTATAGCCCTGGAGAAAGATGAACAGGTGAGGTGCATTATGTTTAATCTTAATTAATAATTACATACCACACTAGCTGAGGTTCCAGCCTAAACTGCTAGATTACTTGCCTTGTGCTAAGGCGCTCGGCAATGAATTACTTAATCATGTATACCTATTCACTTAGGTTCCACCTGCTGTTGAGATATCATCTCGACTTCCCTCACCTGAAACGTCACAATACTGGGTGGAAAACCTTAATCTCCGATGGACGGATGAGTCTGAGCTGCTGAATGGGAAGTGGTTAACGGACAAACACATCGCAGCTGCTAGCAAGTTACTGAGTAAGCAGTATCCATCTCAAAACGGCCTTCAGGATACACTCTTCCTAGCTGAGTATTATACGTGGACAGCAGGTGCTGCTGACTTCGTGCAGATCATCAATCTTTCCCGCAACCGCTGGGTGTGTGTTTCCAATATCGATTGTCCGCCAGGCATGGTAGATGTCTATGATTCGATCCTTGCCTATTCGACTGGATCAGTTGCCCTCCGGAAGCAAGTAGCAGCAATTCTGAAAACTCAGAATTGTAACTTTGAGCTCCGTTTTGTTGATGTACAACGCCAGTCAGGGGGCGGTGACTGTGCTCTTTTTGCGACTGCAGTGTCACTTTGTGCCGGGCAAGACCCTCACCTGGCTTCATTCGACCAAAACCAGATGAGAAGCCACCTGCATCGCTGCTTCATCGCTGGAAAACTCACATCATTTCCACAGTCCAGCAGGAAACGGCGGGTAGCAAGACATCGTGTCGTTACTCGAAAGACTGTTACCGTCTACTGTTCTTGCAGGCAGCCTTGGGACAGAAGGGACAATACTGCTGGAGATCTCGTTCAGTGCAAGATATGCAAAGAGTGGTACCACAGCTCATGCGAGAACATCCCAGACCAGGCAAAACTTCATGGTGCTACATGGCTTTGCAAGAAGTGTATTGATAAATCATTATAGCTATTGATGTTTCATGCATACAGTTTATTGTACATGTCACTTCACTTGCACTACACACTTTTTCAAACTTGCATTTGGGGGGGGGGGGGGGGGGAACAAATATTTCAAAGGGGGGTCCATATATTTCAGCAATGCATACAGAATCGGGGGGGGAACAAATATTTCGGTGGGGGTCCATATATTTCAACACTGCGCTGAAATATAAGTTCCGGGGGGTCCAAATATTTTGAAATATTCGATCGGGGGGGGGGGGGCATTTTGGGGGGGTCCAAATTTTTCGTGACAGGGCATAAGGTGACTATTGGGATATAATTCGCCGCCTACTGTAAAAGAAATGTAACTATCCGTCCATGCATGTACTGGTATAGTCATAATTTGGGGGCCGTTAAAATTAAGGACATGCCTATTGGTCTGGCAGTAGTGCCTACGCGAAACTAGTCTGGCAGGAAGTCAATACAGTTTGCATGGGATAGCATGCACATGTGCACTTTTGTGCACTAGCTTGTAGCTCTAAATTAATGCAACCCAGTGGGCTCTGAACCCAACGGTTAGCCCCTAGTGCCTAGCCAAACCCTAACCCCAACCCTTCCCCTTCTGGAATCATTCATAACACACTGAGCAGTATACTGGAGGGTTACTTTTTTGGTATCATGCAATCACTTACGCAAATAAGTTCAAATGTGGGTGTGCCCATAAACGTGCTTAACGTACGTGAAGTATACTAATTGAAGCCTCGAATTTCGAGACTTCAATTAGTATTTATTTGCGTACCTGCCATGATCAATTCTCTAGCTTCCCTCAATTTTTAGCTACTTTGCTGTTGGTTTATTGCTAATTAGTTTTGTCCCACTTCCCAACCTCGCAGGAGCCTCCTACGGAGCCCAGAGGTGCAGCGTGACCCCAAGCGCTACCTCAATGCTGTGCAGAAGGTGATAGCCTGTATGACTCTTGGCATCGATGTCTCCAAGCTGTTCTCTGAGATGATCATGGTGAGGGAACGGACGTCACCATTAGCCTCATTTCCAGGCTGCTACCCCATCTTTTTTAGTGCTTGCATCATCGTCATAGGGTTTTGTTTAATTAATTAAGCAAACTTAATTTCTAGCAGTAAGTTTATGTAGGTTTGCGACATATACATGTAATTCTCTCTATTACATGTACTCCACATGATTAGGGGGTGCGAATGTTGAAGAAATAGGGGTACCCCCCTCCCTCGAGCTCCCATAATGGCTTTTATTTTTTCTATCGTTGATTCTGAGGCCCTTTTGATGCATTATACCTAAGGCACTCCAAGTGTAGCCTTGAGGCTATTTAAGAAATGAATTGGGGGGTTACCTTCCCTCCAGAGTTAAGCATCTTTATAAACATGCATGTACATGCTACTGGATCCATAGTAGTGACTTGCTAGGAGCTGACAACACACAATGGAGTATGGAGTAGCCTCATTCCCATGCCATGTAGCTTTACAGTTGCCTCAAAGAAGATTACAGCCAGCCAGGATAGAAAGAATGGATACGTAATGGTTAGTGCACCCCAACGAAGGCTCTGACCGACATTATTGGCTGAGGAAAATTACTTTCCAAGGTCAATAATGGAGGTTGAGCCCAAGTATGTGGGTGTACTAACTGTCTTAGATTATAGTTTGCGTGTACATGTACATGTATGATTTTTGTAAAAAATACAACATTGACAATACAATACTCCTATAGTACAAATAGTGTTCGGAGGACAGCCGTCTCACTGGCAACAGATGAACCAAGCCTCCACACCCAATGCATGCTCGACAGGGTTCCATACATACTCTGACAGGGTTCCATACAGACCCCCCCCCCCCCCTCATCCTGCTTCCCCTCCCCTGCTCATCCTGCTTAGCCTTCCTGTATATACCTTCTTTCCTCCTCACCTCCCCTCTCCCCCCTTCCATCAGGCTGGAGCAACACAGGACCCAGTTCAGAAGAAGCTAGTGTACCTCTACTTGAGTAACTATGCAGAATCCAACGCAGATTTGGCCCTGCTCACGGTCAATACCCTGCAGAAGGACGGCCAGGACAGGAACCCCATGGTCAGGGGACTGGCACTCAGGAGCATGTGCTCTCTCAGGTGAATACAGCAGTGTGTGTGTGTGTGTGTGTGTGTGTGTGTGTGAGTGTGAGAGTGTGTGTGTGTGTGAGTGTGAGAGAGTGTGTGTGTGTGTGTGTGTGAGAGTGTGTGTGAGTGTGAGAGTGTGTGTGTGTGTGTGTGTGTGTGAGTGTGTGTGGGTGTGTGTGTATGTGTGAATGGTGTGTGTGTGTGTGAGTGTGAGTGGGTATGTGTGTACATGTACATGTACGTGTGTATGTGTGTGAGTAACCTACACTTCATTTGTTTGGGTTATTACTGTAGCTACATGTACATGTACTTGTATATGTAGAGCTGTGCTCTACGCATTATCAGTAACCGAGAATGTGTGGAGCACTCTCTAACACTATCAATTAAGCTACTGTACATGCACATCCAAACCGAACACTTCCCCCCTCCCCCAGGATCCCCAACGTCCTGGAGTACCTCCGGGAGCCCCTGCAGGCCGGTCTGGCAGACAGGAGTGCCTACGTTAGGAAGACGGCAGTCATGGGCATTGTCAAGATCTTCTACATTGCTCCTGATTTTGTTTCAGGTATGGAAATACTCCAATAATGGTTGTTGTTTTTTATGACACAGAAACATATGTGGGAAAATGTATATCGTAATCCTTGCCATAAGCTAATACTGTATTATGCATGTATTAACCGACCTGAATTTTTGTAAATCGCATAGCAACAGTAGTGCCATGTATCAGCAGACAACTTAACCTGCCTGTAGTCTCTGGCTAGCTAACTCTGTGTACATGCGCTCACACACACATACACCAGTACAAGCACACACTTGCAATCAAGGTTGAAGCATCCACTTGAAGAGCTGTTTGGTCTTTTGTGGGCAGTTGCAGTGTGCATGTTTCCTCAAGCATAATCATGTATGCACACACACGCACACACACACACACACACACACACACACATACATACCGATACACACAGAGCTCAATTTAGTAGACGTCCTCTACCAGATGCTTCGAGACAAGGATCCTCAAGTACGTTTGCATGTGCATGAAGATACTGTAATACGTGCACACATGCAATCATGTTGTATACCTTATATTTTAAAATTTGACTACTCTCTCAACATTTCATTAGCATGCTGGAAGTGGGGGTGGTTGAGTATTTGGCCTGCCAAAGATAATGCTAACAAAACATTACATGTATATGCATGTACATGTAGGTGGGCAAAGCTACCGGATTTTTTTGTGTTAGTTCATTTTCCTTTGATGTGGTATCCTCGTTAAACCAGTATGATACATGTAGCTGTTTCTGGCCTGCCCTGACCATAACCTTACCCTAATGCCATCACAGCCATTTAAGAAGTATTGCCTGTTCCCAGTGTCTCCCTCCTGGCTTGCAGTACCACCAAGTGGTTGTGCAGGGAACACACATTACACACAACATGCATGTACATGCATGCACATACATACATGTGCACGTCCCCGTACACATAAACATAAAACTCTCACACATTACCTGCACACACACACACACACACACACACACAATCACACATACACTAACACAATTGCACAATTATCCTCTCAGGTAGTTTGCAATTGCATCTCAGCCCTGAACGAGATCCTATCAGAGGAGGGAGGCATGGTGGTCAACACCAAGATCGCACACTACCTCCTCAACAGGTGGGGAGCTCTGGAGGGAGGGGGGAATATCAGTACCTCATATGCACAGGAGTCGAGTGTTATGGGCTAATTATAATCTTTGCAAGAACATCTGCATTTTCTAAAGTTTCTACCTAATACATACATGATACATGTACGTGTATAGCAGTGCTTAGACTACATGTGTGGTACATGTAGTCCTGGATAGAGAACAAACATTATTCCATTGCATATTTTGATCACATTGCTGTGTCCGAAGCGCTGTATATTTGAACTTCTGGTAAGAGTAGGGTTCATATGCCACACATAGTTGTTCGGGCATTGCAGCAACTAGTGCATAGCTTATGAGTCCCGCCCTTACCAGAGGTTCTGCACTTTGAATGTGGCAATGTGATACCCAGGACTATCACATGTTAAAATTTAATGATGGCTAAAGCCAGCTACAGCCTGCAACCTGCTAGTTGGGAGAGCTATTAGCCTCACTCCCAGGTTCCAGCTTCTTTTTTTTTGCACGAATTATAAAAAAACTTTTTTTTTTTGCTTTGTGCGAAAAAAGCTTGCCTGGAAATTAGGCTAGAAAGACAGAGTGTGGTAACATTTCTCAGAGACTTGCTGCACACTACTGATTAGCAAAAAGTCAGCCCGTTTTGTTTAGTTCATTTGCTGTTGTTCTCTCTTTGATAGGCTGCGAGACTTCAGTGAGTGGGGCCAGTGTCAGCTGCTGGAGGTGTTGCTTCGCTACCAGCCTTCGTCTGAGGATGAGGTCTTCGACATGATGGTGTGTGTGTGTGTGTGTGAGTGTGTGAGTGTGTGTGTGTGTGCGTGTGTGTGTGTGTTTGTTAACTGTATAAAAACTGTGTGACATCATGGGACTAACTTGCTGCTAGCCGTGTTTCCACCCACTCGCAGCCATGGAGATAAATCGGGGGAGGCCTAGTATACATTTTGTAATTATAGTCCATATGTAATGTGTGCTACTGTGTGCGTCACACGCAGCCAGATGCTCAGAACAGACATCACTAAAGCGATTGCATGATCCTTGTAATTCTGTAGCTGTGCAAGTTAGGTACATGTAGTTGTTAGCTTCCTTCACGCCCAGCTTTTTTCGCTTGCGATAAAAAGGTAGATTGTTAATTTTTGGTTGTTTCACCGATTTTGAAGTGTAAGTTTGTATCCCGCATGTTCATTTGTCCAGTTCGGGGCTCCATTGAGTTGGAGTGGCCAGGAACTCCATGTTGTGAACTTAGCAGTTGCAGAGCGTAGTTATATAGCCTCGTTCCCAGTCTACACTCCCAGCTTTTTTTTTTGCATGGTGTAAAAAGATGCTTTTTTTACTCCTTTGGGAAAAAAGTTGAGAGTGGAGTGGGAGTGGAGACTGGGAACAGGCCAGATGTGTAAGGCTGAGGCCTGGGAGTGTTGTGTCAGCAAACCTGTGGCCTGATTCCCAGGCTCCCTCCACACACATTTGGTACTGCATCAGCACTTGTTAAGTTCTGTTCTCAAGCTTCCTAGCAAGTCTGGCAAACCACATTCCTAGCAAGTCAGCACTGATGACCATGCATGTTCCCAAGCAACCTACATTGTATCATGTTAGCACTCTAGCAAACCACACTCCCAGCAAGTCAGCACTATGACAAACCACATTCCCAAGAGGCAAGGTAGAACTTGCTACATGTAAGTTCTAACAATCACAGCTTTCCTAGGCCTTCCTTACTTGCCTTGGCTGTGAGAGGGTGAAGAAGACTAGGCCTTCCCGGCAACTAAATAAAATTTTGAAGTACCAAACTAAAACTGAAGTAATGGCCAACCACACTCCTTTAGCCAAGAAGGACCAGTAGTCATGGTTAGTTGCTGTCAAGGCCTCTGTGAACTGGCAGGTCCATGCTTTTGGTATTTTTGACTGAAGTATGTGGAGCCTGGGAACGAGGCTAGCTTGCTACCAGCAACCAACATCTGTGTGTGACTTTATACAGGCTAATCTCATACCCAGGCCTCCCTGCCCAGATTTGATCTCGCAGCCATGGAGAAAATTGGAGAGAAGTGATTTTCCTCCACGACTGCAAGATTTACATGTATTCTTGGGAAGGGGAGGGGGGCAGCAGGCCTGTATGTAACCTTGTACCCAGGCCTCAGATTTTATAAGTGGGTCATGGATTGGAGGGATATGAAACTAATAACCATAATAATGTGAACACATTATTTGTAGCTCTGTAAGAAACCCCACCCACTTCCTTCACCACAGAATGTTCTGGATGACCGCCTGCGCCACTCCAACTGTGGTGTGATGCTGGGCTCGATCCGACTCTTCCTCCACCTCACTGAGGACCTGCCCGACATCCAGCAGGACGTATACGAGAGGATCCACAGTGAGTCAGAGACAGTTTGGGGTGCTATGGTATTTTGCAGCCTGTTTTTGGTATGCTTAAAATTTATGATGTACTGTGGCTGCATCAGTTGTGTTATTGTCTAGTGTGTGAATAGTATAAATTAGAAGCTGTACATTTCTCAACACTGCGCATAATATATACACATACACACCACACATCACATGCATACGCATGCACACATACATATACACCACACACATACACAACAAACACCACATGCACACACACACACACACATACACACACACACATACACACACTCTCTCCCAGCCCCCCTCCTCACCTTCCTTGGTTCCAGTTCCCCAGAATTGGTCTACACGTGCCTCCAGCACGTGCAACTCCTCCTGGCCAGACAGCCTGACATGTTCAGCAGTGACTACCAGACCTTCTTTTGCAGGTATATAACAGGCTAGTGGTGGTACTACATGTATGCTACAGTTACAGTGTATACATGTACATGTAGTTGATTGGGTTGGTCTTATCTGGAAACCTGGCAAGTTTTGTGTGTTGATTCAATTTGGTTGTCTAACAAGTGGTGATGGATGATTGATTGTAATAGACTTGGTCACAATCATTGTGGTCAAGTGGGAGTGTCATACTCTGTGTGTGTGTGTGTGTGTGTGTGTGTATGTATGTCTCAGTTTTAGTGATTATGAGGGGTGTACACGTCACTCGTCGTACCTTACTGCTATAGTAATCTTTTCCCTTGAAACTGTATATAATTGGGGTGAGCCTAAGTGAGCCCCACACTAGCATGTTCAGTGGGGCAATTTCTCTGTACGTCGGACCATCCGTACATCTGTACGTTCACCATACCTTATATGCACTTATGCTCAGAATATCCGACAATTACCGCATGTTATACTCATGTTCACATTCACTTTGACTGGATCATGGACTTTGACGGCTGACTGACTAGCAAGACAGGAACCAAGGACTCAAAGCAGAGAGGACAGTAGAAGATAATGTCGTAACTAGGGTACTTGGTAGGCGGCAACGTACGTACCTGGAAACCCTAGAGATGAGTGAGACCAGGTTCCAACAGAAGAAAGAGGTCAGGCGCCAGCGAGAGAAGGGTAGCAGGTACACCGGGGGACAGAGAGGCAAGGTGCCAACTATATAGTGCCAACAGGAAAGGGGCCGTCAATGAAGGAGAAGGATAGGTACCCAGTGTTTTTTTCTAGAAATCTCATCTAGGGGTGATGCTTGTATGGAGAGGGAGGTGGCAAAAAGTAGCCAGCTGGTTGCTTAGGGCCCGGGGTTCTGGAAAGAGAGTTTTGGTGCTCCACTGGACGATGTTTTGTGTATACCATGTACTAAATTAGCGTCAAATGGAAAGTAGAATTTTGGAACTACTGTAGGTACCACGGAGGAGAGGGAGGCCAGGCACCAATGGAAGAGGGAGTGCCAATGAGAGAGATAAGCAGCACAAAGGCTCTAGCAGGATTGGGAGCATCAGGATTTGTGGTGTACATCTAAATTTGACCCCTGGGAGTATGACTACTGTTGGTTTTAATGGCAGCTGCAATGATAGCAAGGGTGCATCGAGCCAGCAAATGTCTTCAAGAGTATTTTGTGTAGCCTACAGCTATAGGATATTACACCAATAGCCTGGAGCCCATGAGTGCCAATAGAGAAGGCCACATTAGAGTCCACTAATTGTCTTGAGGGTCATTTACACCTCATAGAATAAACAAGTGATTTGCTGGCCTGTTTGAACAAGCTCAAACAAGACCCCACCCTCTCCCCTCCTCCCTATTAGGGGTAGCTATAGCTCAAGACTATAAAAGGCTGTTAAAACTACAACCCTTATTATCAGGAAGTCTGAAGATGGCTACTAGCAGTACCGAAATTACCAGTTTGGAAGCCTCTGCTCATGAGCAGGTTGTGAAGAAGTTAGGGGAGCTTGCTGAAAGTATCATCAGTAGGTTCTCCTGTGGTGGTGTGCTGAGTTCACCCAGCAAAGTTCAGCTTGCCTTCAAGCAGGGAAGCGATGAATGGGCAGCTGCAGGAGTGGTGTTTCCTGGTGCTGATGAAGCAGCCATTCAGCAGCTGCTCAGTGCTTGCTCTGTTGCCAGTTTTGGCATGGGCAGCAAAAAGGTCACTGACAAGAGCTACCGTGATGCGTTCAAGCTTGAGCCTGACCGGTTTGCAACTACCTTCCAGCTTTGCGACACACCGATCCTGGGTGAGATCCAGATGCTGATGGTGCCTGACGTTTGCGCAATTCGAGCCGATCTGTACAAACTGAACATCTATGCACCTGGTGGGCACTTTAAGGCTCATGTCGACACACCTCGCTCAGAGCGGATGTTTGGTAGTCTCGTTGTCTGTCTCCCAACTCAGTTTTGTGGAGGAGCACTGGTCACTCGTCACGACGGGAGAGAGGTACCCTTTGACTGGTCCTCCTCTCTCCAGAACCCACTGCAGAGTGTGTGCTGGGCTGCCTTCTTCAGTGATGTCGAGCACGAGGTCCTCCCAGTCACCGAGGGATATCGTGTCACCCTCACCTACAACCTCTACAGCAACACCCAGCTGGACATTCCCGGAATAGTCTCCATCGTTGACGTCACGTCCAATCCATTCTACAACGAACTGCGTTTAGCTATTAGCAATCCTCACTTCATGCGTGATGGTGGAGTGCTGGGGTTCAGTTGTCACCATGCTTATGTGTTCAAGGACCTTAATGTAGCCACGAATCTTCCATGCCTGCTGAAAGGCTCAGACCGAATTGTTTATGTGGCTGTGAAATCACTTGGTCTTCCTGTTGTCGTGAAGCCAGTTGATATATCAACTGAGGAGCGTGAGTGTAGGTTTGTGCTGCCTGAATTTACCAGTTTTAAACATGAGGCGTATGATTGTGACAATATGTCTATCAAAGAAACTATCCAGTATCTATTTCCTTTCTCTGGAATTTTCGAGGATGGATTTCACTTCTCTGGAACCCAGCATGTTACAAAAATTACGTGGTGTCAGGAACTCACTGACTGGCTTCCTGCAGCTGCATACGCAACGTATGGCAATCAACCATCATGTGATGTCGTCTATCAGGCTGCAGCCATCCTGGTGGGGATACCAAAGTGGGGAGAGCGTCAGACTGGAGCACCTGGGATAGGACAGAAACGCGAGAGGTCGCAAGAGACTGCATCTGCTAGCAAGGCAGTTAAGTGTTAATCTTATTCAGTCACGAACTTATAGATTGTTGTTCAGAACTGCCGTTAAAATCTTGCTGGTTTCATTGTGTTGTGTTTGGCATGATATAGCTACTGTTTTTGTATTACAATACATTGTGTTAGACTCTTTAGCCCTAATTCACCCACTAATTGTTGAGTGCAGCAAGTCAATGATCAGGCAGTAGAAAATCTGAGCTAGGGTTGTCATTGTGAGCATAGTGAGGCCAATAATTGTGACATATTGGCTCCAGGTTTCAGAAGGCCACACAGAGCCCACTAATTGTCTTGAGGGTCATTTACACCTTAACAAGTGGTTTTCTGGCCTGTTTGAACAAGCTCAACAAGACCCCACCCTCCCCCCTCCTCCAGTATTAGCAAGACTATAAAAGGTTGCATCCTGTTAAAACTAGTACAACCCTCATCAGAAAGTCTGAAGATGGCTACTAGCAGTACCAAAATTACCAGTTAGTGCATAACAAGTGCAGCAAGGCAGAAGTAGAGAATGTGAACTAGTGTTTTCATTGCGGGGCTAAACAGGCAAATCGTCTTTTTCTTCTTTCTTAAGAGAGGTTAGCGTAACAACAACTGAAGGCGTAACAACAAGAGGCGTAACAACAAGAGGCGTAACAACAACTGAAGGCGTAACAACAAGAGGCGTAACAACAACTGAAGGCGTAACAACAAGAGGCGTAACAACAACTGAAGGCGTAACAACAAGAGGCGTAACAACAAGAGGCGCAACAAGAGGCGGCATATTCCATGGGATACTGCACTCATACCGTAGCGTTTTCAAAGGTTTCAGCAGTGATTTACTGGCACTCTCAAGTTAACGCTTGCTGTTCCACGCCATTTTCAATCATAACAACTAATAATGAGACCAGAAGCCCAACTGAGCACGTGTTTGGATAATTTACTTCTTAGAATATCGACGATTTAGGCCTAAAACTAAATGTAAAAAATTGGTTTTGACTCATACAGCAATTGACAGGTAGTACCCTGCCACAACGCTAGGCCTATTTTATTTATTTCCCCCAAACTTCACAAACACACACACACAAACACATACACACACATACACACACACACACACACACACACACATACACACACACACAGGTACAATGACCCTCCCTATGTGAAGATGAAGAAGCTGGAGGTACTCACTGAGCTCTGTAACAGCGACAACGCACAGAACGTGGTGGAAGAACTGGGGTGAGTTGCAGCAGTGCTATAGTTAGCCTCATACCCAGGCCGCTTCTGTTCTATTCCATTCGATCTCCCTGGGAATGAGGCTTATAGTGTCGAATGATGCCCGATTATCCAATTTGCGGTTGTTCAGGTACAGAATCCTATTTGCCCTTGATTGCAGTTCTGCAGACTCTGTAAGCCATGTGAGCTGAGGTATGAATGTAGAAATTGCTGTTCTTATGTACAAGAAGAACAGTTGACGGGAGTGCTTAACTCATTCTGCTGGGTATGAGGCTGGGGAAGGCGGGTCAAGTAGGATAAACGGCATCGCTGAATTATACCCGTGTGAGGTCTAGGGTTAGGCTAGGGCCAGGGTGAGGTTTAGGGTTAGGCTAGGGCCAAGGATAGGCTCTATAATCGCGGTGCCGCTCTTCCTACTTGATCCGGGAAGGCCTGGGAATGAGGCTAGGAAAGGCTTGGGTATGAGGCTGGGTATGAGACTAGGGAACACCTGGGAATGAGGCTAGGGAAAGCCTGGGAATGAGGCTAGGGAACGCCTTGGAATGATGCTAGGGAAGGCCTGGGAATGAGGCTGGGTATGAGACTAGGGAACGCCTGGGAATGAGGCTAGGGAAAGCCTGGGAGGGAACGCCTGGGAATGATGCTAGGGAAGGCCTGGGAATGAGGCTGGGTATGAGACTAGGGAACGCCTGGGAATGAGGCTGGGTCTGAGACTAGGGAACACCTGGGAATGAGGCTAGGGAAGGCCTGGGAATGAGGCTAGGGAAGGTCCTGGGAATGAGGCTATGAAAAGCTTGGGTAGGAGGCTAAGAAAAGCTATCGTAAGGATCACTTTCACCATCTCTATGACCACTTCTGATGATGCCTTCCCTGGCCCCATACCCAGACCTCCCCTGGTCTGGGAATGAGGCCATCCCCGACCCTCTTTATATGAAGTATGCCCCTTTTGCGTTGCATCTTTACACCTGGCAGTGTATACATACATGTGTGTTGCTTATATTCATAATGTGTACGTATGCATGTACCTGCAGTGGCATGTGAGTACATGTAATTAGAACATCCTTTCTCTACATGTAGCGAGACAGCAACAGACGTGAATGTGCTGGTGGCCGGCAAGGCCATCCAAGCCATTGGTCAGATCGCCCTGTGTCTGTCTGTCCGGGCCAACACCTGTGTGGACAAGCTGCTTTCACTGCTCACCATGGAGATAGACTACGTCACTTCTGAGACTCTTGTTGCCATGACAAGTGAGTGTGTGTGTGTGTGCGTGAGTGCATGGGTTTCCATGGATTGATTACTGGTTGGCCCTAAGAGCTTTAATGTGAGAATTAATGTTTCAATTTACCGATATATGAATCTTCTTTCTGTCCATTCGCCTGTCTGTCTGTCTGTCTGTCTGTCAGAAATGCATCGTCTAATCACGTGCGATTGTGCAAGATTACGTAAGAAGTCTGTTGCGTCATCTAATGGTCCTGACCTGACCTCGACTTTGACCTACAGTCTGCCAGTTGCTTCCGAGGGTTGCAAATAACGCAAGCAGGTAGCTGAAGCAAGTGAAGCGAGCACAGCTACTTGGAGGTCTCACACTTTAGTTGTCTTTTGCTGTTGTATGCTGTGGCATATGCCAGTTTCACCAAAATATCCGAACGCAAAGTACGCATAGCAACGAGAAATTTGGTTATTTGATTTCCAGTTTCGCTGCACATAGCTTGCCATTGAAATTCGGTACCTAAAAGCGATAACGTTCAAGGCCTAGGCCAATAAGAAGGATGCCTAAGCTAGCTACTATATATCAGCACAGGTAATTACCGTTTAACCAGGTATGGGCGGGGTCGTAATGTAGTTATTAACTATAGTTGTTGCTAACGTAGTCATGTGCGGATCACGTGTTGGGCCGAGACTCTCAGCCCACGTGAGGACATTTTGGTGAAACTGATGCATGGTAATGATTGTTTTTAGGCAAACGCAACCCCTCTACTGAGTACAACAAAGTGAATACCATAGGCGTACTTTTTCGCATTCGACAATTTTTTTTGCTATATTCGCGATTGAATCTTTGACTGAAAAATTTAATACTTATGAAATACGGTGATACATCTGTACGCTATGTAGCACGTGACCCTGAACCGTGAATTTTAAATTCCACGAAACGTTTGGGCGTGTGCATCAGACAGGATTTCTCGAAAATTGAGTTCCATGAAATCAAGTATGCCTACAGTACAAGTGTTCTGTGGGCTTCAGGTGGCTTCCTCACGTTTCGCGACCCTCACTTACGCATCGCTAGTTCTTATGCTACTCCCTCGATCCCCTCCACTGCCTGTCCTGTAGACATCCTCCGCAAGTTTGACGACATGGTGGAGGTGATCCTGCCACAGCTGCCCAACGACCTGTCCTCCATCTCTGACGAAGATGGCAGGGCCGCCCTCATCTGGATCCTCGGGGAGTACGGAGAGGTGTGTGGCTGCTACAGTGACACATGTGAGGGCTTGAGGCCCATGCCCTGAGTATATAGTTAATATGGAATGGTTTTGCCCTTGCGAGATTTTAATATTGTGAGCTTAAAAACACTTGCGTACTTACTGCATTATTATTTAAGAACAATTGCTATATACCAGTCAATTCTTTAGTATTATCTCATGAGCAGGGCTTCATTTAGGGGGATGGGCGGGGGGGGGGGGGGGGCATTCACCCCTCCTTGGAAACTCTGTGCCCCCCCCCTTGGAGATTTCAACCCTTCAAATTGAATACTATATGCATGCCCCCCCCTTCCCCTCCCCCAAAATGTCTTTCAACATTTTTTTGCCCCCCTTGGGGATTTTCCTAAATGAACCCCTGTTGAGCATTCTGAGTAGTCATTTCTCATGCATATGAGTGTGACTGTTTTGTACATTTTGGCATAGGAGATCTGTGAACAGCGTTTTTATGTGTATTTTGGATGAAAATAGTGTATGGGAAAAGCATGAGTATGGACATGCCATTCATTTGGTTCCCATGGATGGACTATATTTCTAGCAATATATATATCTCAGCTTTTTCCCCGTTCCCCCGTTCCCCCTGCCCCCTCCCTCTCCCCCTAGTCCCTGCCCAACACTCCCTACGTGCTTGAGGAGCAGGTTCAGAGTGTGGGGGAGGAGTCCTCTTCTGCCATCAAGCTGCAGCTGCTGACCGCCGTCACCAAGATGTTCTTCAAGAGGCCACCAGAGTGCCAGGAGATGCTGGGTCGGCTACTGGAGCACGCCATCGGTGAGGAAAGAGAGATTCATTGAATGGTCATGTGGGTCAGTTTTTTAGACTGCTACAGTTACATGTATGTTGAAGATTGTTGTCAAAGAGTGATGCATCAAAGTCAAATTGAGGTCTTTGTTGGCCTCATTCTCAGGCCGTGACTGCTTTACCGAGAAAATAATGTACATACAATATATGGCCTCATCGTTCGGGACTTTCCCAAGCTACCTTGGGGAAGGCCCTGGGGCCAAAAAGGTCCACACAGAAATTTGATATAGGGCACAACTACTGGCCTCACTATGCTCATCATTCGGCAATCATGTTCTTGAAGCCTTTAGACCCAGCTTTACATTAGGCCATAATGCATCCTGTTAAGGTCCAACAACACTATGCAAGTAGTAGTGATTAGGCAACTGACTATAATAGCAGCCAGCCCTAGCAAAGAAAAGTGTCACATGTATACACTTGGCAGTACATGATGCAGTTTGAATTGTCTTCTTCAGACTAATCAGCTACCTCTCAGAAGAGTAGATCAAAGTTAAACAAGTCAATATTGTTATGAACTCACACACTATCCCAACAATACTTACAGTACAACATGCAAAGCAGGGCTGCATTCTAACCTTGCATGGTGCTTGGAGGTAAGCGTCGTTGCCAGTCCTTCCCACCCAAGCCTTTTAATCTCACAGCTGGGACGGAAGGACTGGGCAATAAGGCTACAACTGGTATCACTCTTCGTGCATAAAAAATAAAAAAAATTGTAAACTGATTCATCATCTATTGTGATATCTGTACAATGAAACCTGACTTAGTGGTCATCTGAATGTGGCAGTCACGTCTGCATTGCGGTTGGGGGATGTCCCATTGACACACAAATGAGCCACACACAGTAATGAAGCGAAGGCGATTGAGAAGAACAGCACTGGAGAAGGCACAAAAGCAGAGAAAAAGGCCCACCAGCGGCTGCAAAGAAGGCGGTGAAGACAACAAGAGTTGGAAGAGAGTGGCTCGTCTAGCTGCCAGTCGGCAGTGGAATAGGCAAATGAGAACACGGAAGAGGTTTCTGTGCTGCTGATTGCCAGCCATGGCAAGCAAGGCTGCAAAGGGAAGATGAAACAGAGGCTCAGTGTGTTGTCCGGCAAGCTGAGCACCTATTCCAGGGTGAATGGACAGAGTCTCAGAGCACCTATCCCAGGGTGGATGGGCAGAGTCTCAAACTCCACCTTACAGCCTTTGGGTCTCAAGTATAGTTGCCTAGCCTCATCCCCAGGTTCTCTGCACGTTTCACACTTGTACATGTAACTGCACATGAGGCACATTTCATGTGTGCATAGACGTATGATATACATGCATGCATGCATACACACACACACACACACACACACACATACACACGTGCTCATACACACACAGACGAGGAGGGAGACATGGACGTCCACGATCGTGCCATGCTCTACTACCGGTTGCTGAAACACGATGTGAAGGAGGCCCAGAGGGTCATCTGTGGGCAGACCAAGATGGTCGCCACTGAGAACACTGTTATACCCAGGGTGAGCAGCAGTGCAGCCATGGACTGTAGCCAGGCTCCCACCACTGTAGCACGTATATCTGGACTAGTGACCATATGAATGCCAGTGTATCATTGGTACTTGGAAGCTATAGTTTTGATCTAACACCATAACTTAAGAGAAAATTTTGTTGCTGCAATGATTTGTATCATCGGTTACATACACACTTGGTATATAACACAGCTATAGTGAGGTATTTTAATATTCACCTTCTGTAATGGCTCACAAGTGGTGCACTTTAATTAGAGCAAGTGGCATCTCTCCCTGTTCAGCTGTCTCTGTTTCCTGAGTTGAACACGTTGTCGGTGATGTATGGTGAGCCCTCGGTGAACTTCATCACCCAGGAGAGCCCATACGTCTTGGGGGCAGCCTCCACACGGGAGGGAGCAGGTGGGTGGGGAGGAGAAGGGTAGGTAGCGAGGGAAGAAGGAATGGGGGGGGGGGGGAGGTTGGTGCCTGTCTTATCCTGGAACATATTTTATTTGCTCACACCAACAATTTGGTCCTATACACTGCTATATATGGCATGCAACTTTTTGGGATGCCCCTGTAATTATTTTTCTTTACCCCCATCCTTTCCTGCATCATGCAAAATACGCCTGTAATTTCTTAGTGTTGTAACTTAAGGTTGATGTTTTGTTACACCCACTGAAGAGAGTCACTGTATAGTGTCTGGCATATTCCAAGGACATAGAGTCATAGACCTCTAAAGTGTGCAGCCTATGGTCTTGTTTGGCTCGTGAGACGTGTGTATGCATGTACCTACTCCTCTCTAGAGTTCCATTTTGAGAAGGCAGAGGAGACAGCTCCTACCAAGGTGGGGGGTGGAGCCGGTGTCTCTGGCGCCTCGTCCCAGCACTCCCCTCGTACCAGGAGGCAGGAGAAATCCTCACCCGGCAAGACCGACTTCCTTGTGAGTTGGAGTGCACACCAACATGATCATAATGGCTGGATTCGGAAATTATCACGTGATGCAGCTGTGATGTCACCAGAGTATGCACAATAATTGTACAACGCATGCGATGATTCCATGCATTCTCTGGTGATGTTACAACATGTTGCGTAATAATTTTCCAATTCAGCCATTAGTGCTCAACGGTCTCATACCCAGACGTCTGCTCGCCCTCGCATAGCTTCGTACATATACCCAGGTGCTCTTTCTCCTCCACTTGTATATGTACTGGGGACCAAGCTAGCTCGTTATCTAGCTGAAAGAATAGCCTCGATCATTAGTTAATTCAAACACAATGCCATACATTCTCCAAAAGTACACCTCGCATTTTGCAAGAAAAGTTTCGCTTAGCTTTCCATGAGGGGGGCTAGAACGGACATTGAGGCCATAGCCAGCGCTAAAAGCCAAGTGACCTTCCTACATTGTACAGGCCTTATATTCCTGGCTTCCTCTTGGCCCAGGGAGGAGGCTGGAGACTTGAGACATGTCAGTGTGAGACTGACAAGCAGCACTATACCAACATTTGCCTCCTCATGATATGATAAATTCATGCATGCACATACCCTCCCCCCCCCCCCCCACACACACATGCTCCTATACAGCTGGACATAACACCCCCCAAGCCAAACGTCCCCCCTCCCATCCTGCTCAACCCCATTGCCACCATGACTGCCGGAGACTTTGAGAAGAACTGGCTCTCCATGCCAACAAAGTCAGTCCCTGCTTATTACTTCTCATTTTTATTCAGCTGTGTTACATTGTCTCATAGCTTTTGCACCCCCTGACTGTGATATAAGGTCAATAACCAGACTTCAATTTTATTCCCTTAGTCTAGCATGGTGCATGCTCTACGGACTGCCTTTTGTCCCAGGCTCCTTGCCCCAGCTTCTGTAAAATGTATTTGTTGTACAGTGGGAATGGCGAGCCATGAAACATTCAGTACGTATGTGTCTACACAGTACACAGGTTATGATAGCTGTTTCGCTGTGCTAATGTAATAGGATGGTGTGATGGTGGATAAGTAACAGTTGGTGAATCCTCCTAGCAGAGCAAATCTTGGGCCCAATGCACAACAGTTTTGATTGCCTCATTATGATAAAGGGGATGTTGTGTGTATGTGAGACAACAGCGTTTCAACTAGCTGCCTCCCCAGGCTCTCCGTTTGCTACCGGAGAATCTGGTACTTTTTCTCAAATGATGTAATTGTGTGTGGGCAGAGACTGATTGAGAGACAGCTGCCTTTTACTGGTGACATGGTTTCACTGCTTAGTCTGTGATACAAATGGGCTCCGAAGATTGAGGCCAATTTTATCTCACAGCTGTGGAGATTCTGATTTTTCTCCACAGCTGCGAGATAAAATTTGGATGAGAAAGGCCTAGCCTCGTACCCAGGCCTCCCCTCGCAGCTTTTTTCGCAGCCGTGGAAAAACATATGCGGGTTTTCCACAGCTGCGAAAAAAGCTGCGAGGGGAGGCATGGGTATGAGGCTAGGAAGGCCTGGGTATGAGGCTAAGTTAACTCATCCCTTTCCATGATTACAGCCATGAGATGCAGCTGCAGCTGGAATACGTCCCTCCTCCTAAGGAGCTGGAGAAGGCCCTTGCATCACGCTTTATAATGACTATGGCAGCCAGTTCTCCTGATCAGCCAGTCATCAAGCTCTTCTTGTATGCACAGCATGTAAGTCCAGATCACCCAGTCCATACACCATATCCAGGTTTGTTCCCAGGCCAAGTACCCACCTCAGATTTAGCTCGTATAGTCATGGTTCTTCTTCATGGCTGCAGCAAAAGTCTGGGGCCGGGAGGGGAGGCTTGGGGACGGGGCTTAACAGATCAGTACCTGTGGATGGACCTGTGTGTAGCCTTGTTCCCAGGCTCCACTGCCCGGCATTTCTTGCAGAGTGTATAAAACACAGGAAGGTTCTTACACTGTGCAAAAGAACAAAGAAATTGCTGTGGGTAGTGGAGACTGGAAAGGTGGGCCAGGTACCTGGTTTCCAAGCACAGTACCCACATTGTTTCATTTGTATTAGTAGGTGCATCCTTTAACATGCAGGGCTTCATTTAGGGGGGAGCGGGAAAAGAGATGAACCCCTGACATGGTATTAGTGACTACGTTTTAGTATCACCCGGAGGGAAGAAGCAGTTGCACTAGTACCTACAGCAAGACAACGATCCATTCTCCCCAGTGCATGCCACTAGCGCACTCTTTACAGCTATTTCATGCCGCTCACTATTATAGCCATGCATCTGCTGAGCTAGCATAACTTCTCACTATGCGTAAATAAGATTAGCGGTTCCCAATTAAACTATGAATATTTAATGAAGCCCGAGGATTGTGCTGAACGACGCCAGACTGTTCAACGGAGGCGGGCGTGGTCTGGGCATGAGACTAGTCTCATCTTGCATAACTATGTATAGCAAAAGTGCTGACTCAGCATTTCATTTTGTAGCAGTTAGGAGTTCTACTAGCCTCGTCCCCAGGCTCCCCTCCCACGCGCGTGGGAGGGGAGCCTGGGGACGAGGCTAGAGTTCTAGGATTTATCATCATCACCTACAATTCTTTGCTATCTACCACTTCTTTACCAAACTACATGTAGCTTGATGTATGTACATGTGTACAAACGTCCAGTAGCTTCCGTTCCAGTAGCTTCCATTGTGCTCATGGCTGTGCTAGTGTAGTAACACACGATGAGTGCAGACACACAAGCAAACAACAGACACAGAAAATGCGGGTGTGTGCTTCCAACACACACCCAGCTGGTAAAAACTCTGAGATAATTAGCGGCCCTAATCATTCATTATTCATCCTTTTATTGTTTGTCTAGGTATCTACGCTTCACTTGTTCCTGGTGGAAGCAAACATCACCATTGCTGAAGCCAAGATGGCCTTCTCTCTCAAGTGTGAGAACCCAGGACAGGCCTCGGCCTTTATCCAACACTTTCTGCAGACTCTGATGGCCCACAACTGGCTTTCTCAGCAGCAGTAGTACAGTCATGTAGTGTAGGATTGTTTTGAGTGTTTGATGAATCGTTTAACCTTAACCGTCATTGGTGTCTTGCGAATTGAAGGTCTCAGAACCAGAGCGGTCTACCGTAGGTTCTGAGCCCTTCAACCATTCTAGCAGTTGTGTACAATAAATTTCTAAATTGGATGAGAGTGCATGTGATTGCCTACTATGATGAGAGAAAAACTTTTACAATCACAGATCTGGCTAGTAGAAAAAGAAAAAGGGCAACCTTCTTCTCCCAACGGAACCCTAGGCCATGTGACACTGCCACGTTAAGGGGTGAACGGGCAGGTCGTTCCGGCTGACCGAGCCTTCAGCCTTTCGGGCGCCTGTCCGCTATGGTACAGGGATCGTCATCGGGTCTGTTTAGTGTGCCAGGCTTTGGGAATCAAGGGAGGAACACGGACGGATCCTAGGCCGTACTGTCCGAGACCACCGTGGCAGTTGCCAAACCACGTTACCCTCTACCTGAACACACATGGTCACAGCCCGGAGCTGACTGCTCCACCCGCTTTACATAGGTTTGTAAAAAAATTCTCGATTTGCTTATGGGTTTAATAGACCTTTATCCATTGGGGGGTAAAAGTAGGCACTAAATGGAGAAAACACAAGAGAACATGTGTTTTTATGTATTTTCTTGCATGAAAACATAAGAACATGCTTGTTTCCTTGTAATTTCTTGTGCTTCAAGCCGTTTTACCCCCCATTACATCATAACGGATAAAGGTCTATTAACGTCTCACCAAAATCAATTACGTGACGTCACGTCATTACGTAATTAATTATCTGCGCCTTGATTCCAATCCGCGGCGCTCTGCTGTGGTTTTAATCAATAGCTGCACTTTCTCAAGCTCCTGAACACATTTTAAGAGTATTTATCGAGCTTGGGGAGGGGAGAAGTTCAATATCTGTACATGTGGGTTAGACCACTCTGGTTCTGAGCCCTTCAATTAGCCTTGTACCCAGGTTTTACTCGCCCAGTCACAGCCGTGGAGAAACATTTGGAGGGGGAGGACCCGATTTTTCTCCATTGCTGCGATATAGCCTCGACTACCAAGTGCAGGAGAACAGAGGCCGGGAGTGATTGCCTTCTCGAGCCCCAGCCTGGCCTGATGCCATGCATGTAGGGGAATTCCCGCGTCGACGCCCCCGTGTGCGTATATAGCGAACAACAACTCGTGATCTCATAATTAATCGGTCGGCCTTGTCACTGCAACTGTCGCTATGAAGAGCTTTTTGGTGTGCCTCTTCCTCTTTGGGCTGGCTGCAGCCCGCCCTAGGAACTCCTGCCGCAGCGTGCTGCTCGATGCCGGCTTCTCGGAGAACTTCAACGAGACCGTGGCCCACGCTGTGCACTCGATGACTGTGCAGGGGCTGCGCATGTTCAACCCTAGGTTAGTCGAAAGCAATAATTATTTTGTTATAGCTACAGAGGTTTGCAAGCAGAGGAACGTTAATTGTGTCCAGGGGGGTTGCAATCAAGTAATTTTGTCTACTAATTTGCTGTCCAAGCTCCTCCACAGGGGGTGTAGAATTATTTAATGGAATAGTCCACTGCGTTTTCTGGATAGTATGAGTGTGCTACATGGCCTGTTACGGGGGGGGGGGGGGGGGGGGGGTAGGACAAGGTCACGTGTGCAAGCCAGTACCGGTACATGAGATGTAGCGCTAACTCTCTTGAAGAGCTTTGTTTGACGTGATAGTGGCTCAAAGCTGAAGAAAAGTCTCTAGGAGCAGCCCAAGTCTATTTCTGATGGTAAGGCACGGCATAGGCATGCATTCTGAACCTGGCATACAACGCTCACCATTATATATGCTGGAATGTGACTCTTCTCCTGCATCTTAGGACTTTCCATTGGAAGGTAAGTAAATCCGTGGATTGTGCCCCGCGAGTTAACAGCAGTTTCTTTCTAGCTAACTCCGTATCTTAGTTGCATAACTCCGTATTTTTGGTCGTACGCGACTATGGAATGCAATTACCTTCACGTGCGCATGAGGCTTATCCGACCCATATATGCACCAAAGAGTCTATTCCTTGTTGCAGCTTTCCCTTGTTAGCTACAAGGAACAGTTAGTAAACTGGAGGTATGTGGCTATACTGGCTAGCTTTCTGGCGCCAGTCAAATTGGAAGAATTTTGTGAGTGAACATACCAAAGTATGCAGTTGAAGGAATAACAGTTTCCTTTGTAGTTGGCATCAAGGGAAGCTCTGAATACCTTGTTCGTCGTGCAATATACGTATACGAACGAGGTGACCCATCTAGCTCTCTGCAACTGTAGTAACCACTCAGTGGTTAAATCAATCAATTTATTTTTACAGTGTATAGTTATTTATTACGTTTTTCCACCTGTAACAACACACTTTGAAATACTGTAGTCAACCAATACCATAGCTAGCTACTATGTTTATCCATGTTCATTTGAGGTATATACTTTTGAAAAAATGCCACAGGATGTACACATCACAATCGTATATAACTAACGTCCTGTGATCCCACATAACAAGCACCACGAGACCTGATTAATGTCCAAAGATATAGGAATGGGAATCCATGTTATACCAATAACAGATACCTGGGAGATAGCTTGTCCAGTAAGTACAGTTCTGCTAGCTTTGCTTCGTCCCCAGGCTCTCCCTAAAACTAGTATTATGTGATTTTTGCAAGAGAGCCCCCGGGGCAGAAGTTAATGCTAGCACTAAATTACATGTGCCTTCAGTACTGTATTTCCAGGTGAGTTTAATTAACTCAATTAAGCACATCAGATTGATGCCAATTTTAAGGGAGTTTACTTCCCGCATTTTGCGAAATGTTAAGGAGCAGTACCAACTTGGTACCAAGCAGTTTTCAAACCTTAGCATGTAATAGTGACCAAAACTTGGGCCATCCTTAACTGGCCAGTGTCATGACACTTCTCTCCCCCTATCAGGTCAACCGTAGACAACCAGGTGCCAACTGTGAACATGGACCGACATTCACCAGAGAAGGTGATCCCCTTCGCTCCGGACGACGCCCTGGGCTCAGACTTCAAGGAAATGACCATGAACACCATCGACAAAATCCTGAGCAACATCGGGAAGGACAACGACGGCCTGGGGCCCAACTGGTCTCCCCTGGAGAGGGTTGTGCACAGATTCCACATGTGGGACGTCTGGTACCAGGTGCGCGAAATTTTTGAGAACAAGGTCCTGCGGAACCCACCAAAGGCTGAGGTCTGCTCCTGTCTGATGGATACCGCAAACAATGGAATCTATCAGGTATGTAGTTAGCCTCGTTCCCAGGCCTACACGAGTGTTTCACTTTAGCGTAGCTGTGGGCCTGGTACATTTTCTCATCTGCATGACGTGTAGGGTAGAAGGGTGGGTTTTTGCGTGGGCGAGGACAGCTGCAGTTCTCGGACGATGAAAGAAGGCAGTAAATCTATGCTTCTTGTAGCTACTCTTTGGAGCCCATTCGTACCACAGACTGAGCGATGAAAAATTTAATGTACCAGGCTCTCCCTCCAGTAGCAAGTGAATCACACATGAGAGCCTGGGGATAAGGCTAGTATGTAGTGTTATGGCATGAAAAATTTAGGGTTGAGCAAAGGTTACAGGCGTTCTTGTTATTTTGAGGACTATACATCATTTTTCAGAAGCCATGGAGGTGCTGCACATCTTACATCTTGCCTAGCTGTGTAGTTAGGCTGCGGTGACCGAAGTTTATACATGTATTGTGTGTCAACATTGTTATCAATATCGTTCTTCCCTTCCGGATCCCCTTTCCAGGCTGTGAAGTGGGTCTCTGACCACTACGACAGTGGAACACCCATCACCCTCCTCAACCGCCCCATTCCCAAACTGACAGATGCCTCCTCCTGGGCCGTCTGGAAGGCTCGCCTGCTCTACTACTACAAGGGCCAGAGCCTGGAAGATGCTGCACAATTTATCTATTGTGCAACCAAAGACTTCTGAAATGAATGAACGAGACAATCTGTGGGTGTAATTGTTTGTTGTTGGATTTTTTTACCCTGCCGTTGGCTGGAAATTTTTACTTGCTTTTATTAAGTTTAAAATCTGTGTGTGTAATCCGTTTCTTATTGGGTTTTTTGCCCCTGGCAATTTTTACTTAATTAATTTGAAAAATAGGCGGTTCCCTGTCACGAGACTGTACTAATATTCAAGAACATCGCACGGGATTGATCTGATCATTGACATAGATAATAGGAAGCGTCTAGCTGTCAGAGCTAGCGCTGTATAGCGACCACCAGACTAGGCTGAGAGCTGTGCGGCCATACCTTGTTTACTGACTGCAATACAGTACTCATCAGTTGCAGATTGACGTGTTGCGAGAAGTGGGTGAGTACGTACGTATTGGTAGTTATCATTTTTTTTGCAAAATTCATTGACTCTTTGACGTATAAATGGGGCGAGCTGCATATCGCTGATACCTGAATGCTGCGCGGCTGTATCTTCTCGTAGCTGATCTCCAAGAAGCCAAGGGATATCTAGCAGGACTGGAAGTTCAGCTGCGTATTCAATGCAGTAAGACAACAATAAACGATGTACTAGGCAAATGATTGCATGGTAGTTGTGGGGACAACCCTTTGTGAGGACGTTATTGAGTAGCAGTGCAGGTTTTGTAACCAGTGATATTTCATAGTAGCCATGTGATTATTGTATAATGGGACAAATTTCCTGGGGAAGTAAAAGGCAGCCATATACTAGTCCATTAGTTATGGCTACGTACACGCCTGCTTCCTGTATAGTGAATGGACGCTGATCACATGAAAGCCATTCTGACTAGGCCCGGTTGATTAGATGACAAAGAAAACACTTAGAGAACACTTTTATTAGGCCATTCCAATTAACATCATAGGCGTAGGAACTGGGGGGGCTGTAGCCCACCCAATATTTATAAGAAGGGGGCTCAGCCCCCCCTTCCCGAGGCCTTGCTTTCTATTACTATAGCTAGTATAAGCCATTCGTACCTTGCCGGTTACAATCACAGCTTCACAACTCCACAGAACTGTTGCTACTGGTGCAATTGATCCAGACCACTTTCGTACGACCGTGTAGAGGAAACCCTTTGCAAGAAGTGCAATGCTATGTGCCTTCATACACAAGGCATTTATTGCAGAGCGAACCAAGTTCTCGAGTGCTGAGTTTACCATACAGCTAGAAAAGAGTATGACTACGCTTTGCAGCAGGTCGTCCTACTCTTGCCAAAATTGCACTACAAATGATCTCAGAAGGCCTGAAGTCTCATATTTTCCTGGTGGGGTATGCCCCTAGACCTCCCCTAGCTTGGAGTTGCCTATGGCAGCCTACAATTCAGCCCCCCCCCCCCCCCCCAAAGTAAAATTGCTTCCTACGCGTATGAACATGGTAGTTTCTGATCTCACCTACTCCATAGGAGCCATGCTGGCGGGCGAGCTGCTAAACTGGAAGACTGGAAGCGGCTACTTAGGACTTACCATGTGTATTACGTAACATTCACGCCCCATGCACGCGCCTTCTATATAGTATTACGTAGGTCATATCCTGTGGTACTATCATGTATAGTGGACCTTGAAACTTACACGTCACAAGCACTCTGTAGTGGAAATTCCAGGTGAGATTAGAGAGGAGATACAATTGGCAGCACAAAGGTCAATACCACTGGGAAAGAACAGGCAAGCTTGCGTAAACTAGAAGCTCTGCCCAGTTGATGACAAACTCGGATGCTCCGCCCATTTATTACAAAACCCGGAAGTACCACCTACTTAATTACCGAACCTTGGCTTCTCGGTTGCTGATGCGGGCTGGCGATCAGAAACTAACATGCAAGTTGGAGGGGCCTTATGAGTTGAATTGAGTCAACATAATGCAACGAGCTGTTCATGGGTTGATACCAGAAAATATTACCTGTGTGCACAACTACGGCTTTCCCAGTAACATCAGATTATATAAGAACTAGGAGAATGTAAGATGTTGTGGGGCGAGCCTTAGCAAGTGTATGTGCTTAACATGAGGTATATAGTTAGATGTGCAGTACAAAGCTAGCTAGCAAATTATGGTCTGCATGACTCCTTGTCCTCTGTACTGTGGTCTCTGTTGCTTTCTGTCTCTCTTGTAGTCTGGCCTCAACTGTTTATTTAGTGTGCTTTAATTGGATGGTGTTGCTGTCTGGCCTGATGCCTCGGTCGATTGCTGTTTGCACTCACACTACTTACGATGACTCAGCCTTTATTCCCTTCTATGCCAAGAGTGTACTTTTGCTAGCTTTATAATAGCTTGGTAGCTTCCATTGCTGTGATTAAACTGCAGTCATAGTTGCCACATAGTGTACACATGTTGCACCCACACGGTAACAGGCAGGAAATTACTAGGGATGCGCAAGTGCAATAGACCATATTCGGTTAAGATGACTTTGGGCATTTTTGCTGCCATGGCGACAATAGTTCCTTGCATGTAATGTTTATTGCACAGAAATGTCATCTTTCAAATTTGAAGTAAATTGGGCATTAAATGGTGTAGATATGACCTCGCAAACTTATACACATTTTATATGGGCCCATATGAGGGATTTGCACTGGAGGCGCCATTTTATATGTGCCCATATGAGGGATTTGCACTGGAGGCGCCTCCAGTGCAAATCCCTCATATGGGCCCATATAAAATGTGTATAGGTTTGTGAGGTCATATCTACTCCATTTAATGTCCAATTTACTTCAATTTGAAAGATGACGTTTCTGTGTGATAAACATTACATGCAAGGAACTATTGTTGCCATGGTAGCAAAAATACCCGAAGCCATCTTAACCAAATATTTGCCTGCCGTGCTGTACCTGCAATAGGTAGTTGCTATACAGAAGCCGAATGGGATGGAACTGGCTGAGCGGGACGAGGCAGTCGCTAGAATTCTGAAGCCAATGTTGCTGGAGAAGCGACTGGTCTTCAAGAGAATGAGGTCTCGATCTACAACGTATTTCCAAGGATCAGTCATGACTGCTATGAGAAAGTGGAGAGACTGGGCTATGCTGCTTGCAACTCATATTCACATTGCTTGATCGTGCTGTCTGTTTCCAGTGCTTATGTCTCTACTTCTACAGAGACTGTACGAATTAGCCCCTTTCTTCCCAACTAATGGCACAAGATTGTCTTTCAAATGCAGTGCTGTATTGTCCTACATGTATTCTTTTGTGTATTTATGACAAAGACATGGCATAGTCCATTGCACAATAGTGTACTTACATAGTGCGTGGGAAGATAAAAGGTACTGCGTGTGCCAATATTTGGCACAGTTAACAGTGGCATATTGGCACAGTTCACGGAGGTAATCTGATTTGCGATTTGTGCGCACTCACATCACCAACTACTAAATCATAGGGGAAAAATACAGCTATAGAACGGAGGTAGACACAGCTGCGATGACTAAAAATTGCGGTAGACACAGCAAGTCAGACACATCATGCTGCAGCAGAGAGCACTCACCTGACACAGTTGCTCAGCAGGTATTCTTTTGGTACAGTAGCCATGCATGCACTTAAGCACACCTGAACTCGAATATAGTTCTCACAAAGGTAGTAATGTTATACCAACAGCTGCATGCCCATGCATTCCACAAAGCAGCTTAGGAAGTCACTATATATACGGACTGAGTTGCATTTATCAGATCATCCTGGTCGCTCTTACAATCCAGAGAATCCTCTTCAGTTTGGAATCCTTGTTAACAACAAAATGGTGCATTTGAATCTGCTTTTAATGAGCTTCTGACATGCAAGTAATTAGATAAACCATGGCAATATGGGCTATACATGTGCCAGATATTGGCACAGCTGTGACGTAGAACTCGAAGGCCACAGAGTCCTGGCCTGAGGGCTCTACAATTCTACATCATGACTATGCCAATAACAGGCATATTGTCCTTGGTGCCTATATTGATTAGCAGTTAAGTTGAAATTGTAGAACCCTTAGTATGTAGTCCACATCCAAGGCTGAGCTACATATCTCTAATACTGGCTATAAATAACACAAATAGCCGGTCCTTAATGTGCCATTGTTCACTTCCTGGTACAGGTAACACCAGCAATTACTGCTGGGACAGTTATGGCATCTCCTAAGAGGGATTTGCACTGGAGGCACCTGCAGTGCAAATCCCTCATATGGGCCCATATAAAATGTGTATAAGTTTGTGAGGTCATATCTACTCCATTTAATGTCCAATTTACTTCAAATTTGAAAGATAACGTTTCTGTGTGATAAACATTACATGCAAGGAACTACTGTTGCCATGGTAGCAAAAATGCCCAAAGCCATCTTAACCGAGTATGTTCACTTCCTGGTACAGGTAACACCAGCAATTACTGCTGGGACAGTTATGGCATCTCCTAAAAGTTCAAGTGGGCACAGAGGCAAGATTCAGGTATATCAATTACACTACTATATTATGTGTAGGTCATAGTAAATGTGCACTTCACGATGGAGCTATTAGAAAATGTGCCTATCGTAGACTAGGGTATACTCCCTTACAGTTTCCACATATTTTACACCATGGTTTATTCCATGCATGTTAATCTGTCTTGGATATTTCTTCATGCATATTGAAGTTTACATCTACATTACTATTCACATAATTACCATAGCTAACATATAGGTATATGCATCATTGCCTTAAACATTCACTGCTGTTATTATTCATTGTATGAAGTTAAGTTTGCATATTAAAATTTTGCATTTAGTGACGACTACGAAATTTGTTTAACAACCAAATTACGACTGGTACTTGGGATTACAATTTAGTCATATGCATGTAAACTAATTATATATTTTTATGATCACCCTTTCTTCTGTTCTCTTTACCCTTACAATCTTCAGGTTAGCCCAGCAGATGTGAATGGAGATGAGAGTGATAGTGATTCGGACACTGAGTCAGTCTGTAGTTCTCTCAGTGGTTATGGCTCTGCTGGAGGAGAACCGTCCTCCAAGGTTTACATTGGAGCAAAGCTCCCACCCCACATCACAAAGGAACAAATTTCGGAGCATTTTGATAAGTATGGGTTTGGTGCTAATGTCAGAAATATTACAATATTTTACGACAAGAGTACACACAAATCCAAGGGGTGTGGCTATGTTGTACTCACCCCAGCAAATTGTGCTAAAGACGTCATTCAGACATTGAATGGCACATTCCTACTCGATAAACACCGACTGCTTGTCAAGCCATACAAGCAGAAATCTAGCCCTGACAAAGTACCTCGCTCACGAGGAAAAAGGTCCCACCCTGGCAAGCAATTAGCCACTAGTACTAGTCCCCAGTACAGCTCTTTGGCTGCATTCCTTCCGCAAGGTAAATTAGAGCAGGATGACTCAGACAATGAGTCTGTCTTGTCGGCCTCTGCTTCTGGGGAGTTTTGCAAAGTTTTCGTTGGCAGCAATCTACCTAGCCATATCAATAGTGGTCACTTACATGCTCATTTTAAAGAGTTCGAAGCTCAAATAGCGAAAGCTTACATTGTCACTGACACAAATACAAAACAATCAAAGGGGTTTGGGTTCGTTGTATTCAGATCGCAAGATACTGCAGAGAGGGCAATTCAGAAGTTAAATGGCAGTAACATTTTGGGACAACACAGAATTAAAGTTGATCTTGCCCAAACTGGTGGCAAGAAACAAAGCCAGCCATCAGTGCCCCAACGTGTACAACACCTCCAGCCAACATCTCCCCAAGGAACTAGCCCTAGTCCCCAGTACAGCTCTTTGGCATCATTCCTTCCACAAGGTGGATTAGAGCAGGATGACTCAGACAATGAGTCTGTCTCGTCGGCCTCTGCTTCTGGGGAGTTTTGCAAAGTATTTGTTGGCAGAAATCTACCTAGCCATATCAATAGTGGTCACTTACAGGCTCATTTTAAAGAGTTCGAAGCTGAAATAGCGAAAGCTTACATTACCACTGACAGAAATACAAAACAATCAAAGGGGTTTGGGTTCATTGTATTCAGATCGCAAGATACTGCAGAGAGGGCAGTTCAGAAGTTAAATGGCAGCAAACTTTTGGGACAACACAGAATTAAAGTTGATCTTGCCCAAACTGGTGGCAGGAAACAAAGCCAGCCATCAGTGCCCCAACATGTACAGCACCTCCAGCCAACATCTCCCCAAGGAACTAGCCCTAGTCCCCAGTACAGCTCTTTAGCATCATTCCTTCCACAAGGTGGATTAGAGCAGGATGACTCAGACAATGAGTCTGTCTCGTCGGCCTCTGCTTCTGGGGAGTTTTGCAAAGTATTTGTTGGCAGAAATCTACCTAGCCATATCAATAGTGGTCACTTACAGGCTCATTTTAAAGAGTTCGAAGCTGAAATAGCGAAAGCTTACATTACCACTGACAGAAATACAAAACAATCAAAGGGGTTTGGGTTCATTGTATTCAGATCGCAAGATACTGCAGAGAGGGCAGTTCAGAAGTTAAATGGCAGCAAACTTTTGGGACAACACAGAATTAAAGTTAATCTTGCCCACACTGGTGGCAGGAAACAAAGCCAGCCATCCGTATCCCAGCCTCTACAACAGCTCCAGCCAATTTCACCCCAAGAAACCCTTCAGGGTATTGACATAGCTAAGGTTAGCCCTATAGTATGCCAACAAACTCACTCTCAATTGGGAACCGTATCAAATTCTGTCATTGTTGAAAACCTTAGTTCGGCCGTTAGTGATGAAGAAATTAAAGTACTTGTTGGGGTTCCAATTGTTCACTGTTCACTTGAACCTGCTGCAGGCAATGTCAACAAAGCTAAGCTCCAGTTTTCTACTTCACATGATGCCTCCGAGGCAGTAGCAGCTCTAGATGGAAAACCTATTCTTGGCCAGACAATTCATGCGTACATTACCCCACTTTCCCCAAACAGTCCGTCTTCACAGGCTGCTTACTATCCGGTCAAAGTAACTCACTTGCCCCCAAATGCAACAGAAGAGAGACTGAGGGGGCATTTCTCAATAGCTGGTGAAATAGCAAGCTGTAAGATTCATCGGCCAGGCTTTGCACATGTCAATTTCAAGAATCAGCAGGGACAGCTGAACGCCCAAACTCAACTGGATGGTACCCAACTCGATGGTTATAAGATTAACATCACTTCCCGAAAGCCACATGGAGGTGCCACAGAAACCGAAGCTCCTGTCCCTCCAAAAAAGAGTGATACAGTGGCTGTAAAGGTCACTAATCTGATGCCCAATGTCCAAGTTAACGATCTCCTGTTAGCTTTCCAACAGTATGGGATCGATAGCAGCTGTATTCATATCCAAAGTGGCAATCCTCCGTATGCCTTCATCAATTTCCCTTCGATGAGTGGAGCACAGACTGCAAGTGCAAACCTGCATGAGACATACATTGGAGGGAGTAAAATTCGAGTCAAAATTGTCAGCAAAGTAGCCACGGGAGTCCAATCCCAAACACCAAGGCATGCACAACTACCTGGTGGCCCACATCCAAGTCACATGTCACCAACAGCGCCCCCACTGCAAGAGCCTTCGGGTCTACACCTGCAGTTGGTTAGCCCCTCACACTATCCTCCCTCCTTCCCAGCACCAGTACCAGTGAGTTCATCACCCAGGGTGACAGGGCAAGAAGAGAAGGCACTGTTGCTCCAGCCGGGTCAGTGGAATCAGCTTATGAAAATAAATGAACATGGATCCAGTGTCTTCCAAGAATTGATTGTACCATTTAAGTGCAACCCCAATGTCCAGATACAGTCCATCATGGATCAGTTGGTGATTCGTTTTGTCGGGGTACAGGATGCAGTGTTGGCTGCCTACAAGCATGTTGCAGATGCCCTTAACAAGGAGCTACATATCAAAGACAGGTCAGTGCTATTTTTGACTGTATAATCATGACTAACAGGCATGGTTTAATTTTGAGTGCAGTAAAGTTTACGTTTTGTGCGTCCTTTTCCTACATCACAGGGTGAAGATGGCAGCTCTCGTGGGATTATTTCCAAATTTACCATCAGAAATTTCCCAGAAATATGGCACTACTATAAGTGGCTACCACAGTGACTCATCAATCATACGATTTGATGGCCCACCTGCGAGTGTTGAAGTATCTCGTGGGGAGATTGATCAGATTGTGTGCCGCTCCCTCAAAGATGAGGTCAGTGTCACATTTCCGCTCAAGCTGCTGTGCTCTGTGAAAAAGCGACTGGAAATGGAGCATATCCAGAGCCATTTGGAGTCAATCCCACTTTCAGCATCACTGACCTCCAAGGTGACACTGTGCTCCTTCTCAAAGACTGACCATGAAAGAGCAATCGAAATTCTTACAGGTAAGCTATTTGAGAACTATGTTGAGGTATCCTCGCAGTCTGTAATTGACCGAATCTTACGTCATCCTGACAAGAGCTTTACTAGCCTAGAAGAAGTGCATTCTGTAGCATTAGCCACTCAAGAAAACAAGATTGTCATCAAGGGATTTGTTAAGGAAGATGTTCGTACAGTTCGCAAACTGCTCACCAGCCTGACAACAGAGTTATCAGTAAGAAAAGTTCCTCTTCCCTGTTCTACTGAACAAGCTCAATATTTGAGGTATGTTCTAATTGAGCAACCAAGTGAAGATGCAAAGTTATTTCTATCATCGCTTTCCGCCAATGTACTCCCTGACCGTTCAAAGGGCGGAATCCTTCTCTCTGGAAACCCGGAAGCAATTGAAGCAACACAAACACAGATCCTAGAGGGACCTTTCCTTGCCGGTCTGCTCTACCGTTGTTTCCCATTTGAATGCCACATTAAGTTCCTTTCTCAGATAAAAGATCATGTCCTAAAACCCCTCAGGAGTGGGACTTCCAACTTCATTTTCCTGACATCTGAAACGGGAATCAAGAAAGGAGGGGGCAAACATTCACAGAAGGGTGAAGCGGGATTCACCATTTCAATATTCAGCAGAGAGCTGGCTGTATTTGAAAATGTCTGTCAGCAAATGTCAGTCCTCAATCCCTGTTCCAGGAGAATTCACATTCATCCTACCGCCACTGAATATGCCTACAAAGTTACAACCCAGCTCGAAAGGAAGTATCGGGCGAGAATACAAGTCCTAACTCAAGGCTCCGTAGGTCTTCTTATCCATGGGCTCACCGTTGAAGAGCTCGAACAATGCCAGGAAGCTATTGAAGATGAGATTGATTCAAACCATGTAATTAAGAAATATATTCCAATAGACATCTACCAAGCCCGATACCTCCTGTACGGAAAGCACAGTAGTGAGATGAAAGAGTTGGAAGTAAAGTGTCGTAGGCTCCATATACCAACAGAAAAAGAAGTAGCAAGTGCCCGAGGGGATGAAAACATCTCCATCACTGTGATTGCAACTGCAAAGAATATTGAAGCAGTGAAAGAGAAAGTTACTGATATCATTGGTACAGAGTTTGTTTCAACGAAATTCTCGGTTTTCTGCCCTCAAAAATACGACAGAATGTGGAGAAGAAGATGGGGTGATGTTAGAAAGGAGCAACAACAGCTGAGAGACCTTCTAATTACCTTCAACAGAAGTAAAGGTCAACCTCAGCCAATGTATCAGCGGTCCTCTAGCAGCTCTAGCACTAATGGTGAAGCTGGCCATGGTTCTGAACAAATGCAATATACATTTGAAATCTTTGGCCCAGATCCAGAAGAGGTTGGAAGTGTAAAGCAACTGATAGAAAGAGAAGAAAATGGCCATTCTGTCAGCCAGAAACAGATATCCCTAACTTCGAAAGCGATCAGTGCTCTTCTCAAGGGCCTATCACAGAAAGAGTTAGTCATTGCTCACCTCACAGTAGATCTAGATATCAACAAGGAGGCAAATGTGATTACAGTGACAGCTCCCCATGGAGTATCAGATGATGTCGAGGCTGCAGAAGCACAGATCCAAAAGTTTGTTGGTAACCGAGCAGTTAATAACAAACAAATTACCTGTGACGATCCTGTTGTTGGATTGATCTTAAATGCCCGCACAAAATCGCTGGAGTATCTAAGTGTGGCCAATAAACTCGCTAAACCTCATGGTGTCTCTGTTCGGCCTCTGAAGAGGCCTCGAATTGGTCTGATGCTCACCGGCAGCCAGGCTGGAATCCAGGCCGTGGAGCCTATCATCCAAACGCAGGTGATAGAAATAATCAAAGCCAGTATTGGAAAGTTACAGCTTTCAGTTGAGCCAATTTATTCTCAAGTCCTTTCCAGTCCTGAGTTTTTCCGGTTTGATACCAAGTTACAGGAAGAGTTATGTGTCCTGTGTTCTTATCCTAAGATAGGCAAACCAAGCAAACTACTTCGAAACGTTCTCCTCCAGCCTTCTCCCTCAGCCCACTGTCTTAAAGTCGAGATATGCAAAGGTAATCTGGTTCATGAACGGGTGGATGTGATTGTCAATGCTGCTAACAGAGAGCTCAAACACATTGGTGGCTTGGCCAAAGCTATTGTTGATGCAGGAGGAGCTGTGATTCAGGTGGAATCTGATCAGTACATCCAACAGAATGGGGTACTACCAACTGGTCAAGCAGTGTGCCTTGGAGCAGGCGAATTGCCCTGCAAGAGGATTATTCATACTGTTGGTCCACGGCGGGGAGAAGGGAATGAAGAGCAGTTACTTTATTTTGCCGTCTATAATACTCTCTGTCTTGCAAATAAAGAGCGGCTTGAGAGTGTTGCTCTACCTGCAATTAGTACCGGAGTATTTGGTGTTGCAGAAGAAAAGTGCGCAAAGGCCTCCATGAAAGCCATACGTGATTTCTGCCAGTCGCACCCCGATTCCGATATTCACACTGTGCGCATTGTCCTGTTTCTACAGAGTGCAGTTGATGCTTTCCTTGGAGTCTTCGATTCAGGTATCTTTGATGAAAGCATCATCCAAAAGCAAACCAAACAGTCTGGACATGTGGCCACCAGCAGTGCAGCAGCACCTGTACCTTCGTCTACCTGGTTCTGGGAAGATGACTCTCATTCCTTCTCTCCATACTCACCTGATATTACCAGCCTACTGACCAAGGAGTATGCCCGAAACCCTAAGGGTTCGTTTCAGTGTATAATAAGTGGCAAGCCTTACACAATTGATTTCTCCACCATGAAGCAAATTAATACAGCTACTTCATATGCGAGAAAAATACAGTGCAGAAAGCAGCAGTCTCAGGTGGCCCAATGGTTCTACTTGGATGATGCCGCACAGTATATGCCCTATCGTTCGGAGGAGTCCAGTGCAATTGAAGCTATGTTCCAAGCTGGAAATCCCGGCCGTCTTACAATCAGTGGCAAAGTGTACACATTTGACTTTACTAGGATGTGCCAGGTTAATACAACTACAAACTACAAGAGGTCAATTCAACGCAGACAACAGTCTGCTGGTGCTTTATGCACCCCTTCCCACCCCACTGCTGTTGATGAAGATACTGAATGCAAAGATGTAGTCCCTCCGCTAATGGATATAGTTGTGCTATTGCAAGGTCCACGTGAAAATCTCAAGATGGCTGAAACAAAGGTTAAGGAGAAGCTGAAGTCGCTAATGAGAGAAAACACAATTCCCCTCCCTCAAGGAAACCCTGCACTGGAAAAGAAACTGTTAGCAATTGCCAAAAAGCATCATGTCACCTGTGAAGTCTGTGAAGAATTAGCTAAAGGGTCTGGCAAGCTTCAGAAAGTCTTAAAACTCAAAGGCCTAGCATCATCAGTTTCCCAGACTACCAGTGCAGTACAGGAAGAAGTGATCAACCATCACTTATCAACCATGCAGGAATCAGAGATTGAGCGTCCATCTGAATGGCAACCTCAGACAAAGACTACTGAGGTCTTTCCAATACCTCAAGGCACCCCAGAATGGAGCAGAGTTGAGCAAAAATTCAAGACAACATTGCCTAATACTAGGATTGTACAGATCAGTAGGATCCAAAACGAATGGCTATGGGAGAAGTATGTCCTTCACAAGAGGAGATTGGCTGTCAAGAACAGTGGCAATGTAAATGAAAAGGAGCTCTTTCATGGAACACGAGGGAATAATCCCACGGTAATATATGAATCAGAAGATGGCTTTGACATGCGATACAGTGCTCAAGGTATGTGGGGAAATGCCAACTACTTTGCTGTAAATGCTAGCTACTCGCACGGCTATGCCTACCAAACAACAAATGGCAGTAAGGAGATGTTTCTGGTCCGAGTCCTCACCGGGGATAGCCATGACTGTCCCTCAAATCGTTCCCTACGTATGCCTCCTCCTAAACAATCTGGTGTCACGAGTGGGACTGTTCAATTGGGCCAGATGAAGTACGATACAGTGACTGGTATAACTGGGGGCTCTCGAGTATATATGACGTATGACAATGATAAGGCCTATCCTGCCTACCTTGTTCAGTATACGGGTTAGCTACTGTTACTCTTAGCCACATTTTCATTATTGTATGTGTAGTGATTTAGTTACTAACTTGAACTGTATTAGGATTGGTCTGTAGAGGTTTTGGCAATATCGCTGACTTTTTCTTTCTTTTTTTTTAGTAGTGAGACACTTGTATGTGCTCGTCTAGAAGAGCAGGCTATGGTTTCCTGCACCTTGAGGCATCTTATGACCGTGTGTATGAGTGTAAACAATTTTTTAGTTGCAGATACCTTGCACAAACGTGCAAAATTAATACATAAATGTTTCTGGTAGTACTTGGCGGTGCCTAGGGAATAAAGTTTGGGGGGTTGCGATACTTTTAGTTCTGTTTCCACGCTCTGAGTGCAAGTGGTGTAATGTGAGCAAATGCAGCGAGTAAACGTAATTCTACATGGCTCACATGCAGTAGGGAGACTATAGGCTGTAGCACAGATCCCTCACAAAAGGGACAGTCATCAGAGTTACAGTTGCAGAGTTTCAGAAACTGCTGTATCACTCCATTATTCTACACCCAATTCAAGTTTCCTTGCCTACCCTTGCAGTTACGTATGGAGAATTAGGGAATAGGAAACTGGTCTATAGCTATGGCTGTAAGATAAAATCAGGGCAAACTAGGGCCTGTAAAAAGATGTAGGATAGCATTAAATTTTGTTGGCATCCAACCTTGACTTAACTCTTTGAACGCCATGGGCACATTTATGTGCCTATATAAAGAAAACTATTGTACTTTATATTAACGCCTAGTATAAAAAGCCCATATAAATTTACATAAACCTTATTGATGTACTAAAACTTGGCCAGGAAAGAGTTAAGCTTGTTTAGGGATGGAAATCCCTAGTCTTGTAAGAGTAATAGTGATTGATGTTGTATTTTCCTTTTCAGCTAGTTATTTTATGGGAGTACTGGTGTCATTTTATACTTGTAATCTGAATTAAGAAAAACTAGTAGACACAGCCTTAAACGCGAACAAGGCTACAATAATAATAATTTAATTTATTAATACTTGATCTTCTGGTAGCCTTGTCTCAGGTCCACATGCACATCTTACTGTAGCTCCAGTGTGAAACACGCACAAGAGCCAGCTGGGAACGTTAACGAGCCTCATCTTCTGGAGCTGCATGTGCAGTCTTGTAGACAACTCTATGCATTAACCATGACCTATAAATTAAGTGGCCAATTTATTGCAGGCATGTTTGGGTACAATGGTTTAGTTTTTTGCTGTGTATTACGGAAAATAATGCACTTGATCATGCATGCTTCACACTCTTGCATTATATCCTGTAATGTACAGAGACTTGTATACAATAAGAATATTTTAGCAGTTACTTTTGCAAAACTCATAATCAATAATATTATTAATTGACCTTTACATACTATAAAAATAACTTATAATCACAGATACACGTACTAAAAATGCTACAAATCATCCAGTGCCTGCATGAACATTTCTGGTGTCCCAGACTCCAGCTCTCGTTGCAGAGCATCCATGTCATCAGGGTCCAGCTGCCGCACATCCAGCCAGTCCCGCAGCAGGGAGGCAGAGGGGGGACCTGCGGAAGTCCTGGGGCCAAGATCACTGCACGAGGGAAAAAAGGGTTGTGGAAGAATGACTGAATGATGTCTGAGTTAGCCTCATACACAGGCCTCCCTTCGCAGCTTCTTTTATAGCTGGAGTTTCAGCTCCAAACAAAGCTGCAAGGGGCAGCCTGGGGGGGGCACCCCCTTGTCGATTTCAGCCCTTCAAAATTGACTGCTGTTCACTATCATACCCCCCCCCCCCCCCCCGTGTATATTCCACTACTGGGCCCTTTCACTAGTCCCACAGAGCATGCAGAGTGCACATTCAAAATTTAGCCATGGAGCCCACCCACATGGTTGATACTCACAGTCACTAAGTGTTAACACTGTGACAGTCATGTAAGACACGATAATTCATCATTATCTAAGAGCACAAAACTGTGAGCACCCCTGCATAGTAAATACCTGAGTGCACATACATGTACGTACCTATTGAGCCTATTAACAACCTCATATAATATATATATGGAGCACATGAGCCGGCAAATGCGGTGAAGGAGCATTCAACTTCAATATTCCATGTATTGACATCTAAACGTAAACTCCACCTCCGCAATCAACTATAAACTTCCAAATATGGAAGTTACTGAGTAGTGCTAGTCAGCAGATTTGTAGTATTATGCTTGTCTAAGAAGCAAAAATGGAACATGAAGGATCCCTGCAAGTCCAGAAGGATGCCAAAGGTTGGTCTATGGGGACAAAGCTCATAAAGCAGGTCTTACAGGCTAACTTCACTTTACGCTCTGATAGAACTGAGTTGGGCACTCCTTCGCCACCTTCAGTGGCTCATGCGCTCCTGATATATGAATGTACTACTCCCCCCCCTACACACACACACACACACACACAATCACACAATCACGTACTAACCTAAGGTCCAACTGAGGGTTAGACATAGGGGCATGAAGCTCCTCCTCCATCACCCCCACCCCGTACCCCGCTCCACTTCCGGTCGGCAGGCCCGCAATATTCAGTATACTGTCCAGATCATCCGGAAAAGAGTCAAAGGTGTTCAGTGGTGGCGGTGAGTAGGTCCTGGGCAGCAAGCCGTGGGCTTCATTGGGGGCAAGTTCCTGAAATTCGTTAGTCAGAGCAGGGAAGTTGAGATTGCCCATGAGGGGACTAGTTCTAATGGCTGCTTCTCCGGGTGGGTATAGTGTCCCCGTAGGCAGAAGCTGCGATGTCTGGTTGATGTTGATACCACAAGAGGTAGCGGTAGGTTGCATTTGTGGTGCAGATACGAACTGAGCGGAAGACAGGGGAATGGGGTGCAGAGAATGCGCGTGCTGCTGTGAAATTCCGCTCAAGTTCTGAGGGGGTGTGGTTCTGAGTGCCGAAGGATGCATGTCGGGCCGGTGTGTGTGTGGAGTGTGTGAAGGTGGGTGAGCTGCCGGACTGATGTTGCCATAGGGCGAGGATTGGTTCAGCGGCTGTGCAGGACTGACAGGCGGCTGGGAAAGCGGTTGTTGAGACGGAGGCATAGCATATGTCGGTGGTTGGGCCTGAGGTGGGAGGTTAGTAGCCAGACTTGCAGTGGAACTATACATGCCTAGCCGAGACGTCATGACAATCTCCGGGATTTTGATCCCGGCTGCTTGGCACTCATGCAGAAGGGCCCTCTTCTGCTCTTGCAGTAACTGGATACGTTCTTCCTGTTCCCGGATTTTCTTCTGCTGTTCCTCCAGCTGGTGTTTCTGTTGTTCAATCTGCTCCGATTGCTGCCTCAGCAACTGCTCCTGGTACATCAGGCTCCCAGTACCCTCCAACTGGCCGTCCTTGCCGACCATCTTCCTGATGGGATGGATGAACGGCCTCGTGGTCTGCTGGATCTGCTTCCAGCGATCCAGGCTAAGCTGGTCCGACTCAGAGAAGCTGGCCTCGACGCCACACTGCTCTGCTGCAGGAGGGTGGCCTTCCACTTTGGGTCTCTTCTTCTTGTCTGGAGGACCAGTGTCGTGGGGGTGGTGGTGATGCTTCCTCTTTTTGTCTTCAGCTTTTTTCCGTTTCGAGGTACCTGGAAGAGACATTGAAAATACATTTGCCTCATCCCCAGGCTCCCCTAAAAACTTAGCAAAATGAGTCCCATAAATTGGTGATAGCAGTGTTCAGCATAATGCATATGGGTAGTAGCATTTAACATGAGTACCTTTCTTTCTTATTATAGTAATGGTATGCCCCGCAAAAACTCACTATTAAATGCAGCAAGAAATACATGTCATTTGCATACCTTCTTTGGCCTCCTTAGCACCGCTGGGACCACCTCCAGCGGCAGCACCCTCATCCTGTGCCTGTCTCTCCTTCTCTTTCTCCCTGTCTTCCATCAGCTTCATTATGGCTACCTTCACCTTGTCCTGTGTGGGGATGGGCAGCCTACACTTGTGATAGTCCGATATCTCATCAATGATTCCTCTACGCAGGTCGTCCTTTGTGAGCAGCTCTTTCTCGAAAGTAAAGTTGAAGGGAGGGATACAGACTGGTTCGTCTTTTGGGTCGTGGTAGGAAGAGAGGTAGTCGTGGGAGAGGGTCTCTTCGGCCGAGAGCCGTTTCTTGGGGTCTAGTTGAAGGAGTTGGCTGAGTAGTTCGAGAGCATTGGGGGTTGCATTTGGGAAAAGCACCGACAGTTCTACAGCCTTTCTCAGTGGGAGGGTCTGGAGGTAGGTCTTGACTCTCTCCGACCCAATGCAGTTGATGTACTCCTCACTTGGAGTACCAACAACACTCAATATGAGCTGCAGCTGGTGGAGGTAGTTCTTACCGGGAAAGAGTTGCCGTCTGGCAAGCATCTCCGCCAAGATGCACCCCACCGACCACATGTCAATTGCAAAGGTGTATTCGTTGAGTGAAAGCATCAATTCAGGAGCTCGATACCATCTCGTGGCTACGTATTCTGTCATGAAGGAGGAACGGTCCTCAGGAGAAGAAGACAAGCCCCTGGCCATTCCGAAATCACCGATCTTCAACTCGCAGTTCCGATTGATGAGAAGATTGCTCGGTTTCAGATCACGGTGGAGGACGTTAGCCGAGTGGATGTACTTGAGACCTCTCACGATCTGGTAGAGGAAGAACGTGATGTGCTCGTCGCTTAGAGGCTGCACGGAGTGGATGATGTGGTGCAGGTCGCTCTCCATCAGGTCGAGCACCACATAAACATCCTGAAAAGCAGAGATGTCCTCCGGGGGTTGCATCACATCCAGAATCGAGATGATGTTCTCATGACGGAGATGTCGGAGGATTTTTAACTCCCTGTAGGTACGCTTTGCGATCTGAATCACTTCAAACACCTTGGGAATTTTCTTAATGGCAACCCTTTGCCCCGTACGATTGTCCTTTGCGGCACACACAACGCCATATGCACCAGTCCCTATGCTTTCAAGAGGGGAGTATCTTGAGTCCACCTCAAACCTCACGGACACGTTGTTGTGCTTGATAATCTTCACTCTTTTGTCAGTCATCACTCAACCTGCCACTCACTATATATAGCCACTGCAAAGACTCACACTACCAGAATGTCTATTCCATGGACTGTACTGTTAGATAATCATCGATAATCCCTTGGGTTTTCTGCTTTGGGGCCATGACATCGACTGGGAGCTGAGAGACAAGACTAGACGTAACAGCAGGTATATCCGGCAGGCGGCTCGGCCTCTCCCACCCCAAATGACGTCACATAAACCCTGATACGCTGAGTCAGCAGTCTTGTGTCTTAACGCTGGTAAAGAGCCTTGACAACCTACAGAGGTATGGCTCACCTCGCTCCTATGAATAACGGAGTTGGCCGATTCATGTGTCAGCTGAAGAGACTAACTCTACAATACTGTAAGAATGGCGGCAGTAGCAAAGGCATGAGGTGAGCATTAAATAGAATGACCTTGCTCATGCAGCTGTACTAGTCTTATTGTGAAGAGACTACTAACTCCTATGGGATTAGACTTACTGAATTAAGCTGTCAGTCCTTGTTTTCTATCACATGCATCACCGCCCGTAGTCTTCATAATAATTATAAAGACTATGGGTGTAGCCTTGTACCCAGGCCACACCCCCCCCCCTTGGACTAGGGACGAGGCTACCACGGGTGGTGATGCATATTGTAGAGTTTCTACGACTGTGTGCAATACATACTTGTCACAACTATCTATAATCTTTCTGCATGTTGAAGTGAAGAAAATCACTGTAGCTCCTGATCAACATAATTGTACACATAAGTCTAGTAAAATTTGGGGCAAGATGAGGAATGCTTGCGTTAAACTTCAATTTGTGCCTTTACGTGTACCCATTTTATCAGAGCAGGCCAATTTATCTAAGTACATACTTGCTATTGCTCATGTAAATATTCTAACTTATCATGTGATTACCAGTGCTGGTATAGTAGTACACAATCATAATACGTACGACGTTACTTTGATTTCAGGGAGTACATCAACAGTAATGTTGTCCAGTTTTCAGAAGAGAATCCTCAGCTCACAGTTTACGTCCGGCAACGGCCGGGAAGACACCCGAGGATTGTTGCAGAATACTGTGAGCCACATGTATAGCCTTAGAGACTGTATTATGTACACTACAGCATCTCTCATAAATACGTACGTATAATAAGCAATGAAAATACCTACATCGTCATACATTCCATGGTTTAATACAGGATATTTTGATGGGGGTGAAAAAATGATGCATGTGGACCCACGCCCCCAGGCATGCTCCCCGAGGAAAGCTTTGAATTTTACGTGCTCTCAGGTTGTTTCTAGTGGCTTCTGGGGCCCCGATAATTAGCTACAAATAAACTACATAGTATCGACAAAATATCGACTTCCAAATTCTGGGGGGATCCCAGCCCCCCCCCCCCCATAATCTGTAAGCAAGTGAACAGGCAAAAGCCAGGAACTACTTCAGCTGTGATCTGATGTGCATTACAATCACTATCCCTGCTTCTATCTCTGTAGTAAATGGAAATAGTCGTGTTGTGTCAGTCAAGAATCATGGTTCTGAAGAGATTAAGGAACACGTGTCATTACTGAGATCATCTTCAGGCATCAAGGTCACAAAACTAAAGAAGTGGTGGCACACGGACAATCCCAGCGTTCAGGGAAATTGGACACCTTTCCTGAACAAGTGAATCTATTCCTCAAGTTTATATCTGTGCCATTATTGTCTAGTTTGTCGCATTATGTGTTAGCTTGTTCCCAGGCTCTGCAAGAGTCTGGGAACGAGGCTAATTACACGTATGACATTGTATACCCTTTGTACATTATCTGCTATAATATTTCGCTCTCTATGTATCGATGAGTACAGTTGGATTAAGTGAGGCGATAATCTTGAGAACAGGACTAGCCATGCTTGCAATTCTGAGGTAGCATGCATTGGGGAGGAGGCGACTCACAGTCTCAGTCTAGACTTTTGTATCGAAGAAATTCTGATGGCCAGCTACAGTGCTCTATGCATTTTGTATGAGTGGAATTTAAGGAGTATAATGTAGCCTCATTCCCAGGCAGATCAACTCCCCATGCAGCTTGTAATCACACACAGCTGCAGTGTAAAAGAGCAATTGACACAAATTATTGACAGTCCATCGGCCATCAACTTGTAATATTCGATACATCCAGATAGTGAGCACCGGATTGTCAGATGCATCCTCACCCACTGACTAGCTGATTAACGTTTGGTGAGACTCAGCCATGAATACCATTACCCCACGCATTCCCATTAAGGCATTAACAAAAATTAATATACAGCGACTGTCCCTAAAGAAAATAATTCACATCCATCATGAACCCCTTCACTATAATCCTATAAGCTAACAAAGCAATGTCCGCGATAAACACAATTCATGATCAACGATTTCACAGCAATTTCTACAAAATTAATATGAGATGTAGAAAATTTCAGGAAAATTTTCGCGGTATCATTCAAATTTATGTTGCCACGCCCACCAATTATGAACGGGTTAACCACGCTCACCTATTATGTACGCCCATGCCAAGGTTCGGTTCAGAGTTCAGTTCAGTAGTATAAATAAGTGTCCTTGGGCTCAGATGTAGACTTGCTGTTGAATTCTACTATGCTATAGCTGAGTAATGGGTTGTTTTTGTGCTCGACCTTCTCTGGACGATCCCTCGATAGTTGCTCAGCTACCGGTACTGCAGTACGGCTATCAAAGAGGTTGTGTTGGTAGCTTCATCGGTATCCCAGGCACTCTGTATACCGACGGAGAAAGGTTGAAATACACCGGGCCGTGTTCTTGCTTGTTGTCCTCTTTTGCACTGGCAGACATACATAGTGTAGACGTCGTCAACGGGCCGATGATTATTGGACGGGGTATCATTAACGGGCCCTGTCTCAAGATCATATTGATGGACCAACGCGGCGTTGAGACGGTCATGGGAGCATTTGCGATCGAATATGGTGACTTTCCACAGACACTCTGGAAACTCAAGGAGTCAGCAGTACCTAAACCGTATTACTATTAGCTTAACTGAGATATTCAGATTTACTTTTGCTTTACCCCGTTGAACCTTACACATTACTTTTATAAAATTTATGATTTGTGTAATGGCAACACAACATTCTGCTGAAGTTAATTGCTTACAGTATCCTGTTAGCGCAGAGTTTACAATAGGTTAAGGGCGTACCCAGGGGGTAGACCAAATAGAAATCTGGAATAAATGATTATATGACAAGTTACATGAGTACGTCACGGTAAATGCTAATTTTTAGACTTGAATGGCCAGCAAACTTTAGCTATGTTTTCAATATATCACTGCAAAATGGTATGGTTGATTCAACCATTGATGGATTGCCAGAGTAGCTAATTTCAAACATGTCACTCATAATAATATATCTAGACAGTGGATGGAAGCCGATACATTCCATAGTGTCTGGTCTCATTATGGTCCCAGTCCCAAATCCAAATTAAGGATTCTGTTGCTATCGCATATTAGGGGCTAGCTTCCTCTCTATAGAGGTATACTGTGGCTGGTGCCTGTATGCTATAGAGGAAGCTAGCCTAGACCATACAAGCACCAGACTGAATGGGCTAGCTATAGCTTCCTCTTGTTTATCCTGTATATTTTTATGAGGATGCTACTCATGGTCTAGATTCTGCTACATGTAGGTCTGGCTACTACCCTTCACCGCCACTGTTGCTGCAACCAGGGTAACCATTATGTGGTCATTTTCGCAGTGACTATAGACTAGTATAACTTTGCTGGAGGTTTGTTCTATAAAAATATGGCGAGTCAAGGAGGAGTGTCTAAGTTCAGCAAAAGAAAGTACAATTATTGTGGACATAAAGTTGATAATGTTATAGCTATGGGTCTTTGGTGGGATAGAGAGAAATAGCACATGTAGAAAGTAATAATTATTGGATACAAGATTGCTTAGCAAGTCCATGCTACTTTAGAAAATAAAAGCTAATTGCCGAGTGGGGATGGAATCTGAGCTAGTGTATGTGTATATATATATATATATAGCTACTATATCTATGTCTGTGAAAGGAATTTGTTCAAGAGATTCCTTCGGTTGGCTAGTAGCATTCAGATACACACAATGGTAAAGTTTCAACCGGAACTTCAGCAAATGTATGTTCGCCAAAAGTTGCTAACGTTTCTACTACAGTATTGAGGGCACAGCTATGAAATAGGATCCATTTGGAAATCTCCTTGTTTCGTTCTTCCTTCTCTTGGATTACTCTCTGGTCTGTCCTACCGTCTTCCAACTCCTCAATGGCCCACACACTCTAACCGATTGAGGCTCAGCACATACTGAGCTCGGTACTGAACCTCAGTAGGTTAGAATCTGCATTACAGTCCAGTTCTTGTTGTGTTCAATGAAAAGAAGAGGGAGCTACACCCCTGCGTTTCCCACCTAGCCCCCCCCCCCCCCGACAGTAAAAATGCAGGAAGGCCATACCGCTGGGTAGTGAACCTCCATGCGTGCACCCTTTAGCCGATTGAGGTTCAGCACATACAAGCGGCTGTGGGGTGCTGAACCTCAATGCATGCACACTAGAAGGTTGGTCTAGCGGCTACGAGGTGCTGAAACTCAATGCAGTCCAGCACCTACTGCTAAGATATGTCATGTATTCAATGAAAATATGAATGAGAAAAAAAGGGGGGCCACACCCCTGTACTTCCCACCTAGCCTAAGGCATCCCCCCCCCCCCCCCCCCGACAGTAAAAAGGCGCAAAGGCCATACTGCCAGAGGGTTGGGCAGATCAACACTCTGCCAGCCAACTGACCAGGATTTTTCCCGCTGATTCCGCAGCAGGAAAGCAGGAAAGTGACGACTGCCATTCTCAAAACGTCGAAAGAGTGTATTATATCAAGTTTTTGTGAATTTGTTAGCAGCAATTAAGGGGGCTTTCACAAACCTAAAGTGACAACACTTAGCGTCATTGTGACACTAAGGCCAGACCCCCCCCCCCCCCCCCACCCTTAGCGTCACATGATTTTAGACACTGCTATTATAGAATGCCCTAGAAAAACATTTCTATGCAGAAAAACTTCCAAAACACTCACCATTTCCTGGCGCAGTACTTTTAATACAGGCAAAACTGCAAACGCGGAGAGCTAATAGCATCGGACGAAACTGCACTCGCGATTAGTCGCGAAGTGCGCTCCTTAGCGTCACGACCGCCCCCCCTTAGCGTCACAATGACGCTAACTGTTGTCACTTTAGGTTTGTGAAAGCCCTCTAAGTCAGCGGCTATTACCAAACTGATCCGGTACTCAGGAACTGTACCTTTATGATGAGGTGTACTCTATACTTCAGTACATGGTATCAATATTATACTTTATACATGTAGCATTGCAGTGCATTAGCCAATTGAGGTTCAGCACATACTAACAGTATCGAGCTAGCGGTAGGCGGCAACCTATTGACGTTCAGCACATACTGAGCTGGGGACTGAACCTCAGTAGGTTAGAGTCTACAGCGCAGCTATATGCTGCAGTGTGTCAATCGAAAAGGGGGGCCACACCCCTGTGCTTCCCACCTGGTCTAAGGCATTCCCCCCCTGACAGTAAAAAGGCGCAAAGGCCATACTGCCAGAGGGTTGGGCAGATCATCACTCTGCCAGCCAACTGACCAGGATTTCCCCCGAAGGCCTGTGGGAACAGAAGCTACATGCCCTTGCTTGGTCTCCTATCAGGAAGGGCTCCGGTTATTGAGGAAGGATCAAGGGAGGAATCCGGACAGATCCTAGGCCGTATCGTCCGAGACCACGGTGGAAGTTTTCCTTCCACTCTTACCATCCTCAACCGGGCTTCCCGAAAGAAGCGACCAGCACTCGACCAGACCTTTAGCATGCCCCGAAGGGCACTGGGTCTGGCCACTGGCTGACAGTCAAGCGAACTTGACTGAACCAGAGAAGCCGAAGCCTTACTCTAGTGTCTTCCGCATGCGCTCACAGCGATAAACTCTGCGAGGTGACCCGAAGTACGGCGCGAAAGGGCCCGCTTTTATACCCTCCAAGGCTCGCACTTGCTTATGGGTTTTGCAAAATGTATACACTTCCGGCCAGAAAGCCGTTGATTGGTTAATAATTACTATGCAGCAACAGAAATCACGATCCGCGATTCTAACGTCTGGTCAGCTACACTATTACCCGGGAGGACAGAGTTGGAGAGCTGTCCATGTCCCAGAGTGACATATCTGTCCACAAGGAGTCTCTCAAACTCTCTGGGGCCAGGAAGAAGATCCACAGGTATAGCTATTATGACAAAAACATGTACTTGTATGTGTCGTGAAATGTAAATTTTATCACTGCCTCTGACGTACATGTATGCGTATTGCTAATCTTCTGCATGCATGCATAACCAAACACTAAAACCAGAATGCCCATGTTCATTTTGTTACCTTGCATGTCATAAATTATTAGAATGTGCACCCCCTTTAATTAGGTTTACCTAACTGTACAAACTGCTCTTAATAGTTCTCTTCCTCTTGCTATAGTATACTTCTACTCCATATGTAGGCTTAGTCTCGTGCCTAGATGTTCACCCCCCCCCCCCCGCAAAAGAACATCTGGTGTTCTAAACGAACTTTCTTGTCACAGACTCCACATTTGCTGATAATAAATCTCGTATGTGATTGGTCACTGTATATACAGTAAATTTTCATTCTAATTCACCAAACTGACCAATAGTATGCAGATTTATCAAACTAGCGTCATGGTAACTTTACGGAAGGACTAAAAGCTGCAATCTGCCTTTGGAATTCCAATGGGGAAAGGTGTCTGTGACGAGAAAGTTTGATTAGAACACCAGACATTATTTCGCGGGGGGCATGAACATCTGGGCACGAGACTAATGTGGGCTGGCATGGAAAAAAAATGGCTGCCACATCAAAGAACTTCATGCCTTTGGGCATATACCTTTCCAGTCTTATAACAATTTACTACCTCTTCATATGCAGAAGGGCTGCATGAGAAGCAGTGCATGGTCTAATGCACAAATTAATATGAATTTCCATAGCCCCACTCAAAATAAGGTTTAAGAGCTGCTGGTGAAGTAACTTTATGGGTATACGTTTTTGTGTGTGTGTAATTTCTGAATTTGGGCTAGCCCATTTTACTTCTCGGTCCTTCCTGCCATCTTAGCCTTATCAGTTTGGTCAAAACATTGTGTCCCCAGCTCTTCCCAGTGTTGCCATTAGTGGTGGCCTGGGACTGAGGCTAGCACTGTACAATAAAACAGAGGAAACGGATTACTATAAAAAAATAGTATGATGGATAAAAAAAAATCACTATACATGACATGGAAAGGTTTTATATACACTTCTTACATAAGAACACAAGCAAAGGTGGCGGGTATCATGGTGTAAATTATGACTTGATGGAGGCTATGTTAAACCTTCTGCGTCCAGGATTTTCTCTGTAGAAAAGTGTATAATAGTAAAACGATCAAAGATTTATACATCTAGTGCATGATTTTATTTGTCTAATACTAGCTATAATACTGGCAATGAGGTAGCCTTGGTACCAGGGCTACTCCCAAGCTTCTGTTGCCTCCATGGTGCAAAAAAAAAAAGCTATGGAATGGAGACTGGGAACGAGGCTGGTAATCACGAGTACAATGGACCCTCACTTATAAATATCCAGATCTAATGGGACCACCCCCAATCCAGATTAGTGAAAAAAAGAAAGAGTGTCATGGCCCTGATTTGAGCCCAGGAACTCTCATTCTATATGTGAGGATTTGATCAGAGCAAAGGCAATACTCGAAGCCACATACACATACTTATTCGCGTGTAAACGGGGACGATGCAGCGATATATGATCGGATATCCTGGATATCAGAGGGCTGGATAAGTGAGGGTCCATTGCACTGGTAAAGACAATGTCTGCCATCTCGAGCACAGAATCGTATGTAGTAAATAGGGAGGGGACATCCCATCCTGAGGGTGAATACGTGCCTGCACCCAGGGGATAGTTGCACTTGTCTGGTCCTCCAACACTGTTAATATACGTATCACTAGAGAACTCTATATAATATTATGAGAGATGAATTTCTACATAGCAATGTAAACTAATACTGTATGCTGGCTTACTTACCAACTCTGTTGATCTGTGACAGCACAGAAAGCTTCATGTCCATTTCACTATATGGATTCAAGAACGGAACCATGCATGCATTAACACAAAAGGTTTTTATTCTGAGCCTCTGCCACACTACTTCGTAGGAGCTATAGGATAGCTTTTAATTAAGCAACTCATGCACTGCTTCTGGACATCTGCGCTGGCATTAGAATCTGTATATGACTGGCTTTTTGCAGCTCATAGTTATAGATTGCCATGCTAACGTAACAAAGATAATAAAGAAGGACATGTAAGTACAGTATATTCTGTCTTCTTTACCAGGCGGGCTGAAGATTGCTTAATATTTTTGTGTTGTGTCTGTGTGCATGTCTACACTTAACATTCACGCTATGATTCATTATGCCACTCTAGGCACAAGTACAGTGAAGATTGAAGGCTCAATAGGCCAAAGTCCATCAAACTACATGTTATTGTAGTCTTAGCTATGCGTTGCCTACTCAGTGAAGAAGATAGTCGGGAGTTCTAGTATAGGTAACTGGAGGCACAGTACATAATTTTGTTGACCTAGCATTATGCTGTAAGCTCTATTCAAGCTGCATCTACATTTAGCTGTGGGCTGATCTGTTGCTTAGCACAGCCTTTGATGGAAAATGTGTAGATATGGCACTTACGTATCGCAACTTTAGATATGAAATGCCCCTTTATTACTGAATGTACAATGTATGCATGTGGTGAAGTACCTGGTGGGTGATTCATCACTGTCATCTCCAAAGTTGAATGGCAGTGGTCTTTGTTGCTGTTCTTCTACTTCCATCGGTGACTCAAGTCCCTCGTAAGAGACGTCTGTACAAGGGAGACAACCTTCAACTCTCACGGTATTAACATCATTTGCATGTGGATATTCTGGTGAAATCAGCTGCTTTGCTTTCTCCATTTCTTCTTGTTGGTGTTCTAAGAATTCTTCCTGCTTTAGCTTCTTATGTCTCTTTACATCGGCCACAATACCATCCAGACTTGCTACTTTTTTTTCTTTTGGAGCTGTAGAGCAAAATTGATACAAGCTAGAAATCACCTGGATAACTTGAATAATTTCATTTTAATACCTTAACTGCCGTTGACAACAAGTACTTCTGCTATTAAGTAAGTTACATGGTGTACATGTGACATAATAGACATATACGTACATGTAGTTACGACAAACTATTAGGATAAAATTGAAAGGACGGTAAAACACCATGGAGACCAAGTTAAAGTTTTGTACTCAGGGGAATCCCAGATTTGTCCAGGTGTTGAAATGCACGATAACATAGGCATTCTGTGCACTTGGCCATGTAGAGTTATCTTGGAAATGTATTTGTTACAAGACAGTACATGTACATTAGCAATAAAAGTTACACATCATGTAATATACATGTTACCATAAAGAGAATTGCAGTTAGACTTCTAATTACTCATATCCTACAGACTCTCTCCTATAATATGTAATACACAAGCGTATGGTGACACTAACCTGGAGGTCTCTTTTTTAACTTTGTACTGGAATGTCCCGCTAGCGCAGGAAAATCTTCATGAAAGTATTCAAATTTAGAAAGACTTGGTCTGCATTTGATGGAGAGAAATGTGCATGTTAAAGATTGCCTATAAAATACACGTGTCAAAAAACTTGCACAAATTTTAAGAGAATTGAGTTTAGATCGAGTGCAAGCTCATAAGAATCAAATTCAGGTGGGGGTGCATGAAAAGTAGGCGATTATCATTCGAACCATAATGATATCGTAGCATTTGGGCAAAACCAAAGTTGTTCATAGCGGCAAAATACCAGAGCAGAACGTAGAAGTGAAGCATCATAGCCACACCCTTTCATCAGTTGCCTTTGGCATTATCAAATCCACAGTTGGAAGCAGAGAGGCCTGCACGAGCTACTCTTATGTTCACTGTGCAGTATCATTTTATGCTGCATGCTGTATGTGTTAATCCTAAATACCACACATGCTATTACCTATACCAATAATTCGCACCCTTGAGGATCCTCATTTTTGCACACCACCCATTTTCAGTCTCACAATTGTAGACGTGATTCCCGGTATATCGCCTATGTAGGCGTATAGACAGCCAATTAAAAAATTCCTTTTGGAAATTATAGTGTACAGGTTAGGCCTTGGAGCTCCCCTCCAAATGCAGTTAGTAATACACTCTTTACTATGGTATGGTTACTCTCTAGCCTCAAGTAAACACAGTTTAATTCTGTCCTCAGCTCTGCAATATTAACCAATCAAATTAGTCTCACAGGCCAGACTGTCAACAGCAGAAGAACAGTCCGGTGACTATTGTCGGCTTTCTGTGACCACTGCAGGAAAGCGTGTAGCTGCAAAATCTGATTGAACAGTTGTTACACAGCATTTGAAGTTTGAAATGTAAATTGAAATTTTTTCTCTACAGCTAATTGGATTCATAGCAGTAACAGAATTCTGATTGAGAACCCACCGTTCTTCCACTTTTCACACTTTGGCCTGCGAGACTTATGCACTGTCAAGCTGACCCCTTGTGAGACTTTATAAGTTACACACACAACCGGTAACCCAAGTTTTTTTTCCAGTGCTAATGTTTTAGTTTCACCTTCTTGCATCCCTGCACTCAGTCGTAGAGGTGGTACTGTGAATCTCAGATGCAGTAGTTTCACTGACATCTTCATGAGACTTCGTATTTCCCGGAGAATGGACCTTATTCTTTGAGTGTTTCCTTCTCTTCCTCCGCTCCTTGCGTCGGCCATCACTTAGGCAGTCAAGCTGGAGAGTTTTACGCTTTTCAAGGGTTTGGAACATCTCCAAAAGCCTTGAGGGGGGAATTTTTAGACCCCCAAGCTCTACCGAGTCATCCGGGGCAACGTCAGGCTCAGAATCGCTTTCAGAGACGTGCCACTCCGCCATCTCATTCGCTTAGCTGCTTGGCTTTTAAAAACACTGGAGTACGCACTGATAATTAGAGAGCAGCAGGGGACCAGGACCCGAATTTTCCCCTGCCCCCCGAAGAGGCCTGCCGTCAGTTTCCAATGGCGCTGCTTGCTTATAGATAATATCTAGCATGGCGGATCTAGGAGCAACTTGGACTCCGTCTATTCCTATAGTACTCAGAGTGAAAAGGAAGAGGGCCGAGGATCCTGCTGATGCGCTCGGTGAGCTCTATTTAGAACGGATCACCATCTACTGAGCGTCTTACTTATATTAGTACTGTAAGGAGGTAATTTTTGAGTGTCACATAATATTTTTTCTTCTTTCAGTCATAGCCAAGATTAAGAAATTGGATCCGCTACCAATCCATGCACCAGGTATGTCTCACATATCATGAGCCCAGTATACGTTAGGCGAGACCACATTGATCTTTAATTCTGTTTCATGTCGTCGTTTTTTTTTTGGCTTGTAGGCCGGTACAATAGTAATAGAAAACTAATTAAACCCCACCTTTTGCCTGCGATACTTTGTGAATGGGATGCCAAACGCTTGTCCGGTGAAATTATTATCTACTTCACTTCATCACTTTCTAGCTAGTTTGGATCCAGATGGCTATGGTCTTATGTTTTAGGCACGGTACAAGTATGTGTGTGAGCAGACCTTCCACAAATGGAAGCAGACCCTCCACTCACACAATGTGTTTTTGAAAGCTCCAAATGTTGACCCACCAGATCCGCGAAACAGAAGATCAATTTGTTCTGGCCTTATGCTACAGTAAAGAGTGCCGATCAGCTGCTGTGCTTCATTCAACCTCTGCTTTAATTGCAGAGCAATTTCACCAAAATGTCTTCAAGTGACACGACAGACTCGGGTTGAAATGTGATTCTCACAAGACTGCATTAACAACTACTGATTAATAATTACATACCGATTCCAACCCTAGCTGGTTAAACGATGATTAATTGTGTGGCTATATATTGTAGGTATCTTAGGCATCCTTTTTGTCAGCCTCGGCCTTGAACATCATTGCTTTTGAGTATTGAATTTTCAATGTGGCTGCATGCAGCAAAACTAATAGTTAAATAACTTTTAATAATTACACATTTTTCAAAAATTTCTCGTTGCTATGTGTACTTTTCGTTTGGATATTTTGGTGAAACTGAGAGGTGTTTTCATTTCCATGCTAGTATGTAACTAGCATAGGCTGAGTGTCCCACATTGTTGAAAATCGGAGCTGGCTATTGGCCACTTGATTGGGTGAGCATGAGTGAGCCCCGCACTAGTGTGTTCAATGTTGAGTTTTGTCTGTCCGTCTGTCCCTACGATCCACGCAAACTACATATCGTTAGCACCCAGGTGTGATACCTCAAGAACTATATGTACAGGTATGTACGTTATCATGCTACCTACATTGTACATGTATGTAGTTAACACCATATACTCATAATAAGGTACTTATATATAACCTCTCATGTGTTATCAACCTACATCTAAGCTGTATTCCAATGACGCCGGATCAGACATTGATCATTAATGCCCATGAGGTCTTCAAGAGCGGACATGCCGCCACAAACTGCCTATTATCTCGCTCACGCTCACCCCACCGATGCTCTGCATTCATGTACCGTATAGCGGGAAATTTTCACCGGGGAAAATTTTCGCCAAAGCCAATAGTGTACTATTGCGGAAAAACTTCACCAGATCTATTTTCGCGCACACGTGATTGGGCGAAATTAAATTCTACGCGTATAAAAAATTTAATGGCGTCTCGTACGTGGATGCTGTCTTCGAACTTGTGACGCACGAACAGTCAGAGATCTGAGTATGTCTACCACACAGTTTTACCGAGGAAGGCTTACTGCAGCTCCCAGGTTAGTAGAGGTTGTGTAGCCTATGTGTAAGTAGAGATATGAGTGCTAAATATGGACGGCACGATCGAGCGATGCGCATGTGAGTGAGTGTGAATGTGAGCATCAGGGAGCTCTCCGCGACGCGACAGAACCTGCATATTACGTAGCAAAGCCACGGTTGACGGTACTTGACAACTTGTTCATGCACTGCTGACTTTCGCATCAAACTTCATCGGTCAAATTTTTCACCCGATTAAATTTTGAACTGACAAAATTTTCACCGGGTTAAAATTTCGCCGCTTGAACCGACTGGCGAAATTGGCGAAATTTTACCCCTGGCAAAAATTTCCCGCTATACGATAATACAATACGGTATGCAATATAACGTCCACTGTCTGAGGTCAGTATCTGCTCTTCTATTCCAGATACGAGCATTTTCCATTTTGTGGGAACAGTAGCGGATCAAGATGTTAGCAATCAAGCTGTTCTGGTGAGTGCCTGTGCTCATAGCCAGCCATGCAAGAGGTCCTGCAGTTTACTGCACTACCATCTCTTATAATGATTACATGGTATCTTAGTTGGACGCTTATTCATTTGTCTGTTAAACACAATTATTGTATACTCTTACTGTGTCCTACGTGTATATTAATCTTCCATAGGTGAACTGTGCATTATTTGCCGGTAATGTCTACCCCTTACGCTACTTGTTGCTATGGTACACAGAGATTTGATTGTATGTGCTTTTTTGGGCACAGTAAGAAGATACAATAACTTCATTACTGCACTGATAACTGTACTTACTGCTAAGGTGTATATTTGGACTCATGCCCATAATTCACAGTGACTACACTCATGCGACATTCTGGTCACCTATTATCAGCAGGATTATGGTTATTATTATATTAAGGTCTACATTTGATTGGAAGGGGTCATTTTGATATTGGGTCCCTAGGACTGAATAACGACATGTATGTATATCTTTTGTGCTGCATCTTCTCCATGCAGGAAAGGATAAAGAAGCACAAAGACCACCAGTCACTGACAAAGCTCAACCCTCTTGCCAGACTCACTCTCTCTGAAAGACAACAACATGCTCGGGAATGTAAGAAGGTGTGTGTGTTGTGATGTCACTATCACATCACCAGTTTTATCCTCATACATAGTCATGTGACTAGGACTATGCCAGTGCAGATGCCTCGCGGGGCTTATAACTAGCTTAGCTATTTGATGGCTTTTGCTGCCAGCAACACCTAGCTATCAAGCATGGGAGAGTGGAGAGCTCTAAAGCGGCTCTTGCTGGTAGCTTAGTAATTGATTGATTGCCACTGTCCATGCCAGCACTTGTATGTGCACTATACAATTAGTACAAACCTTGCAGCTGCTGTCGTGAGCATCCCTTGGTGGATGAGTTACTGGAGTATTTAAGTCGAAGGTATCATTGCCGGAGAGTGTGATTTAATGTATCGAAAGTGTGCTGAATCTCCGGGGTCCCCCAGGGGTCCAAACTATGACAGACACTGTAATCACTAGGTGAGATCTGGATTCCATAAAATGCCTTTGCCCAGCTTTGCTGCACTTTCTGGAGCTGTGGATGAGATTTTAACCTCAACCACTATTATAAGCAATGCACTCACAGTCAAAAAACTTAGTACTCAAAGTGTTATATTATTATCTAATTAGCTAAGCACTGTGTGTTTAACTCTTTAATACAACAGCTGTAGTATTGCCAGTGCATTCATTGGTACACTTTGGGACTTCGCTAGGTACCGTTCCCCTGCATATCCTTACAGCGCTACCAATAACCGTGGTGTTCCCACTGTCCCTGCAGGTGTCCTCCTCCACCCAGCGCTTCAAACTGGTATCCAAGCTGAGGGCCGTGGACACCAATACCACCTCTACCTCAGGAACGGCAGAGGAGTGAGTCATACTCTGGCCGCTGCTGCCTCCTCTCCTTTTAGTTTTATGCTAGTATCACTGATCAAAATGGTGTTTTAAATTGCAGTCTTATTTTTTTTGCAAACTGTGGCCAATGTACAAGCCTAGTTGAATAACGTGGGAGCCCGAGAACAGGGAGACTTTCTCATGTAGCTGAAACAAATGATGGTCTCAGAACACGGCTAGTAATGGCCAACGAGTAGCACATACTCCTGAATATTATTTTCTGCATCTCTTCTAGATACGTATTCTCTTCTCTTGTGATATTTACATGTAGCACATGGCTACTGCCTCTCCTGCAGGAAAGATGACCTGAAGGTGCAGGAAAGCGCTGTGGATCATCCAGTCGAGGAGCTTATGAGTGAGCTGGTACACCTCTATGACGTAGTACGGGAGGAGGCCCCTGGTGGGTCCACAGCTAATGAGGAGGAGGCCCCTGGTGGATCCACAGCTAATGAGGAGGAGGCATCCTGTAGAATGTTGTAAGTCTGTGTGATCAGTTTGGGGAAGGGTTCTGAGTCACTGTAAATTCATGTTTGGCGTGTGTTGTGAAAATTGAGAAATAAGTGTAATGATAACTGTTTTTTTTCTCTGCCAACTATGGAAGCCGATTACTGTCTCTTTCCCTATTACTATTAAATGTGGCAGTCCCGAGTAGAAAACGAACATTATTCCGTCGCGTATTTCGATCGCACCCGCGCGTTCACTACGCTATATCTCAGAACTTCCGTTAAGGGCGGGGCTCATACGTGCTGCGTAGAAGCCTCACACATATTGACGCTACTACGTAGCGCGTATGAGCCCCGCCCTTAACGGAAGCTCAGAGATACGGCGCTTTGAACACGCTTATGCGATCAAAATACGCGACGGAATAATGTTCGTTTTCTACCCGGGACTGCCACAAATGCTTCCTTTATAATTGCAGAGATGGCACTGAACAGAGCATGATCACTTGCAACGCTGCACCAATGGTTAGAGAGAAGCTGAAGCCTAGAGCAGGTACACTGTTGTCTCGAATAATCGTGTAATGTCGGATATTGATACTGATCATAGCCAGATACTGTGCATGATAACAGCACGGATTCTTCTTTCAGCCGGGTGTGTGTAAATCATACATCTGGCTGGTCCTAAGAGTGCTGTACATTATCTGTCTGTTTGTATGCATCACGTGCACGAATGTTACTATACCACTGTAGTCTACTCCTGGTCAGTGGTTGGTAGGCCAAGCTTAGCCTTGTTCCCAGTCCTTCCCAACCCTGGTTTATCTCCACGGCTGTGAGGGGCAGGAACAAGGCTAGGCCAAGCTGGCATAGTCGCGTGTTGCCTATATGTTAGAAGAGTCATAGGTATAAGCTATAGCAATGATAATCCTGTGTTTATAAGCTATGGCTACAAATTGAATGCAAAACACAAAATTGCTATTTTTACTGTAACCTAAGTTTAGTTGTGCAAAGTAGGACATGTTTTCTACCATTTACCTGACTGTGCCGATTTGCATAGCCTTGGATAATCTGTATGAAAAATGCCCAGGCTGATTTTTAGATATGAACTATTAATGTTTTCAGGCAATGAGCAACTAGTTTACTCTCTTATTTCAGGCTCCAATGACTTCGTGTATGACCTGTACTACACTCAGGACTGTAGCCAGCAAGAACTCCCTACCTTGTAAGAAGGATGGTTGGAGTAGCCTGTTCAATTTTAGCATACCTGCACACGCATACACATGTACACACACACACACACACACACACATGCACTATTACACACATGCATATGTACACACTCACATACATACATACATGCACATACTAATATACACACACACACATACACATGCATACGTACACACACTCAGTGACTGGACCTCTCTTGCGGTGTGTGAAGCTGAGTTGGTCCATGATCTTCTCGACCCTGATGAGGAGGAGCCTTGTGATGACGAGGATGACTCCAATGGTAGGTCTGCTACTGTGAAGTACAGTGCAGCTATTGTGCCAGCTGTGGATACTAAAGAGAAGGCTAACAGCCTCATACCCAGACCCACCACCCCTACCTGGGTTCATTCCCAAGTTGGTCCTGGGAGTGAGGCTATTCTCATCTTTTCTTCCTGGAGAGTTTAAGTATTTTATTTTATTTGATTTGAACGCACACTGTAGAGTGCATCAATAAGTCAGTATTTATATTATCATAATCTGATGGACCAGATAGATAGTTACAGCTGCTGAACCACCTAAATTAGCCTGAAACATCTTCACACAGTAACTGTGCCTGATGTGTATGTGTGTGTATGTGTGTGTGGCATTAATGACAGTGGTACGTATATTTGCCTCTGCAGATGAGAGCAACTGGCGTAATGATTACCCCGATGAGGAAAGTGGAGGGCCTGGCAGCAGCGAGTCGGAGGAAGACTTTGGCCACTCTAGTGCCTCATATAGGCATAGGGAGGCATATTATGGTGTGTGTGGAGGGGGGGGGGGGGAGGAGGGTGTGTATACACAATGTGTGTGTGTGAATATTTTATGCTCCACAAGAATACCTACCCTTGTTTCATCTCTAATCTCTTCTTGTACAGTGCAGAAAAAACAAGCAAACAATAGATGTGACAGTCCCTTTATAGTCTACTTGTGCATATAATTACCTGCATGTTAATACTGGTTTTAAGCCTAAGTTCTGTGTTGAATTTTTGGCCCTGACTGCGACATTATTCACTCTCTCACGCAGATGAATATGGATTTGATGATGATTACAATCCATATCAGGATGACCCACACTGGTATGTTGAAGTAACGATCTGATGTATATTTTTGCTAGATGTCTACATGGATAACCGAAAAAAGATATATTTTGGAGAATTATCCTCTAAAACTTTAGTGGTGGTTGACCGATAGTGCTGTGTACTAGTATGAGTACACTCATGCTAGGATGGCAACGGGCAAGAAGTTATTAGTTTGTCATTTATAACTTGTAATGAATCTTGACATTCAAATAGTGCACACTGAATTAAATGGTGCATATGTGACAAACCTGAATATTCTGCGACCAGACATTTCTGTGGCATGTTAGTACAACAAAATTCCGACATGCATTCACGCACCCTGTATCCCCGTAGCTGTTGATACCTTTCAAAATCTGGAAAAGCTAACTACACAATTAAAACCCGACGGTACTTCCTTTGCTTTGGAAGACATACAAGTGTGCCTAGATACTTCACAGTTGAGCAAATTGGCTATTCAGAAAACAAAGTTTACGTCACGGTTGTTCAAAGACACTATGGAGTCGCTGGAGGTGTTGTCTCTCAGGCATCATTGTAGTGGTGATCACAATAGTTTATTCATTGCATTTTTGGACTTTGCACCCTGGCTGTGAATTTGCTGTCCATGATCCTGAGCTACTATCAGCAATATCTACCTGTTTACCTGTACTTTTCTGTACCTCGGCAGCAGAAGGGATGAACCAGAGTCTTATGCAGATGACGAAGATTTCAGTTAGGTGAAACAAAGAGCTCGTATGTGCTGATTCCGGGCCAACTCTTGTGGGTGGAACTTTTTTTGCTGTAGACTGCTAACAACTGGTGCCACTCAATAATATTATGCTGTGTGTGTCTGGTACAGCTTGCATGAGGGAAATGTCACTGTTTATCAGTTTTTCTGCAACTTGCATTTGCCTTTTACAACAATCAATGTACTTTGTTTGTGGGCGGGGTCAGCCCATTTACAGCACATCCAAGAGAGAATATTGTAGATTATTCCTTAATCAGTTCCAAGAAATTCAGATTTCTTTTTTTCCTAATCCTTAAATATCCACCCGTGCTTTACTGGGGGTGAGGGTGCACTTGCCCTCATTGGCACAAGTTTATGAAAAGCCATTTTTACAGAATGTCACAATCTTTAATTAGCCTCATTTCTGGGACTCCAGTCTACTGATTTTTTTACTTCATGCAAACAAAAAACTGTTTACACAAACTGTACCATAATGTTGACATAAATAAGAGCAATGGCAATGTACAGTGATGCAAAGAGTGACTGAAGTAACGCATACTGCAGAATTGATCATGAATTGATTGATGGTTATTTAATTTATAATTTTAATATCTTCTCTTTTCACCATGGTGTCTCAGCAAATCTCTGCGTTTATCCAGGGCTGTAACCTTACATAAAAAAAATAATTATGTGCAACTGTAATTAAGGTATTGTGCATCAGGTATCAGCAGATAAATAATTAGTGAGCTGATTAAAGGTAATTACTCAATAAAGAAAATTAGTGCGATCAGAGTGGCGAAGGCTAACATGCTATAGCATGTCTTTTATGCACATGTAATTACATACTGTGGCTGTATATACATGCATGCAGTTTTACTGTTCAGTGGTACCAACCGTGAATATAGAAACTGTGCCGTTCTTTTCTGCTGCATTTGAGGTGAGATATTCCATCAGTTTTCTGGACAGCTGCAGACACTCTTCACCCTCTTGTTCCTGCAAGTGGTGTACATGATAATATGGATAGAGCATTTTCACATGATGTCATGGACATGACATAATTAGACTACCTAAAAATTATTATGCGAAACTAAACTCCCAACAGTGTGCATTCTTGTACAAACAATAACCACTCCTGTGAGATAATTATTTTTCATAGATCTTATAATTACATTTACACTAAATATTGGTATGCAGCTACACAATGTTATTTGTCGTGACTGTGCACGGTGAAGTGCATGATAATTATTATAATTATGCACATTGTATGTAGTATGTGGTGTGTAGAATCACTGTGAATGGCTTGTCAACAATATGATAATTGTAGGGCTGACCTTATTTAGCCAAGAATGTTGCAGCATCTGACTGGATGAGTAACGCTGCTGAGGTTTTACAACTAGGAGATGCTTAATGAAGTCCTGCCAAGAGTAAAATTAATAGTGAACGAATTGAAGTGTTATGAATGAATGGCCTGATATGGTAATTCATTTTACCTTTGCATCCTCAGAGACAGAATCCCAAAATGGTGAGGGGAATGAGACTGTTTCTGATGTGATGTCTGTTTTGTTTCTTTTGCATCTGAAGGCATTAAATGTTTATCGATAATCATAGAAACAAGAAATGCATTTAATGTGAGCTGATACTTACTTCCCAAATGGCATTGTTCCAGAGAGGAGAATGTAACTGATCACACCAGCAGCCCATACATCAGCCTTAGTGCCATAACTACGGAAGGAGAAATACGGCATTACTGGATTACCCCGTCAACTTGCTACAAGGTGCTATACAACTAAGCCTCATGCCCAGGCCTCCCTTCACATGGTGTTTGTTTGTTTGTTTTTGCGGCCGTGGAGAAAAAAATAGATTTTTATTTTCCATGGCTGCGAAAAAAGCTACAAATTGATGCCTGGGTACAAGGCTACTATACTATACAGCTAGCTATAAAACAGTAGCATTAGATTGCTTACTCACCCGGTTCCCATCGTCATCTCTGGGGGCATGTAGTAAGGGTTTCCACATACGAGTGAGAGGGGCTCAGTAGCAATGGTGGCTAGGCCAAGCCCACCAAGTTTGAGGTTCCAAGTGCCGTCTAATTTCAGAGTGAGCTGAGAAAAGGTATTATAAGCATTAGTACTAATAAGCATACCAATCTATTTAATCCCTGATGCTTTTAACCATATCCAGTACAATCTCAGTCCAACACATGAAAATTTTTAGTGTATTGATAATGTACTAGAATAAGGAAGGCTGCAAAAATCGTGTATGTGCGAATATTGATATGCCGCCAAGCTATAAATCAACTTACAAAGATATTCTCTGGTTTAATGTCTCTGTGGACAATCCGGTGTGCATGGAGGTAGACCAGAGCAAGGCCAAGCTGTCGCATGGCTCTCATAGCATCAGGTTCACTAAAGTGCTGGCAGTGCAAAACTGTATCGAACAGATCCCCTCCCTGTAATACATAGAGGTTGGGCATTATTAGCATGCATCGTTAGTGTCCACCTCTAACGTACAATTCCTGTAAAAAGGTGTGTGTTACCATACCTCAATCTGCTCCATGACGAGATAGATTTCATCCTCAGTCTCCCATTCATCCATGAGCTGCACAATATTTTCATGGCGAAGCATTTTCATGATCCTGATTTCATTACTAATGGGGTCTTCCTGTGCAAAGATCTTGGCCTTGTTGATGATTTTCAGAGCAAACTCTCTCCTAGTCTCCCTATCTGTACACTCCTTCACAATAGTGTAGTTTCCCTCGCCAATTATTGCACCAATTTGATACTTTTCCTTCATTCTGCTATGTCTGGAGTCACCTGATACAGTAGTTTGGCTGGCAGCGCTATTTTGTGTAAGCAATCCAGGAATAACTTTGAGGTTTGTCCTGTAGTATGAGAGAATGTCATGTTATTCCTAGCTGCATGTCGATATTACCACCTTTATAAAGTAGATGTACTATGTGCATATATACCAGCACATAGAGCACACTATGCATTGATGCCTAGCCTCGTTACGTTCCCAGGCTCACCCGGGCCACATGGAGTGGGGAGAAGCTTGGGAACTAGACTATATAGCTACATGCCCACCTTAGTACATCATCTGTACTTGATACACTTGAGAGCACTGACAGTTTTCTGTTTGGCTGAACACAGAAAATGGAGAGACTTATAATTTTTTAATTCCGTGCTGCAAAAAATGATATTTCTTCTTACCAGTTCTTCTACTTCAAATGCTGTGCACAGTTTCTCACCAACAACTGTATAATTACAGTACAAGATCAAATTAAAGAGTATATTGTATCAAAATGTAAGTACTGAACGTACAATCTGTCTGAATAGACACTGTCCGTGTCTTATGGTGTGCTGATGATGAAGACCGACTAGTTGTGCCAACAAAGTTTTCAAGACTGGCTTCCACCTGAAAATATATACAAAGATGCTCATGGGTGCATGTAGAATATCAATGCATATATACTGGACTTAATTATAAGGCTATGTGAATATAGTAAACCCCTTACCACTCTGGGTGCGAGCATATCAACCAGTGACTGGATTTCTCCGAGTGCTAAAAGGTCACTCTGCGGTGTCTGGGACCGAATTTGTGAAGCATGATACACCCCTATAGGTAAATGAATAAGAACTCACTGCTAGAGCTCCAGGTATGAGTATATAATTACAGAGATATTATATGCATGCTTATACTTACTTGGTGTTGAAACATGAGGCATTATTGAGGTAGATGTCTCACTCACGTCAGAATTATATGTAGTAGCTGAACTGGGTTTATCATCATAAAGACAAAATGCCAATTTTCTCTGCCTCATGTTTGGCACCGGAGTCTCATCAATCGACACGGTAGATGAATGGGAAGGTAGGGATCCAATCTCTGAGTCTGATGGACACATCTCTAGTGCATTCTCCTCTGCTACAGGCTGCAATGGAATAAACTTATTGTGTGGTGATACCGACGCATCGCGATTTACATCCGTCTGTTTGATTGAGCAATGAGGTTCATTAGCAATGTGTGTGTGGCCTTCTTCATTTGATTTCAAATCTGTTGACGCAGCTTTCTGTGAACCTTGTTTTTCCTGTTTTGTACCATTCTCTTCTCCTGTGTGTGGTTCAGCTGCAGCCTGGGGACAACATTTACCTGTGGGTGCTGAAGAACATGAATGTTGCCTTGAGACTTTGCAAAATAGAATTCACTGCCACAAGGAATGTTATGACTTTGGTATGTACTCCTGCATGCTATAGGCTACATGCATAGTTTATTATCCTAGAGTATCCATAGCGATTGTTATGTTACAAAACAACATTTTAGGAAATTCATTCACTGTGCTAATAAATATGAATTTAGCCACACCAGCTGAAGAGCAATGAATGCATTGATTGGTCGTCTGGGATATACACAGGCCATGGTTTAAGAGCTAGGTAACCTTAGCACACTAATGAATGCACTAGTGCTGTATACGAGTAGCAGACTGGTTGTTGTTTACAGTATAATGGCAACTTCTCTGGAATCTCAAGAACTCACTAAGGTATTTTGTTTGCATCTGTGAACTTCAACCTATACACATGCACATTATAATGTCAGTTGAGTGGCTTTATATATAATTATATTGCACCTAATAAGGGACCAAGAATCGCTCTCAAACTAGTAAACAACAGTATAGAACATACATCTTTAAGTCCTTATACTGGCAAGGATGAAAATTGAATATACTATAAATTAGATGGCATGGATGGAGTGCCATGAAGTCAAGTAAGGTACAATCCTCTACCATAAAAATTTCCATTACTAATGTAGTATTTTTATCATCTATGTAGCTATTGATGACATCAACTTAATATTCATAGAAACTATTTGGTATAGCACACAGTTATCAAAATCAAACCCTCATGACAGAAAGTGTATCACACCATCTTACCTACTACACCCATTAGGAAACTGTTGATGTCAAATTTCTCAGATCCTACTGCAATCAGCATATTGCCTGCTTTCCACAATTGCGACAAACTCTGCACTTCTTCTCCATCCAATCCAAAGAGCCTCAGGCAACCATTGGTGCCGTCCAAGCTGTCACCGATCAGAGACCTTGCCTGCTCCCACGACCCAATGCTTCCCCTGTTCAGTAACACATTTATACTCTGTCGTGGAGGCGGCCCATTTCGAATGACGGTCATCACTACTGGTCTTGTGGTGGGTAATGACCGTCTTGGCCCCAATGATTTTGGACTAATAACAGAAGCAACTTTCTGTGGTGATCCCTCCTCAGTTTCCTCAAATGAAGACAACCGAGTTCTTAAGGATCTCTTGCGTCTGAGATACAATGGCTTGCAGAAAGATTTCTCACTCTGTTGGTTGACATTTAGAGCTTGGCTTGCCACGTGGAAACTCTTGCTGACATTCTCGACTGTCGAATGTGATCTAGTTCTAGTGGTTGTCCGCCAGGTTGGTACATTCACTTTTTCATAGCTGATCCTCCTAAAAGGCTCAGTTGAGCCACACACGTATGTCTTCTTGTGCTCGAACTGCCCCAGTGTAGTCACCCTGTGCCCCCCACTGGGAGTGTAAATGTGTCTCACTCCAGCAGGTAAGTCGATGCTCCTGGAGAGCTCTGAGAGAAGAAGGTCCCACGTCCTAAAGTTCTTCTGAGATACGTTCATCTTGATCCCCTTGAAAAACTTGTCTCCGTTTCTCACGAATGTGACCACTTTGGGCTCATAGAGCTCTGATTTGTAGCTGCTCATGATTGATTCTCGTCTCTGGATGCTGGACAGCTGTCTGGATGGCCTCCTGCAAGGGTACCATGCAATATCATAGTCAATGAATACGTCATTACATCAGACCCCCCACCTAACCCCCCAGGAAGCAGATGAACATTTGTTGTTTCTGGTTGCTATAGTAGCTCTATTCAATGGTAGCTATATATTTACATCTGTCTGAAGTTTTCTATTTTATTTGAACGTTGCTCTACTACACAATTAAGATGGTGCATCAGCACGCTTTAGCTAGGCTTCTGGCTGCATATCTGTCAGCCGATTCTATTGCTCATGATCACCATGTACCATGCACTTGCTCCGTACGCCGCAGAAGCGGCTTAATCGTAAGGCTACAAGCTTACCCTTATTGTGCTGGTCATACTATCCACATTAGCATTAATACGGCGTCATACTATGCCTTGCAGAGTGTTAAGATATTTTGATATTGATCATGAGCTAATACCTTGCTGCAGCAGATGAGGATGGATTCCCGACTCGAGTAGAGCTTGTGAGGTCCTTCCTGCCATATCTGCGTTCCTGCTCGTGGCTGTGCCCTTGCGTATCTGCAATGGGGCATAGACTGTTAACCTCCGTTGACGTCGCTACGTCTGCACTCATCTTCACTGGAGATGGGAGGGGCTGCACGCAGACTTCCACAGACATTCAAACTGTTTTTTTAATCATTAGGCTACACTGTTAAACTGCAGCACAATTTTCTTGGTCATGGTTTTGCATAAACTGACAGCTGTACCCAAAATACCACCGGCTGTGCGCTATATACCGTCGTACGATCTGGAATTGGAATTAGGATTGCATTACGTAATGTCTGCTAAAAGATTGCATTACGTAATGCGAACATTAACGACATGTCGACAATGGAAAGATACTGGATTTGCTCTTGTTACTTCTCTCATAACATATTTCTTCAGCAGCAGAGGCTACATGTGACCTTCTACAATGAGTCTCAGTTTGTTGAGGACTATAAAACTGTAAGTTCTAGCATGCAAGACCAATTGGGGGGGGGGATATTCTGGTCCCCTCCCCTCTCCATTGACATTGCTTATAAACCTGCTGCTTAACTGCTATCTCTCTGATTTGTTGCTTACAGGTATTGCAAGAGAAAGGTTGCAATACAGAAAGAAAACTTCAGCAAGTTTTAGTTGAGGTAATACTCGGGAAGACGGTTTTAATTGTTTAGGGTCAGGATCAGGGCCTTCAAAATGGCCTCTGTAGCTTTTTAAGGCCCCGAGAATCATAGCACTCTGGGAAATATGGTGCAGTAAGGTTTTACAACTTATCAACTTGCAGAAACTCTTAGAGAGCACCACAGGCAATCCTTGACGGCGAAACTGAGCTAGCCGTCTATTTGCTACTTTAATTTACGTACGCGTATACCAAAGGTATTCGAGAGTTTGTCACGCGCGGAATGCAAAATATTATGTCATGTGATTTTTGAATGATATCACAGCCTTGGCGTACCTTCTCTGGGTCAGGATGGTTGGATAAGCATCTGTTAACTACCAAATCATTAGGTCACTTTATTTAAATGTATGCACAGCTGGGATGGCTTTAGTTACTGTGTTGGTGTACTGTTGTTTGCCCTCATCCAGGTGCAAGCTGAAGTGGCTCGGAGGAAGAAGAGAGGTCAGGAGCACTTGCAGAGGTGTCAGCTGGTCAGGGAGAAGTACCAGCGTCTGCATCCCTCACTCTACAGCATTTCAGTGAGCAGTGTGCGAAAAATATGAATGTTTTTTAGTGTGTTTTTCTGTGCTAGCCTCATTCCCAGGCCTTCACCCCAGCCTTTGTTGCTTGTAGTGTGTGGGGGACGAGCCTGGGAATGAGGCTGGGATCCACTCAGTATAAATCCCATACTTAACAATTTCTTACAGGACTAGCTGGTGAGGTCATGGATTTGACCACTTTTGAGTCAACCCACCATGTACCACATGTTGAGCTGCAAGCGATGAATCCCAATTACATCATCAATTGAACAACCCTAGCTACCCTAGCTACCATTCAACACATGTAGTACAGTATGCTACTGGTGTTTAGCCACCATATACATGTATGATCGGGTGCTCTGACATGGAGACTAAGCTATGCAGACACTTGGAAATGGAGTGGGAGCCCATTGTACCTGGCATCCCAGACTCCAAAGCCTCAGCAATTGGCTAGAGTTGCATGCCTATTTATTGGAATGTACATCTCCTCAACAGTGTAATGGTACGAGTCCATTGTTCGTACATCACAGTTCTCAGGATAGAGCTCTGTTCTTATTGATTTCCTCCTAGCTGGTCTGTTTTCGTAAATGCACACTGTTTTACGTGGTCACCGCCTCATTAATTATTGATGAACATTCATTTCGAGGGTGAGCCCTGGCTCTGCCGCCCCTGAGTAATAATAAGTAATCCCTATGTAAAGTAGTGTGCATTACAGTACATGTGTATGTATGACGGGCCATTGCCTGGGGAATTACCGGTCTGTGTAGCAGCACCGCGGCGACCAAATGTGGGTGGCTTATCTAGCACACACTACTTAATGTGGGCATGACTAAGATACCCACAACTTAATCAGTGCTGCTTCATTGTGCACCTACATGTATTTTAGCCGTACCCAGCCGTCCCAGCTTCTTACTGGAAGCGGAAAAAAAGCCGGGACGGCTGGGTACGAGGCTACACCTATTTCAGGGCTGTGGATGTATCTTACTCTTCTCAACTGCAGGATTCTTTCTTTGAGCCAGAATTCCTGGCCATCGTACAGTATTGCAAATCTCCTGGAGCAACAGCTGGCGGTCTCTTGGAGCTGGTCTCAGAAGAAGAAGGTTAAGGTTTTTTGTAATTGACTGCCTTCTGGTTGTTGGCTCTGGTATTGATGAATCTAAGACTGTTACCAGAGGACACTTTTGGTATAAACATGTACAATTCTAGCCTCATACCCACGCTAAATTACGGCTACCGTAATTTAGCGGCAATAGGTCTGGGTACGAGGCTAGGCAGTGGCATAGCCAGACGCAAATTATGGCTTCTGCGTGAAGCACGGAATTTTTTTTCATGCTACAATTTCAGTAAATTCTTTCATTGCTATTTGACCTCTGAATAACAGCTACAGCAAACCATGTGAGCTGTCCATGGAGCACTATAGCTTCTTCGGTGGCATTTAAATACTACTACTGCAATATGTGATACAGTACTCAACCCCTGCCATGCCTCTTTTGAACATCCCCGGACACAGAGCTTGGTTACCTGGGCCTGTGCCCGGGCAGGCCTGGGTGTGGCTACGCCACTGTTCCCAGGCTCTACTGCCCAGAGTTTTGGCACGGTGCAGTTAATGGAGCTTGGGAATGAAGGCTACGGCTAGGGTTAGTGAAAGAAGTATTCACTCATTCTTTCTTGCTCCATGGATAGTGTGATATCTTATTACCAGGGTTGTGTGTGTGTGTGTGTGTGTATGTGAGGATCCGAAGTATAGAAATATTTCATTATGCCATGCACACTGAAGTACGATCCCTATAGCTGTGAGTAGGAGCCCTTTACCATGGTGAAGCTTGACTCCGGTGTACTTTCAATGAGAGCCTAGGATGTATAGAAAAACTTCTGCCCAGGGAATACAATGTATTTAATACCCCTTGGTAGGCCTACCAATGATAACAGCTACATAACTGTGTTTTCCCACCCCATGCAGCTCCGAATGTCTTCTCCTTTCCCATGCTCACACGTTCCTTTTGTCTGCAACTCATGGAAGAGCTGGAGCACTTTGAGCAGACTGACATTCCTAAGGGGAGACCCAACACAATGAACAAGTTCGGGGTGAGTTTTGTCTCTGATCCCCCAACACAATGAACAGTAGTGGGGTGAGTTGTCTCTGATCCCCCAACGCAATGAAGGGGTTAGTTGTCTCTGACCACTCATACTATTCTATGGAGGCAATATATTAATCACCGCTGTCTGTTGTGAACTCCAGAACACGTATGCAGCAAGTATTAGGTAGTGCACTATTGCGAGTATATTACACAATGGTTGAGGGAGGCTTATACAGGCCACTCTGCAATAAGTCCTTCCCTCAAATCTCTCCCTCCCTCTCTTCTTTCCACCCACTACAGATTCTTCTTGCAGAGCTGGGATTTGATGAGGGCTTCATGAACCAACTCCGAACTGATTACCTCATGCCACTTTCTCGCTTGCTCTACCCAGATTGGGTGGGCGGGGCTCTGGATTCCCACAGGGCATTTGTAGTGAAGTACCGTATTGGAGAGGATCTGGACCTCAGCTACCACTTTGATAACGCGGAGGTTACACTCAATGTGTGCCTGGGTAGAGAGTTTGAGGGAGGGGCACTGTATTTTGGATCAATGAGGAAGGTATGATTGTGTTATAGCCTCGTTCCTAGGCTCCACTCCCCAGCTTTTATTGCACACTGCTCAGCTTTTGTCGCTCAGTGTGCGATAAAAGCTGGGGATGAATGAGGCTAATTGTGTTATTGGTAGTGCTATAAAATAGCAGGTGTTCTCACGTTAACTTCACTTTCACCCTGAAGAAGACTAGAGCATCTAGTTGAAACATCGGCAAAGTTTCTTTCCGAATAAAAGTTGATATTCATGGAACCTTTCTTCCTCTGGGTTTACAATCCACCATACTATCATTATCCTCGTGAGGGACTGACTACGCGATGCTAACAGTAACTGTATCATCTACATGATTGTATAATATAGACTCACTTACTCACACACACACACACACATACACACACATGCACACACACACACACACACACACACACACGCAGGATCGTAGACCACCAAAAGAAGACCACAAAATTTATGAACACATCATTGGACGAGGCATTTTACACAGGGCACAGCACATGCATGGAGCACTGCCCATAACCAGTGGAGAGAGATACAATCTGATAGTGTGGATGCGAGCGTCATCAGTGAGAAATAGACTCTGTCCAATGTGTGACCAGCCACCAAACCTAGTGCCAAATAAAGGATATGGGGATGGCTTTACCGCTGAGAATTTAGAACAAAATGTTGTTCAAGCTTGTGATGTGGTGTAACCAAGTAATAAAATGCTAGTCTTGTGGGCCAACTCACTTGCACTTGGCCAACAACACTGATAAAATGCAGAATTATTACAATCATGTATCAGACTTTGATGCAATGAACACTGAATTATTTCATACGTGTCCCACATAATATAATGTTTTTCATTACTGTATCCATGTATGGGCCAATCCTGGTATGAAGGCTGTGCAGGGGACGTTATATTACTAGGAGCTTAGCATGGCACTGATGTGAATAAGCATTTCTGGATCTCCAGAAGACCCTGCAGAGTTGGTGAATGGTACTACTGCTGAATATACCCGTCTTCCTATAACTTCCTTCGTAGTTGCAATACTGATCATGCAGGAGGAGCCATATAATTAATTTATGATGTCATGTAATTGCTGACGGAATCAAACCCATGAGCAAATCGAAGTTCTTTCAAGCTAATAAATACGTCAACTTATGTTAGCTCCAGGCTGTGACCATGTGTGTCCATGCAGGGTAGATCAGGGTAATGTGGTTTGGCAACTGCCACGGTGGTCTCGGACAGTACGTACAGCCTAGGATCCGTCCGTGTTCCTCCCTTGATTCCCAAAGCCTGAAAAACTAAACAGACCCGATGACAATCCCTGTAGAATAGGGTACAGGCGCCCGAAAGGCTGAAGGCTCGGTCATGATCAGCCAGAATGACCTGCCCATGCATTCGTAATTCGCCCCTTAACGTGGCAGTGTCACATGGCCTAGGGTTCCGTTGGGAGAAGAGGGTTGCCCATTTTTTGTCTTTTATTTGTTTCCTCTAGATCTAAAAGGAACAAGTACTGGCATCAAATATTAGATACTACCTTGAGATCTGTCCTTGTATAAAGTACAGATATAAAATTAATTATCTAGCTACAAGTATCACAAAAAATAAGTAAAAGCAGCTACTAGAGAGTGCAATAATAATTGTTCCCCAAATGCATATCAAATTATGCTGCATGCTGAGGATTGTTCAGGTGTTTTAATTTCATCTTTTGAATCTGTTTTGGTTGGGGCACCACAATTTCCCTCACTGCTAAAGTTGAATTTTTGTTGTACTTGCTCACACTTTTCGTCTTCGTTGGAGGAGGTACTATTTGGAGCGGAATATTTTTCACCTAACATAGTTTCATTTGGTGGTATCGTGGATTCAGCATCAGTCAACTCAAAAGGTGGAGCATTACGCATGTCTTTGGTGGGTGAGGTGGTAGCTGTAATGTGTTCTCTAGAGCCACCCTCTGTCTTCTGTTCTTTGTTATCTGCTACTTCAGAAGCCTCAAAACTTGATTGCGATGGCTGTTTGAGTCCATCGCTGATGGGTACACTGGTTGTGCTTTTGTCTATCATTTCTGCTGCATCCACTTCATTTTCGGGCTGAGTCTGACTATCACTGATGGTGCTCTGGCTTGTAGCGATGGTGCTTGCACTGGGTGATTGGGTTCCCTGCAACTTCTTGAGAACGGCGTTCGGAGAGGTTTGATAGAGAGCAGTAGACACTGTTCCTTTCTCAGTGCCATACAGAATAGTCATGTTGCGGCTGATATCACATGCTATTACTGGTGCATCAGTATACAATGTTGTGAGACACTCTCCAGTTTTTATGTTCCAGATACGTAATGTCTGATCATCAGATCCTGTTAGACACGTTTCAATGTCGGGCAACACTTTGATTGATCGTAATGCCTTCTTGTGGCCAATCAAGGCAGCTTGGAATCTCCCGTCTGGTAGCTGCAGTACTTGACCTGTTGTATTAGCCAATCCTATAGCGATGCAGCTTGCATTGGGGCTCACTGAAAGGCATAGCAGTGGAGGTGGATTGACGTTGGTGGAAAGAACAATCTTGGCTGAGTGGAAGTCTCGGACACACACGAGGCCATCTCTCGAAGCGGACAACATATAGAAATCAGACATATGTTGGGCAAAATCAACTGTAATGATGCCTGATGAATGATTTGTAAACGTTTTCAATTTCTTCCCTGTCTTGAGACTCCAGAAGATTACTTTACCGTCCTCTGCTCCCGACATGAGTAATTCGCTGTCTCTGGTGACAGCTACACAGGAGACTGGTGCCCCATGACCCTCAAACTTCTGCAGCACTTCTCCGGATTCCCCATCCCACAGCTGGACGATTTTGTTGGAGGAGGCAGTGACCAGTCGGCGAGAATCTCTAAGTGCAAACACATGGTTTACTGTGTCGTTGTGCCCACTTAGAGTTCGTAAGACTTTCAAGGACTCTAACTCGTAGACTTTCACAGTTGTGTCATTACTAGCTGAAATTCCATAGGATCCACATGGTGATATGACTACGGAGTTGACCGCTTCAGAGTGTAGCTGGGTGTTGTTAAAGACTGGAGGATTCTGAAGGTCCCAGATGCGAACTGAGCAGTCGGCAGAGCCTGTGATAGCTAGATTGCTCTCGTTTGTGATGCTAATACTACAAACTGAGTCTCTGTGTCCACTGAGGTCATATAGGTGACTGCCACTTTGCAGATCCCAGACAGAAGCTACCCTGCATTTGATAATATATCACATTCACCAGTATATTACTGTTTGAAGTTTATACAGAAGCATTTTCCCTTACCTCTTTCCCATACAATTCTTAATGTGAATTTATATGGGCTTTTTATACTAGGCATTGATATAAAGTACATGCTTTTCTCAATTTTATATGGGCACAGGCATTCAAAGAGTTAAGCGCATATAGTTTCGCTTTGCCAGATAACCAATCTCTAGATCCAATACTGAATAAACTCAGAACCAGTTCACACATTCTAGTTATGTACGTAGCCCTTATACACACTGCCTATACATAATGACAGACCTAGAAGTTGCTGTAGTCTGTTGTGTGCATTCAACAGTAGCCCTTTTGAAAAGTTAGCTATGATTGTTGTCTGTATATATGTCGTCTCCATGCCACTATTTATCATTTGTGCTGACTAAGAGGACTCATGGAGTAGTAGGAAGTACTGAAAGCAGTCAGAACATGGTGCAGATTATGCACACCGCTGATACATGACAGCACACAGATTTTGAGAGCTACCTTATTAAATGCAGTGTTTCTTTATGAAATGTTGAGTAACAGAATAATAATTGACTGTTTGAATTTCTTCAGATACAAAATTCTTTCTGGGTATTTGAATAAATGGAGGGCTCGAATAATTAGACTCATTACGGCATGCCAACAAAACGGACCATACATGTACTGCATGCATACTATTATGGCATAGGCTTTATCAGCATGAAAAGAGAGTGCATATACCGATAACTTACTTGCTACTTGATGCAGTCACAATTTTTCCATTTGAGCCAGCAGCAATGCTATTGATAGCACCCCTCTCTTTGTTTTCAGGCAGCAGAATATGAATGGATTTTCCTGAATTGAGCTCCCAAGTTTTGACACTGCCATCTTCAGAGCCCGATACTAGATACGCACAGCTATAAAAAAGAAAATCTGGGAGTCAGCGCAATATGATTTCAACTCTAGCTTGCTCATGCACCCCTATAGTAAGGGTATACATAAAATAGGTTTGTACACCTAAGGCTCTCACCCCCAGATTTATCTTCATAGGTATGGAAAAATAGGCACGAATTAGGCTTGGGTATGAGAAAGAGTACTAGTAAAGTTATGAACCTTTGCAATCGGGTAGCTGCAAGTGCTGTTACTCCTCCCAGGTGGCCTTTCACGGTACTCAGTATTTCTCCAGAAGTGATGTTGCTGGTCAAAATCACACCATTCTTTGCCCCTGAAGCCAGGTACAAGTTATCCAGGAGGGCTAGGGAGAGCACTGGACTGCTGTGGCTTCTCACAGTGAAGATCAGCTCACCACAATAGCTAGATGGCACAAAACAGGAAAAAACATATGACTCCTACTGCATGCGAAATCTTTAACTAATTACTGGACCAATCAAATCACATAGATTAATCTAATTTTCATTCATGCATGCCTAAGCGAGCCTAGATTCGAATAGTAGCTCTTAGTCATGAACTCACCTGCTTTCGTGATCGCTGTTCCAGACCTTAATGGTCCTGTCTGAGGAACCAGAAATGGCTTTGCAGCCATCGGAAGTCATGGCTATGGCATTTATAGCTGCTGAGTGGCCTTTCATGGTGTGCAGGCAGTGTCCAGTGGGGACGTACCAGTGTCTATGTGGAAAAGATTTGGATGACGCTGACAGCCTTTCTTTGATGTATTGGTACAAGATAGACACATGTGTGGTATAATTATTATTGTGGCTGCACAACTTCAGATTTGGCCAATGTGCCCCCAACCCTCCAACTTTGTTAAGACCTTTTTGGGCTTCAAGCTGTAGGACTGCAGCAAAAATTGCAGAAGGCAAGGCTCCATGCAATGCCAATTAATGTGAATACTGCTAATATCACAAAGTCTCACCTCCACAATGCTTTCTAGTATGTCTCTAATAATGGTACCAGCATACAGTGCCAGTACCATACAGAGCGTTTTCATACAGCTCTGCTACATACAGAATTTACCTATGAGATCTCATAACTGTTTACTACAAAACAGATTTAGTAGACCTGCCCACCTTAATGTTGAATCAGCAGATCCTGACATGGCATACAATCCATCAGCACTCATAGCAACAGAGAGCACCTTGTCCGCGTGTCCGTCAAAGGTCTTGAGAACTCCTGTGCTCTCTAGATCCCAGCTCTTCAGGGTCTTGTCCCAGGAAGAAGAAACCATGTGAAAGGACGCTCGGCCTTCCTGGTCATATGTAATGGAGGTGGCTATGGAGGATACAAGGTCACGATGTCCCTCCATTGAGACCAAAAATGGGCCTCCAGGAACATGAGAAAACGGCTGAAGTGGTGTAATTTGTGGCTGCGTGTCCTCTAGTGCCTTGATAATTAGGTTCTTCAAGATGGGTCTGTATAGTATGGTAAATTAGAGTACATGTATCAGCAAAGGGATAATTACCAAACAATTAATTATGGCAATGCTTATAGAATTGATGATGCTTCACGAGGAGCGTGCACATGTTTGTGTTGTGCTTGTGTGTGTGTGTGGGGGGGGGGGGGGTTACTGTCATACCATGAATGATCATGTTGCAATATACCATAGCCATAGCTACTTCAGTGTTTAATCCTTTGACATTCCTTCCTTGATTGATGCATAAGTTCTGAATCTATCAGTCGCTTGGATCATGTATGGTATGATAGTGTGACTCTCCTTGATCATGATATAAGTAGCTTACCTTTCTTCTAAGCCACTCAATATGGAGGGTAAGAGCCTTCCAACAAGCTGTACACACAGCTGAGTGGGATCAGATCTGGAGTTCAGAACATCAACAGAAAACCTCAGAGCATCTCGCAGCAGCTTAAGCTCATGATGGCCAATGTCATGCCTACAGTTGTATAAAAGTGCAAGAACATAAATACAGATTTTGTTATAGGTAAGTCTTAGTCAGTAAATAAACAGTACCTTCATTAATAGAGAGATAACGTTTGTCTAGCTAACGTTAATAGGCTACTCGTTGATCCCAGCTACAAATGCAGGCCTCTGTAATAATTGCCAAGCACTATGGAATGTTTATGCATGTAGACTACTTATATATGCAGCTTCACTGAAACTGTCCTTGATATCACTATACATGCTGTATACACCTCACTGCCTATCATAACTACATAAGACATACCTTCCAAGTGGGACAACTGGCAAAATTGGCAGAAAATCACTGACTACGTCGGCACAAGAGGTTGTATTCACGCATGCCTTGAGCCAATTAAAGTCAACCAAAAGCTCTCTCAATTCATTGTGCTTGCCACAGGCAGCAAGACAGAAAGGTAATTCTACCAGCTTGCGGACATTGTACAATGGCTCTTCTTCTTCATTCAGTATGAGTGGTTGGTCAGCAATAGACAGTACTGTATCTTCCTCTGGATTTATGTAAAAGGAGAAGCATGCAGTCACATTACAGGGATTATATGAACATGGGCGTAAGTAGCAAGTGTACCTACCATGAGGAGTACTGGCTAAATGACCACTGAAGTAGTCAGCAAGCCTGCCAAACTGGGAGTAAGCTTCTGTTCCGGAGTTGAGGTAACGATTGTAGGCAACTTCTTTGAGAAGCTTGTGAGACCAGCGCAATACCAGGATGTTGCCAATTCCCATTTTGAATTCCAAAAATGGGGTCAAATGGTGAAAAATCTTTGACCACAGAAGAGGAGGTACAGCTAACAGCTTATGATCCTCTGAACCACGTCTCTGATTCACCTCATCAATGACCTATGCAGTAAATATATATGGTGTACAGATTCAACTTCAAAATCCACTGTTGATTGATATCACTTGACATACTAAATCTTGTAGAGGGCTTTTGAAAGTGCTTTACAAGCTGTAGATCATGATCACATGGGAGGGAGGGGGGAGGGGCTTTTTGGTTAACCCTAGATAATGAATAAATTCAAGAAGTTTTTTTTGTACGTAATAGCTAGCCCACACGTAATTTATCAAACCATTTGTGCAAATGTGTATATTATACACTTGCAGTCTAACTATCCGTAAACCTTAAATGGCAGCATTACTAAGTCTTACAGAAACTTAAATTAGAAACATTAATTTTAAGGTAAGACCTAGCTACAGTGACAGGCTGCCTATACAAGCTAATGGCACAGTATAGTGAAAATAATGGCAGTCTCAATGCAACGAAAAATTCTTTTCCCTGTGAAACACAGTATGCTTCAACTTAGCTGGGCCTTCATCAAGGTTTGCTATAAATATACTGTACGATATTGTAATGTCTCATTGCTCTATGACCAGTTATGTATCAATGTGCTACCAGCTATACATGCAATTGTTGCATGGGATCTTGCAGAACACCTGAATCACTTGATTATAACCTTCTATAGTCAGAATGCAGAAATACCTGATTCAGAATGTATGTAGTTCAGCTATTATACTCAGGGCTGTATTAAGGGAGTAAGTAACTATTAATATGCATGATGGGCACACATATAATAAGACCCATTACTATAAAACTGACCTCCATATCACAGGCTAGAATGTCCATCAGTTCACTTTCTGACAGCCCATACTTGACTGCTGTGATATACCCGAGCATATGGCTCACAAGAATAGGCCCAAATTCCATTTCTGTCCTGCTGAAAAGGTCGTTTATCACTCCTAATCAAAGAAAATAATGTATCATTATCATATGAATATCTAAGATGGTTACATACATACATACATACATACATACATACATTCATATATATACATACATACTCACACACACACATACATGCATACACACCACATACATACATACATACAGACAGACAGACACACAGATAGACAGACACACCGACAGACATACATACATACATACATACATACATACATACATACATACATACCATCAAGGGTAGGAGGTGGTAGAAAAGTCTCAGAGTTTACTTGAGTGTAGGAGTGCCAGGTAATAGCTTCCTTCACAAGGAATTGCAGATACAGTGGAGATGGGCACTGCCGAAGGGAGTGCAAGACAAGCCTCTCTTGGGTGCTGGTTAACGTCCTCTTTCTGGAGGCCATGCAGTGGTCGAGGAGTTCTTTACATTCAGTGGCAGATAGTGGTAATACCTATTATGAAGGTATTGTATTCAAGGATGTTGGGAACTCCAAAGTAGTTAAGTAGGCAGTATAATTATTGAGTTCTTTATAAAAAAATATATGTGTATACATTGACTAACCTCCACAAAATTTTCCTGGTGTTTAGAAAGCAAACTTTGGAGCACTGGATAGCATCGATAGTGTACCTCTGACGACGTGGAGAGGATAACTTTCACGTGTGGTGGGAGGACGAGAGGTAGCCATGACATTCCTAAAGCCCCATCTTCAACAGATAGCTGATCCACCGCATCCAGAAAAAGGTAGAGAGGTTTTTCTGCTGTTGCTTTGTGCAGCAACATTTTAAAGTGGCCCGCCAGTCCCTTGGAGTCACCAGGAATTGTAGAATCGTCTTCCTCATGAATGAATGAAACCTGCAAGCAGATTCCTCCATAATGTAATTATAGGGTACTATGTATAAAAAACGGTGGTATACAAGCCAATATACGGAAAATGACCACTTAAACAGCCTTCACTATTCTGTTATGGTAGATATTAAACAGATGAGAATAATGGTTGGCTAACTCTTACTATCATAGTATGGACCCTGCATTACTGAGTACTACATAACTCCAGTCCCTCCCTCATAGCTATTCATTGCTTGCACCATTCTGTCACTTTCAGTACGAAAAGTACTGCAACAATGAAAAGCTGGGAGGGAGAGACTAGCACATAATTTTAGCACACAGTTGATATTGCCTTATAGCTAGCTTGAATCAAAAGCAAGGTCATGCTATACAGCCAGATATAGGAACATAGCTATGTGTAGCAGTACACTGGGAAAGTGTATCTCATATCCTCATTAAGTTATATGATGATAAAAGAGCAAGCGCAACCCATTGACCAGATCATGCATGCATATATCCAAATAAAGTACTATCACACCTGCTCACAAATGCTGCTTAGAGTGTGCCTAATATTTGAGGAGTAGGGTGTGGTTCCCAGGAATCGCAACACAATAGCCATCTTTTTCACTGGGTTGTTTTCCTTCAGTTGACTGGCAGCAGCAGCCATGATTGATGTTTTCCCACTCCCAGAGGGTCCGAACACCACTAGAGGTTTGTCTGATGGACTGTTGATGTAGGATTGGATTTGCCCAATCAAATCTTTGCGATCCTAATGATAAAACACAAAGAAGTAGTGCTATAATTAAGGTAGAACATGCTATAATAATCAATCAAAAAGGTTCAGGGAGTACAAACACACATGTATTGTACATACACACAAGCACCTTTCTTTCATGTTACTTATGCATGCAAGTGCTATATATAGACATTGAAACTGAAATATGGTGGCCAATAACAAAGTATTAAAATTTTAATATGCAGCTGTGTGATCAAACATCTCTAATCTAAACTCGTATGTGAATTCATGGTCCCTTTGTATCTCTATTACATGGTACAACGTACCAGGAAGTCTTTTGCCTTCTCCTTGCAGTATGTTCCGTGACATAACACCTCCTGATAGACTGAACTTCCAGCATGCTCTCGGATGAACTTTGCTGACTCTGAGACTGAAGCCTCAAGAGCAGTGGTCAATATCTCTGACATTTCAGCCAGATACTCCGAGTTGAGTTCAGGATCCAACCCCTTGTTCCTCTGCCACTTCAGCGGGAATTCAAAGATGTTGCTAGCATCCAACCTGAAGGAAATTACATATACCTGATTAGAGTATAGTACTCACTTGTAGGTATACACTCCCTCAAGTTCTGCCCAACTTGACTATTAGAGCATGGGCTCTAACTAGAAAAAATACTAGACCATGTTACTATAGTAACATATACTAAGGCAGATTAAGCTATAATGCTAATCTATGCATGTTTACTTACGTACCCAATATATTTAGCAGGCATTCTAGCTTCTTTCAGGTGGTTGAGAGTCTTTGTACTCTCGAGATCAAACTCTGGCCCTCGCTTTCCTGGGATGAGATCAGTGAATGCTGAAAGGGCGGGGTCAGATGGCCTCTGATCCAACAGGTCAGTGAAGGTACGCTTGGACCAGAAGCAGCATTGGTTTGGGTCACCCTGGAGGTTGAAGATGCCCACAGTGACCTCTTCTTCAGTAGCTGGTTAGAAAAGGAAAGAAATGTGGTAGTGGCCTATTTAGGTCATTTGTTATGAGAAATGGCCAGACTGTAACATAAAATTCTGAGTAAGCCAGAGCCATGATATTCCTGAAGAACCATTACTATAACTGTACTCAAAATTAGTATGCATCCATCATACCTGACATGATGTAGTTTTGAACTTTAGAAACATCCTTGCCCAGAGCAACTTTTGCAGCCCTTCTAATTGCTTTGGAGAGTGAATTGTGGATGGACTGCCACCTCTGCACATCATCCTCTCTGTTAACATTGATAGTGAATCGATACAAAGGTAATTAACTGCACACTTAATTGTAGGGTGCTACATGTATTACACTCATTTAATTAATTGGGGCAAGCCTGAGCAATTAAGCCCCCACTGGTGAGTCAAGTTCTGTCCCCTGTCTATATGTATGTTTGGTATGTCCGTCTTGTCTCCCTGGGCTTGGGATAATGCATATGCTTAAATAAAGAGAAAGTTGATAATCTCAGGGTTGCTAAATAGATATTAATAAAAAAAAGTCATGCACGATGTTTCGACCCAACTGGGTCTTCTTCACGGTGAAGAAGACCCAGTTGGGTCGAAACATCGATCGTGTATTAATTTTCTTATTAATATCTATTTGGCAACCCTGACATTATCAACTTTCTCTTCACGACTGTGCATACGTCTCTACTAACGAGTGTGACGCTGTAACGAGACCGATTCCACTTCCTATATATACTAAACTGGTGTCTCTGCTGCATCATGGATGCTGTCTTCAAACTTGTGGTACATAAAGAACCAGTCTATCACATAGTTTTAAAAAAGAGGCCTACTACAACTCCAAGGTTATAGTAGAGTTCTGTAAAATAAAAACTAACTAATCAGTGATGCTGGAGGAGGTACGAAGAAACGACTGCATGGCATTCAGGAGGGTGAGTTCTCTGTCTGGAACACATATCCTAGGCTCGGCCATGGCTGCTATGAGAAGTGGACTGTGCTACTTGAAACCACCATTCGCATCGCTTGATTGTGCCGTGACTGGCTGGCCCACAGAAATATTAAACCTGCAAGCCCTCACATGAGAATCACATGTAGGTTGTGTGACTGTTATTAACATCTGATTTCTGCATGTATAATAATTCGTTTTATTGCACGGCTTCAGAAGGAGACTATAGGCCAGTCATGACATGCCACATGAAGGCACATGCCAAGATCGTCCTACATTACCCTGTTACAGGTATTGACATAATATTATTAATTAACTAACTTACGTGTCAGGAGACTGCAGTACATACTCAAGGGGAACAGCATTTGTGTCAAGTGTGTACCACCTTTGCACAAGCTGTTTCACTGTTGGGTCTTCCATTGCAGCATACAGAAGCTTTAATTCCTCAACTGGGATCTGTGTACGCAGAGGCTTGTGTCCATACTTCTGAGCTAGAAATGTCTGCAAGCAGAACAAACGGAACGCTGTAATTTAACGGACGTTGAACTGATTGTACCTGGTATAGGTATACCGTGTTTTACAGCCCCACCCCTCATACAGGGCCGCACAGTTTTTAACGGATGCTCGCTGAGAGGCGATCGCAAAAACATGTCCAGTCAAAGCACAGAGAAAAAGGCCGTCTTTTCGGTGCAAACGGAGAACGTTTCCCACTGGAAAGTCAAGGCCAAGCGTTCTCCAGACCCCCACATCGCTCCCGCTAGCGTGAAGCGCAAGCCGCCAGACGGTCGATGGTACTATCTGGACCTACACTTCAGGGCCGGCTTTCAGCAGGTGAAGCTAAATAAGAATCCACTCACTCTGGGTACTACATGGCGCATGTACCAAGATACCAGTGAAAAGAATTCACCACAGATATATCTCGAAGAAGGTTAGCAGGTACATTCGTATATAATACTTTGCATAGACCATTCATTAAATTCAACGTAGCTAACAGTATAGAGCCTGAAATTACAATTTCTAGCTATACCACATCTCATGGTCAATCATACACATTAAATATTGCTTGGCAAGAGCTCACTTTGGTGTGATAGGCCTAGGGGTCCTAGCACAGTATATGTATATGTAGCGTTGTGCCCTATGTCTGTTTGCTCCTCACTGGTGAAGAGTAAACTTTACCCTTCACCAGTGAGGAGCATATAGCATTGAGCCCTAAATATTAATTGCTAAACTCATTATGTATTAACCACACCAAGTTGCCGCTTCATAGTAAAATATATCTTAAAGAATTGTATATACTTTCTGCAAGTGTATATTACCAGTTTGATTTCCAAGGGAGTGTCTTATACCTACTGTAATCTCTTTCCTTCTGTCATACACGCACAAAAATAACATGCTATAGCAGATGAAACAATAATAACTCCAGAAGAATGCATCTACATTGTCATAGACAAACTCAATCAAAGGCTGTACGATATGTACCTCCATGATGAGCTTAGGTCTACTGAGGCATGTGTGGCAGTAAAAGGAGTAAGTCCGAACAAATTGGTAATATTCACTCTTGAATCTCACCCATCAAATAAGAGGAGCCCGCTAAAGAAACCAAAGCACTCAACAGCGCTAGATGATGAAAATCCAGCAAACGAGGAAAAACCTCAGAACCACAAGCCAGAAGCAAGTAGCGATGCCGTGCCAGAGAAGACCACTAAATCGAGCGTTCAGAATTCAAAATTTGACCCAGTTGATGTGAAAAAAAGCAGTCCTGAATCCACTTTACAGTCTCCGCCAACTAAACAGCCTGATGAAGAAGCCATGGATGTAGTTTCTACCGGGCCTATAACAGCATTTGAGAATGACGTGACACTGAAAAAAACACACTCTAAAGCTCTCATTCCTACAGGTGCAGACGCAGCAACTGATTCCGCACAACCTACTGCAGACACTACTAGTTACAAGCTGCCACCTAACACTAAATCGAGTATTGCTCCTGAAGCATCAATTGAGGATACTGTAACTGTAGCATTGGTATCAGAAACAACACATTCACAACTCAATAGACAAGACGGGTGCAGTGATGGTTCTTCCTGTAGCTCCAGCTGCAGCCACTCAGAAGCCTTAATCAGCAGCAACTTACAAAATCCACAGGAAAGGTGCGGTCCAATCAGAATGGTTAGAGGAAAAGAGGGCAACGCGGAATTAGAAGAACAAACGGAAAATCAATCTGATTCAGAAGACAGTGATGAATTTTATGAAGCCAGAGAATATTTCAGTGACGATGACAATTAGTATAGCTGCATTCACTATATTATTATCCTGTATCTGAAAGGGTCTTTAGAACATCAGATGTATCAATTTGGCATACCCTCTACAGTTATATCCTGTTAATGCAGTCACTTACGATAAATGTTGGTCCAGCTGACATCTGTTGACATCGTTTTATTTCTTCCAGAGCTAGCTGTAAAACTCCCTCCCCTTCAAGCTTATACATGGTGTCACTGCACTCTGGGTTAGCCAAAATATCTCTGTACATGTCCACCACATGGAACTGCAGACCTAAGGACTGGCAGAATTTTCTTAGCTTGGGGAACACATTCTTTCTCAGGATATTTCTCTCCAGTTTTGCATCTGTAGCGTGGCAATAATTTGCAGTAAAGTAGCTATAATTATAGCACTCCATTGGCTACTACAGTATATTTCGTAAGTATTACAGTATGCTTATTCTTGTAGTGAAATTATTCAACCACTGCTGGAGTATATAGCTAGTGTGTTTGTACAATTTATAATAGTTTCCAAGTTGACTTTATAGCCACACTAGTACAACAGCCAATAGGAATGCCAGGAAGAGTTTTTGACAGCATTGTGCATGAGACTGTGCTGTACCTACCTGTCAAATCAGAGGACACAAACAGCCTTATGGTTCTTGACAGCGGACGGTGCTCAAGTGCAAGGTTTCCCTCAAGGGTCTCCTCCAGCTCCCTGTGGTCTGTTAAAGAGAAAGACAGCTAGATTTTCAGTTACGATAGATCTATAGTACGAGTGTGGGATTTAAATGGTTATGTGTTATCTCCTTGCGAGGGGGTAGGTGTATATGTTATGCCCTATAGCTATAACCTAATGATAAAATAGTCTACACATTGCAGGCCACATAAAACGTAATTGTGTAGGTACAGGTTAGCCTCGTTCCCAGGCTTCCCTCCGATGCGGTGTGTTGGAGGGAAGAACCTGGTAATGAACAGGTTAATTACTTCCTTGTTCTACGAAAACTTTATTTTGTGGAGCAGCAGCAATGTTAAGCGTAGCCTCGTTCCCAGGTTGTTAAATAAGCCCCCCTCCCTCCCCTCTCAAGGATATATGTTAAGCAGTATTGTGTGCAAAGAAATTAAGCAAGGTGGCTGAAGTTCATTCTTTTAATACAGCCTGAGTCCAATACTGTATCCTACAAGGCCAGAACTAGGGGTTTGAATCTGACGCGTTTGATGAAAAGTGGGCGGGGCTCATCTGGCAGCTCTAACTTGAGCTAACTTTCAAATTTGACTCCCAAACTATCCCGTCAAGTATGGCAATAGAGCATGCAGCTCACCTAAACCGGAGGTCGCCCTGCTGGCAGCTCCAGAGCGCGCCATTTATGGCTCTTCTGATAAAATAGTATCGGGACACGCCCACCGATCAACAGTACAGTGCGCATTAAATAAAATAGAGCCTGAAGACCGTTTAATAACAAAGCGACTGATGTAGACGGTGAGGATGGAGATGTAAGTTCTGCGTGCAGTGTATACATATGGCACATCTCTGACATTTACGCAATCGTGGTATTTGTCTTTTCTTTATCAGAATTGATGAAAATGTTGCTATGCTGTCAAACTTTGAGGTGAGGTCCTTCGGGTATATATATTGGCATGTATGATGTACAGTGCCGGTATCAGTGGACAGGACGCTCACTCTCTAAATTATCCCCCATACACGTATTCTGAACAGTCGTCGGACCACTTGTTTCCTGTAATATCCAGTCCTAGGACCAACTGTCTATTTCACAAATCTGCTGGTGTTGCCCACCGCCTCGCGAGGGGCGGGCTACACCAGACTACTCTGCAACTACATAATTTCCACTATACACCTGCACTTTAGCTGGATGTTCCAAAGTAGTATTTGCCATGAGTGGTACCGTGAGCTATATGAGAACATGAGACAGGGAAAGTCTTGCACTGCGTTTGCCGAGCTATGCAAAAATATTCAGCGGCTCTGCCATTTAGCTACACTTTCTCTTCATATTAAGTCATATCAATGTAATTTCAATGTCCCCATATTGATTGTACTGTGAACACTGTCATCTTCATCTAAAAATTCAACTGTAGGTATATGATCTCCTCTCAAAGTCTCAGAAGAAATTTAAAGGGAGACCCAATGGACGCAGTGAGAATCTGGCCACCATTACATATGAGGTCATAATATAGAGCTCTGTGTCATGGGCTCCTGACTTATAAATGACCTCGGTCTCCTGCTTTCTCTCTGTGCAGACAACTGACTATTTATCTCAGACTCCATGTGTACAACAGGTAAGACAATCTCTCTATATTGTGGTGGCCCTGGAGGTTGTACCTATAGCCCTAATTACAGCCCTAATTGCAGCCCTAATTGCAGCCCTAATTACAGCCCTAATCGCAGGCCTATTGCCTTATTATCCTACCACCATGCACGTTCAGTCTTGTGACTCTGACTACCAGTATGCCCTATTGTCGCTGGGCCTATGGTCATACTATCGTTACCTATCGTTACTAGTCCTATCGCTCTACTAGACTTATGGCACAAACTTTCTACCATCACTAGTCTTATGTCTCTACTGTCTTATGCCTATTGTCTTATGGTCTGGCAGTCTAAAACTACGAGGGTGTGGCTGTTGCAGTCTACAACCACAGAGGCGTGGCTGTTTGTAGGTAATTAGTATTAACACATGCATGTGATGAGTGGTTGGATAGGATATTAGAGCGATAGGAATCATGGAACAAGAAGGCCACTGTTAGCCCCGGTTATTTGGCCCAATGATGACAGGACAGTAAGGCTATAGTAGTGCCACAGGACTGAAGGTGCATGATGATAGGACAATACTATAATAGGCGTGACCCATAGGCTAATCCATAGACTGCTTTGTAAGTAGTTGTAGATACATAATATTATGCATAAGTTATAATTTTAATGGTACTGTATATGCACACCTATACATAGGTGGTCTGTACCACAATTACTGACAGGAAAGTTTGAAACTGAAGTTTAAAACTGGGGCCTTCACTTTTATTCTTTTTTTCTTATTGTATGTAGGATCCTAAGATTATTGAAGAATTTCTCAAAGCATTGAAACCCTATGCACTAACAAAGTAAGATGCTGACTTATCGTTCTTGCTAGTAAGCTATAGGTTGCTATCATGCTTAGCTCTGTGATTCACTCAGGGCTGAGAAGTTACAGCTGCTAAATCTAAGACCAACCTCAGCAGTGGAAATTCAGCTGGTGAGCTATCACCCGCTCCTCTATATAATTATGTATACATGTTAATATAGAATACACTTTTACTTATCAGATGATAGAAGAAATTGAAGAACGATTCACAGAGAAGGAGATAACCAAATTGCTAGAACTGGTAGATACAATCTTACCAGACCCATCAGGTCAGGTATCCGTGGAGACCAGTGATAACTGCAGTAGAGTGGATGATTGTAGTAGTAGTGACGTAAGAAGTGCAGAACAGTGAGTGCTCAATAGTTTATTGTACATGTACAGGAAGTGTATATTTGTATGGGCAAGCTATTATATCAACATTTTTGCTTGAGGGACTGATAAAGATGCATTTTAATGGCAACCAGCCATCTAATTCATAAGCAAGGACATAGTACTTAGTTACGAATATCACTGTTAATGATCTCACTGCATTCTTGCATCGTGTACAAGAAGCTAGCTAGTGCTATCACAGTGCCAGAAGCAGTTATACAAAGAGCGGTGCCTACCACATTCTTACTTCATCAGTTTCAGTGCTGGCATATGACAGATGATTGCTACCATAATTGTGAACATGGAGACTGATAATTGCAAATTGGTAGTAATTTACTTGTAACAAAAGTATCAATAGACACAACCTTTAATTTACGTCATGCATGCTGCCATCTTTCTACTAATGAAGTGGTAGTGTTCTTAACGGATGTGATATTATATGGCCGAGGTTGTTTACAATAGTGGGTATATATGGCCACCATTATTGGAACTTCATTGTGGTAACACTGTCTGGATACTAAGTGTAGATTTTAGTGTAAAAATGGCAATTTTTCACTTATGCCATTAGCCGGTGATAATTTGTATTTTGATACAATCTACATGTACATTAATTTATCCATTGCTTCTTACATAAACTAAGTCTTGCACTTTCTATTTGCCCATTTCACTACTCCTGGTTCTCTGCTTGCCAATCTCAGTGCAGGTACAACTGCTCATTACAATTATACAAAGCAAAGTCCATTATAGTTATAAAAATCAAGACTGCGACAATGATGTACTGAAACTACGTGCATGAATAAAAGAGCACACAAGATTATATTATCGTGTTGTATAATATATAATGACATGATACATCTATGAGACAATCTGCATGAAATTGTGTCAATTACTAGGAGCTTATAACCTTGTCACGCAAACTATGAAGAAAATTGTACAGGTTCGTACTGTATAAGATATGCGGGGTAGGCTTGGTTGTTTGAATAGGTCATATAGATATATGAGCCATTTGTATGGCCAGTAACTGAATCGTATCTCATTTGCTTAAGTCCTACTTCACTGTCTGTACCACGCTGTTTTAGAGGCGGCATACGCAGAGCCCGATTTTGTGAAATTGTGCAACTGTCTCCTGTTAAAACTTTTGCAAGAAACATTGTTTTCTTGATGCCATAACCATATCCCCGTGTAGTGTGTGCATATGCATCTGAGTAGCGGGCATTCACTGCAAAGTAGTTGGCCTCTCCCCATAATCCATTGGCACTATACCTCATATCAAAACCTACTTCTGAGGCATATATCAACTCAGGTTCTGTACTGCTTGTTCCGTGAAAAAGTTCTATTTCATTTACTCTGCCTGCATTCTTCTGCTCCATTCTTTTCTTCTCTTGGGCATATTTTTCCCAAATATACTTATTCTGAATTCGTTTAATTTGTGTGATTTTGGCTTGTGATACTGGCATTGTTGCTCTGAATTTGGCTGCGACTCTAATCCATTCTTGTGTAAAAGACTGTAAAGAAAACAGCTCAAACGTTTTTGTCTGGGCTTTCCATTCTGGTGGTAGACTCACTTTGATTGCTACCATAATTGTGAACATGGAGACTGATAATTGCAAATTGGTAGTAATTTACTTGTAACAAAAGTATCAATAGACACAACCTTTAATTTACGTCATGCATGCTGCCATCTTTCTACTAATGAAGTGGTAGTGTTCTTAACGGATGTGATATTATATGGCCGAGGTTGTTTACAATAGTGGGTATATATGGCCACCATTATTGGAACTTCATTGTGGTAACACTGTCTGGATACTAAGTGTAGATTTTAGTGTAAAAATGGCAATTTTTCACTTATGCCATTAGCCGGTGATAATTTGTATTTTGATACAATCTACATGTACATTAATTTATCCATTGCTTCTTACATAAACTAAGTCTTGCACTTTCTATTTGCCCATTTCACTACTCCTGGTTCTCTGCTTGCCAATCTCAGTGCAGGTACAACTGCTCATTACAATTATACAAAGCAAAGTCCATTATAGTTATAAAAATCAAGACTGCGACAATGATGTACTGAAACTACGTGCATGAATAAAAGAGCACACAAGATTATATTATCGTGTTGTATAATATATAATGACATGATACATCTATGAGACAATCTGCATGAAATTGTGTCAATTACTAGGAGCTTATAACCTTGTCACGCAAACTATGAAGAAAATTGTACAGGTTCGTACTGTATAAGATATGCGGGGTAGGCTTGGTTGTTTGAATAGGTCATATAGATATATGAGCCATTTGTATGGCCAGTAACTGAATCGTATCTCATTTGCTTAAGTCCTACTTCACTGTCTGTACCACGCTGTTTTAGAGGCGGCATACGCAGAGCCCGATTTTGTGAAATTGTGCAACTGTCTCCTGTTAAAACTTTTGCAAGAAACATTGTTTTCTTGATGCCATAACCATATCCCCGTGTAGTGTGTGCATATGCATCTGAGTAGCGGGCATTCACTGCAAAGTAGTTGGCCTCTCCCCATAATCCATTGGCACTATACCTCATATCAAAACCTACTTCTGAGGCATATATCAACTCAGGTTCTGTACTGCTTGTTCTGTGAAAAAGTTCTATTTCATTTACTCTGCCTGCATTCTTCTGCTCCATTCTTTTCTTCTCTTGGGCATATTTTTCCCAAATATACTTATTCTGAATTCGTTTAATTTGTGTGATTTTGGCTTGTGATACTGGCATTGTTGCTCTGAATTTGGCTGCGACTCTAATCCATTCTTGTGTAAAAGACTGTAAAGAAAACAGCTCAAACGTTTTTGTCTGGGCTTTCCATTCTGGTGGTAGACTCACTTTGGAATCACCACTTACATGCAAGGACTGAAACTCTATGATTTTTGCCTGAATTTCTGTCACTGCCCTCTGGACAAGATGATTGCAACCTTCAACTTTAAGTACAAATTTGGACTCTTTCTGGGGGGTGTTAATCCAGGTATTCCAATCAACAAAGGTTGTGGGGGGTGCCTGAAATGGCCTTTCCTCTTGAATAGTATAGGTAACATCATGCTTCTCAGCTATTTCTTTTAGCTGAAGTTTTGATGCACAGGACATTGAAGGTAATGGGATTTCACTCTTGCTCTTGTCTACCCAGGTCTCTAACTTCTTTTCAAGTTTGGTTTTGGCTTCTTGAAGGTTCTTTCTAGGACCCTGCATGCTAATGGCCAGGTTTGATGCATCATTTTCATCTCGTTTTCTAACCTTGGTAGGGAACTGTACATATTTGACTTTACGTGTAAAACCAGTTAATGAATTTCTTTGAGTCATTGTTTGAAAGTCTATTTTGTAGCACTTTGTTTCAATTTGATAAGAGAAACTGCCAGTTGGAGTCATTGCATATGCAGCTGTAAGTTTATCAGAAATTTCTCCAGGGTATGGAGTAGGGGACTTAGTATCATTCTCCCAAAACCACTGGCATGATATAGTAGTGATAGTCGAGGGCTTGGCTGCTTTGGTTTTAGAATGTTCTAAATAGCTAAAACTGTGGTCTGCATCAAAGGCTTTGAGGAAGTCATCAGTTGCTTTTTCTGTGGAGAGCACGATTCGAATTGTGTGCAAGAATGAATGTGGGTTTTTTAGAAAGTGGGCATAAACAGCTTTCAAAAACACAGCAGGTAAATTCAACGTTTGTGGACGTTTTGTAAAGAGGACATTAAAAACAGCTTTGGCTGCAGCACCCAAAAATGCTGCTGGTGTCGTTACTGGAGTAGTGTCTTCATTTACCATTGCTGGGAAAGCAATACTGCCAAACCTTTCTCTTTCAGCACACTCAAGACATTGTGCTACTGTAGCATGAAACATGCCTTTATTAAACTCTTTCTCATGTGTCTGTTGACCCACAGCATGAATAAGTTTTTTGCAAGGCAAACTACCACTGCCTAGGCATACTGCTGTACCAGGTCGTACTTTCCCTTTTCTCTGAACATACTTGGTACATTCTGCTTGAATTGAAGCTCCCCCTGCATCTGAAACCATCTTTGCAAGTCCATCTCTGTGGTAGAGATCTTCCTTGGATTTATTTACAATAGCATCTACACTTTCATGGATAAGGCTGCCCTTACAAATTTGAAAATTCACTGCATGGCATGAGGATGGATGCTGCAGAAGTACATGCCGTAGGACCTGGCTATTTCTTCCAGGAGTAGGGTAGGTACAGACAACACCAAATTCTTTTTGAAGCTTAACATCAAACTGGGCGAATTCAAGGGTGGAAAACACTTGGAGATAGGAAGAACGAACAATCAACTGATCACATGTTATTGAAGACTTTAGTGTATCGACCATTGAGCAGATGCACTGCTCTACCCTTTCTATTGCTTTTTGGCTTCCAGTAAGTCTAATTCCAGGACAAGGATGTGATAGTGTATAAAACAGAACTTGATTCTGTTTACATACTCTCTTGATCTCAGCGAGGTGCAGAAGAGAATGTGAAGTGAATAGTGAACCAGTGACAGTGTCACTGAAAGTGAATACTTTGCTCTGTGAATTATCACAGATGTACTTGATAACTTCTCTTTCTGCATTAATCAGCTGTGTTTCTGCCATTGGTAGTGAGTACAATGTAACCAGGTTTGACTCACTGTCGACATCGATGATGATAGGATATTTAGCTTCAAGATCTAAAGTGCTGCTCAGGCCATGGAGAAGAATTATCATTTGATATTCAGACAACTCAAGTTTTCTAATACACTTTGATTGACCATTCTCCTCTCTAAGAATTTGCTGTTTGACTCTCTCCATTCCAACACTATCAGCTCCAAACATTACGAAAGTGACTGGGGTGCTAGAATTACTATCTGCTTGAGGTGGCTCACTCACTGACTGGGAATATCGGACTTCAATTATGAAGTTATGCTTCTCTTGTTGCTCTTGGCTGAATTCTTGCCATCTGTTTTCCCATAGTCTGATATTTCTAGCTGGGCACTCAATCTGAAACTCTTCTGTCTTACATTGACTGACTGTCGTCTCAATTCTCTGCACAACTTCTTCGACATGTCTCATTCTACCACATACAGTGATTAAGAGATTACTTTCTATACTTGACTGGGTAGACGGTGGGAAGTGCAGGGTACATTTCCTCTTTGCTTGTTCAATATACTTGGAGTGTTTTTGCAAGAGGTACTTCAGTTGACTGTCATTTACTGTGACACTCCTAGTAACTTCAAGATGTGTAAAAATGTATTCTTCCATTTCCCTCCAGCAAGATTCAATGTCTTCTGGGGATAGCCCGTTAATGAGCACAGCTGGAGTGGGTCTTTTGCTGAAATATATTTGACATCGATATTTCTCATAAGCTTGGGTATCCAAAAATGTACTGAGTAGTTTTTCACTGCCAGGCTCTACAGCAAAAGTCTTTGATTGAGGATTTAATTCATCCATGAGTTTGCAGGCTTTTTCAAAGTGTGCATGGTTTTTGCTAAATATGAACACTATAGTTTGATGCTGGCTTCCATATTTTGGAAGATAGTACATAATGTCAAGTTTTTTCTTCTTTTTCATTGGTTGAACGACAACTTTAACAATTTGATCCTGAAATTTTTTATCAAATGAGAAGGTACGGCAGAGAAGACCATGAAGAAGTGGACTCCTGAGTATTACTGTTTGTGCCTGATCAATTTGAGCGTGAGTGCCAAACAGTAAAATTTGGCCTCGTTGGCACATCATTTGAACTGATCCAAGAGATTGAAGGGAAAGAAGCAGTGATTTTGCTTCAGTGGTTTTCATTATAAACACAGTTAGATTCAGGTAATTCATCTCCTCTTTAGAACATTTCAATGGAACTGTTTTCTCTGCAGTAAGGCCCTTGACATGTCGACAGACTAACTGTACATCTTCCTTTATGAACCCTTGTATGCATATTTGTTCGCTCTCTTGAGATGGCAATTGGTGGATTATAACATTATGCTCTTTCTCAAGAGTCCAGAACTCATCATAAATTGCACTGAGAATAGAGGGCGAGGAAACAGCTACATAGTTCACAAAAGGCTTGCGGAAGATACTAAGAGCTTTACTCAACTCTGTTTGGGAGAAGCTGCAGACATGTAGCCTTAAAGCTAAGTCTGCAGATGTAGCATTATCTGTTGTACACACATACACATGAATGGCATCTTCAAGTAGTCTTTTTTGAACTGATCTGAAAAGGACTGGCGCATGCTGAAAGGCTATTCTTTTGGAAACAAATTGAGAGAGTTTGCTCTCCACCTGCAGTCTTGCAGCGTTCACTGCTGTAGGAGGTCCTTGAAACTTTATGACACATGAACCTGTTTCAAAATTTTCCATTTCAACATCGAATTTTTCAGAGATCTGTCTATCAAGCTTAGGCATGAGGTGTAGAAGAGTTTGCATCTTGAGTCTATCCACTTTGAGTTCATTGTAGCCGAGTTCATTCATGAAGCATTTGCATGCACTTTGGACAGCAGTACACGACCCTGTAAAGAGGATAGCTTGCTCACTGCACTGGAGGTGTACTCTTATGTTGGGATTGGGTGAATGTAGACAACCAAACATCGTCTTTCCATCTGGTCCTTTAGTTACTAGTTCAGACCACTGATCTGGGGTGACGTTCATTTTGAACTCCTCAATATCGCTGAAGATATCGCTAGAAAATTGGTCTGCAATTGCTTGAGTTGGAGCAGTAACGACTGCATTCCCATTTCTGTGGATTAAGCTACCTCCTCTTTGCTCAAATTCCTTGACCTTATCTTCGTACCTTATTTTGATGTAGGCAAATAACAATGGACTCATCTCTTTGGTGGCTTGTATCTTTTGACTGACTTTCGGTTGTTTGTCAGTGATCTGGACCAGGAGCTCTTTTTCAGTCTTCCTCAGGTGCTCTTGGGGTGAAGATTTGGACTCTTGTACAAGCCAAACGTATTGGGTAGGACCTGCATCAATGAGCTGCATGGAGAGACAGACGTTGCATACTAAGGTTAAGACTGGTATATATGGTAGTATATACATGCAGAAATAAATACTTGTGTATTCATGCAGAAGAAAATTATATACCGAATAGATAAAGAGTATGATCTAAATGCACCCTGAAACATACCCCATGCTCCCTCCTAATGCGGGAGATTTTCAGGCAAAAACGGAGCACTTGTACAATTACTGATTGAGCATGGTCAGAAATGTCAGGGCTTCATAGAGTGTGTGTGTGCTGGGAGGAGGCTTCTATATATAGCATCAAAGATTCCTCACCAATTAGACTAAATAAAAACAAACCAGAGGGTACAGAATAGTCTTAGAAAACAGCAGATTAGAAAATGCTACTGGTATCAACAAATAAGAATCCATAAAGGTCAGGTCCTATTGATGAGCTCTAAAATCACCATGTAGAATTGAACATTGACCTCTAAACTAAGTGGTTCAGTTTTCACCCTAGATCTCAAAGATTCGGAGATTTATGACCATTTACATTCCAGTAAATTGCTAATATAGTTGGATATGTACCAGACTGGTTATGCGTAATTGTTATGAGGTGATAGGCATCCCTATAGTGCCAAGTAGCAAAGTGAATTAAATTTTTCTGAAGCTGTCCGATCTACATGAGTCAATGGTTCCAAACAAATGTGTTGCCTGACTTATTCGAAGAATCTAGTTGGTAGACCAAGGAGTCCCTGTCCTACCAAACCCAACACACTAGAGAAGTCATCCACTCCTCATGATAAATAGCCCAGCACAATACCAGCTTCATCGTCATAATAGTCTGCTATTGCATGCCTGTGCGTCATTTTTTATTCCCACTCTTATGCAGAGCAAAGAAGGACTCTCCAACATGCAGCTTCCTCAGCTAGTACCCTGTAAACATGGTAGCCATGCACCATAGTCTGGACCAGGAGAATGTAGCAACTCATTCTTGAATGACAGCTGTATAAAGAATGTCCATGGACATGAGTAGCACTTCTAATTATTCGGCACTTGCACTTTTCAGTAGAAATTTGCGACTCTACTAACTATTTCAGTGAGGAGGAACAATTTTTTTCTACAATTCATATTTGGTTCATGGAAAACGTTCCATCCAGTGTCACAAAAGCAAGCAATAATAAAAAAGTTAACAAGGCAGTATCTACCTCAAAGGCTGGGTTTCCCTTGAGAACCTCTACCATCTGAGTGCTGCTGACATTGGCAGAACGGTCGCAACTGGAGTTGTACATTTTGGTAACCTTGGGGACAGGCAGCGGCTGTAAGCGGGCTGAGAGAAGGATGGTTGTCACCTTGTCACATATGAAGGTTGTATCTGGGAAGGAGCTGGAACTTTTGCTGTTAGCAGAAGCTTTTTGGAATGTGTATGTGTGTGTGTGTGTATGTGTGTGTGTGTGTGTGTGTGTGTGTGTGATAAACTCTTAAAAACTTACACTTCAGTCACTGATGACATAATATGGCTATGTAAAATCAGGTGGAAACAATACGTGAACAGATAATGTGTGCATGGACATATTATAGTGGGCAGTAATAACCAAAGTGGTAAGGGCCCAGTAAATGAGATGCGCACACTGCAGTATCATGATGGTTATCCTCATTCCCAGGCCCCTGCTTTATTTGGTTGCACAACGGTAAAGTATAGTGGGGACCAGGAATGAGGCTAGGTCATGTACAGTACTATATATTCCAGCATTGCTACTAGCTTGTTATATAATTCATTTTTTCTAGTCATGCAATTCTGCACTGAAAAGAATCTGCTATAGTTTAATATTCTTGATAGCTTTCTGAGATATTAGAGTAAAAAATGACTCAGGAAGATCATACACAGTATACCTGTTCTTTTGTTCGGCTTCAAGCACATAGTTTTTGATGGTTCTACACCCCGGATCTGTATAGGAGTAGAGAGTACGTAGGACATACACTTAGTATCATATAACTAGCAGTATACATGTTGTGCAGAAATGCTCCTAACGCTGAGATTTGAGCCTACACTGCACGGTTTTGTGTAGCTAGCTAACTAGGAATTACACAGAAGATAAACGTATTACCAGATCTGGTGCTAGAAATTGCTTGTCTCCACTGCATGGTGCATTCCAACAAATATGGTATTTAAGCATTGGATTAACTTTGGAATGAAATATTAACTTGGCATACGTTGGTATGCTAAAACTAAATGCTCACATCTATCACATCTGGAATGGCCTCAAGTGCATCAATGAGCTTAGAATATCCATAGGTTCCAATCACAAAGTCCTGGTTAAACATCTCTGTGTAGGTCGGGGCAAACATTCCGATGGCCAGTGATCCCCCAGGCTGGGCAGAGAGCAGCTCTACTATCTCACAGGCGAAAAGCCGGGTGGGATGCAGGGAGATGATCCGGTTTGGACCCTTGCCTTGGATCTAGGAGCAAAGAACAACCAAAAGAGGAGAAAGCCTGTGTGATTCATGCTTCCCATATTTGGAATCTCTGTTATTAGTCAATTCCAAAAATGTGTGAAATGTAGATCTAAGTATTACACCTTGAGCAGTCTTTTTGCTCAATTATTATAAGAGAGTGCACAATCACATAAGCATTTCATGCCTGGTACAAGGCTGAGTATCGGTAAAGCTCATCTACTAATTTGGTATTTAGCGTAAAGCTTTCATCTATATATCTACTGCATGATAGGTTATAGCAGCTCTACACATTCCAGCAAAATGATTTACAATATCAATCTCTACACTTATGTGATAAAATCGACCATGCAGGCTCCCCCATTGCTTTATATCTTCATGCATGGGTGGGGAACCTGGGAATGAGACTAATTATAGTTAAGGTTTTCTTATGTCATCATAACCTCACAAAATATATACTACTGGTTTTCATGTTATACCATTGATACAACCATCTATCATCTTAACTTGTATGCATGGCTACACACCTGCAATGAATTTGTAAGATCCTCCAAAAAGCTAATAAGCTTTGGATGTCCAAAGTATGAAGTAAGCTTCTCCCCAAACATCCTCTCATACTGGGCCATGAACCTCCCCAGAATAACCTGATGGTCGGGCAGGGAGTACAGGAGAGCTTCAATTCTCTGCTCACAATCCTTTCGTGTGAGAGTTTTTCGACTAGGTCTACAACCCTGCTGTGCACATGGTAGAGATACAGGTAGAAATCATCAATGACTGTAACAATATACATTGGTATGACTACCTCTTCAGTAGTACTATATTTGCTGATGCAATATTACATACCGTCTTTATTCTAATATTGCGCAAGCAAATAAATTAATTTCAATCTTGTTTGCGCTAAATTAGATTCATTGAAAATTCCTGGAATAGAATTTCTTGCGTTAGATTAGATCATGCGTTGTAAAGTATGGGAAGTGATCGGTGCCAAAATTAAGAAAAGTTTTCGCTACACTTCCGCTCTACGGAGGATGGATGTCCGGTTCCGATACAGACTTCGACCCATTCAGATACATACATTTATTCGTTCGGACACATACAATCGGATACAGACATTTACTCATTCGGATACAGACATTTAATTCATTCGGATATAGATATTTAGTCATTCGGATATAGATATTTACTCATTCGGGTATAGTCATTCGGACGTACGTTTATTCATTCGGATACAGACATTTATAATTCATTTGGATACAGACATTTTAACTCATTCGGATACAGACATTTAATTCATTCGGATAGAGATATTTATTCATTCGGGTATAGACATTTAAAAAAATTTCTTTGTGCGTATAATCAGGAGAAATTTTTAGAGCCTATATTGTGTGCTAAACATGTTAAACTGCAAGTATATGGTACACTGATACTGGTATAGGTATATTGGTATGGATACGTACCGTATAGCGGGAAAATTTGGCGAAATGGCTGAAAACGGCTAGGTTTTAATATTGACGAAATTTAAATTTGCCGATTTTAACGGTCGTAAGCTTATGACATAATAATTGTGCTTCAGCGAACACAACGATGTACGTAAGCCTTCCTTGTTGATGATTCGGTATCTTCCGATCTAGAAGCTTCGAGAAATACATAGCTGCCTTGGTCGAACTGTTCTCAGTGGCGTACTTCCCTACCCGTGCCCTTTCTGCGCGTAGCTATTGTACTTGCCTCGAGGCGTGACAGCTTTATTTTCGGTAGGCTCTGTCGAACGAGTGTCGATGACTCTCCAATGCAAGAGCCTCCGCATTCGCTTGTTCACCACAAGTCCGTAGAGTGGGAAGTACAGGTCCTCTCTTGAAATACTTGTACAGCGCCACGACAATAGTACGTGTATCGTAGATAATATATACGCGTGTGGTGGTATGCATTACATCAGGTTTTATTATTGGCGAGAATTTAATTTGGTGATTATTTTACGATTCGCCAAACCACCAAATTAAAGTCCTCACCAAATTTTCCCGCTATACGGTATACTTAGCCTCGTTCCCAGGCCTCCACCCAGCTTTTGTCGCTGGCAGTACAAAAAGCGGTAGCCTCGTACCCAGGCCACGCGTGGCCTGGGTACGAGGCTAAAAAAGCGGCCACCCCTTTCGGGAGAGCCTGGGAACGAGGCTACGGTATACTATGGGCAAAGTATTGAGTTCTAAGCTATCTCAAGTATAGGGTATATCTGCAGTGTAGGGTAAATTGTGGTAGAGGGGTAATTACAACATATTTCATTTGTGTAACTAGCCAAAAAAAAGTGGTTTATCAATTCCACAATAAGCATTTCCACAAATCCACTGGGGCAGGCCTTCTCAATTGATAATACAGGCCATGCATATGGTTATGAAAATTATTGTAAGAGTTTTCAGACTTTGTAACAGCATTTTAAAAACCTCATTTGACCTGCTATAGAGTTTGTTGTTACAGGGTTTGCATACCCACTTTGTATTGTTATTAGCGTAAGTGGCCATATGTCGTGCAGTACCTATTGTCGCACTACTGTGTGAATGTCAGTTAAGGCTAGAGTATACATACTATTTGTACAAAATTCAATGATGTAACTGTAGTTCATACTCTGTTCCGTTTTGAAGCCGTGGACCTGAGACAATATCTACACGGTCAGCAACAATTGGAAATGCGCAACATTTCATATTAGCAGAAAGTACGGTTTAAGTGACATTAGGTAATATTACGTAATAGCTACTTATGCGCAACAATTGGCAAATGTCGGGGATAATGAGGTGCCATGTATTTGACCTTGTCAGTTTGGAGAATACGCATTTCAGTCCACGATTGCTTAATATGAATATAGTATAATTGGAGACTCATTGCAGCAGCGAAAGTTAGAAGTTTATACGTCGTCCATTTGGAAACAGTGGACCTGGGTACAAAAACTGCATGAGAATTAGCCACTTACGCTAGCTACCACATCATTCAATTTAAAATGAGTATTTTTTTTCTGATATAGCTGAAGATGCACACTTATTTAACATTTGCTATGTAAATATGTAAACAAACTGTGACCTACCAAGTACAGGTATCAACTCAACAAATTTCTTCTTTTCTCCAGTTATCTAATAAAAAAGGTGTATCACTGGTTATAGTGTCATACTAGTGCATACTTAGACACATCATGCAAGGGGCCTCACAGGAAGCGAAATGCATGACTGTCCAATGTCTGTTCCTGTTAACTGTTAACATTCAATGTACTAACTAACTTAACACTGTTATATTAAGGCTTTCGTTATAGTTATACTTATGCTATGCACTTGGGCATAGTATGCATTGTCAATCATGTCAACTGATCATAGTTAATATAGTGGTTGAAATTATAGGTGCCATTCAAGTAACAGTGATGTATGCTACATACTAGCCCCCCCCCCCCCCGTATACCACTCATCTGCACTGATATTACCTTCACATCTTCTGGGATAGCTTCAAAAAGTTGCAATGTTTTTTTAGCTCCATATCGTGCTAGTGAAAACTGCCAACCAAAGCACTTATGGTACAGCTCAGGAAATTGTGAAACCTGGACCTTAAGAACGTGGCCTGAATGCTTAGCTTTCTTCAAAACTTTAATGCACTCTCTCTTGAACAGTTCAACTGCCTCCATCGAAAGCTGTTGTCCTGTATGTGTACTTGTGGCAACTGCAGTAGCAGATTGATTTTGTTGTATAGGCTGCTGCTTGGGCTGGCACTTGGGAAGCTGGGGCTGTTGCTTGCACTCTTCGCTGGACTGCTCTTGCTTGGGCTCCTGTTTGGGCTGTAGTTTAGGCTGTTGTTGAGGCTGTTTTAGTTTTTGCTGGAGAGGTTGGTGCTGTTGTTTGCACCCTTCACTGGAGTGTTGGTTAGGGTCTTGCTTGGGAATTTGGGGCTCTAGCTTGGGCTCCTGTTTGGGCTGTACTTTAGTCTGTTGCTGGGGCTGTTGCTTGCACCCTTCGCTGGACTGTTGGTTACTAATAGGTTCTCGCTTGGGATCCTGTTTGGGATCCTGTTTAGGCTGTACTTTAGTCTGTTGCTGGGGCTGTTGCTTGCACCCTTCGCTGGACTGTTGGTTACTAATAGGTTCTCGCTTGGGATCCTGTTTGGGATCCTGTTTGGGCTGTACTTTAGTCTGTTGCTGGGGCTGTTGCTTGCACCCTTCGCCGGACTGTTGGTTACTAATAGGTTCTCGCTTGGGATCCTGTTTGGGATCCTGTTTAGGCTGTACTTTAGTCTGTTGCTGGGGCTGTTGCTTGCACCCTTCGCTGGACTGTTGGTTACTAATAGGTTCTCGCTTGGGATCCTGTTTGGGATCCTGTTTGGGCTGTACTTTAGTCTGTTGCTGGGGCTGTTGCTTGCACCCTTCGCTGGACTGTTGGTTACTAATAGGTTCTCGCTTGGGATCCTGTTTGGGATCCTGTTTGGGCTGTACTTTAGTCTGTTGCTGGGGCTGTTGCTTGCACCCTTCGCTGGACTGTTGGTTACTAATAGGTTCTCGCTTGGGATCCTGTTTGGGATCCTGTTTAGGCTGTACTTTAGTCTGTTGCTGGGGCTGTTGCTTGCACCCTTCGCTGGGCTGTTGGTTACTAATAGGTTCTCGCTTGGGATCCTGTTTGGGATCCTGTTTGGGCTGTACTTTAGTCTGTTGCTGGGGCTGTTGCTTGCACCCTTCGCCGGACTGTTGGTTACTAATAGGTTCTCGCTTGGGATCCTGTTTGGGATCCTGTTTAGGCTGTACTTTAGTCTGTTGCTGGGGCTGTTGCTTGCACCCTTCGCTGGACTGTTGGTTACTAATAGGTTCTCGCTTGGGATCCTGTTTGGGATCCTGTTTGGACTGTACTTTAGTCTGTTGCTGGGGCTGTTGCTTGCACCCTTCGCTGGACTGTTGGTTACTAATAGGTTCTCGCTTGGGATCCTGTTTGGGATCCTGTTTGGGCTGTACTTTAGTCTGTTGCTGGGGCTGTTGCTTGCACCCTTCGCTGGACTGTTGGTTACTAATAGGTTCTCGCTTGGGATCCTGTTTGGGATCCTGTTTAGGCTGTACTTTAGTCTGTTGCTGGGGCTGTTGCTTGCACCCTTCGCTGGGCTGTTGGTTACTAATAGGTTCTCGCTTGGGATCCTGTTTGGGATCCTGTTTGGGCTGTACTTTAGTCTGTTGCTGGGGCTGTTGCTTGCACCCTTCGCTGGACTGTTGGTTACTAATAGGTTCTCGCTTGGGATCCTGTTTGGGATCCTGTTTAGGCTGTACTTTAGTCTGTTGCTGGGGCTGTTGCTTGCACCCTTCGCTGGGCTGTTGGTTACTAATAGGTTCTCGCTTGGGATCCTGTTTGGGATCCTGTTTTGGCTGCAGTTTAGACTGTTGCTGGGGCTGTTTAGGCTGTTGCTTGGGGTGTTGCTGGAGAAGTTGGGGTGGTTGCTTACACCCTTCGCTAGACTGTTGACTAGGTTCTAGCTTGGAAGATTGGGGCTCTTGCTTAGGCTCCTGTTCAGGCTGTAATTTAGTCTGTTGCTGGGGCTGTTGCTTGCACCCTTCGCTGGGCTGTTGGTTACTAATAGGTTCTCGCTTGGGATCCTGTTTGGGATCCTGTTTGGGCTGTACTTTAGTCTGTTGCTGGGGCTGTTGCTTGCACCCTTCGCCGGACTGTTGGTTACTAATAGGTTCTCGCTTGGGATCCTGTTTGGGATCCTGTTTAGGCTGTACTTTAGTCTGTTGCTGGGGCTGTTGCTTGCACCCTTCGCTGGGCTGTTGGTTACTAATAGGTTCTCGCTTGGGATCCTGTTTGGGATCCTGTTTTGGCTGCAGTTTAGACTGTTGCTGGGGCTGTTTAGGCTGTTGCTTGGGGTGTTGCTGGGGAAGTTGGGGTGGTTGCTTACACCCTTCGCTAGACTGTTGACTAGGTTCTAGCTTGGAAGATTGGGGCTCTTGCTTAGGCTCCTGTTCAGGCTGTAATTTAGACTGTTGCTGAGGTTGTTTAGGCTGTTGCTTGGGGTGTTGCTGGGTAAGTTGGGGCGGTTGCTTGCACTCTTCGCTGGACTGTTGACTAGGTTCTAGCTTGGAAGATTGGGGCTCTCGCTTAGGCTCCTGTTCAGGCTGTAATTTAGCCTGTTGCTGGAGTTGATTGGGCTGTTGCTTGGGCTGTTGCTGGGGAAGTTGGGGTGGTTGCTTACACCCTTCGCTAGACTGTTGACTAGGCTCTAGCTTGGAAGATTGGGGCTCTTGCTTAGGCTCCTGTTCAGGCTGTAGTTTAGACTGTTGCTGGAGTGGTTTAGGCTGTTGCTTGGACTGTTGCTGGGGAAGTTGGGGCGGTTGCTTACACCCTTCACTGGACTGTTGACTAGATTCTTGCTTGGAAGGTTGGGACTCTTGCTTAGGCTCCTGTTCAGGCTGTAATTTAGCCTGTTGCTGGAGTTGATTGGGCTGTTGCTTGGACTGTTGCTGGGAATGTTGGGGCTGTTGCTTGCACCCTTTGCTGGATTGTTGGTTAGGGTGTTGCTTGGGCTCCGGTTTGGGCTGTAGTAGAGAGTGTTGCTGGGGCTGTTTTGGCTCATGCAGTTGTTTGGACTTGAAATTAGAATGTTGGGGCTGTGGCTGGGAATGTTGCTCGGGATATTTCTTGAGTTGGTTATGCTGAATCTGTTGTTGATGCTGTTGTTGCTGCTGAGGCTGAAATAAAGCCGCCTGTTGACAAGGCTGCAACTGTGCATATTGCCATGGAGGCTGCTGTTGTACTTGCCATGGCAACGGTAGTAGCGGAGGTCGAAGAAGCTGTTGAGGCTGTAATTGACGGGGTTGCTGTTGCAGAAGTTGCCGTTGATGAGGGTGCCACTGAATTGGCTGTGTATTTTGGCTTAGAGGCTGCTGTTGTACTTGCCACTGAATATGCTGTGGAGTAAGCAGTTGAGGCTGTAATAGCGGTTGCTGATGAGACTGCTGTTGCAGAGGTTGCTGTTGATGAACCTGTACATAGGGATAAAACCAGATCCTACTATGTGGATAAATGAGGAGCTTAAACTTATAGACTACTGATAACATGGCATGAATGCTGAATCATATGATCATGCAGTGTGGCCTCTGGCTTGTAAACTGATTGCTATAATAGCCTTTACATGCTTCTGATCTATATAAAGACATATGATGGAAGAATCTCAGTATGACAAGAATTATCCTTCACCATATATACCCACGGACTGCTCTCCTGACCTTCACACCCTAAAAAATTGGCTTTGTCAAATTATCTACCAGTAATAAACTTAAGATGCATTTCAGTGGCTGCATGGTAGCTATAGTCTTTATGCTTTTCTAGCACTTCTGCCATGACATACATGATGCCATTCATGAATGATGTTCTACTAAAAAAATGCCCAGTTTCCCTAGTTTCTTGGCCTATTAACATATAGTCAGAACTAGACCATACCATAGCTAACTTTATGCCTCTCAGCTCCATGATATGGAGATGATTGGCACAGGAGTCAGGGCCTTAGGCAAGCCATGCAGTACGGATGGCTAATCATGATTATGCAGCTTGCGCCTTGTGAGGTGTTTGGGGGTCACTAGGGGGCCTTTAGCGCCCCATAAACCTCCCACCTGCTAAGGACCTGACTATCACGTCAGCTGGGACTCCAGCTGACAGAGAATGCTGGGATAGGGGAGGTTGGGACAGAGGCAATGGTGGCTGTTGCTACCGCATGCGCGTCTAAAGCCCAGCGGCGCATACGTATAAAGGTCAGTTAGGCCCCGCCTCCTTTTGCTGCTCTGCCAATGTTTAACTCGGGTTAAACTTTATTTACACTTCAAAAACAAAAGATTGCTTTAACCAAGTTCAGGTTACGTGTGTTGCAGCTTCAATATCAAAGAATGTACAGGGCTACAATTGAGGAATATTAATGCTAGAAATGCAGCTGCACTTGTGACCTTCCTTAATTGCAGGAGCCGTAGAAATGTTACAAGTGTAGCTTCACTTCGTATTTCTATAATTCCATAATTGTAGCTGAAATTGGAGACCTTTTGTGGTCAAGAAATGTAATTAATCTGCTTGTATCCACATTGTGTAGATAGCCCTAGCTAGGGTACAGCAATGCAATTTTTGCAGTATACATGTGGTACAGCAAGCAACTAGATCACACTTGTATATGCACATTGTTTGGTGCGATATAGCAGCAGCTGAGATAACCCTATAGCTGGGTTAAAGTAGCTCTGCCCGGTTTTCTAGTGATAAGTAATAATTACATAATTATACAGTCTATAGACTAAGTATATACATTTTGGAATAAAAAGTCCCAATTTGTGCACCTCTTTGAAGTCTGTCAATATCACCTCAAAGAGGCTATGTGCTCAAACATCTGCATGGTACTAGAGTAATGACCAGTAGTCAAAATAAATCTATTGTGCTTTTGCAGTAAACTAAAGTTCCTTGCCAACATTCGATCATTATAAAAACACTCTTCAAAATGCATAATTTTACTTCCTTTCCCAACAGGGATAGAAGTATAGAAAAACATGTAGATTATGGTTATAAACAAGTCAATATAAGGATTTGTAGTTTGCAGGAGTCAGTTAATGATACAGATTATCAAGGAACCCTCAACTTCTGATAACAATCCAAGCAACAATACTGCTTGTTGCTGCAGCTATATACAGCGATAAAATTTAATGTCAATGACACACTATGCAAGACTTAGTTTTGAAACTGGAAAACATACTACAAGTATGTATTGGTTGTGAATTCAGCGTGGATGAAGCCAGACTATAACATAATTGTGCTATGTGGTAAGATGGCTAGAGTAAAGTAGTGTTGGTACTCCGAAAGACGAATAGCTGCATCACTCCAGAAGCCCTCAGCTGTGATGTTCCCTTTATCCAGTGGTCAGAAGATGTCCTAGCCTTTGAAGGATAATGCGGACAGTTGACGACATGCATCACCACTGAAGAGCCTCGGAGGAATTTTAATTATATATAGTTTGGTTGCTGGAGTGGAGTTGTATGCAAGAGTACACAGTTTTGTAAGGGAACAATGTCCTGCTGATTGTGATCCTTTATATGGCTATTACAGTGTGGATAGTTCAAGGTTACATGCCAAATAGTGCTGCAGTGACAATACTAAAATTATGACTATGTACTACACAGATATAAATAGAGCAGCCTCAACCCAGGCTTTCCGTGCCCAGATTTTATCTTGCAGCCAATTTTTGTCCACAGCTGCGTGATAAAATCTGTGTGAGGAAGGCCTGGGTCGAGGCTATATAAAAATAGTCAGCATTATGTATACACAGCTTTGGTGCATGACTCTAATGTCATCGATATATACACATGCCCTGTGTTGTGGCCCTATATAGCTCAATACTTTAATACCAGGACATTTTGGGGCGAGTCTGTGTGAGTGTTTGTGTGTAACATCAGGTCTAGAAGTGCTGGACTCTGTACCACAAGTTTGAAGATGGCACCCTCTTTCACCCAAAACTGATTGTATCCGGGAAGAATCGCATTTTGTATCTGGGGAGCCCTCAGGGACCCAAATGACCATGCATGTGCACACACATGCATACAGTATGTACACACAGCAGCACTGGAGACCCACTAGCGTGGGGCTCACTCACACTCACCCAATAACAATTATGTCCACAGTCAAAGGTTAAGGAGTTTCTGCATAGCTACGTATATATACATGTAGCCGTGTGCCATACATGTACGTGCACAGGTAGTCTCTTTGCCACAAGACCGAGACAATGCGAGATATCGAGTCTCCTCCCTGGATGCAGCCAAGATTTAATTACATTCCTGAAGTGTGACTGAATCCATAAATATTATAGACGGTTACGTGTCTATAATATCTATGGCAGCTAGCTACCTCCATAGGACATTGTGCGGTGAGCCTAATGCTCAAGCATAACGTAGTTATACAGGCAGCTGCATGGCAGTATAACGTATGCGCTAGCTATAGCTATAGGAGTGACAGCTGCGGGTGCCAGAAAGCTATAGTCATGTGATAACCCATACTTTATTTAATGCACATCGTCAAGGTTAGTCTGGTATAGCAGTTATACCTCTGTACTCTGTATACCCATGTACATGTACATGCATGTCAACTCACTATTTCAGTTTCACACTTATACAGCTAGGGTTATTATATAATCTGAGTCATTTCGTCTAGATAATGATTAAAAGAACACTTAGGCAATCTATTTTGGACAACATTGCACTGAATCATACTACACCTTGTACATAAGTATGTATGATGAAGCCTTAGCACAGTAGCTAAATACATATAAAGAGTGTACATATTTGCCAGAAACAAGGCTTAGGCGTGAAGTCAATTATAGCATGCACACTAATACAATACGCAATTTGTCTCCAAGGCTTGAGCTATCTTATGGCTACAAGCATGAGCTAAAAAAAATTCCAACTGTTACCTTATCCATAGCTGTAGCTAGCTACTCTGTAATTTATGCCTGAATCATGAGCAAAGAATGACACCATGAAAATTATGATCCGCGAAGAAGTATATAGCCTAACCCTGGGCCAAACCTAACCCTAAACCTTGTGTGGGTGTAGTGTTGTTCTTTACACTTGTTCCTTATGCCTTATTCCCCAAAATCGGATTTCAAATGCCTGACACATAGCTACAGCAAGAATAGGGCACTAAATTTAATCCAAGTCGCTATTGCTCTGGCAGTCCGATGATTTAGTTTTTGTTAGGGTTAGGGTAATTAGGTTAGCGGCTAGGGTTAGGATCAAGACTAGCTACATATAGGGTTAGGAACTAACCTCAGAATGCAAGAAAGGTCAGGTATCAGTGTGATAAAGCAGAGGGAGAAGTCTGAGGGGGCAATCTGATCACCCCCTCTCATCCTTTCCCCAAGCCTTGGTGGACCACCGTCTTGTTGGCCCAGCCTTAACGCCTTGTGGCTCGCCCCCTCTGCTTTTCCTCAGTCCAATCTCTCTAGATACTCTATCAGCCATTCACCCGTTTAGGATATTAAGCCATATTATACAAGCAAGTGCACAAATGCGTAGGCCTATGCGCATGATAAATGTCTGCTGGACCAAATATAGTCGGGTCAACTAAAAAGAACGACACCCGCAAAATTATACGCGTGCGAGGATAAGGGTTAGGTTAGGGCCAGGGTTAGGCTATATAAATCTTTGCGGGTTTTAATTTTCGCGGTGTCATTCTCTTTAGTTGATCCATAGTCATAGCCAAATTTAATACATTGCCCTCAAAATTGTAGATAGTTAGCTAGCACTTACACTATTTCTCTGAGGATCCATGTTCACAGCTAGATCAGGTGTCGTATAATTTATTGTATAGGCCTATCTGGCCTTCGGCTCCCCAGGTAGACGAAGGTTTGTGCCGACCTCCATGGGCAAACTGACGAAACTACGTGTAGTCGCTACTAATTATCGGACGACACTAATTTTGATAACCGTAGCGATTAATAAATTATTATTTCCGCTTCGTTCTTCGGGTTCTCCATCGAAACATTTTCCGACGGGGGAACGAAAAAATTACCTCTCTACCCCGCCCACACAGGAAGGAAATTCATTTGTGGGCGGGGTGGAGAAAAAAATGGCTAGTACACATCATCATGGTACAGGAGAAAGAAAAAGACCGAGGTAGGTAAAACCTTTGTTGTAAGTCCTAGCTGTAGTCTGTTTTATTGATTACCTAGTCTCGCAAGCCAGTCCAGGGCTGGCTTGTGAGGCTAACAGCATAGATAATATAGCTTATATTATCTATGCTAACAGTGAGCTTATTCGTAACTCAAAGAAACACGCCCCACGCCGCTCCTGACTAGTCTCGCGTAGCCAGACTCTCGAGTCTGACTACGCGAGACTACTCCTGACAGTACACCAGCAATGGCAGAGAAACCTCCAATGGCGGTGCATCTCGCTATCAAATTTTGAAACAGAACTAATTGCCCTGTTGACACAGTTTGTGAAGAGTCAGAATTAGAATCATAAGTACATGCTGGCATTATGCTCCCTTGCATGTACCGGTAAGGTTAAGTTCAGGCTACTGCAAAAGGAAGGCTTACTACAGCTCCCAGGTTAGTAGAGTTGTGTACCCTCTGTAGAAGGGAGCGCTGGAGATGGACGTCATGATTGAGCATCGTGAACGTGATGTTCAAGTGCTACAGCCTCTCTCTCTACTCTCCTGTGGTATCCGTGGCTGATCCTTGGAAAATATTGTAGATAGAGACATCATTCATTTTTTCATGGCTGGGGAGTGGAGCCTGGGAACGAGGCTAGCTTAATACAAAGCAACTACCTACCTATTTATGCATACCTCCGTATAGCCGCAAGGCATATTGCGCTTGCTTCTCCCTAGTACATGTTTGCCTAGTCTCATAGGCCAACTCACTTGTTTTAGTTAGTTTTTTTAGTAGAGAATTGATAAACAAGGAATCTAGCCTCGTCCCCAGGCTCTCGTGCATGTATCACTTCCTAGCTAAAGTGAAACGTGCATGTGCATGGGCCAGGGAACGAAGCTACACGTACAAGGGATCCATGTAAAACGACACTAGGTAAAACAAACTACACAATATGTTTTTCGTGTGGTGTATTGTGTAATTTGTTTTGCCTAGTGTCCTTTTTCATGTTTTATGACCTCCTCTGGTGTTGTCAGCAACAGTGGCTATAATGATGAGTCTCGTTCCCATTTCCTGCACCCAACTTTTATCATACTGCATGTCAATAATCAAAGTGACTAGTATACATAAAATCTTGTGGACAACGAATAGAAATCTTCCAGCAGTCAGATTCTAAGTGGGTATTCATTTACTAATGACTGCATAAGACCTAGTTCTTACTTTCTGTTAACCACTTCTATATACTATTTTAGGTACAGCGATGTGAATGCCTTGGCAGATACTGTACAGCCAAAGAGGAAGAAACAGTCATCCAATGGCATCGTAGTCAATCATCTAGCAAAGTCAGTTACAGAGCGGTGGCTGAGAAGTGCATTCAGCAGTTATGGTGAAATCAAGAGCATGTATCTTCAGGAGGGCCAAACAGAGAACTGCGCCTTTATAAATTTCAATTCTTTTGAGGATGCTGCTACAGCCGTTAAAGGAATGAACGGCCAGATTGTGGATGGAATAGACATACAAGTAAAGCTCCAAGAAGCTACTGGCTGTGAAACATATCAGAGTGGAAGTTCCAGTACTAATACTACCGGAGGTGCTTTGGCAACCACAGGGCCTATTACTTCATTCAAGGACACAACTATCATGCTACCAGAAATAGATATAACCGGAAGAAAACAGTATACCCTAAAGGTAACCAACATCTCCAAGGAGACCACAGAAGAGAAGCTCAAGAGCGAGTTTGGTCGTTTTAAGGGTTTGCTTAATTTGAAGCTGAATGTAACTAATACAACATTTAATTATGCCTGGGTGAATTTTGTTGATCTAGACGGGGCAAAGGCAGCACAGCAGAGCCTTAATGGTGCCTCTATAGATGGAAGCAAGATAAAATTATCTTTAAAAGTGCAAGAAAGTGTAGCCAGCGCAGTCCCACAGCTGCAGCCAAATCCTAGCAACAGTAGTGGTAGTGCACAGGTAAGATCTACCACAATGGTTTCGTCTGCCTTTACATTTTCATTACCTAAGGCACTAAATTCTCAACCAAGAACTGTCTCAACTATTCCAGCACTTTCAAAACCTTCCATTTTTCCGATTCAGAACCAGTTTCGAATTGATGTAAAGCTAAAGCCAAAATGCGATCGAGAATCTGGAAAATTCCAATTGCAGCATCTCATGAATCCAATTCCACCAAAGGATCCAGTCCAGTGTCACCCTCCTGCAAAACCACAAGAAAGCATTGGTCATGATGCCGTAAACGATGCCCAATTCCTGAAAGTTTCTCAAGGTGATACTGTAGCTACTACTGCAGCAACTGTGGTTGTAAAGCAACTCTCACAACCACAACCCCAAAAGGATAGTTTTCAAAGTCCCTTCAGTAAGACATTGTCACACCATACTCCAAAACCATACTGCAGCAAGAAAGTTATCAGGAAAGAGCCATTCCAAGAGATAGCACTTTCAGACAAGATATTTGAATTCACTCAGAAATCTGCTGTCAGTCTTCCAGCAACTTCTGCAAATACAGTTGAGAATATGGGAGTAAAGCAACCTATACGGCCTCAATTCAAAAACCCTTTCCTAGCGGCCTTGCCACAGCACACTCCAGAACTGTCACCTGGTAACCAACGTCCAAAGTCACACGGTGATACTGAAGCTATTGAGAAACACCTACCTACACGTAGGGAAGCGAATGTTTCAGAAAAGATTGTTCAGAAAGCCTTACAACTTCCTAATTCTCTCATTGCTAAAATTTTAGTCTCGAGCCCAAAATTTAAAGCCAAGCTTCAGAGAATTGCTACTGTCTTCAAGATATCAGTGAATGGGCTTGATCAAAGTGGCACAAGTATCTGCTTAATGGGTCTGCAAAAACAGTTGCATCAAGCTGAAAGAGAGGTTTCGGTCATTGCCAAACAGATAAAGTTGAGTATCTGCACGCAGAAATTTCCTCTGCACTGTATGCATTTACCTACCTTTATGACTGCAGTTGAGAGCATACATGATATTGAAACGAGGCATTTGGTAGCATTCTCTGTAGTGACCTCCTTGGGAAACACTCTAGAAGTCAAAGCATTTGCTGAGCAAGTACAGAAAGCATCCACTGATAATGCACCACTTCAAATTGCCCAACTTTCTTCTCATGAGTTCCTGTCAACCCGTGCCCAAGAGTACAGCTGGTTTGCCCAGGATAATGATGGGGAATATAAGCCAGTTCACCCTGCTGTCAATAATATCCTCAACAAACTACAGTTGGATTCCTGCCATGTATCTGAGAGTTTTAAACACGATGGCACAGAATACACTGTAAACCTCTCAGCTCAATCGTTGCTATTGACGGAAAAAAGCACTGGCTTCATTCGAAAAATCTACCGTGATCAGAAGATTCCAATTTGGTCATATTACAAAGATAATGATTTCGGATATGTACCATATCAGCAAGAAGAATGCAAAACCATTGAGAAACTATATCAGCAGGGCAGCCCAGCAGTAATTGAAATCAAGGGGCAAGAATGCACTTTCAACTTTGAAAAGATGATACAGGTTGACCTTGAAGGATATTCCCCAGTTCCGGTAGTAAGGGATCCCCAGCATCTGGGCCCACCAAAATATGAGCTTACTCTGCAAGTACGTGGCCTGGAGGAAAACCTCTCTCCTGCTAAGCAAGAGCTAGAATGCATGCTCAGCAGCAGTGAACATATTATCAGTGTTAATTGCGAGCTTACACCCCAACACAGTCCAGCACTTCCAATTTTACTGTCAAACACTGTGCGGCAGTATTGTGTGAAAGCTCAAATTCACAGGCCTGAAGGTGCTCAACAGATCCAGCTAACTATTGAAGGTACTCGTGCCAATGACTATACAGACAAGGTGAAAGTATGCATTATGAAGCAATCCCTTGACTTTCAGCAGAAAATGATTAATCTTCCTCAATTTCCCCCGGAATGGGAACCCCAGTCAAAGTTAAGAGAGCTGAAATTGGTATCAGAGGGAAGCTCAGAGTGGAATGACATCTTACAGCTCATGAAAAAGAGCATGCCCACAGTCCAGATAAAGAGAATGGAGCGGATTCAATGCAGAGACCTTTGGAAAAGATATTGTTCATTCAAAGAAGAAATGGATAAGAAAAACAAAAGAAAGTCAAATGAGAAACTACTTTTCCACGGCACAAGAAATACTGATCCAAAAGATATTTTTAAATCAGAGAAAGGGTTTGACTTTCGTTATAGTTGCGATGGATTGTGGGGGCGTGGAACCTACTTTGCTGTCAAGGGTAGCTATTCTGATCAAAGCTATGCTTACACAGGAGGTCTAGATGGACTGAAACAACTTATTTTAGCTAAAGTGCTCACAGGCGAAAGCATTGAGTTATCTACAGATCGAACCTTGACAAAACCTCCTCCAAAGCCAAGACGTACTAGTCTTGATGAAGAAGATGTAGTTACGAATGAACTTTATGACAGTGTTACTGGTTTCACTAACGGATCTCAAGTTTACGTAGTGTATGATCATGAGAAGTCATATCCAGCTTACTTGCTTACATATGCAGTGTAACATAATTTTATGCAGTTTTGTGTGTTATTTTATAACACCGTATATGGGTTGTATAATATTGGCAATTATAATGTTCACTGTACATCATAGCATGCTATGCAGTGCTTGCGTAACACATGTACAATTGCAATACACATAAAGTTGATGGTTGCAGGCGTACTTATTATGCATGTCACTGTCAGGTAGCATGCCATTGGCTATCTTGCAATTGGGGGTGGGGGCTGACCCTGTACGTGTACTGCAGTAACTTGCAATTGACAGGATCTTATGATCGAGGCTGAAGGAGGAGGGATGAAGAATAGTTTAGGAGGTAGCTGGCTGCATTATAGAGAGTGAGGTACAAACACAAAAGTCTGGGATCCAGACCTGTATTGTATGTATTGGTAATTACAGGGACAACATGGGGGGAGGGGCTATCAAGAATATAGTAATGTTATAGGTTAGGTTTTACTAAGTAACTTACCTCATACCCAGGTGGGACGGCTGGGTATGAGGCTATACCTGATCAAGAATAAAAATTTATTGGGTATCCAGCAGGTAGCTAAAGCACTGTGTACATTAGACAAAACGTGTACCAGTTTCTTATGAACTGACATGCAGGTCTGACCATTTTCATCACAGTGACATCTCTGAAATTGACCTGTTTTCCATAGAGACGTACTGGGGGGGGGGGGGAGAGGGAGCCTAGTATCCTCAAACCCAGGCTTTCCTCACCCAGATTTCATCTCGCAGCCATGGAGAAATATCTGTGTTCTTTCTTTATGGCTGTGAGATAAAATCTGGGTGAGGAAGGCCTAGGCTCAAAGCTACACCTCAGGAAGTTGACAAATTTGCATGTGCTGATGATAGTGAAAAACAGTAGCCATGGAATATACCAGCTCAGCAATCAGCCAGCTCTTCCAGTTGTTCTTTACAAACCTGCATTAGTGTGGTGGTGGAACAATGTATATCCATGTGCCATATATATACTGGGTATATTGCTATGAATACTTTACATGTATGAGCAGTGCTCAAAGCATAAACCATGTTTTTGAACATGAAAAGTGGATTGGACGCCAATATGATCTCATCTCTGTCTGTAGCAACTACAGATAGTTTTTATACCTCTACACACTAGCATGATATGCTAATACTTGGTGTTTACCCATAAAGAAACTGACAGTGGGAAATCCTATATTATCTAATACATTGCAGTACATTAGGTAGTGTATCTACATGGGCACCTGGCTACATGTACTCACATAAACTCTTTTATTATGCTGGTGTGTTTTAATGTCCCACTACACACCTTTAGATCAGACCCCCACAGTGCCACAATGGTCCTATGTACTTTCATCTCATCATGCATAGTACAATTTTTATCCCCCAAATTTATCAATGTTTTAGCACGTTGCTAGCACTTTTTATATAAAGTCCCAAAAATATTGTCAAAAATCAGGTATATACATCATCACTATACACAAGATGTAGCTACATGTACATGTAATTAAACACCACAAAAAAAAATCAAAACGAGTGTTCCTATTCATTCTCGCCATGGGGAACTAGTAAATTCTATAGCTTATTAGGTATGCAGGGTAGGCTCGATTGTTTGAATACGTCATGTAGACTTGTGAGCCTCTTGTAGTACCATTAACTGAGTCATAGTGTACTTGTTTTAGTTGTACCTCACTACTTGTACTTCTTACATGCTTTAGAGGGGGCATGCGTAAAGTCTTGTCTGGTAAACATTTATAGCTGTCTCCTGTTAGAACTTTTGCGAGGAAAATCTCTTTCTGATCATGGCTACTACCACCGAACAGTGATGGACGTGCAGGACTAGTATACGCATATGCGTCTGAGTAGCTGGCATTCATAGCAAAGTAATTGGCCATACCCCACATGCCTGTGGAGCTATACCGCATGTCAAATCCTTCCTCTGAGTTATAAATCTTTTCAGGTGAGTTGGTACGTGTACCATGAAAAAGCTCCATTTCATTCACTGTACCAGCATTTTTCTGATAAATTCTGTTCTTCTCCTGAACATATTTTTCCCACAACCACTGGTTTTGGATTCTCAGGATCTGTGTGATTATGGCCTGGGGCATGGTCACTGAAAACTTGTTGCTGACCATAGTCCATTCCTGACTACTACACTGCAATTTGAAAACTTCAACAGTTTCTGTCTGATCTTGCCATTCTGGTGGCACACTTACTTTGCCAGTGGTACTACTTAATGACTGAAATTGAATTATTTCTGTCTGAATTTCTGTTACTGCTTTCTGTAAAAAAGGTTCAAGACCTTCAATTCTAAGCACCCTCTTTGGTGTGTGTGGACTTGCAACTGCCTGCAGTTGTTGTTGTTTTTCAATTCTGCATGTGACATTGTGTTTCTCGGCAACTGCTATTAGCTGCTTTTCCAATGTTCGGGGCATTACTGGAGGTAGTGGTATATCAGTTTTGTCCATTAAACTTTCAAGTTTGGTTTGAATCCTCAGTTTAGCTTCGTGAAGATTTCTTTGAAGTCCCCGAATGTTAATGACTATATGCCTTGGTCTAGGGGGCTGTTCTTCTTCATATATATCTTCTTCCTCAATTGCAGGCTCCCTCTTGATTGATCTTTTGTGCTTTGTCTGGAAATTAATCTGAAACATATTTTGAAAGTCAATTATGTAAATTGGAAGAATGCTAAGAATAAAACGTGCAGAATTCCCTTGATTATACATTTCTTCAATTTTGCATGAGTCAGCCTGGCTATAGGCAACAAAATGGCCAGTATCATCCTTATAGTACCATTGAAATGTTGATATATTTCTCTGTGTACTCCTCCCTTCAATTTGTTCCCGCTTAATGTTACGTGTAAATCCAGTTGAAAGATTTATTTGCTTCATTTTTTGAAAATCTATTTTATAGGATTTTCCATCAATTTTGCAAGAAAAATACCCAATGGGATTCTTTGTATACTCAACTGTCAAAGCATCTGATATGTGCAGAGAATATGGTGAAAAAGACTTGGTATCATTTTCCCAGGACCACTGGTTTAATTTAGCAGGTGAAATGAAAGAAGATTGTAGTGTGACTGAACTGTTTACTTGTTTGCGGACTTTTGCCAAACCACTGAAGTCAGGGTGTGAGTCAAAGGCTTTGAGAAATTCACAAGTCTGTGAATTAGAGAGCACAATGCGAACTATGTGAATGCTTGAGTGTGGGCTAAGCCCTGTGCAATGAGTATTAACAGCTTGTAATTCACGAGTAGCCAAATGTGATACTCTATGAGGAAATTTTTGACTTCCAATCACAGGGAATGCTATGCTACCAACTCCATTTTCCCCTGCACATCGAAGACTACTAAAAATAGCCATTGACAATGGATACTGCTTTGATTCATCATTTTTGGAATGCACAAAGTGAATAACCTTTTTACAAGGTAAATGGCCACTTCCTAGACACACTGCTGTACCAGGTCGGACTTTTCCTTTACTTTCAACATATGTAGTGCATTCTGCTTGGACCAAAGGCCCTCCTGCTTCTAATATCATCTTTGCTATTCCATCAGTAAGGAGGAGGTCTTCATTCGCTTCATTCATAATAGCATCAACTGTTTGCTGAACAAGGCAGCCCTCGCAAATTTGCAGAAGTATTGAATTACCTGATGGATTTTGTAGACAAACCTGTCGGAGTACTTTGCAACTGCTCTTTTCCCCTACTGCAGGATACGAGCAGATAACACCTAGTTCTTTTTGCAGGTCTGCATCAAAACGGGTAAATTCAGGAGTGGAAAACACTGGTAGATAAGAATAGCTAACAGTGTACTGGTCAGTTGTGATGCTTTGTGAGAGTTTGCTGACTGTTAGTAGAATAATCCGCTCCACGTTTTCAACTGCAGCCTGGTTTCCTTTAAGTTGGATGCCAGAGCAGGGCTTTTCTAGTGGACAAACAAAAACTTCATTCATTCTGCCTGATTTCATGATGTTTGGTAGAAAGGTTGTAGTGAGTAGCAGACCAATAACTGGATCTTGAAACTTCACTTCTTTGCATGTTGTGGATGTGTGCACACCAATAAATCTGAGAACGTCTTCCTCTGCACTTGAAAGGTCACCTTTTATCAGTGGAGGAGTACTTAGTGTAACCTCCTTTGATACCATGTTAACATTAATCATGACTGAATATTTGGATTCAAGATCTATCTTCTTGTCTTTCAGACCCCTGAGCAGAACTTCCAGTTCAACTTGAGAGAGCTGGACTTTTTTTTCTGATTTACGGAGTATTTGCTGTTTTACTGTCCTGATGCCAGACTTATCAGAACCATATATTAGAATGGTGACCAGTGTGCTGCAACTTCCCTCTAATTGCTTGATAGCTGAGTGGGAATACTGGTATTCAACTAGGATATCATAGTTTTCTTGCTGCTCTTGGATAAATTCTTCCCACTTCTTGTTCCATACCGTGACATCTGCAGTGGAGCATAATATCTGAAACTCTTCTTTTGTACAGTTCTTCACTACTTCCTCCATTCTCTGAGCATATTCTCTAACAAGCATCCTCCTACCATATAAAGTGATAGACAGCAGCTCTCCAGTAGCTGATTCTGGTATAATTAATGTACACATTCTGTTAACTTTCTCAATTAGTTTGGAATGCTTCCTTTGGAGGTATTTCAATTGGAGACCATCTACTGCAATCCGTCTAACAATTGTCTGGTTTAATTCAATGTAATTTTTAATTTCCTTCCAGCAAGATTCAATATCATTGGAGCACAGTCCATTAATTTTCACAGCTGGAATGGGACTGTCAGTAAATTGTATACAGCACCGATGGTTCTTTTTCCCCAATTCAGTAAGTTTTAGCATCAGTTGTTTAGTATTAGCCTCTACATTGAAATGTTTTGATTGAGGATCTAGTAGTTGCATGAGTTTTGATGCTTCTATAAAGTGTGCTGGCTTTTTGCTGAATATAGATACAGCAAAAGTATGATGGTGATCTTGCACTTCATTCTTGTACTCTTGACAGTAGTAAAGAACATCTAGCCCCTTCTCCCTTGGCATTGGTTCAAGAACATAAACCTCTATTTGCTTTAAAAACTTGGAATGGCAAGTAAATGGATAGGTGTGGCAGAGGAGCCCCCTCAGAAGTGAGCTCCCAAGAATTATTGTTTGGGCCTTTTCAGTGAGGACCTGAGTACCAGACAGTAGGATTTGACCTTGCTGACATGTAACTCCAACTGGAAGTGCTTGAAGGGAAGTAAGCAATAACTTTGGTTCTTGACCAACACTATCTTCCTTGAACAAAACTAAATTTAGGTAATCCATCTGCTCTGGAGAGCACTTTAGGGGACTTGTTTTCATTGTGGCTGTTTTATCGCGGCTTGAAGGCTTTTTGCGTGAATTCACAATAGCAGCTGAAGGTGAAGTAACATCACTTCTTCCACGATCAAACTGTACAAGGAGGTCAAACTTTCCATGAAGTTTGCTATCATTTAACTTCTGAATGGCTTCCTCTGCAGCCTGTACTGATGTAAAAGCTATGAAACCATATCCTCTGCTTTTCTTTGTAATGTGATCACGAATCATTCGGGCATTAACAATGTGCTCCTTAAATTCTTGGAAGTGTTCTTGGAGGTGCTGACGGTTGATATAGTTTGGAAGCACCGTGTACTTTGCACGAACATAGAGTACACTATGATTACTTCCATGCTCCGCTGAATCAGGAGAAGCTAAACTAGTAGAGGCAGGTGTGGGCAACCTTCGTTTACCAGGCCTCAATTCCTCTCTTTTGCCTTGTTCATACTCCACCAGAAGTTCAAATTTACCAAGAAGTTTGCTTCCATTTAGCTTATAAATAGCTCCTTGCGCACTTCCTTTTGATGAAAAGGTTATGAATCCAAAACCTTTGCTTTTTTTCGTGGCTCGATCACGAATAATTCGTGTATTTATTATGTGCTCCTTGAATTCTTTAAAATGCTCTGTTAGGTGTTGACTAGAAACATAATCGGGAAGCGCTTTATACTTTGGACGAATGTATAGAACGCATTCTTTTGAGTCTGGTTCGGAGTCTGATTCACTAGATGCATAATCTGGATAAGTGGAAGAGACTGAAAATGTGGAAGTTAAGCTGCTTCTTTTCGGTGAAGAGTGTGACCTTTGATTACCTGACTTTTGTCCTCTTTTTCTACCTTCAGCAACAAAGAGTTCAAACTTCCCATCAAGTTTGCTACCACTGAACCTCTCAATGGCAGTTTGGGCAGCAGAGTGTGAAGTGAAGGTTATGAATCCAAATCCTTTGCTTTTTTTCGTAGCTTGATCACGAACGATTCGGGCATGTAAAATGTATTTTCTGAACTCTTGAAAATGATCATAAAGGTGTTTGTTACTGATGTAATTAGGAAATACTTTGTACTTGGGCCGGACATAAATTACACATTCTTCATCAACTGAATCTGTGTCCGACTCGCTTTGTACAGAATCACTGCAAGGACCCTTAGGTAGAAAAGTGGCTGAAGCAGTACTAGCTGAGGAGCTAGGCATTCTTTCTGATGTAGTGCATGTGTCAGCAGCTAAGGCGAACGATGAACCTGACAGGGATTGCTTACTTCTCTTGAATTTGACAAGGAGTTCGTATTTCCCAAGGAGTTTGCTTCCATTAAATTTCTGAATGGCTGCTGTAGCAGCAGCTTGTGATGTGAAGGTGATAAAACCGTATCCTTTGGTTTTCTTTGTAACTTGGTCGCGAATTATTAGTACATGGACAATGTGTTCATTGAATTCTTGGAAGTGTTTGCGAAGATGTTTGCTGTTGATATAATCTGGTAGCAATGTATACTTCGCACAAACATAGATAACAGTTTCCCCATCATCACAGTCTGAGTCTCTGTCCAACTCACATGATTCTTCAAAGCTATTGGTTGCAGCATTCAAAGCGTGTAGCCATGTAGGCTGCTAGGAAAATAAATATAGTTGCAGAGTATTTAAAGTATGCAGACTATAGGTGCCCATGTGTACAATTGCAACGGACATACACACTCAATTAAGCATGGCATTCATGCATGTCACACTACTATCTCATGCCTGCTGTAATAGATCTGGTAATGAATATCAATCTTGTGAAACTTGAGACCATATACATGTAGCTAGAAAATACCCCCAAAGTGAAGTTTTAGTAACCTATAGTCTTCTGTCCAGATTTTGTGACCCTAGTGATGTGGATTCAGGCTTAGAATTGGCACATGCTTGTGCATGTATTACACAACTACATCTAATTCTGACAAACTCCTGCAAATACGTTAATGCATAGGCAGCGGAAGGGGCGTAGCTGGAGGGGCTAGAGCCTCCTCGAAGTTTAAGCTGAGGGGGCATAAGTCTCCCTACTTAATCTGCATATTGACGTCATAAATATATCGACACATGGTTGTATCAAAACTGAAATTTGAGTTGGTCTTGCCTACTTCTGCATCCACAACTTATAGAGAGCATTTCCAGTCTACTACTTCATAAAGACCCCATGAGAGCAATTCGTAACCCCTTTAAAAAGCTTAGCTAAAAAAAATTCTGCACTTTGCATGGGGGGGAGGATCTAGCAGCCAGGCCCAGCAGATCAAGATAGGTTTCCCTAATTTCCATGGAAACCCTCTTTGAGAGCTATACTATAGTTTGCGCCTGCGTATGCATGCTGTGTGTACTGTGTGCTAATTGGAAATTGAAATGATAGGCTATAAGTATGGAGAGGAAGCGAACAGCAACAAGTAATTGACATCATGTTTTTGATGCAGTGAAGTATACAATCACATGGTAAGACTGTGTCTAACATTCTAGTAGCATTCCTAATCTCGTAACTGTGCCGAAAATTGAACGTTCGTTTTTCCACGTCGTGTACCAGGCTAGCTTAGCTATAATACTCTGAGGTGCCACAATTCACTGCAGGTTGCAGCTAGGTTGTAATTTAAGGATCAAATGTTTTGTGCACACTGCAAAAACATGAGGGTTTGTTTTTGAAACTTAAATTGTGTGCATGCACTGCAAAAACATGAGTGAAACACATAGCTACATCACTTCCTATATATAGTTACACGTACACCGCCACTCACAGGAATCCCCCTTTTCAAAATCCTGGATCCGCCACTGCATCTCAATGGTCCCAAGAGATTATTAGTGACCACTCTAAATTAAAAGCTCATAATGTTTCAGATATACAAATGCACCAAAAATGTGAATTGGTTGCATAGCCATGTTCTACATCAAATGAGTTTTAACGGTGGTTAAAGCGAGTTAACAGCAGAGGGGTGTGCACCTATCATTAACAAACCTACACAGCATAGACTATCACGAGATATCAAAGAGTCAGCTCACATGACTTGCGCGCCTTTTGTCAGTCAGCCAAGTTCTAGCTACTGAGTGAATCGGCACGTCCTCCTGATTTTTTCTACTGACAGGTTTATTCGCCTCTTCACAGTTGGAGATGGCGGATAGTAACCTCCCCAACCCGTCCCCTTCTATCAGTTCAACCCGCTCGTGGTGACGTAACTGCCTCGCAGCAAACGGCAGATCCTTGCACCGTCACCCAGTACGAACCCCCGTCCATCGAGCCTCCACTAAGAGCTATACAGGCCGCGGAAGAGCTGCCCAAGCCCTCCGGCAGCTAGCTCGGGTAAGGACATTCTCTACCTCTCCCCTTTTTTCCACTAACTTCCCGGCCAGAACCTGGTACCAGAATCGGGTTGCATGGGACTGGCCGCCTATTCACTTCCACTCCGTCAGGGAGTGTGATAGCCCTTTAGGGCCTACCGAATAGGCAAAGCTACCCCAGCACTCGTCTCCAATAGGCAAGGCAGTCCCATCTACCCTATCCACTTCCTCCACACCCCTCCCCCCCCCCTTCCTTTTTCTTTCTCTCAACAACCCCCCTCTCTTCCCCCTCCTCCTTTTCTTTCCTCCAATACCCCGGTCCTCACATGGTATCACTAGCCCATGACGCACTGCAGGGTTATCTAATGCCCACACACAGCCTCCCACCCCAGGTTGTCACATGGTATCACTAGCCCATGACCAGACCACCCCAGGGTATGCACTGCAGGGTTATTTGTTTTATATTGTGACTCGTAAGCCGAACAGGCTGGGCATCTTTGTACGTGTGTCACAATAAATAAATATTCTATTGTAAGCCCACACGCAGCCTCCCACCCCAGGTCCTCACATGGTATCACTAGCCCATGACCGGACCACCCCAGGGTATGCACTGCAGGGTTACTTGTTTTGTATAATGACCCGTAAGCCGAACAGGCTGGGCATCGTTGTACGTGTGTCACATTAATAAATAAATATTCTATTCTATTCTATTCTAAGCCCACACGCAGCCTCCCACCCCAGGTCCTCACACGCTATCACTAGCCCATGACCGGACCACCCCAGGGTATGCACTGCAGGGTTACTTGTTTTGTATTGTGACTCGTAAGCCGAACAGGCTGGGTATCTTCGTACGTGTGTCACATTAATAAATAAATATTCTATTCTAAGCCCACATGCAGCCTCCCACCCCAGGTTCTCACATGGTATCACTAGCCCATGACCAGACCACCCCAGGGTATGCACTGCAGGGTTATCTAAGCCCACATGCAGCCTCCCACCCCAGGTCCTCACACGGTACCACGCCCATGACCAGACCACCCCAGGTCCTCACACAGTACCACACCCATGACTGGACCACCCCACTGCAGGGTTATTGCCGAGCGCCTTAGCACGAGGGAAGTAATCTTGCTATGTGGGGATCGAATCTGAGTTAGTGTATGTATATATATATATGTATATATGTATATATATATCTATGTCTATAACGCTTTCGGCCCCGGGGGGCCACCCAGGTGGGCAAGCACGTGTTCAAGATGGCGTCCTACCAGTTACATGGACGCTGCCTTTGTACTTTTGGCGCACAAAGGAGCAGAGAACTGGACAAATCGATCACTTCGTTTTACCCAGGTAGGCTTACTACAGCTCCAACGCGATTAGAGTTTGTGTAGCCTCTGTTCCAGCTGTGATCTGACCGCTGGAGACAGACGGTGCACAGATCGATCGCGAGTGATACAAACGTGAGTTTCAAGCACCTCTGCTCTCCTGTAGCAGCCACAACTGGTCCTTGGAACTGCGTTGTATACAGAGACACCCGTCTCCTGAAGGCCAATTCGTGTAGTTGTCGCTTCTCCAGCAATTGTGTGTGATGCGGCTCTCAAACGTTCTTGTGGGTGTGGTTTTGTGCTAACTAACTCTGCACGAGGCCCCATCTGCGCAAGGCGCATGTCTGGTCTAAGCCCACACGCAGCCTCCCACCCCAGGTCCTCACATGGTATCTCTAGCCCATGACCAGACCACCCCAGGGTATGCACTGCAGGGTTATTTGTTTTATATTGTGACTCGTAAGCCGAACAGGCTGGGCATCTTTGTACGTGTGTCACATTAATAAATAAATATTCTATTCTAAGCCCACACACGGCCTCCCACCCCAGGTCCTCACATGATATCACTAGCCCATGACCGGACCACCCCAGGGTATGCACTTCAAGCACACTCGCAGCCTCCCACCCCAGGTCCTCACACGGCATCACTAGCCTATGACTGGACTACCCCAGGGTATGCACTGCAGTGTTATCTAAGCCCACTCACAGCCTCCCACCCCAGGTCCTCATGCAGTACCAGGCCTATGACTGGACCACCCCAGGGTACGCACTGCAGGGTTATCTAAGCCAACTCGCAGTCTCCCACCCCAGGTCCTCACACGGTATCACTAACCCATGATTAGACCACCCCAAGGTATGCACTGCAGGGATCTAAGCCCACTCGCAGTCTCCCACCCCAGGTCCTCACATGGTATCACTAGCCCATGACCGGACCACCCCAGGGTATGCACTTTAAGCACACTCGCAGCCTCCCACCCCAGGTCCTCACACGGCATCACTAGCCTATGACTGGACCACCCCAGGGTATGCACTGCAGTGTTATCTAAGCCCACTCACAGCCTCCCACCCCAGGTCCTCATGCAGTACCAGGCCTATGACTGGACCACCCCAGGGTACGCACTGCAGGGTTATCTAAGCCAACTCGCAGTCTCCCACCCCAGGTCCTCACATGGTATCACTAACCCATGATTAGACCAACTCAGGGTATGCACTGCAGGGATCTAAGCCCACTCGCAGTCTCCCACCCCAGGTCCTCACATGATACCATCCCCATCACTAGGCAACCCCAGGGTATGCACTGCAAGGTTACCTAAGCCCACGTGCAGTCTCCCACCCCATGGCCCAGGTCCTCACATGATACCACGCCCATGACTGGATCACCCCAGGGTAGGCACCGCATGGATCTAAGCCCACTCGCAGTCTCCAACTCCAGGTCCTCACATAGACCACGACCGGACCACCCCAAGGTCCTGTGTCCTTATCTGTAAGGCTAGTACCAGACTACCAGTACAGGGCACTGCGGGGTTATCTAAGCCCCCTCACCCCAGGCCCTCACATATAGCGTTGTTTTAGCTAATTAAAACTAATACCTAAAACTGATGTAGTAGGAGCCAAAACAAGTTCAATAAACAAACTAAAACTGACATTTAATCATAGTACAAAAGTAATAATTTTGGCTCCAAAAATGAGTTCCTTAACTGAAACTAAAAGTAATATGGTAGTGTTCTCACACGGTACAATTTGACCACCTCAAGGTCCTCTCACTGTAACAACAGTGCACTGACTGGACCACCCCAGGTCAGCTGGGCAATATCCTTCTCTTCATGGATAGTGCAGTGACAAGACCACCTGGGATCAAAGGGGAACCCCCCCCCCCCTCCAGTACCAGACTACCAAAACACAACTAGCCCAGGGTTATCCAAACCTACTCGCAGTCTCCCACCCCAGGTGCTCACATGGTAGCACTTACCTACAACTAGACCACCCCAGGTCCTCTCACAGTAACAACAGCACACTGACGGGACCACCCCAGGTCAGCGGGGCGATATCAGCTCTCCAACATACTACCACCACAGGTATATGCAGAGCAACATCAAGAGAAACTCCTCCAGGGCAAAGCCAGCCCACTGATCAGGTCCCCTCTCATGATGAGACAAGGGAATGTCTGTACGTCCCGTATCAGATGACCATCCCAGGTCCACATGCAGAGAGACACATGGCCATCTCAGGTTATAATATTATCACAGGACAGCACCAACAACTCACTGCTCTAACACTCAGGATCATTCCCAGGCCCAAAAGTAGATAATATGAATACAAGGCCATCCCAGGTCCACCCAAACATTACAAATTCCCTCCCCACCCCAGAGCATTGCCAGCTCTCATCCTGGTCGGCACGGGGAATAAAACCCCTTTTTCAGGTCTTAGGTCATGATCAGCGCTGGGCATATAACAAGCCCGCTCATACTGACCACGATTGGTTGCACAGAGCATACCCCTTCAGCTGCTGAACACCCCGATTAAATCAATGCTGGGTGTAACAACGTTAACCCCTCATACTACATGGCTACACAATGTCTGATCACCCCCTAGGTTACTAGTCTGCAGGTTACCACCCACGTAATCCCATTTGATGTGAGATCAGGGCCAGCTGGCTTTGTACAGGGTGACCATGCCAGGGAAATGAGGTAGCTACCGCCAATGAATGAGCGGTCTTCAGGCTGGGAACTCTAGACTACCTCCAGTGCCATCGGAACAATCCGACCTCTATCTTCCCTGGTTCAACCCACCCCCTATAAGGCGAGTATAGCCATTTACCTTCCCCCCAGCACAGGGAAAACTCCAGGTCCTGCCTCAGAAGGCAACATTGTCCTGGTAACTAGCTGCCCTGACCTCCTGCAACAGAAGGAACTGTTACTATGCAGGCATAGGCACATGGGCTATTCAGTGCTTGGCAATCTATGCAGGCACCATATGTACGTATACTGAATTACCAGGCTGTTTTTCCTGATTATGAGTTGGCTATACTTACATCAAAATTGCTGGGATAAGCCATGCATGTACTAGTGGCTGTCCTGGGTCATAAAAAATTTTTTTTTTTTAAACTTCTGCCAAGAAGCTGCCAATCAGGAGCCCACAGCATTGGCCCCACACTCTGCGCAGTGCTTCAATGGCCAGGGAATAGAAGGGAACACATGGTGCCAATTATACCACACACTCCAACATGTGCCCTAGCTCTCAAACTGCTGCTGGCCAAGCACTCCAAGCCAACAGCACCCAACTGAGCATACCTGACCTAAGGCAGTAGGTAAGGCAAGAAATGTTGCCACTTTCATCAATACTTGAACCTGGCGGGCTACAGTCCATGCACATTCTTCCACCAACAAACCACCCATCCCACATCACAACGAATGGTTCTGCCTACATGTACCACCTCTGATACCAGAACCTCTTCAGGCTGATTTACGTATATCTAAAAACAGGTCATTACCTGTCCACATTGGGTAATCTTCTTCCCCTCCCCCCCCCCCCCCTTCTCCTACACTCAGCCAGTATCTATGAATACTAGCTATAGCCTGAATGCTGTATAGCTACATTCTATTGCGCCGTGATCAGAAATGTACTCAGCACGGTTCACAGGCCTGCCACATTATAAAAATGGTTTGCTGGCTAAAACCCATACCTACACCTGTCCTGGCTCAAAGGCTTGCACCTCTACTGTAAGTCCTCACCTCCACTAGCCACACCCCTAAACCTCCCAAACCAGCAGTACCTGTTACAGACCAACAAATTCTATTAATTCAAATACGGTTTTAGGACAACCACAGTGGCCCCCAATTATGGATCAATTCCGGCCATGCAATGGAAAAGGTAACTTAATTGGTGTATAGACCCAGAGATGCAGCTTCGTCTACCGGTACAGAATTGGCCAATGGGAGCACTGTACTGCCCCATTACACGTTACCATACAAGAACTCATCCCGGGCATAGTTGCATCTGCTATTTGGGGTATAGCTATAGTAAACGGGCAGCTCTGTGCAACAACATCACAGTCATTTGTAGCGAGTAAGAACTCAATGGCATATGCAAAGCACAAGAAGAGGTGTCTCTCCATCGTTGAACTGCTCATTCCAGTTTGCAGTAGACACACCCCTTGAAAACAATCTTACCGTAAATAACCCCCACCCCCCCCATCCCTCTATACAAAACCCTCATCTCACAGAGGATGAAAGGGACGCCGCTGCGGGGGCTAATCAGTTGGGGACTATGAAATCTAGCCCCACCTACTAGAACTCACAAGCCACCTCCGAAAACCTCATATGTGGCCCAGTTGGTCAATGAGGACCTAGCACAAACCTTGCCCATCAGCAATCTGCCGCTTCAAATCTCGGGCGGTCGCTCTGACCACCATATCGGGGATACGCCTCCTTTGATGAGCCGACCCCGCCTACCTTCTACCCCCTCACAATTTATGCTTACTCCGCCGATCATATCATGCTTCGGGAATATACGTCTCGAGAAGCATTCACGGCAGGTCAACTAACAGGGGCGACATACCCGACCCCGCCTACCGTTTACGCCCTCACGATCTTACAGCGCATACAGGCCTAGCTACTCCGCCGATCATATCATGCATCGGCCAGCATTTCCACCATTCCACTTCAGCCTCATCCTGACAGCAAAAGAAATTATGCTTCTGTCACAGGACGGCTACGACCCCCTAGCCCATCTGTCACTGAACGACATGGCGGTTGTTGGTTTGTTTTTTTTCGTTTTTGTTTTGTCAAGAGGCATTATCGAAGCCGCCAGCGCTTTACGAATTTTACTACAAACCGTTCCTCTGTCAGGGATCGACCGCTAGTCAACTGCCCATCGCCGCCTCCTAGACCTGGCAGATTGGAGATCACAGGCTTAGCTATCTCCTGTGCATCTGCACTCCACGTAAACTCCAGTCGCATTATCGGCGACTCTCAGCAGGTCTCCATCCTACATGTAACTCACTTTTGGTCACCGTGACCCTGCCTGCAAAACTGAGTAGCTATTCCTACAGATTATAGCTATAGTCATGATTCCATCACCTCATAATGATTGCAACTGTAGCTATAGTAGCTATAAACAACATTTCAGAACCTATTTCAAACAACTAACACCCAAGAAAGACAATAGGAGCCTTGGAGGGTCAGACCACTTCTTCCCTGGAACCAGGACGGGAGGCTACACCTCCCTGTCCTTCAGCTAACCCTCCAAGCATTACAGATCAGGGTATGGACTTAATTCCGAAAGAGACCAGGTGCATCCGTCTCTCCAAAGGTCCTAACCTGTGCTTGGGGCACAACTTCCTCTGCTTTACCACCAAGTATTAAATAGGCAGCCCCACACTCGGCTGCCTATGCACAATCCTCATAGCTGTTAAATGAGTTTTAACGGTGGTTAAAGCGAGTTAACAGCAGAGGGGTGTGCACCTATCATTAACAAACCTACACAGCATAGACTATCACGAGATATCAAAGAGTCAGCTCACATGACTTGCGCACCTTTTGTCAGTCAGCCAAGTTCTAGCGACTGAGTGAATCGGCAAGTCCTCCTGATTTTCCCACCCATTGAGGAACCTATTCCCTCCGCTTATAATATAGTTTGATAATCCTCCACTGAGCTGTGCAATCATGCATTCACTAGCTCAGTGTGAAAAAGCAGAGCTAGGTGGAACCAGGACGGGAGGCTACACCTCCCTGTCCTTCAGCTAACCCTCCAAGCATTACAGATCAGGGTATGGACTTAATTCCAAAAGAGACCAGGTGCATCCGTCTCTCCAAAGGTCCTAACCTGTGCTTGGGGCACAACTTCCTCTGCTTTACCACCAAGTATTAAATAGGCAGCCCCACACTCGGCTGCCTATGCACAATCCTCATAGCTGTTAATTTCCTATGTTATAGCTACACATGTACAGTAGAAGTAGAATACATGCATGCAATTTAGTCGTGATAGACACTTAATTCATGATGACTGTCTTTTTTACACATGTAGCTAGTGGCCAGAAACTAATACTTTGTGTGTCCTTTATTGATAGGCTATATTACATAGTTTCCCCCTTCTCATAGTTTCACCATAGATGCATATAGAGGGCTATACTAAGTTTGATGAGGCCCCGTGGTAGCTAGCTCAGTACCGGTACACAGATTCTTGACAAACCATGCATGGGAAGAGGGGCTAAAAGGATTAGCTACTCAATGCTCTGCCATGTCATTCGTCTATTACAGAGTGTCTGAGAATAGGATTGCCCTGCGGACTCACTCTATTTCTCGTAGGATCCATGCCTGAGGTCCCAAAGTTGGTGAGATAATCCGCTGCTCTGGGGTGGTTTCTGTTGTAAAACTAGCCTCGTCTAGGCGTGGGAGGGAAGACTGGAAACGTACGTGAACCGTAGATACATACCGATAAGTATGAATTTTATTGGTACCCGTCTTCGTGAACTTCCTCCACTCAGTAGGAAGCGCACGTGGGTGGGACAGTTGACATACTTTGCCGCATTTTTCCCAGCGTACAGTCGATCATACGCACGCCGGCCTGATGCATGCTTACCCGCCCCTAAAGATTAGTTCTGTTTTTAATCGTGTCTCATACAGCATATCATCGTATGCACCCTAGATACTATAACGGTTTATAGTACTAGTATCCATGTACGCACCAACTTGTAACTACCAATTATTGTCATTATAAAGATCCCTTTAACAAGACTAGTATTATCTTACCGGTAAATATTAATGTTACATAAGCAGTCATACATGTATAGTTCAGTAGATTTCTCAGTATGTATAACATAATTATGCTAGTGACAATCAGTAATATTATTATGCCAGAAAGATGATGAACAACAATTAATAAGTGTAAAATCCATTAATGTGAAAGGGAAAGCAAAATAATGCTTTGTTGTGAATTTTGGATACTTATAAAGCCAGTGGCACGCAGTGACAGAAAAAAATGCAGGTGTACGGAATAAAAAGAAACTACAGGAAAGTATTATTTTGACAAGACAACAAAAGACAACAATTGATTCCATACTTTCCCACTTGAAGATTCTCCAGAGCTACAGCCATCAAGGTGTGAGTGAAATATGATATGTATGATAGCTATCAAACGGCAATTTCACTAATAACCATGGTCCCAGTCTCATGAATGTTCATCGTCGCTAGAGAAGCAGGTATGCTTTCGGATCCTGATGTGTCACTGCCCGGCAGCATACCATTGGGTAATCTCTGGGAGGGCTGCCCCTGTGTTACAGTAACATGACGAGATCCATTTTGTGATTGAGGCTACATAGTATGAAGAAAGAATAATTTGTAAGACATGTACATGTACATTGAGTATCTACAACTCTTGAGCCTGACGGGTGCTATAATTAGCCTCACCCCCAGGTTCTCCCCTTGAAAAATCACAAATTGGGTATTGCAGTTCGACCTACTTCTTAATTACATGCATGCATGGCTGGGACCAATCGAAAGACGGCTGTCTACCTTTGCTGCAGATATTGCTTCAGCGCTTGCTCTGTGGTGCCAATGGGCCCTGAAGATTGTATAGCTGCAAGAAGTGTAGATTCAATGCCTTTTCTAGTCGTCTGAGAACTACAACTGTGCTCACTTACGCACAATTAATTCCTTTCTACCCCGAACGTCACTCACGTGAGAAAAGATACTAATATGCAAAGCGAAGTACGTATAGCCTTCTTTGGCCAAAAATGCATGAATGCTTATTATAGAAGCATGCAGGTAACTATTATTTATAAAAAGCAGTTGAAAAGCTAGATAGCTAGCTGACGTACCCTTATATTCCAATTAAAGCACACCAAATATTGATGGCTAGCTGATGTATCGTTGGTATTCCAATTAAAGCACACCAAATATTGAGTCTATACTGCTTGATTCTGCTCACTGTCTTGGAGTTTTAGCTATACGTTTAGCTCACACGGAAGACAAATAATTATTACTTTGTCCAGGATTCTGGGTGGTGAGGAGATACGTGTACTAGCTATATGCCATCTGTGGACAGTACGCATATAGCGTCCACCCCCCTTTTTGCAGCGCATTAACAGCCCTCGCCCATGGGCGCTTAATACGTACTCTACAGTATGCAAATATACATGTGCCTCATTGCCTGGTAAAGGCTTACTAGGCAAGTAGAGACTGGAAAGGCATAACGGGAGGCTGACTAATTAGCACTGTATAGCATGTAATTATTTGTCTTCCGCTGTTAATGGTTGTAAGGGTGGAAATGTCTGGGTGCGAGGCTACATAGACATATATGTACTATGTTAGTTTCTACCCTTGTCTGGAACATAAAGTGTTTCTACCTGTGGTCTTGGTAGTGATCCCCCTGTGTTGTCCAGTTCCTCGTAGACTGGCATGCAGCGGAGGTCGTTGAGCGGTCGAGACTGGGACGTGGTGGACGTGGGCTGCCGCCGTGGCTCGTGCATGGGGAAGTAGGGCATCTTGTAATGCATGTACCTACATGTATAGAGGGAGGGGAGACCAGTTAGGACAGGAGTATATATTAGCCACACTTAGTTTGTTGCCTCCATGCCACAGATCAAAGCAACCTCGGAGCACTTTGATTTCCTGGGAATGCATGGCAATGATATCATTTCCTGCCTGTACATGTATATGCTATGAGCCAAAAAAAGGGAGGGAGAGGGAGGGGGGTGGGCGGCAGGGAGGCCCTGCTGCAATCCAGTTGGCTTTCCATAGCACATTTTGCTGGTTTTGGTCATTTTCAGTGTTCACGGTGTTGCATGCATGCAGCCATCTTTACGGCTGTTATCTACCTACATGTATACTTTAAAGTGGCCAGGGGTTTAATTCAGCAGTTGATGTAGCGGCTGTCCGGCTTTTTATTCACTTTAATATGGACACAACTCACACATGCAAGGTATCGTAGCATACTGAAGATTATTCCACTAATGTGGGTATTGCCTCCCTTGATGTATGCAGATAGCAGAGGGTTGCTATTCCAACTGAAGCCTACCCCAGATCAAATAATTTCAGTGGGGGGGGCAGATATGAAACCTCACACACACACACACACACACACACACACACACAGTGAAAATACCTATACACTGCCCTGCTAACCTTGGCTTCTTTGGTGAGCAGAGCGCTATTATGTAGTTCTTCATACAGCCCTGATCATAAGGATTGTGCACTCCTCTGAACTTGCCTGTCACCTGCAGAACAATTACATAACGAGAGGCTACAATCTATTAGAATGTATGAATGTGCTGTAAGTCTGTGCCATATCATCCTAGCCACTGCCCAGAAGTTTTTGCAGTGTTGCGAAACTGCTTGGGTAATGGAATGAGGCTATATTTATTATATTGTGATCAGTTATTAGCCACATTCCCAGGTTCTCCCCCCATGCGGAAAAAGCCGAGGAAAAGTACATGTAAGGCAGGAGCCTAATCTTTCCATGTGATGCGGGACACACCTGGACACAAGTTGGAGGGACCCTCAGCAACCGTGCAACCTACCCACGCGCTTCACTTGACAACCCAAGCATCAACAATCGAGTGATGCTGACTCAATTCCAACCGTGGTGAAAACGCGAATTTTGAGCAATGTTTCAGGGAGATAGTGTCTAAGAATGGGAGGCAGAGATAGTCTGATCATGCAAGTGTTAGCCAGTGGCTAACTAATTAGTCTTGGACCTATTTTGGACATACATGTACATGTACTTTATGGCTTTATATACGTGTACAAATGTAGGTAGTTACTGAATGTTCTTCACCAGCTACTTTATCAAACACTTTTGTACCTTACTATACTACCTGTAAAGCCTACATTGTAGTTATTTTCCTAACCTGCCTGCAGCTTAGCTAACTTGCCTTTGTTATACGTGATATAAGGTAAGACTATCTGGGCACCATTCTTAGACAGTATCTCCCTGAAATATCATGCAATATTCACGTTCTCACCACCGTTAGAATCGCCATGAAGCAAACGTTTCGTCTGTGTGCACTATTGCAGAATATACATTATCAATTGCATGCACTTGCGATAAAAAGCTATTTCACCACAGACATGAGTACTCCTGAAAGGCCTCAAAGAGTCCAGATGTGATATCACGTATCATTTACGTTATTCGTTATGCATTCCATGCATACTTTTGCTTACGTGTAAAGGGTCTACTGACGGTAAACAGTTTGGTGTTGATGCCTACAGCAAAATGGTCATGCAGAGCACTCTTGCCCTGTAATACATACAGCATTTCCAGTAACACAAGCCCTTGCTGTTGAGATGTTGAGAGTAGAATAGCTTGGTTTGTTGGTGTTTCAATGAGGCCCTGAACTAGCTGCTGCAGAAGCTGTCAGAAAAGTGTGGGCAGCTTGCACAGCTGCTGAGGGCCCCCTACCAATGCACAGCTGCTGAGGGGGCCCTACCAATGCACAGCTGCTGAGGGGGCCCTACCAATGCACAGCTGCTGAGGGGCCCCTACCAATGCACAGCTGCTGAGGGGCCCCTACCAATGCACAGCTGCTGAGGGGCCCCTACCAATGCACAGCTGCTGATGGGCCCCTACCAATGCACAGCTGCTGAGGGGGCCCTACCAATGCACAGCTGCTGAGGGGGCCCTACCAATGCACAGCTGCTGAGGGGCCCCTACCAATGCAATGTGTGTCTTGAGTGTCCCACATCACCTGGTAAGATTTACAATGCTCTCCCCTTACTTTTCCTTCTTTTTTTTGTCACATGGGGGGAGAGCCTGGGAACGAGGCTACACTGTAGGTACATTTACTTACACACAAACACACACACATGTACACATGTAAACAAACACACACACACAAACACACACACATGTACACATGTAAACAAACACACACACACACACACACACACACACACACACACACACACACACACAAACACACACACACACACACACACACACACACACACACACACACACACACACACACACACACACACACACACACACACACACACACACACACACACACACACACACACACACACACACACACACACACAGCAGTATAGCTCACATGTTCATTGGTAGTTCTACCCAGACCAACGAGCCCGATGTGGAAGCCAGCCAGTCCGATGACCGGGATGAAAAGAAGAACTGCCACGCCCAACAAGACAAATCTTTGGCAGAGTCAAGGACAACATCAGCTGCTACCACGGTAAACAGCCACACCACTGGCAGGTATTGCTAGAAAGACCAGCATAATTTTGAGCATAATACAACCTTCAAGCAAATAGCATTATACTGGCATAATAGGACTACTATGTGAGTATAATAACTATTTCCTCAATACTTTTTTAATCTTGTAGGGCACTTGAGGCATTCCAGAAGTGACACTTCACGTTTATCAGAACTTGAACTAGCGGATTCAGTATTCAGTAGTGGTTACTGTATCTCGCAACACAGAAGTGAAAGTACATAGTACATGCTGCTGAGGTTAAACGTTATGGGTACCTATAGAGCGTGAGCATAATAGTCCTGTAATTGCAGCACAATTAACAGAGCTACATTGTACCTACAGGCATATAAACAGAGTCTTTTTTGGGTATAATCTGCCAAGGCCTAACACTGACTCTATATAAGCAGTGGAGGATACTCAACAATGACCTTGCCGATGTCGTCGCGGGCGTGGACCAGGACGGAGAGCAGGGCCCAGGCAATGCCGCTCAGGATCAAGAGGGTGAGAGAGGTGACAAAGAAGAAGAAGTACTTGTAGTTGCGCCGTCCGACACAGTTGTCCACCCAGGGGCAGTGGTGATCGAAGTTCTGGCGTGTGTGTGTGTGCGTGTATGTGTGTGTGTGTGTGTGTGATAGTGAAGGGACAAAGTGTGTGAGTGTGTACACGTATAAGTGTGTGAAAACGGTATACAGTACATGTACATGTATGAGTAATTTACAGTAGTGTTGTCAATGGCAACCAGTCACATGACCAGCACTATGCTGTCTAAAAACAGTGACTAAATGTAGAAACATTTTCAAAGTGCTAATGTACCATTATGAGCTCCTTTGGCAAGCTGATGGCTGATGAACACATGCACACAAATTACAAAATGGGAAACTGGCACATTCCAGTCACACAGACACTACTGAAACAGGTTTAGCACTAGCTCTGCTGGGAAGAGCTTGAGTACTATTGATTGTGACAGCTAACAAGTAAATACATGTACATGTATCTGTACCAACTTAAACTCTCGTTCCTCCCCACTTTATTCAGATGGCACTAATTATCTAGCCAGACTCAAGAAGCCATTATCCCAACTGTTCTTGGGTGGTGTCTGCATGTTTAGCTTCTTAGCTTGTAGTCTTGGCAACACGTTCACACACACTGTTACAAGACACAATATGGCCACATGTGTGTGACAACCAGTGAGCATGTTTTGGTCTGGCATCTTGCAATAAGTGCTGGTCTTTATGAAAGCAGAAACTGATTGCAAAAATAAGCAGCAATTAAGTGATTTTACCTTGGCTATTCATGTACATGTACATGTATGACCTTGTACATGTACATGCACATGCACATTGTACATGCACATGTACATGCACTTATTAGCTTTCAGTCAGCCTCAGAATGCCTCATTACATGTAAGTAGGCAGTTCCACTCTCAAAGACTGTGGATCAAAGCTGGGGAAATCCTAGTACAATGCCAAGATCAGCTAATGAGCGTTGTCAGGGCAAAGCAAGCCAGACTGGTTTTGCCTGTAAGAATGTGTTGGTTGACTAAACACTATACCCACTGAAAGAAAAGCAAATTGCCCAATTTGAGTATTCATGAAGTCTACTGTAACACCTGCATCTGACAGGAGCGTGGGATGCACTAGGAGTGGCCAGATAAAACCTTTTACCTACAATGTTTTACCTAGTGCATCCACACACATCAGATGCAGGTGTTACAGTAGACTGAATACTCATATACATACATGTACATGTAACATTGTATACATTTCAAATTTGGGCAATTTACATGTAATCCATGGTAAAACAAACACCCTTAAAAGCTACGTAGCTACATTGTACCTGTACGACACATACAATGTACATGTATGTACAATGTACATGCACTAGCTCTGGGGTACACATTATCTTCGGACAATGATGCCATACCCTAAGTAAACCTCAGAAATTCCTTTCCCAAGCCTTACGTGTTACATTTGGGCCAGACAGAGCATCCTTATACATGTAGTTTGCCATGAATGTATGTCATGCACGCCACATACTGAGGCTAGGAAACCTTATTAATCAGTGGCAGCTGACCAGTACACTACTATGGACTTCATCTGATACAAAAGGCAACCACTACATGCACCCAGCCTTTCAACCTCCCCTACTGATGCTGGTTCTTTCACTGGAAAAGGCAAGAGGTGGATAAACAGGCTCCTACATCTTGGCACATTTTCCAGGGCTAATCAAGGCCACATGTACATGTACACATATAGGGCCTACATAAACTGTACATCTTGGCAAGATTGCTGCAGCTGGTGCATGTGGTTTAGCTAACCAGGCCACAGTTACATTGTATGTGCATGTACATATGTATACACATATACATGTATGGTCAGGTTCCCTTAAGCATCCTAATAGAGCCTAATGTAGCCACTTGCTATTCTACATACACATGCACCTCCAGTAGTCCAATAAGGTACCCCCCCCACCAAACATCCTATTCTACACTCAACAATTGAAGTCAAACACTCTCCCTCCTTTTGAATTGAATTGAATTGAATTGTTCAACAAAGGAGTAGCCAGTATCTTAGGAGATGGAACTACAACGTGCACACACACACACACACACACAGTCTGGAAATGTGTTGTGCCTTAGCTCATTATAAAGAGATCCCAGCTTACTTCTACACAGTTGTCGCAGATGCTGCAGTGGGAGCAGCGAGGCGGGCGGTAGAACTTGCAGGTATCGCACCACTTCATCTTCACCTGCACACCGTTGACATCGATCACCCTGTAGAGGGGCTGCCGGAAGTCATCCTCTTCGTCTGTATTCTCTGTGAGTGAAGGAGGGCGAGAGTACGGAGAATGTGAGGGCGGGCCGGGGGTGGGTGCAAGAGTGAGGAGGAGAGGCTTAATATGCAGCATCACTCACGAGCAACTTGACAATGCACATAAGTACACAGACATGCACGTGCGTGCACTCGAACAAACACACATAGTACATACACGTGTGCTCTACTCACACTCACAAGGTGTACACTATCACTCATGGTTAGTCCAAACATGTGTGCATGTTCAAGTGCACACATGTGCGTGTTCTGAGTGCATGCATGTGCGTGTAGACGAGTAGTCCAGTGTGCATGTGCACATTTGCATTTTCACATGATTATCCCTTAGGGGACGGGTCAGTCAGTCCACCTGGTCTATTTAAACTGACCAGTCTTAATAACCCTGGGGGGGGGGGGGGGGGGGGGGGGCGGGTCAGTAATAAAGTCTTCACAGTTGTATGCTACATATCTGTGACAATAGTCCTTCAAGTGTTAATGAGAAAGTCTAATGTATGAATAATAAATGGTTTGTCTGTAGTATAATCAATTGTGCTGTTGAATCAACCAGCGTTTGACTACATGTACTAACACTGAGTATAATGGCCACTAGTTAAGAGCACAACAGGGACAGAGCTTGGAATTAGGATAATGGATAATCTTTGAGCATAATATTGGGCTATACCTGTCCCCTGTATACATGTAGCTACATGTACATGTACATGAGACAGCTACAGCCGTACATGTACATGTGCCAGCTAGCTGCTAGCACTTTCTAGTACATGTACAGGTACATGCATGTAAGAATGCTCAAATGACATGTATACATTCAGCTCTCCAGGCTAGAGCGTCTGGCCAGTAATAGTCTCCTCGGGTATCAATTTACTCCTGATTTGCCAGTGGGTTGTCTCCTAATTCAGACACGTAACTCGATCTGAGATTGAAAAGGATTCCACACCAGTGTGTACGCCATAACTGATACCCCACACACGGAAAAAAATCAGCTTTTTCCTTACGCGGCATCAACATACATGTACATGCTACCCATAGGCTATTACACGTACGTACGTACATGTACATGTATATTCTCGCTAGGGTTTAGGGCTTAATTACATGTACATGTACATGGGCATGTACATGTAGTACCACAAGGGAGAGGGGATTGGAGGTTTCTCTGCATGAACTGGGACTGTCATTATTCTAGAAATAGTCAGTAAGGGGCACTTCATCGACATGTACATATCTGCTTCAAGCAATTGCAAAAGGCACCCAGTATAGATACGTGACAGTACCGAGTAGAAAATGAACACTAATCTGTCACATAATTATTTCGATCGTGTCACTGTGTTCAAAGCACTGTAACTTTGAATTTTCGTTAAAAGTGGGGCTCATACATGTACAATGTACGCCCTGCATAGAAGCCTCACATATTGACACTTCTACACAGAGCATATGAGCCCTGTCCTTAATGGAAGTTTAGAGATATAGCGGTTTGAGTGCAGTGACGATATCACAATATGTAATAGAATAATGTTCATTTGCCACTTCTACTAAACAGTGATTGTCTAGCCTTAATTGTCAGCATACTAGATACAATTCCTAATGATTGCTTAATTGCCTTTGGAGAACCCAGCAGGACTGTAACGAGCAGGGCATTGATGACTGTGTGAGTTAGTCTGTGAAATAACTGTTGCTCCTGGTAACCTCAAATGCTGGCTTTGTGCCTGTGCTTCTGCTGTCACCTCTCTGGATCTCAGACTGATTGTCAATTACATGTACATGTACATGCGGTACAGCACTCATTACACTCTGCAGCCAGGCTCCCATGCTATGCGTACTCCCACTAACAGTAGGACAAATGCAAACACATTCACCAACACACGCAATGTAGTGATTCTAGCACAGCTGTTCTGTGAGACATGGGCTATTGTAGTTGCACCGAATCAAAAGTATCTACAAAGGCAAAATTCATTTGCATACGAGCTACATCATGTGTGAGTAACAATACACATGTATGGGATGGCTGTACGACGATTATTACCATGCAAGACAGTGCTACTGCAGCGTACACACTCATCTTAACCTGCAGCGACTTCAGGTACATGTAGGCTTCAAACTCTGCTACAAACAACCAAAATCGAAAGAGTTAAAGGTAAATCACAAGTGTGAAATGAAACCCCCCAGCTTACACCTTCAGTTACTATTCTACTTCCGATGCAGTAGATGCAGTGCTGGCACACTGCCAGCACCACGTGGTGCTTGTACATGTATCTGGCAAGCCCTCCTCACAGCTCAGCCAGTGACATACCGGCATGTTACGGTAGCTAGCTGATCACATGACCCACCTCTGGGGTATATGCCAGGGTCAACGAATGATGCAAGGAAGAAGGTCGTTATCACAAAGACGTAGAGGAGCGCCATGTAGATCACTGCTGCAATAGGAATTGCGATCTCGGCCCCTCGGTCGCTGTAGTAGTCAAATAAGTTACGAATTCTGTGTGTATGTGTGTGTGTACATGCACGTGTGTGAGTAATTAAAGGAGTGCACGTGTATTAGTACAGTGTTTACATATATACATGTACATGTAATTGCAACAAGGCCTAGAAATGAGCTAACGTAACAATGTACATGTATGTGAATAGAGGGTGGATGTGTGTGTGTGTGAGATGATTCTGCCAGTGGCCTCCAATGTTTTGATTGCTACTCAGTTAAGAGGGGAGATGGTGGACTATAGATAACCTCTTTCTTAGACCCTTATTCCACAGTGTTTCCAAACTGCATGCTAAGAATCCTCTTCTTGCTGTGCGTGAAAAGGGCTAGGTAGAAACACAAGTGGGCGAGTACATGTCCGTAGCCATAGATACTATATTACCTACCCCTATGCCGTAGCTTACTGCCCACAAAAGGTGTGGTGTTGGCAGTCACAGCCATATACAGTACATGTAGGAGATCATCACACACTTTCATGACACTCTGGTATTTACTACTCTACAAGGTATTGAATGTTCCATGCTTGAAATCAGAGTAGTGTCTCCAGGCATGTACTCTGTTCCATGGCCTCTGGAAAAGTGTTGGCACACTTCTTGGAATAGGGGCTTCATTCATGCACTGAGTTGGCAAAATACTGCATCTTTCACTTCCTATGAACATCTGTTACAAACGTGGATCTAGTATCCAATTAGAGCACACCATGCAGTTGGTACACATTGAATACTCAGAGGTAGGACCACATACACAAACATCAGGAGAGATATACATGTATTACTATGCAGGTGCTATACCTGCCCCTCCCTGGCCCATGCTCTAACGTCTAAAGAGTAAACAAATGGAGGGGGGGGGGGGGGGGGATGGTGCCTTTAGAATCACAGGGCTTTCATTGAGGTGGCTAAAACCTAGTTCACCAGATAAACTGCCGACTCTAATACAGCAAGAGTGCAGTACCTCATAGGCCTAGTACATCACTGCCTCAATAAACTCCTGCACAAAATGCACTTGTGTAAATTCTATTGGCCACACATTTAGGTTACTTTTGAGAGAAAAACAGTCGACCATCAACCAGAGAAGGAATAAATAACTTCACTGATCAACTGAAGAACACGATCGCTTAACTATAGCCTGATTCTGACCTAACCTAACTCTAATTCTTTGCCCAATCGTGTTCCTTACTTGACCCAACATCACTACTAGTGCCCCACTGATCGTGGAAACTTACGGAAAGGCAAAGAACAAGACGCCAGTGACGAACAGCACAATGGTGGCTGCAATGTAGGGGATTTGTCTTGTGGATAAGGACATCTTAATATAGAGTTCAGAAAGAGATTGAGCCGGAGTGAGAAAAATTATGTATTCCCTTTATTCCCTTGGGAGACCTCAAAATTTTAGCTGAATATTCGATCAGTCCAACCTCAAGTGAATAACGGGGGACTACTTTGGGTCTTTGTAAGCGTTCAGGAGGCAGAGGACTTCGTCGTCAGAGAAGGAGTGGTAGACAGTCCACCTCGCCTTCTTTTTAATCACCACAGATCAAGTTGCTTGCCCCCGGCACTAGCCACCGCGGGCTCTGGTACTTCTTTCTCACTAGAGAGACTATACGCGCCGTCACGCAACACTCCTATACTGGCTATAGTGCCTGGTAGCAGCAGTGCTTAGCTAGATCCTCTCCGATCGCTTCATGACCATAAATATATCACTAAACATACACTTCCTGTCCTATAGTCTAGTTATTAATTAATGATTATTAATTGCTTCGCTCTAACTTAACTGTGATGTCATCGGTATGGAGGTAGTTCTGAGCCCCGCCCTTTTTATGCGGGCGGATTCTGCTGTGACGGTCTTCGACCACCCGTACCAAGTTGGACCACATGTTGTTGTCATCAACTGCTGGAGCCAGACATCCCTTGGAAATTTATAGCTTACTGCCATTTACCATGCTGATACCATGATTATATGAGGAAATGCAGAGCAGATAGTGGTAGAGCACGTACATATCAATCAATCAATCAAAACTTTAATGTCACCTGTACAGCCAGCTCATGAGAGCTTATGAGACAGTATAGGATATTAAAAAAACAAACACAGTACATGAACATTTATTAACTATACATTAAGTTCTGATGATACACATAGCTACATACGATGCAAACCAAAGCCAAAAGCAATACAGCGGATGTGTTGTTGTGGTTGGAGTAAATGAAGACATTTTTCTCGGGGCGCGTAAGACAGGAAACTAGGATCGACAAAATGTAGCTTAAATAATAAAGAGTTTAGCCCTTGACTCGATTAGACTGGGACATAACAACAAGAAGTGTTCCTGATCCTCGACACCATTAAATAAATATTATTGCATAGTTTGCGAATATGTCTGGAGATATATATGTATAGCTATATGCCAGTCTTGCTGCTAGCTATATGTCATCCTCATACAGACATTAATCCCCTTGCCGTATTGGTCTGTTTTTGAGCACTTGAGATGGCATGGTTGAATTGGTTGACATGGATCATCCACTGCCACATCTTTGACTCCTACATGAACAGCTGGGTCATACGCTGTATCTGATGGGACATAGTATGCAGGGGCTGCAGCTGCACAGATGCATCAGCATAGATTCTACAAACACATGGGGTAAACTATGACGATGCGGTAGGACTTTCCACATCTACCGTTGGCATCTGTGTACCTTGCCCCAGGTGTAGTATGCTCTCTGGCACTTCATTGACCCTGACATATGACATGATGGGAGCATAGCTCTGGACTGATGCCATCATTGATGCTCACGCCTTCTGGGTGGGCAATCCACAGGTATTTGAACACTGCGCTAGTCCTGGCTTGCTTTGGGGCCAACATATGGCACAGTGCCTGCAGCTGCTGGGAAGGTCCTCGGGTTCTTACCCTATAGGGGCACTTCAGCGGTGGATGTTCCTTCGCCTCTTCCGTCTTCCTTGCTCCCATCGTGTAGCTTGCCTGCAGGTATGATCCCTATCAGCACATGCACCGGTGGGCGTATAGCGGCATTGAGCGCTCCTTGGCATTATAAAGCCAGTATATCTCCACTGATGTTGCACAGTAAGTTGGCCGTAGGCCGCAATGCATAGCTGGCTACTGAGGAAGCTGGTACCATTCTGGCTTCATTGGAGCATCTAAGTAGCTAGGCATTCTGCTTCAAGTTGCCTTTCCTGTGAGTTTATGCTGTATAGTCAGTGTGGTGTTGATTTGTGACCAGTCAAGGTTTTTTTGCCCCGGCTATCTTCACCTGTCTGGACGCACTGTTGTGATGCACCTATCCAAGATCCTTAAAGTCTCACTGGCATTTTACGATCAGGGACTGGTAGGTGATGGGCTCATGGGAAACCTGGCTGACAGGACCCTCTCCATGACCCCAAAGCACTGCACCCAGGTCAGTATGTTTCACTCTCTTTCACTTGTGCATAACAGCAGCGTTGCAGCATTTCAAGGTTCCATTGTTCAGTTCCTCTGCCAGCCATGTTTCAGGTAGCAGCTCTGGAATCTCCACAAAGTCAAGGTTGTAGATACGTGTCAGTAGCGACCATTTCTGAAAGTGAGACCAGGCCTGCCCCCATAAACATGCCGCCAATCGCTGCAATGTTTGGCTGCAATTGCAATTGTTTCAAATGTTGCTGTGTGGCCTGATATCACATGCGGGCAATAGAGGTGGACTGGCTTGGCTGGGTGCTGTTGCAGTGAGGGTTGGGCCAGGCATACCCATCGCAGTGGACAGTGTCAGCTGTGGTAGTAGTTAACTCTGTTGCTGGTAGCTATACCCACCACAGCTTGAAAGGGCCGTATGATCATGAGACTCCCATGGAAATGCTTGCCACTGGTTGATCAGAGTAAAGCTGCATTAAAAATAAGTTTTTTTAGCTATGAGTGTCCCCTGGGAAGACTGCCTTAATTGGGGTGCCTGCTATGCTTGTAAATTCTATAGCTCTTTCGTGGCCTGGGAACGAGGCTATGGCAATCCCAGATGGGATTGCATCTGCTAGCGGAACGAATCCACTGGAATGAATTTGAACTGCTTCCGGATCACTTTAACAAGTTGTCTTTACATGCTACAGCTGTACAAATCATGTTCCTTCAGATATACGTACCAGCCATCCATGACAACATGCTGAATGTTATAGCAGTTCCAACATGAGGGAACTTTAGACTGTGGCCATTTTAGCATAGCTGCATCATAGAGAGTCTCGATCCCAGCTGTCAGAGGGTGAAAAGTCGTCTGGGAACGAGACTACGAAAAGTTGGCTGGTAACGAGACTACATCATAGATGCAATAGATGTTATTGTGTGGCTTCATGCAGCTTACCACTCTATTCAGGGTGACAACCTATCAAGTATGTCATTCTGCCAGCCAGAGATATCAAACAATGCAAGAGTGCATAATTATTGTACCTGCTACCAAATGATGTTCCAATCATGTGACGACTGTGGATCTTGGTGTAATTTAAATGTGTAAGCCTCACTGAGAAGCTGCACCAATCACTCCTCTGCTTGTTGAATTCACCCACCAACAAAGTCGGGCTCGGAGGATTTTGTAAAGACCCCCACAAAAAGTAGTGTTAAATTAAATTCATCTTCATGTTATACTATTGCTGCCTATTACATTTACCGTATACTGAAATCTACTGTGAAATAACTGCATGCATGTATATGTGCGCCATGGCTAGTTTGTACATGTAGTTTGTAGCTATGATACCTCCAGCCTTCGGGTATCAAGGATACTAATTACCACTAACGTCAGTAATTTATAACCCGACAGCGAGGCATGCCAGCGCTAACATGCCTAGCTCCTTATTAGTGGCAGTAGTAGCGTGCAGCCATTTAACTGCCAAGGCAGTCTGGCCAAGCGAGACTAGGCAATTAATTAGCCTCGGTACTGCTTTCGTACATTAAAGGAAAGTATGCAATGAGCTAGTTCAGCCAGTATAACTTGTACCATCAAGTCTCAATTCAATACACAGATACCATAGATAATACATACGCACCTTCCGGCAGACCTTTAATACTGTAAACGCAAATGATGGAGGAGACGCGGTTTATCGATCCTCCTAGCTCGGCTCTGTCGGTAGGTGAATGCAACGAACAGAGGAGTGACTCGGAAGATGTAGAGAAGCAGCCCCTGATTGTAAAGAACAGACCGTTGGGCAGGGTTTCTCATTGGAAATGGAAGAAAACGCTAATGGCAATTACCATCTTGCTTGGATGCCTATCTGTCAATGCTGCATATTCCACCATTGGACCTTTTTTTCCAGATAAGGTTGGTGCAGTAACCTACACTTCAGAAACATCTGTGTCAGTGCATGTATATAGCTATGTATGATATGACAGGTCTACAATGAACTCAAAATCTTGTACAAGAGGTAGTGTGAATTCTCAACTCTTAGCCAGAATCATGTTTTCTGAAATCTAAAATTTGTTATCTGGCAATCACGTATGAAATCTACTTGAAATCTAAACTCTTACTTGAAATAGAAATTTAGAGGATTTGCAGTTCTGTGATTTTGATATTTTCTATGCAATTTGGGTTTATTGCAGGCCCTTCATTATGATACATCTCATACACTGCCGTAGACTATGGCAGGGTACTTACATTCATGTTGTGTATGCATGTGGCCTGTTTGGGCAAGCCTGAGTGAGTCCCACATGTAGCTACAGTAAAGCATTTCAGTGCTGTTTATTTTTTTATCTAGTAGCACAAGTGACCAATTATCGGCATACATTTGTCTCTGATTTGGTGCTCTGCCCAGTCTGAAATCTTGGACTTACACCGTTTAAAAAAGCTTTTCTGGTCTATACAGTTTTGCGATTCAGTGTATGACATCATGCATCTTTCAAGAAATAGTGCAAAATTAGATTGCTAAAACTGCTGTAATGCATTAACCGGAAGTTAAAAGGCCGTTCTCCGGTCGATGAGTGCTGGTTGAAAATTGTTGCTTATGCTACATCCTGACCTCAAATATTACCACTTCACTGCACAGAATAGTAAAGAACAATGCAGTGCCTCTCTCTGCCACTGGCATCAACAACAGTATCATAGTCTACACAGTTTTCGTGTATCCATCTACCGCAGACATACTCTCCATATGCATACTTATTGTATTGATCTCTTCACCACTATGACTAGCCTTTTGCTTGCCTTCAGCACCACTCCTACTGCCACTTGTTTTACTATAGTGCTGTATTCACCTGTAGAGGTGCTGGCATCTAGCTAGGCTTTCTTACTCTTCCCTTTTTGGGCTGTGGGCTGCTTTGGACACTTTGCAGCTGTTCCCTCTTATCGTTTTTGGTGTTCTTCTGTCTTGGGTGTCTCTAAACACTGGACTGGATTCTCCATTGGAATGTCGGACTGGATTATCAAACTGAACTGTGGGACTGGAATATGGGACTGGTTAGTGCATTACAGCAGTTTTAGCAATCTAATTTTGCACTATATTTCTTGAAAGATTGGCAATGTTAGCAGGGAATGATAATAGGCAGGGCATTTTTAATTACAAACTTAGTGTTGAATTTATCTCTACATGAGTGACTGCACCAAGCAGGGGCGAGGGGGTTCTAAGGCTACGTTCCACTGCTCTTGAGAGGTACCGATACTGGCAATAATGTGAGGTAAGGTGGGGCAATTTTGTGACAATTTTTTACGGATTAATTTCGTGCTTGGTGCATGCCTCAAACTGACATGTGCAAAACTTTTGGCAATGCAACTTTAGTAGATAAGTTATGCAGGCAAAGGTCTAGCATCACTGCAAGAATGTAGTCATTCATCCCTCGAGATAAATCAACTTTAAACTCACAATTAAAACACCCCGCCTTGCCTTAGGTCTATTGTCAGTTCCTGCTAAAAAGCCAGGCTCTATTAGGAGTGGTTTGATATGCAAACATTGGTTCAGGAGCCAATATACTATTCCAGACCCACATTCCAGTTTGATAATCCAGTCCCACGTTCCAGTCCCATATTCCAGTGGAGAATCCAATCCAGTGTTTGGAGACACCCTTCTGTCTTTGCTGCCTCATTCTCTTCTTCCTTTTTTGTTTTAAACGATTTCCCTCTGCCTTTTCTTTTCTTCCATTTCTTGCTTTCTCTGATCTTCATACGTGTGCAATTTACCAGCTGCAAGTATGTTCAAAATTACTAATTTTATTGCACTGCAACCCCTCGTGTTTCATATAGCCTAAGGGACTCCAGGCTCCATGACCTGTCCTCTTCTGAAGATGGGTTCTGTGACACCAGCCTTGAAAAGCACTAATGCCCCAGTGGTCCTCAGACCGTGATTGGTACTACAATTACCTGGTATATATATTGGCTTGAGTAAACATATTCTAAATCATTGTCTGTATTTTGTGAACACCAAGCAGCTAGGAAAACCTTTTGTCAGACTGTGGTCTGTCAACAGGATGCAAGTTGATCCCTTTTGAAATCTGTTGGCATGAGAGAGATAAAGATCGAGAAGCTAAACGCGACATCACTTGGATCCTGCATGGAATAGCCACTATGGTACCATTTTTGACATCAAGTCAGTACTCTCTTGTTATTGTTGGATCCATGTTGAGATAATGATAGCAATCAGGGTGTGCTCCGAACCAATTGTGAAACTTGTTGTTTAATGTAGTGCTCAGACATGCCAAGCAGGCAAAATTCTTGCCATTGTAGTACCTGGAGTTCAGTAATAACTGCTAGGCAGACTATTTGAGAAGTGAATTGATCACATCAAAAATGCTATAATGTACGTAGTGAATTTTCTGTATTCAATGGATTCTTATGACTATTATATGCTAACATTTACTTATTATTAGTATTGTCTGGTTTTTATTAACCCTTTAATCTGTTGCCATTTGTTACCCTTTGCTCTGCATTGCCTTGATTTCTCGTTTGTTGTTCCTTTAGGATGTCCTTTGCCTTTTTGCTTTCCTTCATCTTTTGTATGGCCTTACCCACTATGCTCAAGTAGATCTACTTCCTAAAAATATTATTCGCAAAGGGGAGTAATAAAATATATAAGAAAGTGGCATGAGTAGCATATGAGATACTTCCATAAAAATGGTGTGTGCTGAATCACAAACATTATGTGCTTTATAGCCTTTAAACCGATAGTTACTATAGCATCTGCTACAGTATATGTATGTCCAAAAACCAAAAATTGTATTTTGTAATATCGACTTCATAGTTTGAGTTATTCCTGTTTAAATTTTAAAGTTGCTGTCTTTTATTGTTTTGTTGGTATTTGTTTGATGTTGTCGTTTCATGTTTGTTGTGTGGTCTTGGTCTATGTTTAGTGTTTGCAAAAAAAATGAATACTTCACTACACTACAACCACTCCTTCCCTATAAATCTTTAGCCTCGTTCCCAGGCTCCACTGCCCAGCGTTTTTTGCACTTTGGAAAAACACGGGCTGCCCGTGTTTTTCCAACGTGCAAAAAACGCTGGGCAGTGGAGCCTGGGAATGAAGCTAATAAATCTTTTCACACATTATTTTGGTTTTGTACTGTATTGTCTCATAGGCCAGTTTTTGGGCTGCTGCTCGTGTGGTCGGACGTAAAAATCTATCTATCTATCTATGTCCTATATAATGCTTCCTGCAGGCTGCTGAGAAGGGCTCTACACCACTGCTAACTGGCATCATAATCAGCTGTGCACCTTTGTGTGTAGTTATCCTGTCTCCCATCTTTGGATACTATGTAAGCAGTGACAGCAGTGTGACCTTTATATAATTGGGGCGAGCCTGAGTGAGCACCACACTAGCGTGTTTGGTGGTACAATTTTGTCTGTACGTCCGTACGCACGTACCACATATGCTTTAAATAATATTTGCATGTTGTGCTCACGTACGCATTCAGCTCCATTCCACGTGGGTAGACTGTCAAGAGAATTTACTGGTTTCAACAGCAAGGCAGAAACCAAGACCTCGGAAGAAGAGACGTCAGCAGAAGATACTATTGCTCTAAGTACTTGTTAGACGATGCGTACGGAGGCCAGCGCCAACGGGAGAGTTAAGTTATGTAAGTTAGGGCATGGTGGTCTGGGGACATGCTCCCGTACGAAACTTTTGATGCTTTATAACTTAGGGGCCGAGGGTCTGGTGTATTACCATGTACTAGCCTCGTCCCAGTCTCCACTCCCAGCTTTTACTACATGCAAAAAAAACCTGCAATTGGAGACTGGGAACGAGGCTAACCATGTACTGTAATAGTGTCAAATAGTCCATTTAGTAATTTTTTGGATGAAATTAGCATTTGTGGCTAAACGTTCTCAAATAAACACTGCAGGTACCCTGGAGGTGAGTGAGTGCCAATGGATAGCAGGTGCCCTGGAGGAAAGGGAGTGTCAATGACGGAGAAGGGTAGCAGGTAACCTGGAGGAGGTGGAGGCCAGGTGGCAATGGGAGAGGGAGCATCAAAGAGAGAGAAGAGCAAAGGCAGGCCAGGCTCCAACAGGATCGGGAGCATCATAGGCAAACGTCATGCAGGCTATTCCACCTGGTGGAACTAGTTAATACATCCTACCATCACCAACTGGCTGTACCATTGTTTACCTTCTCAATATGTATCATTTACTCTGCCTAATCAGTAAATACATCTCCTAATACCACCTACATGCCTAATCATTAAATTATGTGTATCTGTCAGTTTGAGTGGATTTGAGTGGATGCACGGCGCTCGATCAGGCTCGCCCCTCTATGTTTACCAGTATCTTACCAGTATTACAATTACTACTCGGTTGCACTCAAAAGGCCGTGCAATAATACATTAGGTGCAGTAATACATGTATATTAGATGCATCAATGCATTAGGTGCAATAATACATTAGATGCATCACTACGTATGCATCACTGGGGAGGACAAGGGGACACTCCATGTCATTAACTAAAGTATCTGAGCATGCTTGAGCGTGTAATAGGTGTAATAGACTATTCACTGCAATAAGACTATTCACTGCGTACTATGGTAATTGTTCTATTCACTGCTTACTATGGACGAATTATTGTTTTATTTGCCTGTAACTATATATGGATATCTCCAGTAGAGACTGCTTGACTAGTTCTATTATGCTACCTGAACTTTGACTTGTTTGCTGTAAGCTGCCTATATATGGATATCTCCAGTAGATCTATAGAGACTGCTTGACAGTTGTATTATGCTACCTGAACTTTGACTTGTTTGCTGTAAGCTGCCTATATATGGATATCTCCAGTAGATCTATAGAGACTGCTTGACAGTTGTATTATGCTACCTGAACTTTGACTTGTTTGCTGTAAGCTGCCTGCAGCTAGTCTGTATACAAGCTGCATGTATGCACTATTGAGAGGAGTTCTCACAAGGTTGCTACTGGAAGTTCTGCCATATTGTGCACCATTTTCATTGTGTAACTCAGCCCTTCATCTGTAGTTACTGCTTGGTTGCAATCAAAAGGCCGTCGGCAATTATATATTGCATGGATGCACTTACGCTTCACTGCATGGGGAGGACAAGGTACAGAAATGGCACGGGAAAAAGTGGCTGCTACATTTAATGTGTACAAAATGATACTCTGCCCTAGATATAGTCATAAGCCTTTATGAGCCATACCTGTCCTTCTCGAGTGTTTTCATCAGTTACAGGACTGTTAACGTTACTGAAGAGTACCACTAAAGTACCACGTCGGTAAGTTGCTAAACAGGCAAATCAACTATCTTCTTTCTTGTTTCTTGTTTCTTTCAGTCAGGCTACAGCGATAATGGCTGAAGCAATTACACTGATATAAACGTGAAGAAGTGGCGGTATTCCTTCTGGGATAGCTATTGCATTCACACCATGCTGCAAAAACTCCAGGGTTGATTCAACCTATATCAGGTTGTCATTCCGGTACTTGCAGACATAGCTACTGCGCTGCTTGACTTAGCTACTATTGGGAAGCCATTTGGTGCCAGCATGTATTAATATTTGTGATATCAGCTGCAGTTTAATCCTGGAAATATCATGCTATAGTTATAGCTATATATGCTTTGAGAATTTAATGATACCATATAGCTGTTGACTTTTTGGTGCATAAACAATCAAAGATGTAATGTAATAAGCCACTGGTTGCCAGGAATTAAAATATCTGAGGTTGCTCTAGTTGTTTGGACCCAGTTCAGGTTACATGAGTTGCAAGTTTTTGAAGTGTGAATGGATGTGATGGGATGTTAGAAGCCAAGCATAGATCGTTGTGAACTTGTGTAGCTTCGGTAGGTGCGGTGGGCAATTAGCTATAGAGCTGGGATAAATTACGGTACATGCCAAATAGCTCTATATATAGCTACAAGCAACAACCAAAATAAGTCACACAAAAGATTAAAAAATATGAAAAGACATAGTGCAACTGATCACTTATCACGCAGTACCAATTATCACGTAGTAAGTATTACTGTACTCAAGCTGAAAAAAATTATTGGCTTACTAAACTTTGCGATAACCGATATAGCCATATTCACAGCCAATAAACAAATGCAGCACTTCACAACACATGACCACACACTATAACGTATCTGTATCCTTTACAACAACATACTCTAAACTGTATTGGTAGACTCAATATACTGCTTACTCCCCATCCTCCACATACATCAACCTCTCCTACTTGACATCCCACCTGTGAGAACACACTTTGAAATACTGTATTTGACAAACAGCATGCCCATTTGCGATTAAGATTATATACAAAAGCAGTTTTGAAAAAAATACCACAGGATTTACACATTACAATCTAACATCCCATCATCCCATTTAACAAGCACGACCTGGTTGCAAAAAGTAACCAAACACGGTAGGAACGACACCACAATACTTTTACGGATTCCCATCCCTATATCTTGACATTTTTGGGATTCCATCCCTATACGTCTTTTCATATTTTAAAAGTTTTTTGTGACTTTCATACTAGAGAGCATTCAGCATGTCATTGATTGCTTGAGTATTTAAATAGCCACAGTTACATCTACAGTCACCTCTTCATCATTTTCGCTAATATAATATTTCCAGATTCCTCAACTGGGTGCCAGGTTTATTTTACTGTCTGGACTCTGGCTGGTTGGAGGCTCCTACATCCTAATGAGGTAACTTCGTACGTTCTAAAATTTGGTGCGCAATTCAAAGCAACAGTTACCTTGCAATACTGTTACACTAATTACTTACTTCCTGACGTATGTTCGTCAGGAAGTAAAGTAAAGCGCATGTGATTGGCCAATCATTGTACTTTCGTATAATAAGAGACGTTACCATGACCACGCCCAATCGGTGAGATTTGTCTAATGTACAGCATACCAGTGGCAATGCCACGACTACATGGTATTGAAAGAATATAGCAAACCTTTTAGCATACGAGTGAGAACAGTAGCCTGTGAGCGGAGTTCATGGACTCCTGGTGATCTCGAATTATTCTGACTTCATTACACTGTTATTAGATTAGCCATATATCATTATCATGTCTCGTATATAGAGAAATTTTACTTCAGTAAAATGTGCATGCATGGGATTAATCTCATCACATCGTCTTGTCGATCTTTATATACAGTTTTGTTGACGCCATGCCATCTGGTTGGGTGTTCATCACTTTCAGTATCCTACTGAGGCTCACTGGGGGAGTTGGTACTGCTATGTTTCTCACGTCTGTCTTCACACAGCTACCAGAACTGTTTCCACATTCTGTGGGCACAATGACTGTATGTGTACATAAGAAGTAGTACAATAGCCAGCAATAGTGATCCTGCGGTATATTTTCTATAGGGATTTGTAAATGTGGCTAGCTGCTTGGGATTTGGAATTGGTGCGCCCATTGGTGGACTATTGTATTCAGTTGAGTTAAAGGACTTGTGTATAGTTCAAGGCTAATTTTGAATTCAATGCTATGCCTTTTATATCCGTAGGTGGGTGGATTCAGGCTGCCATTTCTGACTGTTGGTGGTGTCGGTTTATTCATCCTTTTCCTAGCATTTTTTTTAATGCAAGAAAATAGTAAGTATTTACTCAATGTAGGACTACAGCAAAAATACTTACACTCAGAATATATGATGATAGCAGAGTTGTTTTCCTTCTATTCAGACTCAGATTGTAAAAGGCAACTGCTATCCCCTATAACAGCAATGAAACTCCTAAGCAACTTCATATTTCTTCTTCTAGGTAAGCAGACCCACTCAAAGCTAGCGGATAAGCATCTATTGCAGGGCTCTTAATGGTCTTCATACTATTATAAATCTTACCCTCACTTTAGTTTTTACGAGTATTTTGTGTTGGGCGTCATGGGGTTACTTTAACCCTACATTGGAACCATTCCTATCAAGCCAGGTAGGTACCACAACAACTCCAAGATATACAAAAGGAAGAAGGCATAATTGTATTCAATTTGCAGTTTCACTTAGATAAACAACGGACAGGACTAATCTTTCTGTCTCTTTCGACTGGGCCTATACTATGTGGACCACTGATCGGAAAGCTTGCAGATAAATTTGTAAGTCATTGTACATGCAGGCTCTCAAAGGATTTGTTGTATTAATATGGTTTATTCGACAGGGCCCTAGAAAGTTCATAATTGCTGGCTCTGCTATAGATGCTGCTGCCTTCTTCTTCTTGGGTCCAGCAGACTTCATTTCACAACCGTAAGTAATTTTATAAAACCTCTAGCATTGCAAGGAAAGTTCAAATATTGCACTCTTTCATGCAGGCAACTGTGGATAACGATAGCTGCATCGGGCCTATTTGGATTTGGGATAGCACTAATGTTTGTGCCCATCTTCAAAGATATGCTGGCTGTAGCCAAGTGAGTATTATAAGTTGGATGTACGAAAAGCTGCTAGCCTCAAATGACTATCTTGTACATGTTTGTGTATTTAGGTCAGTGGAAGACTCTGAGACCACTTCCATGATTGTGGCTGGGATTGCCTCCTCTGCACTGTCATTTGGGTATTCAAAAACCACAATTATTTTGAAAGATAGTGTGGCTACAAAATATTAATTTTATACGCAGGGAGTTCATCGGCCCCATTATTGGTGGTGGTTTTACACAAGTTATGGACTTTCCAACAAGTACAATGGTACGTTGCATACTATCCCCGAAATTAATTATAATTGAAATTCCTGCATCATGTATAATACGTTATAGGGCAGTAAGAAGTTTGTTGCCATACAATGTGTGCATGTATCACATTAAAGTATACAAAAGTCTATGTCCTGTGTATATATGTACCTAGGTGTAGCATATTATCCTTGAAAAAGGGTCAATTAAGGGAAACTTCCATATGGTCACCTTCTAACCTCGTACCCAGGCCTTCCGTGCCCAGATTTTTCTCCACGGCTGCGAAATAAAACCTGGCCGTGGAAGGCCTGCATGTGTATGACGTTAGTCACCTTCATATCCTGCATCATGTATAGGAAATTGATAGGATTGTAAAAACTTATGTTGCCATACAGTGTGTACATGTAGCCCACAAAATTCTGTATCGTGCATATAGCTACGTATATGTGTATACTTATAGATACACAGTATAGTGCAGGCAGCAGTCGAGCTGGCTGAAAGTAGTTCCAGTATAGATGAAAGCTGGCAAAATGGAGACCCATTTTTGCTTGGAATAGCTAACTGGATAGACTCGCTGCCTCTAAAGCCCATCAAAAGCCTCCAGTCAAACCTGACTCTCAAACTATCAGCCCCGCCCCATCAGTCAGCTCCACCCTGACGGTGTTTCGTAGCTCAAGTAATTTCAAAGAGTTTTCGAAACATGCTGTACCAAAGAACACCACTAAAAAAACACTGGGCATTGAACAACTTTTATTCAAGGCTACAGCATAGTAAACAACATTCAGAAGACCCCTACCCAATATATTCTCCTGACAAAGGAACCCTAGCTCCTTAATAAATGGCTTTCCTTGTTTATGTTAGAGACTAGGAAGTAGATGGCTCAGAGTATCTTCTGAGGACACTTCATCAGATTTTATGTGGTATCCAGAAATACACGAGGGAGAATGTGGAAGAACTCTTCAAGATGACTATCATTTCTGTGCGGTTTCCGGGGAACGTATGATAAAGAATTCCAGTGTTTTCAGAATTGGTGCTGATGTCAATCATGCTGAGATCATGACTGTGGAAGAAGAAACACTGTGGAGTGCTGGTGTACTCAGAGTCTCCTTCCCTAAGGCTTTGCTCCGTGCCATTTTCTTCCTGAATGGCAAGAACTTTATTGCTTGTGAGGAGTTCCAGAGTAGGGACAATTGGACATAAATGCCTAGATGCACTCCGTTGCTATGAAAATACATCAGAGCATCAGTACAGGCGTGTGTCAGCAATCCTATCACACAGCAAGTTATAGAGTCCAAGCCCAGTAGAATGTTGTATAGATAGCATGACTGCTATAGTGCTATCAAACAACTGAGTGTGCAGGGTTCTGCCCACGATGGTCGGCGGTGGTCGCCCTCGACCAGCTCTGTCGCAATCCGACCAGTACTTACCTCTCTCCGACCAGCACTAAGCTCAACCGTACTAAAACTTACTGCGTGCACAAGTGATCGATGCCGAACTCTGAAGAGCCGGATTTGTCATATCCGCTGTCTTTTATTGCTTTGCATGGATGGCTGTAGTAGATGGTATTCCAACAAATTCAGCGAAGATTCCATTGCTGACTTGATTTGGTAAGTGAAATAACAGCTAAATACTACATTACGACTTTCAGTACGCCATTTTTTGTAGACAGAAACGCGTCAGTGGTGGCATCATGTGCGTGACGTATATCACGATAATAATGTGCCATCTGCGAAAGTCTAGTTGCAGTGTTGACCACCACTCAGACAATCCTGGGCAGAACACTGAGTGTGTTTCCCATACATCCTGCAGGCTTGGACTCTAACTAATTTGTAGTCCCAATTCTGTTACAGTAATGGAAGAAACAGCCAGATTGTTTTCTGAAAACATCCTATGGCTTAGACTGTAGACAGAAAGAGATTGGACCTACCAAGTATCTGGGGTGATACTTTATATATCACACAGGATTTCCTGGGTGATATCTAAAATATCACACGGGAAGCAGTGGGCCTGCAGCTGTTCTTCTGTATAACTGTGTACATTGTATACTAGTACTAGAGTCTGCTCTAGCTGATATAGCAGCAGTACTGGAATCTTTGAACTACCCACACAGTGGGCTTCAAGTACTCTTGGCAGCTACCTGCACCTTGGACCACTCCAGCCACACCCACTTTGAATGCGGGTGTGTGTGTATGTGTGTGTGTGTGTGTGTGTGTGTGTGAGTGAGTGTGTGTGTACTTGTGCCATTAATATAAACACAAATACATGGCCTGGCCCCAGAAGTCCTACCTACACAATTATTTAAACGACAGTTAACGAAGTCTAGCAGTTCTTGAATGACCCAATAGACTTTCAATTTAATGCTAAACTGATACAGTTTACCTTGTGCTACAAGCCATTTCTTAGGCCGAGTTATGAGCGTGCAAATTATTGTATTTTTTTCGAAGTTCACTGCTTCATATTCACAACAATATTTCTACACAGCTAATGATAGTTACATATATTTAGTAGACAAGAAGGTGTTATAGCTATAGAAAAAGAATGGCTCCAGCTCTGTGCTTTGCTCCATGTTATCCCAGAATTCAAAAGTTGTCAGACCCGCTAGTGCAGGGTAGTACAATGACGGTCGGCAGCATTTCAGGAGTGCGGTCCAAACTAGAACTACAACATACACAACAAAGACACCAAATAGGTTTTGAGATACAGCTGGGCAGAGAAGCTGCCGTTTAGACAATCCCAGCCTCCATACATTACTATATGTAGAGCATAACTGGAAGCCGGTGTTCACCTAATTATCGATGGCTTAGCGTAGACTGGTATGCCATTTGGTGTAGAAAATATCCCGTGGAGGCATCACGTGTGATCATGTGTAATGAGTTATACCCTGTTATAAACTAATCATGACTGTATGTTTTGTTGTACTTCTGGGCCTGTGGAAAAAGCTACTATGCATTAGAGAGAGACTTCCAGAGCCTTTGATCTACCCATGCAGAATACTACTATTAAGGGAAACTCCCACATGGTTAGCTTCATATCCTGCATCATGTTGCCATACAGTGTGTACATGTAGCACATTAAGTATACAAATTTTGTATTGTGTATACATGTGTGTTTAGGAGTAGCTATATTGTTATAGTGTCTTTTAAGGTGCATAATGTAACTAAACTCTCGATTTTCCTAGACAACAATTATATAATAATATTATGCTCTGTTTTTTTTTTAGGTATTTGGAGTAATACTCCTAGCTGACGTAAGTTTATGTATATAATACACTCTGTTTATTCCAGGCCATATAATCTAATCAAAATGGAATACAGCAGTGTGTATAGCCTAGACTCCGACTATGAGTCAATATACTATTAATAAGTAACATCTGGGGCTATCTGTTGAGCTAAAATTAAAGTCCACAATTCATACTTGTTGGATGTGGTTAATGTTTGAAAATTAGGCATCACTACGTTTCTCCTTCGTATAAAAAATGTGGACACCGAGTCTTAGTGTGTTTATGGTAGTCTCTTTTGCAATCCCACAGGGATGTTTATTGCTAGGAGCAACTCTCATTGATCGATGGGCCAGAGGATAGAGTTGGAGTTTTAATTACACTTTCAAGTCAAAAGACATTTCCGTGGGGGGCTTTAACTAAAACTTAATGTAAACACTATTAAAAGCACATGGGTAGTTTTGTGTGTATGAGTGATGCAAAGGAAGGTAGCTGTAGCTGTATGAGCAAAGCAAGTTGCCTATTGTAAGTGTAATTATTCCAAATGGCAACAGAAATTTATCCAATTACATATGAAAACTGAAGCATCTCTCAATCGTTACACATGCGCATTCATTTAGCCCTACTCCAGTCCCCCTAAACATTTACTCCCACTTACCCCAATTACCTATATACGCTACACAATGTTATGTATCTGACTAGGCACATACATATGGGGTGCCAAATATGGTATAATTTTAGAATATTGCCATATTTATGACACTAAAATATGCTGTATTTAGTAAATCCAGAGAAGGCTTTAGTAAATTCAGAAATGGATTCAGTAAAGCAACAACCTTAAAAGTGGTTATCATGTTTAGGGAGATGAAACATCTCTCATTTACTAAAGTGGACAGAGAATATAGTAAGTAAATTATGGAATGAGATAAACGATGTATTTAGAAGCTTTAAACCGGATGATTGATTGGTTGGCAAGGATTGTAGCTAAGTTTGTTGGATTTAACACTGATTTTCTAAACACTGAAGCACTGTGGACTACTAAATCGGTTGACTGATTCACTAAAGCTACAAAGAAATTTGAACTAAAATACATAGCTAAGTCTTAGTAGATCAGTAACTACAGGTATACCAAAATGGCACCTCTTTAGTAAAATTAAGGTTGTTGATTTAGTCAATACATCTCTGGATTTAGTAAATGGGTCTCTGAAATTATACCATATTTTGGCACAAATGTCCCCCCATAGGTACAGCGTAAAACATAAGGCAGAGGAGGAAGAATTGTATAAAAGAACTGTTATATAATTGTAAAAAGATCTTTGACTATAGCCAAGAGAACCCAGAGCGCCAGAACCCACCCAGAGAAATAGTATAAAAGAGGAGAAAAAAGACATCTTCCCTCTAGGAGGAAAGTTCCTTGTTCCCAGTTTAATCATTATGTCTCCCCAAAACCAGCAGGCCAAAAAAAATTTAAGTTCGGAAGATAAGAGGTTAGCTAGTACATTTAGAAGATAGAAAGGTGGGGAAAAAGTCATCACCAAACTGTGCAGTTACAGGCTGGGTGGCTTCTGTTTTTTCCCGTGGTCCTGGGTTTTTCTTGGCTATGGTAGAGGCTCTCAACAGTTTTTATTATTTTCTATCTATAATTTTTGCTGTAGTGTGGGTAATTTGGGGTATGTGGGAGTGAATGGTTTGGGGGACTAGAAAGGCTCTAGTTTAGCCAATTTAACATGAACGTACCATCAAGACTCAAAGCCATGCTGGTTTACACTGTTAACACAAATGATGGAGGAGACGCACTTTACAGCTACTCGCTGGTTCGGCTGCGCCGGTGAGTAAATTCGAAGAGCACCACTAAAAAAGACAGACACAAGAGTGACTTAGAAGATCTGGAGAAGCAGCCTCAGGTTGTGAAGAAGAACGAACTTCGAAATGGAAGAAAATGCTTACCATCTTGCTTGAGTGCCAATTCGTCAATACTGCATATTCCACCTTTTCCAGATGAGGTTGGTGCAACACCCCATCATGGAGTACGGTATTATACTCAATATGTATGGTAGCTTTTAAAAAATGGCTGTGGTATTGACTGTACTGTGTACAAAAGGATGCGTGCAGAATTCTGCTGTGGATGTAGTCATAAGCATAGCTACCTGTCATTCTCGAGTGTTTCGTAAACAACAAAAACTGACAATGCTGCTAGAAAGTATCGCTATGGGCTTTGCTTGTAGAAGAAAACTTCTAGACTGAGTCTGACTCTACTGGTGTGCAGTACCATACATAATATTATCTTAGTTTGAAGAGCAGCTCTAATATAAATTTTTTTAATACATCAATTGTTGCTATCATGTAGCGCCAGGCTATAGAGAAATTGTGATATGAAAAATGGTATCAGCATTGTGCATGCTATTACCACTCAAAAATTAATGGTACCTGCAGTCCCTATACTTAAACCTTGTAATGTCTCATTGAAAAAAATACCCAGTAATTTTATAATTGATCTGTATATGCAGGTGTTCTTTAACAATTAGTGGAACGCTCAGGAAGATGTCTCCTCGGAGTGGAAAATGGCCATATCTCATCCTCCTACAAGACAAAGAACAAGTGCAGCAAGCGATACTGCCCAAGAATCAAAGATGGAGGTGGAAATTATGTTAATGACTCTGCCATAATGTGCATTACCTAAAAATCCAGTTTTATCCCCATCGTCTGCGGCTAATACACCGTCAAAGGTGGAAAACATTTTAATATGATGTAAATATGAGTCATCAGAGTCCAGTTGTGATCATAGTTCTATCTCGTGTATATCATCCAGGTCTTATTATTTTTGTGTTCATACACTTCTTTTCTCTTAACATTGCTACCATTGTTCAATTAATCCAGTAGTGTCCACGTATAGCTTTTTTGAATGACTTCTACTGTCAGTGTACCTTCATGGTATTTGGGTCTTTAGTATTGCGTAACTACCAGCAGCCCTTCATGTTTGCTACAGTTGCTGTGAGTGTTTCCAATTCACTGCATGTGATGTATCTATCATGCTGAACCTCCATAGTGGTTAAGTTCACATAGGGTTAAACTGTGTGCAACAGTTAATTGTCCCGTATGTATAATGTAGACATAATTATAAGAACACCAAAGTTTGATGGGTGTGGCAGAAATTTTGCATTTCCATACATGTACATAGTAACGATTGGTGAAGGTGCTCAGATAACCCACAGTGGTCACCTACCATTGACTAAGGCCACAAACATTCTCATTCCTGTCTGTACAGAATGTAATTATAATTTTTTTTGTGTGGTAAAAAGTTGTGCAATACACGCACAATTTGCATAGTCCCTCTGCTCTGTAGGCTAGAAATGATATGCACCTTCCTCAGTCATATGCATGCTAGAAGGAACAGCAGCCAACTGATAGCTAGAGGTGTATTCCATGATGATATATACTTGACAATAATTGCTTGCTGGCAGTTGATTGCTTGACAATTGCATAGGCATTCCTCGAAAGTGACTGCACAGCAGCCACACAAACACACATCACTTCTGCCCACAATTTTGACTGCCATTTTTAGCTTACTGTAGCCCTGGCTCCTAGCAACGCCATAGCTATCCCGACTCTTCACAGATTGTGGTGGCAGTCTCTGTAGCCACCTTCTTCGGTGATACGTCCTGCTTCAAAACTTGATGGCGTTTCAAGTACACATTCACAAGATATAACAAGTTTCATCCTTACTAGCTACTGTCTGTAAACCCTCAAATCGTCAGTTAGAAACACTTTTAGAACAGAGATGGAGAGACAAAACCAATTACTTTACTCCGCTTCCGCATATGCGGTGCAGGGTAATGACTTTTCTGCATCATTACACATTTCTACTGGATAGTAATGGTGAGGGTGTGGCCTAACCCAATCATTTTTCACACACATACAAGTACATGTTTTTGTCATAATAGCTATAGCTACCTGTGGATCTTCTTCCTGGACCCAGAGAGTTTGAGAGACTCCTTGTGGACAGATATGTCGCTCTGGGACATGGACAGCTCTCCAACTCTGTCCTCCCGGGTAATAGTGTAGCTGACCAGACGTTAGAATCGCGGATCGTGATTTCTGTTGCTGCATAGTAATTATTAACCAATCAACGGTTTTCTGGCCGGAAGTGTATACATTTTGCAAAACCCATAAGCAAGTGCGAGCCTTGGAGGGTATAAAAGCGGGCGTTTCGCGCCGTACTTCGGGTCACCTCGCAGAGTTTATCGCTGTGAGCGCATGCAATGTTTGGGAAGACACTAGAGTAAGGCTTCGGCTTCTCTGGTTCAGTCAAGTTCGCTTGACTGTCAGCCAGTGGCCAGACCCAGTGCCCTTCGGGGCATGCTAAAGGTCTGGTCGAGTGCTGGTCGCTTCTTTCGGGAAGCCCGGTTGAGGATGGTAAGAGTGGAAGGAAAACTTCCACCGTGGTCTCGGACGATACGGCCTAGGATCCGTCCGGGTTCCTCCCTTGATCCTTCCTCAATAACCGGAGTCCTTCCTGATAGGAGACCAAGCAAGGGCATGTAGCTTCTGTTCCCATAGGCCTTCGGGGGAAATCCTGGTCAGTTGGCTGGCAGAGTGATGATCTGCCCAACCCTCTGGCAGTATGGCCTTTGCGCCTTTTTACTGTCAGGGGGGGGAATGCCTTAGACCAGGTGGGAAGCACAGGGGCGTGGCCCCCCTTTTCGATTGACACACTGCAGCATATAGCTGCGCTGTAGACTCTAACCTACTGAGGTTCAGTCCCCAGCTCAGTATGTGCTGAACGCCAATAGGTTGCCGTCTACCGCTAGCTCGACTCAAACCACTAAGTTAGTATGTGCTGAACCTCAATTGGCTAATGCACTCTAATGCTACATGTATAAAGTATAATATTGATACCATGTACTGAAGTATAGAGTACACCTCATCATTAAGGTACAGTTCCTGAAGAAAGCAGAGCACCGCATCAGTTTGGTATTATAGCATGTTAAGTGTGTCTAGTAGGTATGTTAACTCAGGAGGATCTCTAACAGTAAGTTGTGCTACTTCACAATTGGGTCTTCACAATGTAGTATATCTCATACAGGCAATACAGAAGGAGCTATTAGAGATCAGAGCAGCATTACTGTATGTGGAAACACAATTCTATGTGATGTGTGAAAACAATTGAAGGTCTCCGAACCAGAGTGGTCTAACCCACAGATATTGAACTTGCCCCCAGATATTGAACTTTGATCATATGCCAACAGAGTATGCAATTTGTGCCATTTCCAGTAGCTACCATACTTCTTAGATTATTTTAGCAGTTGCGTACAATAAATTTCCAAATTGGATGAGAGTGTATGTGATCTGTGTATGTTATCTATGATGTGATATTGCCTACTAATCATATCCGTTTCTGTTATGCTGAAAGAAAACTTCTTACAATCATAGAGTTAACCATAGTGCATATTGTAAAGCTAAGCTAGTTACTCGTGAAATGCAGCTTGCCCAAACGAGGGCAGATCATAGTCCCCAGACGACTTTTTGCCCTCCGTCGGAAGGGCGAAAAGTCGGCTAAACGAGACTAGGCCAGATCATAGTCACGCGTGACTACACTGATTCCGCAGGCCCAATATAATAGGGGTGGGGCTAGATCGCAATCGAGCAGGATCCTAGCCCCACCCCTATTCCTGCTGGGAACGAGGATTCGGAATGAGATTTCCCGGGGATCATGAACCACCGCAGAACACGAGCTAAGAATGGCGCTGGAGGAAGGAATGTATCGGACCAGAGATAGCCTAAAGAATTTTTTTATCAAGTAAGGTCTATGGAAGTAGTTCCACAAGCCAGGCCCGTATGGCTTGCGGAGCTAGATTTTCTATTAAATGCCCATTGATGCCATAGCAACATACCGTACTATCAGACCCTCTGCAATTTTCCATCCCTGCTTGGGGGCAACTGTGCGCTCTATGCGAGTACTTCACTGATATCACTGGGCTGTCACAACAAGAGCATAACAAGGCCACCGCGAGATAATTTCCAGCTTCTCATCCTCTGTGAACTCAAAAATGTATGTGGGCGGACACAAAAATAACAAAAGCACACCAGAAAACATGGCACGTGACTTGTAAATTATCAATTCTTGACTCACGCTGCTGACCAGAAGATACCTGTAAGTGCTACTTTGGAGTACTTTCTTGGTCCAAGTACCGATTTACAGTCAGAAACGTTGGTAAATCAACTGAATCTCTCTCCGCTTTTGCCGCTCGCTTCTATCTGCAACAGTATGCGGCGGTTTATACAGCGAAGTACCTGTGTGTGTGTTTTAGTAACATTTCCCGGAGCTGTATGTGGGCGGGAACGAGAAACAGGAAATAAACTCGCTGTGAGAAGTACAAAGGAAGCCATAAATGTGGTAGAAATCAGATGCATGTAGTGAGGGAGGAGTAAGGTGGGACCCTGATTACTAAAATGCCGTATATTCTGCTTAATGTACGGTGAATATTGAAAGACGATAGCTTCAAACTCGCAAAGACTGAGCACGCAGATGCAAAAGGTTTACCAGCTCTGGGATTTCAAATGTACATTGATTGGTCTACAGCTTGCCAAGGCCCATTTTGTCCATTATGGCTAGCCTCGTTCCCAGTCTCCACTGGCCCAGCTTTTTTTCCCCACATAATATTACATGTGAAAAAAGCTGGGAGTGGAGACTGGGAACGAGGCTACATTTTGGTCATATTTGTGAGTTTCATTCAGTAGTACCTAACGTGACAGTGTCACAACTAGATTGTCTGACTTACTGTACTGAAATTTTGGCTTTATTTTGGCTTTGTCCATCTCTAGATAACCAGTGTCCTTTCCACCCATTTCTCAGTTGTACATTGTACCTGGCCAGAAAACCCTTTGCAGGTCTTAATTTTTGATTATTCTCTGAGCACCTGAGGCTTTGGTGATGATGTAATATCAACAAATAGCCCCTGGCAATGTCCAGTTGTGTGTAGGGTTACTACTCTCCCTCAAAATAAGTCCATGTATGGTATGGAGTCCATGTATGGTATGGAGTCCATGTATGGTATGGAGTACATGTGCCAAGAGACCATATTTTCCATCACTTTTTTCCTTTCATGTGTGTTTGACAGAGTAGAGCTGTGCAAGCTCACGTCTGGTGGTGCTGCAGTCGGCATTCTCAGGGAGACAAGCCAACTCACAGCCAGCAGGGCCAGTATTGTAGGCGGGAGACAAGGTGCGTGTGTGTGTCTGTGTGTGTGTGAGTGTGTGTGTGTACGTATGTGTATTCAGATCGAGTGTACACGGCTACAATTCCAAGCTTGAATGTTACATGTATTTTATTTCCTACTCAGACACGGAAACATGGATATTTCGTTGGCAAGAAAAGGTTTTTAGTCAGGTGAGCACTTCATAGTATCACTGTACATTTGCATGAACTTACAGTAGCCCAGTGCCCGGCTACCATGCCTTCAGATTTATGTTGCAGCTGTCTACACAATGAAGCTAGGGATGTGTACAAGACTGGCTTGGGTCTCAGTACATGTGTGCTCCGTACTCATGCACAGCCAGCTATTTAATATGTGCCTGTCCACTGGTACAACTGATACCTTGCTAGTTCTGTATCATTTGCTGGCCCATGATAGCCTCATTTCCAGTCTCCCCTCCCACGCACGCAAAATGTTTGAGCGCATGGGAGGGGAACCTGGGAACGAGGCTAGGCCCACAAAGTACGTAGCAAGATTTGAATTAACACAATTTAAAACACACAGTCAGATAGCAGATACACAGTTTGTTTTCCTCTTGCTGCTAAGTATCCATTTTCATACCTATACATGTAGCTAAAATTAAGGCTACTCTCAAGCCCTGCTTTAGCATTTTTATGGATATGCACCCAGCTGGCATTTAACCTTGTACCCAGGCCTTCCACGCCCAGATTTTATCTCGGCAGCCGTGCAGATAGCACTAATTACATATTCCATGTTTTTTTGTTTGTTTGTCCAGCTGTGCATCATTCTATCACATGTGTGTACTATGGTGTTACTATGCAACACATGTACAACTGGAGTTTGCAGGTGGACATGGTAGCACAGCTGCTGACGTCTGTAGCTACTTCTGGCACACAAAGTAGTTACAGTTGGAATTGGCTGGGTCCTACTGGCAAGTGCTACTAGCGGGTTTAGTAGCTATGCAAAGCTTGCCTACTGCTCCTCTGCTCAGGAGCTCCAGTAGCTCAGTGGGTAAGAGTATCCAAAGATCCTGGATTCAATCCCCAGCTGAACTTTGACTTTTTTGATTTTTTAAAAATGTTATTTTCGATCTGGTATGCATGCTGTCATGGCGCTGTTGCAATTCAGTTCTCACTTGTGGAGTTGCTTCGTAATTCAGAAATGACCAGAGTTCCCACACTCTTACTTTTGAGAAGGGGTGTGGCTAGGGAGGGGATGAGTCTAGTAGGCCACACTGACACACTAATGCACCCACCCACCTCAGCACGAAGAGGAGTGCTATGCTGATGCCAACAACTGCACTACTCCCCTGGAAGACAAGTATCACCAAGACATCCTGACTCTCAGGTTTGTTCGGTACCACTTAGGAAATTGCATCATCTGGCAATATAAAGTCCTTCTGATGCACTTTGTTGCTACTTTTAGACAAATGTATTACATGGTGTCTAACAGCTATCAAAAGTACACATAGCCTTAAATTCTTGGTAACTAGTGGGGGGTGGGACTACCCTGGCACATAGCGTTACTGTAACAATACTTGGTCCACATTCATTTGTATTCAAATTACTGTACATGTTCCCTCAGTTTGTATCATCAATCATCCACTCCCTCTGGGACAATACACTGTAGAGTATCCACTGAAGAGTAGTAGATACATTATGATTCTTTTACCACTCCAGAAACGAGGGAGGGAGACCGAACTGCCGACTTTTTTCCTACGTGGACAACGACCAGTTCCACGGCCAAGTGGATGAGGTGGGTCTGCAGTGATTATATTGTGGACTGTGTGTCCATGTGGAAATTGAAATAGATGCTTGATCTTTGCCATGCCCTATACTATCAACTACATGTGGCTAAATGACAGCTGCTATGTAATGCTCTTTCCTGAGCTGCCCCTCCCCTCCCTCCTCAGGTGGGACAACTCCCGACCGACTCCAACACGCCAACGTTTGCATCCAGACATTTCAGTTCTGTCAGGAGAAGGCACATCGGTAGGAGGACGGAGTAAGTGTATACATGTATAGTAGGTTCCTGAATATTGTTACATTTCAGATGGCCTGGGGGCATTCCCGGGGAAAGTCCTTACAAATGGCACTTTAAGTGAATTTATGGGTATATAAATGGCATGGCAGAGCAAGGCCCATTACATAAACATAACCATTACTAATTAATGGAGACAATTGTCTGTGGCCCCAAAGCATTACTTATAGCAGGAACACCTCCAATAATTAGGACACTTGGTCTGGTTGGTGTTCCACTGTTAACACTAGCTGCTGCAGGGAACACCTCCAATAATTAGGACACTTGGTCTGGTCCCATGGTGTTCAGTTCCACTGTTAACACTAGCTGCTGCAGGGAACACCTCCAATAATTAGGACACTTGGTCTGGTCCCATGGGTCTGGGCACGAGACTATGTTAACACTAGCTGCTGCAGGGAATTGAGCTCTGGAGTGAAAGCCTAGCAATGCACGTGCACACTCACAAATTTTGATGCACACTTCTGTCTTAATAATTACTGGTATTATTCCAGCATATGACTCCATGTGTTACCTCAGTAAACTGAAAACCGAGGTTATTTTGCATGAGGGAGCTAAATTAGTAATGGCCTAAGAGGTAGTTGTTGCACATATTAGTGAGCAACCAGGGTGGCTGGCAGTCTGTCACTATCATTATGCCGTGTACACTCTAGATGGCTGCAGAGAGCATGCAGAGCCCTGGATCAGTTGCTAATTAGTCTTGGTGTCATTTACAGCTGGGCAATAATCACTTCCCTACTCTGGAGGTGTCTTTATTATTACGGTGTCCTTATTAGCAGGTATTGCTGTCACAGTACCTTGGATTATGTATTACATTGCAGTGTTTCATTTAGGAAAATCCCCAATGGGGGAGGGGGGGGGGGGGCAAAAGCAGATCAGATGAAATTTTGGAGGGGCACGTATAGTGACCTCAATTTTGAGGGATTGAAATCCCCAAGGGGGGGAACAAAATTTCCAAGGGGAGGGGGGGGGCAAACGCCTCACTCCCCCGTAAATGAAACCCTGCATTTCTGTGAGATGTGTGCTCCACTTATCTGTGTAGCTGTTTCCTCTGTCTGACCACCGGCTGTCTTCCCTCTCCAGTAGAGCTCCCCCCGTGAGGAGGCAGCCCCCGGTCTCAGAGCGACCCTCGGAGGAGGAGAGGATCTCCCACCGCATCATTACTCCCCCTTCCCAGGTCATGTACATCATGGCCGACCTCAGGAGGATGGACGGGTGTGTGTGTGTGTGTGTGTGGTGGAATATCCTGTGTGTGTGTGTGTGTGTGGTGGAATATCCTGTGTGTGTGTGTGTGTGTGTGTGTGTGTGTGTGTGTGTGTGTGGAATGTCTTGTGTGTGTGCATTCACAGCCACTCCATGCACCACCGTGGTATAATCATGTTCCATCTCTCTCCTGCTCCTCTACAGGCATGACCTCACAGATGAGCACATCTTATGCCGCATCACAGTAAGTTTTGTTTGCAGCCTACGCACACCTATAGCTTGTAGCAATGCCACTTGTGCCCCAGTGTCCTGGTGATGTTACTCTCCTGGGGTTCCATGGTGTACTACTAGAAGCAGAGACTCTTTTTTGTTGTGGGTTATGAAGAAAGAGAGTGGTTACTTCCCTTTTTGATTTTTTTTTGTGACACAAGGAGTGTATGCCGGAAATGTATGTCTAATCCAGGGGCAGCAGAAGCATTTTTAGAGTGGTCCGGCCTGACAGAGGCCACCCAGCAACCGATATTTCTGTGCAGAGTGCAGGAGCCTTTCCTGCATATGCAAAGGAAGCCACACTCACTGTCTGCCACTAGTGGTAATATACCATATTCGGTTAAGATGACTTCAGGCATTTTTGCTGCCATGGCAACAATAATTCCTTGCGTGTAATGTTTATTGCACAGAAATGTCATCTTTCAAATTTGAAGTAAATTGGACATTAAATGGAGTTGATATGACGTCACAAACTTATACACATTTTATATGGGCCCATATGAGGGATTTGATCTGGAGGCGTGTAGAACTGCCACTATAATGACTTTGTGAATGCAGATACTACTACAAACACAGCATGCGAGTGTGTTTGGCTGGCAAACAGAGTGTATATGCATACTATCAACTTTGAGTGAACACTCGCAGGCTGAAAGCACTTCATATCCCCCACACAGTGTCCCTGTATGCATGTTGACAAGGTTAGAGACAATAAACCAAGCATGTATATAACACACCAACAGCTGCAGCATGCTGACATCAAGCAGGTATGCCTGTAGTCGTACACAAATGCATACTGTGTATACGTACATGTAGGTCTATTAAATATTCCTACAGCTGATGGGATGCATAGCCTTGTCATCGCCCTGTCTGCTCAAGCCATAAGAAGCTGAAAAACAGAATTTGAAATGAGACCACGCAATATAAAGGAGTCAGTTAATTATTAATGGTGTGGAGTAAATAACTGGATGTCTTATTCACATACACCCAGTGTAGCCTGTAGCTTCCTCTTGTGGAAAGGAATGAGAGGGAGAGAACCTTATCACATGTGTTACTGTACCTGTTCCATCCAGGTGGACAGCCATGGAGTGGTGTCAGTCAAGCCAGACTTTAACCAAGACAGGCCAGCCCACAGGGTCGAGAGTAGACACAGAGGTGTGTGTGTGTGTGCGTGTGTGTGTGTGTGTGTGTGTGTGTGTGTGTGTGTGTACATGCATGCATATCATTGTCCTGAACAGTTCCCTTGCCATTCACTTAAGGACCTTCAGTTGTTACGGTAGAGCTGTGAAGGGCCTACGATTAAGGGCCTGCCCTCCTGCATTCTACCAAAACTTGTAGCTTGTAGCATACGGTCGACATTGCCGACTTTGTCTTCAATGCAGAGGTGTTTGAGTACCGGCTGGAGCATGCATCAGAGCCCATCGCACACGAGGAGAGGGCCAAGGAGCGGAGGATACTCTCCGAGGTATGGTGGCTGCGAGTGTCCTTATTATTCAAGGAATTTAGGAATGAAGCACAAACGTAATAACTCGTTGCACCAGTGTGAATTTAAGAACCTCTGGTACCAACAATGATGGCTATTCTGGTAGTAGCCTTACTATTCAAGGAATATAGTTTGGTCATATTTTTGAGACTTTCAATGGGAGACGTGCATAATGCTAATTAGAGCACACCAAAATAGAACCATTGCCCCTAGCAACCCAAATGTTTCAGCAACAGTAGTATTTCAGGTACTAAAGAAACCCTCCAAGGGACTATAGCTGTTTCCCGGTGTTGCTGAAACATTCAAGGCAGAATATGCATACATTTTGAATGGTGGGGGTGTAAGCTAACCCCCACCATTCAAAACGTTCTAACTTCTACCCTTCATATTTCAGCAATAAAAAACAGCTATGGTTCCCAAACCTGAGGTTTTCTTAAGTATCTTAAATAGTACACAGCTGTTGAAAAAATTGGGTTGCTATGGGCAAGGATTCAATTTTGGCGTGCTCTAATTAGCATTATGCAAGTCTCCCATTACACACTTTGATCTATGTCTAGGCTGCGTTCCTCCTCTCTTACGTGCATGTACCCTAAACAACAACTAAGGCTAGGAACCCTTCATGAGTCTACACACATACATGACATGTACATGTACATGTTCACATACATGTATAGGCACTTTGTTGTAGTCCCGATTCTATAGCATACAGCCAAATTTTGAGATAGTCAAGTGATGGACGCAATCCAAAGTAGGTGCTACAATACAGGTGCAACAGATAGCTTCCACAGAAAGGAAACTAGCTTCGGTTTCCATGGCAAATAGTTCATTTCCTTATTCTTTGAGCACAGTTCTCCAGAAATTCATAAGCTGCTAAATGGAAATCACCACCACCTGCATTACTAAGGAAAGCCTCAGTGAAGGGATACTCCCAGCAGGTTGCAAACACAGGTCCAAACTTATGCTGTTTACGTTATCAGCCTAAAACTCCTATTCCTAAAATACATGTACATTGTATCACTGATATGATGATGACCCAGGGGGGGTCTTTGGACATTCATAGTGCAGTGTGTGTGTGTGTGTGTGGTATGAGTGAATGATGTCATGATGTCATGTGCACAGCTATCACCCAGGCCTTTCTTGGAATGGTACTGTGTTTCCCCCGTGGCTTTCTCAACTCCGAGAACCTCCCTGCCTTGAGATCAGCGCGAAGGGAGATTCCTGGTGGTGATACAAAAGTCAGAGTTGGCTACTTCTTCAGATCTTGCTTATTCGTAGTCAGCAAAAATGTTCCTGTATCTTAATTCATGATTCTGGGAAAAAACATTCTACCCTATATATAGTACACCTATTCATGTGTTTTGGGGCAGCTGCCTACTTTTAGACTTGTGTCCTGAGTATTCATTAGCAAGCTCAGACATTATTTTCTTGATGATGAATTAACTTACAGGTTCAGTGACCAATTAGGTGAGGCCACAGCACCATGATGTGTGCATTATTCATTTAAGAATTGTGAAAGACCCTGCTTTTCATACATTCATATATCACATGCCACGTTTTTTATTGTGCAATCCACATTCTCAGTGCTTGTTTAAATTCATTGTGCAACCCACGTATTTACTACTATGTTAGATGTTTATGTGTGAGAAGTATGTATCCATGGTGATATGCAGACTGATGCATTCCACAAGTCCCAACTTCTAAGAATGTTGATTAGCAAAAGGAAACACAGTTGGGGCACTTCTCTGTGGGTTATGACAAGCAAAATGGGTGCTAAGGTATTATCATAATTGTCACCCTGTTTTGTTGGGAATTACTTTAAGAGAGGTGCTTATGAATTCCCAATTCAAAATAGACACTTGACATGTACAAGTTCTTTAATAACTGGCTACACAACACTTTATACAAACATAAAATAATAGTATATGTGGTAAACTCTTAGCACCTTTGGGAGCAATGCTATGTGCAGAGCAGCTGTACATTATTGTGCGGTTTGCACAAATGTATGCAAAGTGTAGCTTCGTTCCCAGGCCCACGTGCACGTTTCACATTAGCGCAGCAAGGTGCACAGAGCCTGGGGACGAGGCTATGCAAAGTGTCTATTTTATGCTGCTAACTGAGCCCCTCACAGCTCTACAGCCGCCATGCCAACTACCTCCACAGCTGTGTGGGAAGCACCTTTGCTGATCCCGTAAGTCACCCTCTCCTTTCGATGCTAGCCGTCGAGCCCAACTCTGCTAACCTGTCGTTTCCTCCTGCAGCCAGAGAGCAGTGCACTGAGGGTAATACTGCTGGGGGAGATTGGTAAGAGAAAGATCCTAAAATTAGTGAAGTAGCAAGTGGAGATTTGGAAAGGTCAAAGGACCATGTACATGTATGTATATACCCACATTGAAGCTTCTGTGGATTTACCATCTGGAATGCGTGAGAAGCATGCATGTACAAACCTAGTCTCGTGCCCAGACGCCCGCCTACTGGAGCCGAGCGTGGTCTGGGCACGAGACTAGTACAAACCCAGCTGGGGCACTTCTCTGTGGGTTATGACAAGCAAAATGGGTGCTAAGGTATTATCATAATTGTCATCCTGTATTTAGTGTTTTGTTGGGAATTACTTTAAGAGAGGTGCTTATGAATTCTCAATTCGAAATAGACACTTGACATGTACAACTAACTGGCTACACAACACTTTATACAAACATTAAATAATAGTGTATGTGGTAAGCCAGTTAACTTGTACATGTCAAGTGTCTATTTCGAATTGGGAGTACACTAGCCTCGTTTCAGGCTCTCCCCCCCCCCCCCCCCGCATAAAAATAACAACACACATTAGTTTCCTTTTTGTTTCTGTGCAGGGGGAGAGCCTGGGAATGCAACCACTTCACTCTATCTTGATAGTTAGTATTGACAGCCTCAGGGATCTGTTATGTGGGGGCAAGCTGCCCGTATCAGCATGCTAAATATCCTGTGTGCCTCTAGACTACCTTCATTTGGCTGCTCCTTACCTTATACATGTATCTACACAGCAACTGCACAGGGCTTTGAGTACGACCATCTCTATGTCACTGCTCACTTGGAACTGCCAGAGTGTGAGTTACAAGTACATGTTGCATGTGCAGGGGTTCATTTACCCAAGGGGGTGGCAAAATTTGTTGGAAGACATTTGGGGGGGGGGGGGGGCATGCATATAGTGAGCAATATTCAATTCTGAAGGGCTGAAATCTCAAGGGGGGGGGGGGGGGGGCACAAAGTTTCCAAAGGCCCCCCCCCCCCCCCCCCCCCCCCAAATGAAACCCTGATGTGACTCCCCATAACATACATGTACATGGTCGGGTTCTGTTGGCTGCAGTGTAGACAATTATTACTTCTGCCTCGTCTATCTTCGCCTTCTTCTTGTTTCTTGCTGTGACATACCGTGTGCCCCAGCTTCGTAGTTAGGAATAAATAATCCAGGTGATGACAAGTAATAGGTTTAATGTTTGTTGGGTTTGTAGCTGGTGTATGTTTTAGAATGGGCTAGGGGATGGAGTAGACTTACTAGGAATTAGACTGATAGCTAGTAATGAGTTTTCATGCAGCATTGCTCCCAGATTACAACTATCACGTCCTGCCTAGCTTTGTTGAGACATCGAAAAGGTTGGAGGCCTGGGAACAAGGCTCTGTCGTGCCTACCTTAGGATTGATATGTACATGTACAAAGGGTCTTTACATTTGTGATGTGTGTGTATACTTGGTAATGCCGATACCACTATATGACAGTGTATATACGTAGCCTTGTCCCATGGACGTTTCACTTTGCTACTGTAGAGCACCTGGTATATTTTCTCACGTGACTTAATTATGCGTGGGCAGGGACCGATTGAAAGACGGTTGCACTTCTCTGCCTTTTGCTGGTGACATTATTTCAGCACTCAGTGGCTGATATGATAGGGTTTGAAGAGTAGCTACATGAAGTGTAGGATCCGCTGGTTTCCTTTGTTGCCTGAGAACTGTAGCCGTCCTCACCAATTCAAAATTTGCCATTCTACCCTACGCACATTGTACGTGAGAAAATATACCAGGCCCAGTACAGCTAGCTAAAGTGAAACATGCATGTGGGCCTGGGAATGAGGCTCATGTGGGCCTGGGAATGAGGCTCATGTGGGCCTGGGAATGAGGCTCATGTGGGCCTGGGAATGAGGCTCATGTGGGCCTGGGAATGAGGCTCATGTGGGCCTGGGAATGAGGCTCATGTGGGCCTGGGAATGAGGCTCATGTGGGCCTGGGAATGAGGCGCATGTGGGCCTGGGAATGAGGCTCATGTGGGCCTGGGAATGAGGCTCATGTGGGCCTGGGAATGAGGCTCATGTGGGCCTGGGAATGAGGCTCATGTGAGTGTGTGTCTTTTGTGTTCCTTCCCCTCATGTGGTCAGTCTGGGAGTTGGAGGAGGACCAGAGTCTCTCAGTGACCACACAGATCTGTAGAACCAAATCAAGACATAAGGTACGTTACTATTACAGTATGCTACCAGTAATACACCTCCTTTTTCCTTCTTTGCAGTATAATGTTGCTCATTTCAGCTGTCCTTTCGAGTACACTCTCCTGTACCACAACCCGACCTTAACTGAAGGTGAGTAATTAGCTTACATGCCTACTGCTTATATTGTGATTGATTCAGCTTTGTAAAGACTGGGCACGTAAAGGCTGTGCGCTGGGAAGGGCTTCAGTGTGATGCTTAGCAACAGCCTAGTGTTAATTGTACAGTTGTAGCAGCTGGACAGCCTTGATGCCTCACTCTTGCCACTCTCTCGGAATGGACACTTGTACTTTGTGCTTGTATGGTTGTGAATGGAGCGGAATGTGATGGTACCTTCTTGTATCTTGTTCTCGAGTGCTCATTGTGTTCTAATACAATGTGTGCATGTACACATATAATACATATATTCATGTACGTATTAGAACATCTTGGCAGCTAAGAGGCAATAAATTATTACCCCAAATGCCATCAATTCTCTCCACCCCCCCCAACTCCCTCCCAATCAGATACCTTCCCGACTTGGCCCAGAATACTTCTTGAGGTGTCTTCACTGGACTTCTGGGACAGGCACAGGACAGAAGGCTATGGATACACCAATCTTCCAAGCAGACCTGGTACTGCACTGCCTGTAACCGTTGTCTGACAGTCGTGTTGAGACAAGTTTCTAGCATACTTCCATAAGTCCGTAGACCGGCCCATCCCAAATGATGATGAGTAATCCGTAGACCCCATCCCAAATGATTTTGGTAATCTGATTTTGAAGTATTACAACAGCCTAATTTGCTTTTCACCCTCTGTGCTGCCCCAGGGGAGCATGACCTCACAGTGCACACATGGCGACCAAGTGGCATTCGTGTGCTGGACAAAATGAAGCGGTTCTTCATTGGCGGTGCTCCAGAGATTGACGATGTCTCATTTGTAGCCCAACCAAGAGATTTCGAGGTTGGCACCCTACTAATGTATTCTTTGTTCCATACAGAACCATACATATTCTGATATACTATTCTCTTCCAGGGAACACACTTGAGTAAGTACGGATTTCGGACCGAGTCTTCCGGAACAGTGACCCTGTGCTTTAATATCCTCCACCAGAGCAGGTACTATACCCACATGCATACATACATACATGCATACATACATACATATAATTATACATACATAGACACATACATATAACATGCACGTGCATTCTAGTGCACTGATCAAATTAAAGGAACCATTTTTTGCCCAACAGCAAATGTTGAAACTCCTTGAACAAATTGTTACTTAACTAAAGTAACTTCCATATGTAGTCAGCTAGCCTCTTTATCCCTTAATTTGCATGTAGGGAACAAGCTTAGGACTAAGACTTGTATCCAAGCTATATACATTGTAGTTTGTAATTTCTATATTGCTCAACCTATAATGTGTGTTAGCCTTTTCCCCAGGTTCCACTCCTGAGCTTTTATTAAACAGTGCAGAAAAGCTACACTTTGTGATAATAATTGGGGATTGGAGTCTGGGAATGAGGCTAGGTGTATGCATTTGTTGCTCAGTGAGATATGCATAAACATTGTGTTGTTTACACTGTTTCGTTAGCCTCATTCCCAGTCTTCACTCCCACGCATGTACTTGGGAATGGAGACTGGGAATGAGGCTACTGTTTCATCAATCTACACTATTACGTTGGTGTTCGCACTCCCCAATTCAGCCTCATAGCAGAGAGATCACAGTCAGCAACACTCACTCATTTAGCAAAGTAAGCACCTCCTATAATGGACCCTCGGTGTCCACTGAGAAATAATTAACAACATCATTATGTGCTCCTGGCATGTCCTAACTAAGTACCTAGATCTATGACATACTACTTTGTCCTCTTCATGCAGGCATAAAGGATTCAACGCCTCAGTAGCAGCAACACTAGGTTAGTTCCTTGACTATACTGTAACACTGTGGGCCAATTTGTGTCCTTCACTGTTGCATTGCACCCTCTGTGCTACAGATGTATATCAAAGAGCAAAGCAGCGAGCAGCCTCACTCACTACAACCCTACAGTAGAGTGGCCGCAACATCAGCTAGCCCTAAGTTTGGGTATATAAACTTGCACTAGCTACGCCATTATTTATTATAGATTTTTTATAATTGTGCTCCAGTACTGCAGAATACAGTAAACATGTCATTGATGTCATCAATTTAAAGTTGTTTTTCAAAATCGAATGTTTATTGAGCGTCTGCAATTTATTTTCAGTTTCCGACATTTGGCTGAATAGGAGTGGTTCAGAGGTGTGTGCTGAGCACGCGTGACGTAACGCATGAATTTGACACCCCCAGCGGGGAATCCCCGTACGGCTTCGCAAGGCGCTAAATATAATTTATGGTCACTAAATATATCAAAAACTCGGTAACGTGCAACATAAGAGCAGTACTACTACAGTATATATTATCCATGTTTGCATTAGAGTCTACTTGCGATTCAACATGGATAATCTTGATGTCTCGAGCTCGGCCCTGTGCGCTGAGCTACGGCAGAAGGGGGAGGATCTGCTGCGAGCCGCAAGGTACGGCAAGGACCTACTGGAAGAAAGGGGGCAGCTAAGGAGCGAGCTGGAGGCACTGCGCGAGGAATATGAAAGTCTGCAGGAGGTAAATATTTGGACTAGTAACCCATAACATATACCTTCGGTCCGAAGGTAGCCTCGTACCCAGCTTTTTTTTCGCTTTTTCTTACTGGAAGCGAAAAAAAGCTGGGACGGCTGGGTACGAGGCTAGTCCGAAGGTATAATATATTATCTATGCCCATAACTAGCTATAGCTCGGCGAGGATGTTTTGGATTTATATACCACCTCCTGCATGATGGAGCATGTATTAAATGGTACCACAGATGAAAGTCCTATTTTAGTCTCCGCTCCGGCTTTAAAGTGATCTGATGGGGTGACAGACTGCATGGCTTGACCATTAAATTCTGTACTAGAAAACGAATTTCCTCATGCAATTGCCCCCCCCCCCCCACCAAACACACACACACACACACACAACCCTCTAGCTCATGCAGTCACAAAAAGCTGAATCACAGCGGATGTTGACAGCAGTCAGGAATACTGCAGAAGCCCAAATTTCCGATCAGAGTCAGCAACTACAAATCCTTCGCCAAACCCTCACCCGAGAGCGGTTACAGGCAGATTCTGTCAGAGAAGAGCACAAGAAGATGGCAGAGCATTTCCAAATAGAGAACAAGCAACTCAGAGCTGAGCTACAAATGGTTTGTTGGCTTTGATCATACATGCATGCTGTTGTAGCTATGTATGTTGATGACACAAGTCCATTACGGATGTTGTGTGATACTACAATAATGCTGTATCTTGTTCACTGGTACTGGTCATCTGTTAACAGATTGTAAGCATGTATCAAAGCAGCATCATATGATTGCTTAAATTCTGCTCAGCAGCTGCTTATTATAGTTAATTATCAGGAGTTTCTGATCAAGCTCTATGCGTAATATTATGCTTTAGTGGTGCACAATGACAATCAGGTAATGCCTAACCTGCTCAGACAAATTATTGGTGTAGTGACGTGACGTACAATGTAGCTACAGCTTCTATTACACAGTTGAGCTCTTACCAGTGTTGAACAAATCAAAAGTGTTTTTGTTTGTTATTGTTGTTTTTCTACGGAATGGGGGGAGAAGGGGTTAAATGGCACAATTAACCAGCTGGAAATATTTTTATCCCTAAAATGATATACCAAAATCCCATTCAGTGGTACCATAGTATTAGTCCTTTTTTATTATTAATTCATGATTTTTACCGCAATGTGTTTTGTAATTTACAGGCCTTGCAGAGTAAAGAAAAAGCAGTGCTTCGGCACTCGGAGCTCAGAAACAGTTTACAGGCACTGGAAGAGGAGAATAGGCAGCTCAAACTTGAAATTGTGGAACTACAAAAGCAGGTACTGTGATAGCGGGACATTGACCATAATTATGAATGAACATATCATGCCTCCTATCCATATATAAATTCATGTACAACAATTGCTATACATGCAGACTGAGGGTGTCGATGATACCAACAAAGGCCTCTCTCAGAAAGTGTCTATACTCACTCATGCCTGTGACAAAGTCTCTGATGATCTTGAGAATAGCCTCGAAAAATGTGAATACTGGGAGAGCCAATACATAGCGGCAAATGAAGCTGTAAGTCTACAGTACATGACGGTAATTATTGAAGAGCTAACACTATACTTATTTTTACTATTCCATAGCTGCAATCTCAAATGAAAGATTTATTAGACTCTCAAGAGCTGGTCAAGCAGCTGCAGCTACAGTTGGATCAGCAGGTATGTTCACAAGCACATTTGCTAGCAATCCTTGGTCCTATGACTTCTTTCCTTCTTCATATATATGTTCGGCTTGTAGTATTTAGTACAGGAAAAAGCTATACTGTTCAGTGTGGTGTGCTTCTGTTGTGTAGAGCATGATGAACCTCACGCCAGTCTCAACAGCCTCAGGAATGTCCCTTTTTGAAGAGCTCTCTTCTATGAACCACACTTTGATGCCAGAAGAGTTCTCTTCAACTTATGATTCTTGTGAGGTAGGTGCTTTCATACTATTAATTGTGTATAGGCTTACTTTTATAACGGTGCATGATGCAAAGCATATATACTCATGCAGTGGTGCATGACTTCATACTTCATGATTTATATACAACCTGATGATGAACGTAATCACTGCTGCTGTTTTTTAGGATCTGCTAGAGAGTTGTCGCCATGAGAGTGGAATGCGATCTAATGGTATGGATTGTGTCACTGTGGTACCAGAAGAGAAGTTATCTCCACAGACTGGTTGGACTGACGACTTCAAGTGCCAAAGGTACAATAATATCTAGCATACCAGTATGCATACCAAATGCAGGAGTATTTCAGTTATTAACAACTACATGGCCAGATTCATGCTAAAAAAATTAAGTAGTGAATCAAAACCAGATGTTTGCTATTTACAAGTCCACTTGGAATTTAATATTAGCCTGCTGTTGTACTAAAATAGCAAGTCAGTTGTAGCGCATATTTGTAGTTCTACTTCTATATACGTATCCCATTTTCATGCTTGAACCTTTGTTTACTCCCTTGGTAAGCAAAGTTTTGTGAAATCCATAATTTAACTATTAGCTGGGATTAACATGTTAATTCCTCCAGCTGTCTATATCATGTACAGCTAGTAGTGATATAATATTTTATTTAATACATGATTACATATCCCACACTCTATAGATGCCAGCAGCTAGAGGAGGAGCTACTCAAACACAGAGAAGAATTTAAGTGTATTAATGAGCAGCTCATGACTGTTGTAGAGCAAAAGTTCAAACTACAGCAACAGATTGAGGCCTGGCAGGTATGTATGGTATATAAGCAAGTGGACAATTTTTTTTATAGTAATGCAAATCTCTCGACATCCAAGATCTCTCTGTACGTACAGTTATAGTGGAGGAGTGATATTGGTCTATATTACCTGGTTAATAGTGTACTTGTATGTTTTCATGTACAAAATTAATGTTCCAAGTGAAATAGGCAGCTGAGTTTGAGATACCATTCTGAGTTTGAAATAGGTCCCTGGGGAAGGTGTATAATATATAGGTTGGTTTAGTGTAGTATTATGGAAAAATAGGGCGTTGAAATGGGATGGGCATTTCGTCATTAAATTGTACTTGCTATTGCTCGCTATTTTGTCAACCAAATGCCAATTTCAGAACCCAATTTTTCCCTACTACCACACTTAACCAACCTATTACCTATACAAATGGGCATTACACTGTCATTTAAGGAATCAAAATACATATGTGTGGTAAAGACAAACATTTCTTACTAATCCCATGCACAGAGTGATATGGCACAAGTTGTGGAGAAGCAAGTGATTAAACAGCTGGAGAAAGAACGATTGAGATGTACTTTGCCCAGTCCAAGGGACTGCAAACATCTGGAAAAAAGAAGCAACTCAAACTCATGGTTCTTTGGAAGTTTCAGGACTGATACATAATTATTACATTACGACTTCTCCATATACGATGATTTTTTTATTTTTGCAGACTGTGTTTATTACTTTTTGCTTCATTTTGAATCTGCCCAGAGCTGCATGCAATAATATATCATTGTAGCTGGACTAAACTCCCCACTCCATGCATGCCATGGGAGTACTAGTCACAATTATGGATGAAAAGCACTTGCTAGGGCCCTGGAATAAGTTTACTCTCTGTTTTAATTGTAGCAAGCACTCGTACTTTCCAGTCAAACTATATTATTATACATATCACAAACAAATATAGATACCTCCCTTTGTGCTCTGGTATCTACCATATTTTCCTGAGATACCTCCACCTCTAGCTATGTTTATTACTGAGTGAGAGGTGTCCAACTGATTTAGACGTAGTTTTAGGAAACAGCCCCTCTTAGCCTTGTATACCCAGCCAGCCCAGCTTTTTTTTTTGTTTGTCCAGTATGCTGGGTATGAGGCTAAGGCCCTCTATTAGTCACTGCTGCCTGAACCTTTGAAGCAAGCGCGTTGAAGTCGAATGCTGCAAGAGCGCTTCAGTCGTGATAGGCAACCATACTTGTGACGAAGTATCTAAACAGCCAGGTTTGAGGTGATTAGCTACTAACTGTGGAAAGGAAGCCAATTGGATAAACCTACTGATGGCAGGAGTGCTGGCAGAAATAATTGCAGCACTTAATAGTCATTAAATTTGTTGAGCCAGCCAACTTCTACAGTGCCAGAGAAACATGATGAAGTTAGACCTACTAGATACCTGCTGGTATGCCTCTAATTGGTGACTGATAATCATAATATTCATCATGCACTTGCCCGTTCAAAGGACACTTCACTGCTTGCTATGTACACTGGTATGATGTCATGGGTTACCGATGTATTTCTGTAGTTCTTCACCATAAAAATCTGTTCTCACCAAGGGGTGTGACAGGAAATTGAATGGAGCTTCCTGAAAGTGCAATGAATATGATTAAAAGGTGGCAAACATTCCTTCACACCTCTGCGTGAAATCCTCCTATAGAATGGAAAATTCATTTGCCCATAACGAAGAATGTTTTTGTCAGCATGGAAAATGCATTTCTCACTTTTCAGCTTGTAAAATCTATTTGTCAGAATGGATTCTATTTCTCAGGCATGGAAAATGTATTATTTTGTCAGCATGAAAAATGTGTTTGTCATCATTAAAAATGTACATCATTATGAAAAATGCTTTTGTCAGTATAGAAAATGCATTTCAAAGTGCAATTGTTGACAATTTTGTCCTATCTGGAATGCCATACCTATGCAGCTTGCAATAGTCTGTTTCATTAAGGGTGCTGTGTGAGCGTTACTAGGAAACCACTGTAGTGTACAAACCAGCTGTTTGTCCAACTTTTCCCGTAATACGTAAACTTGAAGCAACAGTGTGTACGTGCGCCAATCGGGGGATCTCCCGTGGAAAATCCCTTGCGTATTGACGTGCCTAGGCAGTATCGAAATCCTACCACAACTGCAACTTCTACGTGTACGGTGAAACATTCAGGTGAGGTGAACTATATTAAAGATATGCTTTGGAAACTCTACCGAGTGATATAGAGAGTAAAGTATCCTACCACCTACTACTAGGCGCAGTCCAGGAGTAGGGAGGCCATGGCCTTTCTAATTCAGAAACTGGTCTGGGCCCATGACAGCATTATCAAAGCATTTAAAATCCTGCCTGAATTATCTTATATTTTTCTTGAAATTTTCAGAGCAAAGTGATTAGTTAGTCTCACTAGTTTCTGCAACTTCATACACATTGGCAACTTGCATTATGGAGCATAAAGTACAACCTTCATCAAATTGTGGAGAATTCCAGAGAAGCTCACTATCTTTATCGCCTGTAATTCCTTTCATTCTTCAATGCAAGGAAGGTGGACCACAGCTGCAGTTGAATCACACCGTTGATTCACTACTAGAAACCATTCAGAAACCGGTTGCTGTCGTAACAGTATGTGGCCCTTGCCAAGAGGGAAAGCTCCAGTTCATTTCTCAAACTGTAGGCGTTGATCCCAGCAGCTACGAGGAGTATTTGACCACAAAAGAGGCTGGGGTTTGGATGGTAACAACAGTTTTACAGTGCGACAAATTTGCACTGATAATCCTGTTTACAACGGATGGAGAACAAGCCGATAGTGTTGATATTTTTGTTGCAGCTACCCTGCTTAGCTCCTTCATGGTCCACTGTTCAGAAAAACTACCAGAGTTTGCTGAAGTTCGGTAAGTATACAGTATAGTGTGATTCAACCATTGTTATATGGCTATAATGTGCACAGCAGGCTCTCCATTTTTAGACTCTCATGTGGTGATGTGGTGTGAATATGATTTCTTCCCAATAGGTATTTTACTGAATTGACACGCAGCATCATTATTTACGATCGAACTGACACAGATGACCTCTGCAGCCACCTCCCTCAATTGCTCTTAGTCACACACAACACTAGCATTGAAACTCGGCACACTCCTTTTCTCTTGAGAGAGATAAATGTTATAGCCGGATCGAGACAGTCACCACTGGCTGCTATCAAAGTCATTCTAGATCTCTTCCCTAGAACTGAATGCCTAATCCCACCACACTCATCGCACGAACATCCTGACACAAGGGACAGCACAGTAGCAGATTACGTTCTGAAGCACATCTCCCCGAAGGAAAGTTCTTGTGTAGCTGCATCCTCAGAAGTAGATGGCCTCACAGTCGCTATCTTTGCAGAGCAGTGCATAGAGGCTATAAACAGCAAAGGCTGTGTTCAACTGAGCTATACTTGGGAGAAAGTGATGATACTGAAACAGACAGTGATACTGCAGAAACAACTTAAAAGTGTTGAAGAAGAGAATAGAAGAAAAGACCAACAAATTCAAGGTTTACCATAATGCATGCATGCTTGCTGTGCAATTAACATAATAGCATACACTACCTACACAGCTTCACTTTCAGTTTGCATGCTGCAGTGAGTATGGCTATTACGTCCTGTGTGTAATATGTGCAGTAAAAAGCAACTCCTTAAGTTCAGTAATTCTCCCTCCCTCCCTCCAGATATTATGTGTCGCATTTTATCTGAATCTCTACCAGGGAAGCTCAACTACAAGGTCAGATATCCCATTAGTAGCTACACCTTGTACTAGCTGGAGACTTGTGGAGTTTCTTAAGCACATTGTGTATGGTGCAAGTAGGCATATTCAGTGCATGTTAAATTATAATTTCACAGAAGTTGCCATACAACAGAAGGGAGGAGCTGTACCACAATGCCACTCCGCTGAAACTAATAGTGCTTGGAGATTTTGGTAAGACTAAAGAGGCTGCCATATCTATATGAGTTACAAAGTATACCTATATGCATGTAATCTTCTTTAGGTGTAGGAAAAACAAGTTTGATAAAGGTGTTTACAGATGGACCTTTTCCTGAAGACCAGTACCAATGGTGTGTGTCTCCAAGTAAGTTAAGTTGAATATGTGACTACATTATACACAATTACATTTTGTACATACCTCAGACATCATGCTGGATGTGATGATCAGTATTAATAGTTTGAGCTGACTATTCTAAAAGTTGAAGCAATATTGGTTGCATATTTGATTTCCAATACTACTGGTACGGAGTGGCATGCACTCGTTCACTCGTTATCTTCACTACTTTTCTTTGATGGTATCTTTGAATTGTCCTTTGATGTGTTGAACTGCAGCTTCTTTGGTGGCATTTATACACTTGTGCAGTCTCAACCTGCCATGTCTATTTCGATCATATGCCAAGTCGATTGCCCAGGCTTGTGCCCGGGCAGGCCCAGGTGTGGTTATACCACTGATAGTCTTGTAACTAGACCTGTGCTTGCATGCCCCACTCACCAGTGAGGGGGCAAGCACGGGTTTCAAACATGAAAATACTTACTATAGCGCCATGCTCATGCATTAAACCTTCTGCAATTTTGGTTACAGCAAAGGAGAATGAGAAGTGTCTAATGATTGAAACCAACAGAGGTGATCATGTGAGGCTAGAGATCTGGGACACTGCTGGGCAGGAGAGGAATGCTTCTCTCGTAGCTCAGTAAGCTAGCAATCACACGTTTCACATATTTGGGTACCTGTATGTCTTGTATTGGTATGCAATTGTTTTGTAGTTTGAAATACTAAAGAGCAGCCTTTACTGTAGTAGTCCAGTCCAGATAATTAAGCTGTGTATCTTAAACAAAGAATATTCCCTTCACAGCAGTTGGTATACTATATTATCAAAAGCATTCCGTTTATGGGCTCTCATGATGTCACTGTTTATTAGCCTCGTTCCCATGCTCCACTCTCCAGCTTTTCTCACACGGTGCACGAAAAGCTGGGAAGTAGAGGCTGGGAATGAGGCTAACTGTTATTATAGTGTATACTGTATGTTCCACTTGAGGCTTATAGGAAGGGAAATAAATGATTTTATAATTTCTGTTTTGCGTAATCATAGATATTTCCATGATGTACAAGCAGTGCTGCTAATTTACGATGCTACATCACTACCAACCTTGAAAAACATCAAAAGTAAATGGCTACCACTCGTGAATGACAGACTTCCTCCTGACATAATTAAAATTCTAGGTGAGGATATTGTTTTTGTGCTCAGGGAACATACTAATATTGTAAGAGAGTGATTGCGGTGATTTTTTGGAATGTGGTGTCACACAACAGCAAACTATGGCGGAAAGAACGCATTAATCTTTTCTGTTTTATAGTGAGTACTAAAAATGACTGCATTCTGGATGGACCTCGAAGTGTTCTTCCTGATATGGGCAGGCGTTATGCAAAGGAGTTGGACACAGAACTGTATGAAACCAGCTGCAGCACAACCTTGTGTACACATGATATCATTGATCAGGTAAATAAAACTAATGTGTTGCACTATATTAGCAGCTAGGTGTATATACCTACGTACACTGGCATGATTCTTTCTGGCATCATTATGAAAGAATCAAACTCACAATTGAAGGGCTCAGAACCAGAGTGGTCTAACCCATAAACATTGAATTTGCCCCCTTCTGAACTTGAAAATGTGTTTCAGGAGCTGCTGAAATTGTTAGAATTGGGAAATTTTGGCCATATGCTCACAAGGTATGCGTATTTTGTTACTCCATTTCTGTGCAATCATGGCACTTGATTGTAGGTTAGTCCACTATGGTACAGCGCCCTTCTGTTCTGTGGAATCTAATTTATGAAGGGAAGGTTATTTAGCGGAATAAAATGTTACACTTATGTATAATACATAATATAATAGAGGTTTTGCATTGAAGTAAATGTAATAACGGGAAATTTCCTTAACTAGCAATGGTTGCTGAGGCAGGTCAATAGTACATTGAGCTAGCCATGTGACTTTCCGTTATCTTCTGTTAACTCTTTGCACGCGAAGTGCAGGAAAACATGCACACATTATTATGTTAGACTATGCAACGTGCAGGAAAACACGCATCCGGTACCTCCTCGGTATATTAATCACAGTACGCTAGATAAGCCAGCCTCTACGTACGCTAGGGGACATCCCCTGTATGCATGGAGGGCAAAAGATTATAGACACATGCACAATAGCAGCTTGGACTGATGCTTAAGTATATCAACTGTGTTGCTGTGAAGTAGTTAGCTATAAGGCAGGATAGCAGCGAACCTGCCACCTACAGTGGGAGAACGATAACAACTCTTAGGTCTTGAACGCATGTAACATGGTCATGACCATGGCCATATTATTGCTCGTGCATGTGACCATACCAATTGCACAATGTCATACCATTGCAATTGGTCTCAATTTTGTAAGTTCTGTAGTGTTGTGTTGGTATTGCTTTGAAGAAGTCCAAAAGATGAAATGTTACAATTACTGCAGGGTAAGGGCAAGCATCGCCAAAGTAGCTTAATTAAGTACACTTTGCTTAAAGGGACACTGTTACATAATGTTATACAAGGTCCTTCCTACAGCGATGGAGAGGGCTGGTGTCTACAGATCTTTGCATGACAGTACCCGCATGACATAGCCAGTAATTATATCAGCACTTGTACATATTGTAATAATGCATGCAATAGCCTTATACGTAATATACACTGAATTCAATGCACAGGTGTTCTTTGCTGCTGTTCATAAGTTCCTCAAGATCCAAAAGACCCAAGAGGAGCCACCTAACCCACAAGCTGGAATAGAGGCCAGCTTTCACCTGCCACAGCAAGATGGACCGCAGCTGCAGCCTCGTGAAAAGTGTACATGCTAGCATAATAATAATTTGACAGATTGCAATGTTCATGTACAGCTGCTGCATGTCGCTAGCAGTAATCATTGTTGTCATGGTTTCCACACAATCTGATCTGTGCACTGCATGCATTACTCTCAGCATTATCATGTTTACAGCATTCCAAGTGCAATTAAAGGTTTCAGGACAGATACTGATCATGAACTTGCCTCCCCCCCAAACTTGAGAATGTCAGGAAACGCTGAATTATGCTAACAGAATATTCATATTTTTTTATTTTCAAATCAATTGTACAATTTCCAGTAGCTACCATGGTTCTGAGTGCTAGCCCTTTGATTGTTCTTTTTTTAGCAGTTGCATACAATAAATTTCCCAATAAATTTCCAAGTTGAATGAGAGCGCATGTGATTGCCACCTAATCATACCCTTTTCTGTTATGATGAAAGAAAACTTCTTACAATCACAGAGTGATTATGAGAAAATGCGGAGAGGGAACGCGACTAGTAAATGTACTGTAGAAAAAGAAAAAAATGGGCAACCCTCTTCTCCCAACGGAACCCTAGGCCATGTGACACTGCCACGTTAAGGGGGTCGTTCCGGCTGACCGAGCCTTCAGCCTTTCGGGCGCCTGTCCGCTATGGTACAGGGATCGTCATCGGGTCTGTTTAGTGTGCCAGGCTTTGGGAATCAAGGGAGGAACACGGACGGATCCTAGGCCGTACTGTCCGAGACCACCGTGGCAGTTGCCAAACCACGTTACCCTCTGCCTGAACACACATGGTCACAGCCCTGGAGCTAACTGCTCCACCCACTATACGATGTTAGCATATTATTAAGTTTGAAAAAAGTTACGTTTTGCTTATGGGTTTAATTAACGTGACACCGAAATCAATTACATGACATAATACACGCACAACTCCGCCGGCCGAGCGCGTGGAGCACGAGTGTATATAGTAGCACCAGTACTCGACTTCAACTCCTGAAACACATTTTAAGAGAATTTATCAAGCTTACATTTAGAAGGGGAGAAGTTCAATATCTGTAGGTTAGACCACTCTGGTTCTGAGCCCTTCAATTAGTCTTAGCAATAGGTTACTTATTCAGAATTCTAAAATAATAACATAACCAAATTAGTGTGGGGTAGTATCAGCTGTATTTCCAAAATACAATGTATCTGTTAATAGAACTATACAAAAACTACTGTATTTGGTATGTTAGAAGAGGTCTGGAATGTCCCTCCCCCAGTCTCCCTTCAGTTTGCCCTCCCAGTAGCCTCCCTTGTAGACATGCATCATGGTGTTTGTGAGGGGGTCGTACTCCTTCTGGAACCACACAGGGCTACAGGCCGCCTCTTTCTCCAGCCGGGCTGCCTCTTCATGGTTGCCCGTTGCAGCAGCTTCTGCAGCCTCTGCGGCAGCTGCCTCTCTCTTCCTCCGCTTGGCTCTTTGTTTCTCCTCCAAACGAACCTATGATTGCAAGAAATACATGATGGGTGTTAGGTGTTATTAGAAGCAGGTGGTCAAAATATACTTGCACTAGAAGGTGCTCATACTCTCCACCATCACTGACTAGTTTACTCTTTAACCCGTATGATACAGTCTGTTGGTGTACCTTTTCCTCGTTGGCTTTATCGAAGTCTTGGCCTTCCATGATCCTTTGGTCTGGTCTCAGTCGACTGTCAGTCGGACACACACCCTCCTCTGGCTCATTCAGTGAGCAGGTAAACTTGGAGAAGTTGTACATCTGTTCATTGCCAGACCTGCACCCAAAAGAGCAGTATGAGTACTGTTATAACAATCGTAACATCTCCTATTTAGCCGTTAACACTTTTGCCATGAAAATCGAATGAACACACAAGAAAAGGGTATGTGACATGAACCATTATCATCAGTCAATATTGAAAGGAGAAAGTGTGTACTATACAGATATTCTGTAGGCAGCACCGTGACAATCCATGGCAATAAACCACAGAATATTTGGCCCATAGCTAAACAACCAAATCACGGTACTTTTCTCAGACAATATGTGAACCCTCTATCACTGTACTTAAAACCTCTCCCACCAATAGCGTAGAGGAACAAGGGTGTTCATATTGATGTGCTCGCTTCACTCGCTAGAGGCGTCTGTCAGACTGTAGGTTGAAGTTGCTTGTTCCAGCTACTTGCTTTCCTGGTGCCTGCTTGCTTTACTCGCAACTCTCGGATGTATCTATCAGACTGTAGGTGGAAGTCAAGGTCCATTAAATGATGTAACGGCCTTCTTGCACATTCTAATTCTCGCGATGACATTCTTAGACGACATCACATCCGTGACGGACGAAAGAAGACTTAAGTATTGATGGTGAGGAGTGCATAATCCCTCCCACAGAACCCCCTTCTTTAGGTGGGGATATGGGCTCCTGATATATGACATGCAATAATAGTCCATGCACTCACTCAGGAAGTGGTGCCTTCCAAAGCACTCCTGGTGCTGCTGTGATAGCTTTCCTTCCTTCACCTGAGACGACCCGGGCAGACTCAATCCTGTCGTCCCAGTGACCGGTAATCACAAAGTGAACTTTGCCGCTGGAGTCTTTCACTGACCCACAAATCTGTATGCAAAGGAGGAGGTGGGGAATGCTAAACTATGCATACTAAAAATGGTATGGGCTCCTTTACCAGTTCAGAGATTATAGAACCCTAGGCTTCGAACATTGACTTGGTACATGTACATGTATATACATTTTGACCATTCAGGTCATTAGATTACATGTTAGCAATTGTGAGGGTGTGTAGGCTAGGTGGAAGCTCACCAAGGAGTGCAATAGCCATTCCTCCGTGCAGTTTAGGACTGAAGCTATAGTTTAGTGCTGTTATAAGTAGTTTACTGATGGGAAGTAATGATGGTACACAGTGCACAAGTAAACTGATGGAAGTAGTAGAGATACAGGCCTGTTTGTTCGGTAAGCTCTAGCTCTAGTCCCTCATGACAGACCTAGATGTCTGACCTCAAATGATGGTGGCAATGGCTGGCAAATAGTGCTCTAAATGCATGTGAGCAAGAGACTACAGAAACTGGTACCACGATAGCTTTGCTCCCAGGAAGACAACTTGCTAGTACTACGACAAAGGTCGACATGTACAGATTTTGGTACAGGGTGACATGTCTGACCTGTCTTTGCTTTTCTGTTGAGAAGTAGCTGTAGGCACGGAACTCCAGGACACTCTCCTCACCAGTGGTGTGATTCTTCACCTTCATCTCACCGCTCTGCAGCGAGAGACCACATACTCTATTCTTCCAGCCTCATCCCAGGCTCTCGTGCACGTTTCACTTTGCTACTGGAGAACTTGGCGCATTTTTCTCACATGATTTAATTGTACATGGGGAGGGACCAATTGAAAGGCAGCCCCACACTCTGCTAGTGACATTGTTTCAGCACTCAATCTGTGATAGAAACGGGCTCTGAAGAGTAGCTACAAGACATGCAGATTCACTGCCTTCCTTCGCTGTCTGAGAACTGTAGCTGTCCTCGCCCCATGCAAAAATTCACCCTTCTACCCTACATACATCACACACATGAGAAAATGTACCAGGCCCGTAGCTAGCTACAGTGAAACATGTACGTGAGCCAGAGAATGAGGCTTCATATTATACCAATATGGATTGTACCTTCATTACTTTCATTACAGAGACAAAAGAAAGCTTCATGTCCTTCAGTAGTTACAGGATGTATTACACATACACAGTTCACCAATAATGCAATGCAAACCGCTATTGCCAATGATGTAATAACCCACCTGATCAATCCAAGGTGTGCCGACGATGATGTTGTGGATGGTCGTGGTGACCCTATTCCACGTGTAATGGCTGCGACTGCGGTGCAGGACAAGATGGGTGGAGCCTATGAGGAGGGAGGGTATAGTGTCACTGCTGTAACCAAGAGCAAATAGTACATTTTATGCAAATATCTACAGTTTTATGCTTTTTTTTTTGTTTGTAAGGGATAGCCCCTTGTTAAGAAGCTGAGCATAGACTCCTTCAAAGCAGCCTTTCCGCCTGCTCACTAACGTACCGATGGGATAGACACTGAGGTACTTTCCCCTGAACTTGGAGGTGACGGTGAACTCCTCCCACAGAGTCCAGTCCTTGTGCTCCACATGTGTGGCGTACATGGGAGGATGGTGGCTCACCTGGAGGGGGGGGGGGGAGAGGGAGGAGGAGAAGGGGGAGGGGAGGGGGAGGGGGAGGGGGAGGGGAGGGGGAAGGGAAAGGGAAGGAAAGTATATACATAGAAACATTAGCAATGTAAAGCTTGTTGTAGTTAATTACCATCATCATTATGGGATGTACTTTCAGTCTCATGCTGCGGCACTTAAGATCTGTTCCAAAAGGCCGCAGAGCAGAGACTGGGAACAAGGATGGAGTAAAAAGTTACTTTATCCTCCTAAATACGACAGACGTTCAGTAATTTAAAATTGAAGATAAGAGTTCACCCAAAGCTTAAATGATTTACTAAAAAAACATGTTAACCCTTCACCCATACCACACACACCTGCTCAAGGAAAGCCCTCCACCCACGTTCCGCCCTCCGGTCACACTCGTACGTCTCCCCCAACAGAGGGTTGAACGGCTTGGCAAGCCTCATGGCCGTACCATAGTAGCTAGACGCTGCAAAGGCTACCACAATTGCATTCTCCTCCAGGGTGTTGTCATAGGCCACGGCTCTCTCTAAAGTGTCTGCATGAAGCAGAGACTCTACAAAGCGTTGCAGGAAGGAGAGAGGCTCATTGAAGTTCACCTGGAGGGGAGGGAAAATTTCTATACAAACCCGTACGTATTCTTAGTGCTACTCACGTGACCTTCAACGAATCAGAAGTCTCAAGATCGATCACATGACAGTGCTTTAAATCCACATAATGCACGCTTTAGCATGCGTTAAAAATATAATGTGTACTTTCTAAATGATGATGCCCACTAGAGCTATGGCTGTCTCAGGTCAGTGAGAGCACTAAATAGTTTAGCTATCAGTTGGCAGGCAATACAGGCTAGTTAGTGCCCTAGTAACAGTCTCGGGCAGATAATGTACACGCCTTCAGCTCGTGCATTATCCTGCCCTCGGCCATTACTACATGTATATTGCCCTCGCGCACTAACTAAACCCCCGTAATGCACTGCCAACTGGTATATAAACATTACTTAACACCCAACGAAGTATATACATGCAAGCACACATGCACGTACAGGTACAGGTATCTTGGAGAGGTCCATCCCGATGCAGTTCTTGAGGATGCCCCAGAGACTGATGTGACTGTCAGGCTTCAGAGGGATGGCTGTGCGGCGGTTGTCAATGGTTGGGCGAAGGTTCTCAAAAAAGTTCGGTGAAGGCCCTACAGGAACCTAATAACATAATATTCGTTAGCTGCTACCGTACATGCATGTAGTGTAGTGGGCTATATACATGTATGTATCTAGATTAATTGTTGCTGTAGGGTATTGCTACACAATACACGTAGAAATCTCCTACTCAGGCCTTCCCACTCTCATAGCCGATTTTCTCCATGGCAATTAGATAAAATTAGGAGGAGGCCCCGGTACGAAGCTACACAGCAGCACACAGCTTCACTCACGATCATGGTGTTCTCCTTGCCAACAGGCAGCTGGTCTGCAGGATGTCCACTCTCTTTCTGAATGGGAGTAGGGAGTTCCACAATGGCCGAATGAAAGGATTCAAGTTCTGTTGGGCTTTCCATTCTTCCCCATTCGTCTGCCGGAATAATTTCTGCTGCATCAAAGAATGTGGTGTCGTCATCATCGCTATCCACAGATCCTAACTTTGCATCATCCGATTGCATGTGAGAATCACGTGACTGCACATGAACATCATGTGACAGCGGAGTGGCATCACGTGACTGTAGACCGGAACCGGAACTGGCCACAGAAGGGAGCAGCTGTATGGCAGTACCCCTCCGAACAGACGTACTAGCCCTGTGTTCAAACTGATGCATCTGCCTCCCCAATGATTCCAAGCTCTCCTGAAGCTGCCGTCGCTGTGAGCGCTCGTATTGCAGCAGACGAGCCCACTTCCGCTTGGCATTGCGGGCCTGCACAAGGAATGCTTCTGATGCCTATAAGGAGGTTGAACAAAGGAAGGCCAATGTCTGCGTGCTAGTAGACCACAGAGGAATAAGAAATGGTGTCTAACTGTTCTGGGGAGGGGAGGGGAGGGGAGGGGAGCCTCACTTGGCTAATCTGCCACAGTGAATAGATTAGTGTTGAAACAAAAGGAGACTCCAATCGACACTACTGTAAGTTCCACCCAGGAACTAGAGTTCACAGACCATCACTACTGTGACACACTGTACCTTGACCATGGCACCAGCTGTGACCTTGAAGAGCACCATCCTCTCCTTGAGCCGGTGGCTGCTTTCCGGACTGAGATCACCCTCCTCCACCTCCAGCAGCTGCTTTAGTAGCTGGTGATTGTTCTTCACCACCAGCTCATGTGCTGAAAGGAGCAAGTCACAGGATCACCACTGGCCTCTGTACATGTGTCTCAATGGCCCATTTCGGAAAATATTACGTGCGCTGTTCACAACGTCATTTGGAGGATAGTCCAGGTGGAAAGCAGTAATTTTCTACGAATATGAAGGCTCAACAGAGGTCTTGTCAAGGCAGCAGCTTGCAATACGCCTCTAAAGCAAAACACTCAGTCGAGAATATAAAATTCAGGCATTCACATTCGGCTGGCTGAGTAATATATTTTTACGTTTCCAGCTAGCTTAGCATACTGCAAGGCATTTGTATACCTTCTCACGAGTTGCTACCTTGTCAAAGCCCTCTGCTGAGTCTTCGGCCTCCATGAAAACTGAAAAAACTCGCCGTTTTTTACCATTCAGTTGTCCTTCAAATGATGTCACAACAATGCACGTGATGGCTTCCGAAATAGGCCATTATCCATGCATAGGTGCGTATGCTTAATTATACCGTGGTAATTAGATACCAGCTCTTAGCTACATGTATTAACTATACACACAACCAAAGTGCTGATACTACATTTTCAAACGTACTGGTATTGAGCTCTTTGAGTTGGCCCTTCAGTTCCGTGAGGGGCTCCCTCCCCGAATCCTCCTCTGCTAGTGACAAGGTGTCGCTGTCACTGTCATCGTCTGGGTTGGTGAGCAGGTCAGTGAGTGGGGTGAGAGAAAAGAAAAGGTTCTGTGAGTGAGATACATGGACTGTTGATAACTAGGCAAGTTCGTTTGGATGGAGGGAGTAAAATAGGAAAGAAGAGATTGCACTAATATTGGTCAGATGTTCTCACCCACTGGTTGAGTGACAGAACCTTGGCTACACACATTCTCACAACCTATGAGCTGAAGGCAAGCTACATAGAGCAGTTAGTGAAATGTGTGTAGCTGGGGTGGTGTACATAGAGCAGTTAGTAAAATGTGTGTAGCTGGGGTGATGTACATAGAGCAGTTTAACTTAGTAAAATGTGTGTAGCTGGGGTGATGTACATAGATCAGTTAGTGAAATGTGTGTAGCTGGGGTGATGTACATAGAGCAGTTAGTGAAATGTGTGTAGCTGGGGTGATGTACATAGAGCAGTTAGTGAAACAGTAAAACACCGTCTGAGGGAGCTGGAATAGCATAATAATTTCACAAAGCTACATACACATACGTCTGACTCCTGCTTTCGACATACAGAGCTAACACATACTATACTTCAATTGAGATATGCAATACGACAACTTGGGGCCAAGTATACAGGCACATGTACCTGTTTCCAGTTTCTTGATGGCCTTGGATTTGGCCAGGTCCAGGGCGGTCATCCAGCGCTGTCGTTCCGTCTCGGTGTGAGCTTGCAGGTAAACATGGGTGATTCCATTTGTCACCACAAACCGGCAATAGCCGATTTTATTAATGGAGGCACCGGCCAGACTTATGGTGCCCCGGCACACACCCTTGGCTTCATCTTGGGATCTAAGGGAAGCAGTAAGAACACTTATTAGTTCACATCTTCTTGCTTTCAATGTGGCTAAGACAAAGCTTCGGGCAATACCAGGTAGTTATATAGTAGACAAACTCAGACACAGAGCTACAAGACCTTTAAAGTGTACAGTAAAGAAGGTACCATTGTCCTCAATTGTGTCCATTAATGCAACGCTTGATGCATATTTTCATTAATAGTGAACAGTGATATATACCGACAGTGTGCAGTGACAAAACGAGACGACTGTATCATATATCAAGCATAGTGAAGCAGATAGCAGAGAAACGGGATATCTCCAACTGTCCATTGCTATTCGCATTGCAGAGAGAGCTAAGAATGGCTTTCCAATTGTCACTATGTAATATCAAGGGTGCATCAATCCCAAGGGAAGACGTAGCTCACAATGTAAACGGAAAACTACAAACATGGAGGCTGGATGTAAGTTCAGACAGACCTGGCTACGGGATCAGTTAGCTCTCGACTACTCTGTCCACAACCACTGGATGCCTCCACTGCATGGACTACTGAAGAATACTTTCACCCTGCAATGCCATCTCTGTACCTGCCAGTTTAAATTACACCATAAGCACACCGTTGGGGTTACAAGGATATAGTCGGCGATTTAGAAGTACAGTAGGTAAGTGTATATTATTTAGTTATATGCTTCTCACCACCTTGGATAGAGTAGTGGAGAGCTAGCAGAGCCTGTAGCCATGTTTATATTTTGCCATTTACACGATGAGCTATGTGCGTTGCCTGCCCTCTTGTGGATGCACCCTTGATATATTGCACAGGAGTGGTGGAGCTATGCAAATTGTGATACTCTTATCCTCCCCTAAAGTCTTAGATCTGCTGGGCTAGTCTCGAGTACACAGACCAATTCAGAGTCCGGGTACTCAGGTCCTAGATTGAGGCTCACGTACGGGAAGGGGTTTTCCCCTCCTCCTACACTTACCTGTAGTAGGAGAGCAGGCCACTGGAGAGAACAAACCACCTCTTCTGGTAGCCCTTGATGATGTTGGCCCATTTGTGCAGCCAGCCACTCATCTGCTCAGGACACAGCTTGCCATCCGACATCTTCTCGAACTGACGTGAACGGAACACGTGGATCGAGGTACTAGGCGGAGCTAGATAGTAAGCGGGTTAAACATTCGCCGTGCAATAGAAAAAGGGTTAAAATTATGCTAAGACCTTATCCAAACGCCTCTAGCCATAGATAACATGGCAAGAAGAGCAGCTTTTGTGAGTCTAGAGCCTTATAAGCTAACTGGAGTTCAACTTACTGATCATGAGCTGGGATTAGGCTCTTCAGCAACAGTGATCGAACTTGAGTACATGGGGCTGAAATGTGCTGGCAAGAAGATCCACGAAATCCTTTTAAAGCGTGGTGGTAGTGACTACAGTGATGCAACCCATCAGTTTAGTAAGGAATGCCACTTTTTAAGTAGAATCAACCACCAGAACATCGTCCAGTTTCTTGGAGTCTATTTCCAACAAGAGATCGACGTACCAATCCTAGTTATGGAGTTTCTTCCTACTAACCTTACCTCCTGCATTGAGCAATCTAGACATGGAATTTTCCCAGATGAAGTAAAGTATTCAATCCTTCACGACATAGCACAGGGTTTGCTCTACCTCCATAGCCAAGCCCCGCCCATCATTCACCGTGACCTTTCCTCAAACAATATCCTCCTCACTCCAGTTTTGACAGCTAAAATAGCTGATTTGGGTGTGGCAAAGATGTTGAATATGAGCCCTATTCAAGTGAGTAGAATGACAAAGAATCCTGGCACCCTTACATACATGCCTCCAGAAGCTATGGTGGCAGATCCTCACTATAACACAAGTATTGATGAGTTTTCCTATGGAATTTTGATGATACACATTTTTTGTGGCCAGTCTCCTGCACCCCATGTTGCTCCAACTCGTTATGAATCAGGTGGACTGGTTGCAGTCTCAGAGGCTAATCGACGGCAGAAGTATCTTCGGGCCATGGGAAACGATCACCCTCTAATGAATCTTACCCTGAAGTGTATTGACAATGACCCTGACTTGAGACCTGCGGCTAAAGAAATAGTGAGCGAATTTAAGAAGGCATCAATCGTTCGACCCTCTTTCAAACAACGATTAGACACATTAAGATACGTTGCAGTCAGTGAAGCAGAGAGAAAAAGAAAGGATAAAGTAGAAGTCCAAGGAAAAAAGGTCACTAAGAGTACCATGCAAGTACCAACCAAGTACATGTGGATAGCAGTGTTTCTAGCTTTTATCTCGGTCTTCATAGCATTCCACATCGGAGTTCAGAATGAGCGCAGTGAAGCAGAAACAAGACCGACTCCTACCAAAGTGCATATACACGCAGAGATAGACTCTGACTTTCGACAACTTGCTCATAATTTTGCAAATACTCTATTTGGAGAGTGTACTGTTGGAAAGACAATTGCTTGCGATAGAGTGGTTCCAGCAGTACTCCGTGACTTTAGTCAGATATCGTGGATTAGTGGTAAAAATCTGCAAACTAGCGTCTACCAAGGACATACAGTGGTAATTGATGACAGAGTATATTACGGAGGTGGTATAGCTGAGGAACAACATGAATACATTGTCTATTGCTATCACCTTAGATTAGATGATTGGACAGCTTTAGAACCACTTCCCATAAAATCGTTTGGCTTGGGAAAGTTCGAAGGCAAGCTGATAGCACTTGGTGGGATGACAGACCAAGATGAAGAAAATACCAAGGTGTACACATTTGACGAAGCATCAAATTCTTGGTTCACTAGTGTAATTCCAAATATGCAAATGTCGAGAGTATTTCCTAAAGTCTTGAGTCTCCCATCAGCATTGGTAGTGGCAGGTGGACAATCGATCCAATATTACACAGACTATAAAGGGTATTATTGGAGAAAGTCAATAGAAGTCTACACACAGGAGACTGGATGGTATTGGAGTGATCAGCCATTACCTGATGCAAGCACTGATTTAACACTGGCTATATCTGGAAATAACTGTTTTGTTCTTGGAGGAAACTACAGTAAAGCTTACATTTACTTACAGTGGATAAGCCACAAACCTCCTCTATCACTGTATGCCCCCATTGAAAACATCTTATGGGACAGAAACAAGACTGTACCCGGTAGCGCATATGAGTATCGTGACAAACTGATTTTTCCAAGCTACAGGTGGAGGGAGTTACCAGGAGGTAGATCTAGACAAGCAAACAGTTTGGTAGCGACAGTGCTGGCTGGAAATCTCATCACTTTGGGCACAGTAGGGAGGAAAGATAATCTGTTGAGAATGTTCTCGCTCACAAATGCAACTTGGACTCAAATTAGCCAGCTTCCTGACATCTTGGATGGTGCTACAGTGACAGCATTGTCTTCAACTGAACTGTTGGTCACTGGCAACAAGGAAGGTGGACTCTTGTCTGTATATAGGGGCTCTGTGCAGATCTCTCAAACTGTCCCTGTACCCCCGGGTCCTATCTCTTCAAATCTGTTCAAGGCCATAAAACGTGTTGAGAGCGATGGCGACATAAATGCAGTGGGAGATGGCGGGAATGCTGTAGGCCCATTCCAGATTACCAAGCATTACTGGAGAGTTGCAACAAATTTGGACCCTAGCTTGACTGCCAATGGAGAGACATATCAGAACTGCAAAGGCCCGGGTAGTGAACTGTACTCAATGAGAATAATGCAGGTAGGTCATTGAACAAGCTGTTTTACCTAATGTGCATGTAATTGCATAGAAAATAATCTACTTATGTGAAAGGTAGTAACTACGTATACGTTTTCTGCTAATCATAACAAAAAATTCCAGGGATTTGAACCCAAGGCCTTCCGAGTAACTAGGAGTGAAAAGACAAGCATCTATCCTTTTGTGAAGAACAGCTGGGAGTAGAGACTGGGAACGAGGCTAATAAAAAATTATGAGTGTTTAAATGATATATATCCAGTCACCATATTCGAATTTTGTCATTACATAGTACTGTGAGTTATACATGCCCTCTTGTTGCCTTCAGTGGCTCAATGCCCCCCTAATATCACCAAGTGCAACAGCAAGTAGACAGCTGTTTCACCTGGTCAGTCCAGTGTAGAAGTTCTAAGGCAACTATGAAGTTAACTGGAGATACCACTGACTATACAGTGTTGTGGTTTTCTACCAAAAAAAGTATAAACCCACCAAACATTAACCTTGGTCAAACCAAAACTAACAATGTAGGACAGCTAGGACATCATTCTACGACATATTGTGCATTGTCAGAGAAATATAATAATTGATTTCTCATTTTTGGCAGGCATATATGAAGCACTTTGCTGCACTGAACGGGATTGGTCGAGATCCAACCTCTGAGGATTTGGCAAGGATTCATAATGGTGGACCTGATGGATACAAAAGCAAACTTACTATCAAGTATTGGGAGAGAGTTAAGAAACACCTTTGATAGCTATCTCGAGTTCAATGGATAATATCACCCCAGCTGCAGGTTCATAACTTTTATCATGTACATGTGTAAGTAAAGATTCAGCTAGCTATAGTAAGGCATTTATGGGAAAGTGACGTGTAATTTCATTTTTGATGGACCGGACCATATATAATAACCTCTGTGTTAACTATTATGATGGACCATAGAGTACAGTATGGTATTCCATATGTAGGGGAAAAAAGCTAGTGGCACCAATATCTGCAAAATGGGCTCTTTGAATTAATTCCTGCCCAGTGACACTGACAAGATGGTAGCAGGTGCCTGGGGGTAAACTCCCCATCTCCAAACAGCTAAGCAGGCTGGAAAAGCCTTGCAAGAGTTTTGTCCCTTATTTTTATTACGGCGGAACTCCTCAGTTCGCGTCGTCAAACTGGTGAGTCTCACAAGACTATGTTCAGTCAAACTGGTGAGTCTCACAAGACTATGTTCAGTCAAACTGGCCACACAATGTTACAGCTGTACAACAGTACAAACAATTTGCATAATAGATATGTTACTTTTGTGCGTCTTGAGACAATTTAGTAAGTTGCTTATACTCTCTCTTGAGATTAATTTCTGGACCCATCAGTGGTGGCTGATAGGTCAGTGGGCCTTTCTTCTGATCACCTGTGCATCAGTGTGTGTGTGTGTGTGTGTGTGTGTGTGTGGCAAGATGAAGTAACATCTGATAGGGTCCCTATATGTAGCAACCAATCCATTTGTGTAATGGATCTCTGTAATTTAGCTACCTCTTATATTGCATGCCGCCACAAAAAAATGTTGGCCTGAGGACTTGAGCACACAGTAGAGGTTCCACTGTACATGTTGTGACGTAATCTTACACACAATCATTCATTTCGGAGACTACCCCTTTGTGAAAGCCCCAATACTAAAACTCATAGGATGCTGAATTGTATGGAGAAAAATGCAACCAGCTTTACTTTGCATATATATATTCTTGTAAGCAGCTTGGTATGGTCATAATCACAAAATTAGTTTGGCAACGCCCCCTAAATAGTGCATGCATATGCCTAACATACGACAAAAACAACCCATCAAAGGATCAAGATCATGATGCCCGTCCTTTACATCGAGGTTGGTGTCATCAGCATTTGTCGTTTGCGAGTAACTGTCATTGGGGGAGGGGCTAGGGGAGACGCCTCCTATATAGTGCATGCATCCACACACGAGTAGGCTTTTCGACCTAACACTATCAACGACAAGAATAATGCAATAGAGGATAGAGACCGTGACCCTCGTCCTTCATATCAAGTTTGATGTCCTCAGCGGTTGTTGTTAACTGAAAAGAAGCGGTCAAGGTCTCGACCCGTGGATGTGGTTGGAGTCTATGGGAGTGACCCTGCACTGAATAATCACCTTTCTCTTCTTCACTGCTCCCACTGAGCTTTCCAAAGAGCTTCCTCCCCTTCCCTGCAATTGAAACCTGTAGGGAAAGCAAACCAGAGGGCTGATAGTGCTTATGGGGAAAATATTTTGCTAGTCCACGCGTTGATTACAAAATTGTGTTGGCAGAAGAAAATTATTCATGCAAACATATGATAGCAAAAATGTTTACACATCAATATTTCACATGTTGATAAAATTCCTGGGAGTTGTAGCCATGAGCCTGATAAAATAACCGTTGATAGTCCTTGCAACGGCCCGTTGAGGAACAGGTAGCATCTGACGTAAAACAACCAGTTGAACAAGTGATACAAGAAGAACACTGACAGACTGAGAAAGTGAAAACGATATGTACGTTGTATACTGCAAGGATAGGAAGGTACACAGCTGAAAATCCGAGTGGTTCAAGGCTGACTTTCCTGAGTTGTCGAAGAGCACCATACGTTCCAACAATCTAGCCAAGGTGTAGAGGAACGATTCACAGCTCGAGAAGTGTTACTTTATACAAATGCGGTCAATAGAAGCTACTGGAAGATTGCAGGCCAAGACATAGCATTTTATGTTGCTTAAGAATGGTAGGTAGTGATGATAACTTTGTCCAGGCAAATTATGGCTGCTAACTGAAGAGGCATCACAAAACTGCTCAGTCAGCACTTTCACTGTAAGTTCGGTTACCTATGAGAGAAGAGACAACCTAACAAAGCTAGCCTGTGATGTTAGCTTAACATGCTAGCTGAAGAGGCATCACAAAACTGCTAAGTCAGCACTTTCACTGTAAGTTCGGTTACCTATGAGAGAAGAGACAACCCAACAAAGCTAGCCTGTGACGTTAGCTTAACATGCTAACTGAAGAGGCATCACAAAACTGCTCAGTCAGCACTTTCACTGTAAGTTCGGTTACCTATGAGAGAAGAGACAACCCAACAAAGCTAGCCTGTGACGTTAGCTTAACATGCTAACTGAAGAGGCATCACAAAACTGCTAAGTCAGCACTTTCACTGTAAGTTCGGTTACCTATGAGAGAAGAGACAACCCAACAAAGCTAGCCTGTGACGTTAGCTTAACATGCTAACTGAAGAGGCATCACAAAACTGCTAAGTCAGCACTTTCACTGTAAGTTCGGTTACCTATGAGAGAAGAGACAACCCAACAAAGCTAGCCTGTGACGTTAGCTTAACATGCTAACTGAAGAGGCATCACAAAACTGCTAAGTCAGCGCTTTCACTGTAAGTTCGGTTACCTATGAGAGAAGAGACAACCTAACAAAGCTAGCCTGTGACGTTAGCTTAACATGCTTAGCTGAAGAGGCATCACAAAACTGCCAAGTCAGCGCTTTCACTGTAAGTTCGGTTACCTATGAGAGAAGAGACAACCTAACAAAGCTAGCCTGTGACGTTAGCTTAACATGCTTAGCTGAAGCTTTCAAAGTTAGGGACTGCACTGTTTATACTCTATCAAGTATAAAGATTTAAGGGGGGTGTAATGTAATGTCATGAAGGAGGGGTCACAGAGGATCGAAACTTATACCATTGGGTGAAAACTAAGATTTTCAACCTACGGTTTCTCTACTTTCACTTTCTGCGAGGAGTTATGGCCAAAACAAAACTATATACATTTTATATGGGTCTTCATGGGGCCCCTACGAGGCATGTGTTCAAAATGGCGTCTTTTAGTTACAAGGATGCTGTCTTCAAACTTGTGGTGCACGAAGAGTCAGAGATCTGGACAAGTCTATCACATAGTTTTACCAAGGGAGGTCTACTACAGCTCTCAGGTTAGTAGAGTTTGTGTAGTCTCTGTATAAGTAAAGATATGAGTGCTATTAACGAACGGCACGATTGAGCGATGCACATGTAAGTTTCGAGCTGTCTCTCCACTCTCCCGTAGTAGCCATGGCTGATTCTTGAAAATATGTTGCAGATAGAGACCTAAAGATCCTGAGTCACTTTTAAAATCCACGTCGCTCTCAGTTCTGAGTCTTTGTATTTCACTTTAATGCGAAATTGGCACCACGTTGTTTGCGTACATCCATAATTTGCGTCCTTTGCACGATCGAGCGATTACCCCGCCCAGATCGTGACTCTACTCGGCCGCCATACTTTGAACTTGGCAGGGTGATTAACTCTCGATAATGTAAACATTGACCCATTGGGTTGTTCGTACAGCTAAAATACAGATAAAATGTTCGTACAGATAAACTAATCCTTCTACTCTTCAAGAAGCTTAATCAAGACTGCTTGATCTCTTTTGCAGGTCTACTATCTTATTCATACTTCATATAGAGTGGCAAGATCATGGCAGTCACCTGCGGATGTGAAGCACTTCACGATTTAAATTCTCCAGGCTCCCTCCGCCTTTTTTTTTTTACTAGCATAGGGACCGGTTTTAATTGTGAGGTTCTATTAGTTGCTCGCAAATTGCAAATTCATAACCAGGTTGCAAAGTTTAAAAATGCAAATAATTGCCGAGCGCAGCGAGGCCTATAATCGCGACATACGGGCTCAGAATCGCAGCTAGCGTTTATATATACCGTCTTTATTCTAATATTGTGCAAGCTAATAAATTAATTTTAATCTTGTTTGCGCTAAATTAGATTCATTGAAAATTCCTGGAATAGAATTTCTTGCGTTAGATTAGATCATGCGTTGTAAAGGAGTGGTTAAGTGAATCTTTCGGAGTTGTGGCGACTTTGAGAAAAGCCAGTTTTTCCAAGAGGTAGGCTCAAGGTTTCACAAGAGGTTTGATCAGCTTTTTGATCATAGAAAGTGTAGACCAACTTCGGACTTTTTTTCAGGAACTGCAGACCTCTTCCTTCTACCAGCGATTTCATGAGAAATGCCACTACCATGTCCCAGGAAAAACCACGAAACCTTTGAAACTTCTCTAGGCATATGTCCCGTGTCACTCCCTCTCCTGTCTGTTGAAGCGCTATTCAGCAACTACAGCAGCAAGACTCAGAAGAGCTATTTAGTGATGATGAAGACTCAGACATCTATGCTCAGACCCATTTGTTGACTTGGCTGATTAACGGTTGTTTTAGCTAATAGTTTGAGACAAGTTGTTAAGTATAGTTACATGCCATTTACAAATTACATTTCCTGTAGTTGTAAACCTCTTGGGTTAGATTGGATTAGGCTGATAATAATTAGTGATGGACTTGCGCTAGATTAGATTTATAAAAAATTCCTAGAATCACAATTTCTTGGTTAAATTGGATCTTGTGCAATATTAGAATAAAGACGGTATATATATATTAGCCTCGTCCCCAGGCCACACCCCCTGAAAAATAGTGGCCTGGTATCCACTGTTTGCGCATGCGTGAAAAAATTGCTAAATGTACGGAAAAAGGTAAGTAAAAGTATCCGTAAACGATATTGGCCACATGGCGAGGAGTAGTACGGAAGCAGTATACGTATATAGTAAGCGGAGAATTAGAAATCAACCTCGATTCTGACTTTCTGCAACTAAAATGGCTCTCTAACCAGTCTAGAATGGTAAAAGAATCTGTAATTTTCTATCTGCTACGATTATGGTAGCTATCTTACCACAGAAATTTGGAAGCGCCTCTCCTGGCAGTGACTGTGAGCTGCTCGATATTCAATCTCGGATGTGGCCTTCTAGGCTTTTCAGCAGCAAACGGGATCGAAGAATCGAATTACCGATCACTTTCTAAGCATCTACCTTATGAAAGACCATCGCGGCAGGCTTGAAAGCCTCCTGCCTTCACTTACAACTTCGTGACACGGAAACATTTGCGGATTCGAAGCGAACGTGACGTAATCATACGCGGACACAATACGGCAATATCCTAAATTCTCAGAATTCTGAGAAATTAAGCGCATGCGCAAACAGTGGATACCAGGCCACTGATATATATATATATATATGTAAATTTATTTGTCCGTCCCTCCCCCGGGGGCCCCCCGGGGCAACGGTACGTGTCAAGATGGCGCCTTTGACAGTTTCGGGATGCTGTCTTCGAACATGTGGCACAGAAACAGTCAGCGATCTGGACAAGTCTATTGCACAGTTCTACCAAGGGAGGCTTACTACAGCTTCCAGGTTAGCAGAGTTTGTGTAGCCGCCCTGTAAACAGAGGTATGAGTGCTGGAGTCAGACGACTACGATCGCGGTAGATCTTCAGGCACTACAGCTCGTCTTTCCTCTGCCGTAGCAACCATGGCTGATCCTTGAAAATGTGCTGCAGATATACCTGTCATTCTTCTGAAAGCCAAGTTTCTTGGTGGCTTGACTACTGATCATTATTTAATATTCATGCGACTGACTGACTCACTGACTCAGGAGAGTTGTACCATATGCTGATAAAAGAAAACCTATAAGTATGTCAGTTGATATAGTAACATCTGAAAAATGATCTACTGGTATGCAGACCTTTCAACATTGCTACAGGAGGATAAAAAATTTAATATCAAAACAAAAATGTAATCTCCTATGCATTGCTTCTCTGTTGTATAGAAATCTCTGCGAGGCATATTACACTTGTGTATACCTAGTAAAAATAAATTATTGTGTGCAGGGATCCTGTAGTTGTGTATTAAAATACGTATGAGCTGTCTATTGATATAATCGCAATTATTACAAACGCAATGACCTCTTAACTCATTGCACACTATAATTACGTCATACGTGTGATGCGTCCTCGCGAACTTTCCAGCTGAAAATGGCATACTAATAAAACCAGTGTAGTGCTAGGCGTTTTTTCACTTACCAGGCGAAGATTCTTTGCTGATTTTGTTCGAAGACTATCTGCTACAGCCATCCAAGGCAAAAAGGAAGCTGGATTGGAACGATGCAGGCTGTTAAGGATCGATTTCTCGGTACACGGTAAGTTTCGATATGGCACTACTGTAAACACAGTTTTCGTTCCCTGGTAGCGAAGGATGATGATCCTACTGAGTGTCTAACTCACTGTCTAGAAGCAAGATCCTCGTAACTGCCACTGAGGGTGACTGCAGAGCCCGATTAACTGTGTAGTACTGTAGCTATACGTAACTAGTTATCGTATATCAATTTCTATTTGCCGTGTACATCCGTTATTTTATAAATTTTTGCCTACTTTCGGTACAGTTACATCATAAGGGTGTGGCTATGCCTTTATGGAACGGTAATGGGGAGTTTCCCTTCGCGTAGAGCTGCTGATTGGTGTGCATGTACTATGAGCCTATATATAGGTGCTTCGCGTAGACTAATTGGAACACGTGCGCCTATATATAGGCACGTCGCGTGCAAGGAGTTAAAACCAGGAAACACAATCTTTTTACTAGCCATCAAAAAAGGGGTCCTATGGTATGTGGAAAAGAGAGTGCAGAGGTTAAAGGACTGAGCACTTGAACCCAATTGTGAACCCTTAGTGCTAATACAATCTAGGTCCTCCCACATGTAGTCCTGCCCCAAATGTTAACCCTAGCAGAGTCTTTGCACCTGCACTAGTTCATACCTTAGTCTTCCCCATGAGTAGGTCAACATGTCTGCAAGTATAAAACAAGAACAACATGAGATGACCACAATGACCTTTGGGATGACAATGTACATGCATTCTACAGAGGTTGTGCAATAAGCAAAATGTAACTGTGCTCTAATGTAAACAGCTATTACCCAACTTCAAGATTGTTTGAACACATAAAAAGTCTACTGCATCAGTGACACAGCCTACAGTATACTGTAAACTCTGGTTGTTAACTCTTTGGCCGCATTCATTAATATTCATAACTTCCGTATTGCCAACGTTTCATATCTCGAACTCTTGTATGGCTGCAGGTTGTTTTACTCGGTAAGCGGCGACATTGAAGGCTAGCAGTATGTAGGGCTGTATCAGTTTGTGTGTAAGGGCGTGATTGTGTCATCACTATCGCGGAATGGCAGTTAAACAAAGCTAAACTGAAGCGCTAACCTTGGTAGGCTCCCAGTTCGTGTACCGTCGATGCCTGCCCTCTATCTGGTGAGTTACTTGTGTTGATAACTAGTGTATTGATCCATAGGGCCTATATAGGCGCTTTGAGCCCTGCCTCACTGTACTGCCAGTGTACAAACAGCTGGATAGAAAATAGCGCTTAGAATACTTTTGATCAGGGGGTGGAGCTTCAGATCGATTGCTAAAGTCTGTAGGGTTGTCCCCCTTACCGTTGTGATTGCTACTAAATTGGCAGGGACTGCCTCGCTGTAGTTTGTGTGTCAAGCTGTAGTAGGCGTATATATACGCCGTTTGCGCTATGCGGAAGTCAATAACAGGCGTATAAATACGCCTATCGCGCTCAAAGGGTTAATCACACCTCGCTATTAGGCGCATAGTATTTATTAAGCGCATGCTTCCTTACTGGTGCTTGACGTCATTTATTTAGCGCATGAGATTTAGATAGATGTCTAAAAATAGCGAAGCACCACACAGTAGTCGACAGTAAAAGAGAGATCGAGTGGACAAGTCTATCAAACAGTTTTACCAAGGGAGGCTTGCTACAGCTCCAAGGTTAGTAAAGTTTGTGTAGTCTCTGTAGAAGTAGAGATATGAGCGCTGGAGACAGACGGTACGATTGAGCGATGCGTACGTGAGTTTCAAGCATCACAGTCTGTCTCTTCGCTCTCCATAGCTGCCATCACAGTTTTACTAGCCTCCGAGTCTTCCGATCTCCTTCGCCAAATGCTCGATGTCTCAAACATTGTCTACTCTTTTTTTAGCACAGCTAGTAGCTAGCGTAGTAGTCACGTATTGGGCGTGGCTTCAATAATTGCACCGCTTATTAGCGCACATCCTCTATTAGGCGCATGGTTGCTTACCGCCTACGGTCATAAGCGCATGCACTTATTAACCAGAGTTTACGGCAAATCAACAGTCCTGCTTGTGAGAAGCATCATAACTGCAGGGAAAGTTCAGTACAAAGCTTGGTAGAGGCTCAAAAGGCGTCATTTGACAGGATACGGTAAACCAGCTAGTTAGTATCAAGATACAGACGTATTAGCTACAAACAGTGAAAGCAACTGCAGTAAGCATGCTAGTAGCTAACCGACCTACCTAAGCCTAGCGCCATTTTGACACAAATAGGCCTCGTATCCAGGAAAAAGAGTGGCATGGTATCCACTGTTTGTGTACGTGCGACCATCCCCAGGGATCTGGTTGAATCCATGTATGTTGGGAAATACTTCTAGCTGCACTGCACTGCACTGCTAGTTCGGAATATGGCACTGGATAAATCTACATGAGTAGTACCTTTGATATGCCCATACATACAATAAATTAGTACAAGTACGTTAGGTTGTGTGGTGTTATGAGAAATATAGCACTTTGGGGAGGGGTCTCAATATAAATACAGCACTTAAATTCGCCTGACGCTGTATTTGTCTCTCAACACCTCCCCTCATACTATAGTTCTCTCGTAATACACCGTCAGCTTTTGTGCAGACAGTCTAACCTAATTAAGCCACTGTTTATCCAGCAGAACTCGGTACATGCAGTACTCTGGTTGCTCAGACATACCTAGTTATCTTTGGCGAGGCCAGACCAGCAGCTTCCTCTGACTCCTTCATTCCTATGGCGCTCTTAAGGGTCTGCATAGGCATGATAGGTTAGGGCTAGAAACCTTAGTCAAGTACGTACTGAGCAAATCGAAAGAACGGGCTGGCCTTGCTAACCTGGTGGATGATGGCATTCTTGTAGTCTCTCTTGACCTCCATGAGCATGTCTGTCCAGCTCCAGTTCTTGTTGTGGTACTCCAGCGTTGGTACGGTAACCAGCACGTTGTTTAGATCCTTTAAGCTCACATTCTCACTCTAGTGTTGTGTGAAGGAGAGCAAAAATACAGCAAACACATGTAAATTTTTGGCAATTCTATAGCTACATTTTCAATCGGCCGGCACCAATTATCGATACTACACACAATGACCTCACTTCCATTGCAAGAAAGAGCTTCCTGCATCTAATGTCATCTCAGTGGTAAATTAAAATGGGCGCAGTATTTATCTGCTGATAATAGGCATGCAACTTTCACTATTGTAGCAGGCTTAGACAAGGATATAGATGCTGGAGTTGTGTGACTACTTTGTTTAGCTAGATAGACATAGACCTGGTAAGTAAGTGAGCTTATCTGTACGTACCTTGTAAGTGATCCGCAAGGATGTTTGTGGAATCTTGACATATATGAAAGCTTTAATGTGTGAGGCCCTCTCCTGGAGGGAAAACAGTGACAGTGAATGTAGACTGGAGAGCAAGAACATTCAGCCCACACGACGTTTACCTTCATTTTCTCTACGTCATCAGCCTGCCTGGGCTTTATCTTGCGGAGCTATAGGGGGAGTGGGGATGAGGTAGATAAAAGCTGTCCATTCATTCACACCAAACATTTGCAGAGATGCAAAAACTGTGTGAAATTGAGCAAAGTGAGCTATAGGCACTTAAGCACAGGCTCAAATCTCAGCTAGCGTTTGTTACCACAGATACCTTGATAAGGAATGCATGCAAGCCTGGCCAGCAATTGAGCCTCCCTCAGTTTTAATTGTGTAGCAATTTTCAAAAAAAATGGTGGTGCTACCAAGACACATATCACCAAAGAAGCACACTTCTAGCTTGGGCTGAATTGTACCTAGAATCATTCCAGATGCTGCATGGCTATGGAGATATCACAGTCTGAAAAATGTGCCAAATATATAAAAAGTGAGAAGTGCCAAATCCAGTCACATATGTTATAATTTAGTTACTCTTTAACTTAGTGGTATGTACAGATCTAAGATGCAGCATGCACTGCCCACCTCCTTGGGATTGGGAGAAGCAGGAGGTGAGGATCCTCCCCCTGTAGTGACGGAGGTACCGGTGGTAGTTACTGAGGCAACAGAGAGGGTGCTGCGCATGGAGGGCTGTCGAGAAGCTATGCCGCCATCTGGTGTGTCCCCACTGCTGATCGTGGCTGAACAAAGGAAGAAGGTCATAGTACGTACACTGGCAACCACGGGAGCTGCTGACCAACTCTCATGGAAGTGGTGCATGGACACTGCCATAGTCTACTAAAAAATTATTTGAGGGGTTGCTAAAGAGACTGTTATACAGTTTTCTAGTTCTTACCAAAGGTTAAGATATGGTCATACCCATGAATGTCACTTGACAGTATGCTTTCAATGTGTCTTCTATTGGAATGGCAGCCTCTTCCTCACAAATGGGCCCCCAAGAAATCTACAAGAGGACTCACTGCCTCCTTATTCATTCTTCCCTCAGAACTGTTACTGTACACCCATTGTACACTTTACCACCTTTCTACCTTACTCATGTCTATCACAGTTAGAGACTTGGATGGTTAATAATTATCACGCTTGTGGTTTTTCTGCATGCATCGACAGTGACTTTAACAAATTTAACATTTGCAGACAGCTCTTCACTTATTCTAACTGGCCAGCCTCACCCACTATACTGCAAGTGATACTATTTACTGGGGCAGGAGTGGTCTGGTCAATCCCCACTGACCCTTCGGTCAGGATAAGAAGTTAGCCTCGTACCCAGGCCTTCCCTCACAGCATTTTTTTGTAGCCAAAGACTATTAGTAAGAGTTCTCATTACGTGATATCTGCCTCTGTTGTCACAGCCAATTATCCCGAGGAGGTGCTACGTCACTGCATGAATGGGCGCAGCTTTGTTTGAGGAGCTACATTTTAGAAGAGAGTTCATTCTGAGATACAGCTAAAGGAGGTTGATCTCTGCATGTGTGATCCTGACATTGGTATTGGAGGCGTATCCATTAGCCAGCAGTTGCCTCACTGAAGCAGCCTTCAGCAGACTCTATGCTTATACATCTACTACTGGTCATCACTTCACAGACGTAATAGCACCTTAATAGTATACGTACATGAGACAGCAACAGCATGGAGCCATGGTCTTCAGGAGCCATGGTCTTCTTGTTGTCTAGCTTGGTTCTGGTAGTCAGTATTTTGTGACGTATGTACGTACGTATGTAGGCAGTGGCAGATATAATGTGATGAGATCTTCCAGGCCTTTCATAGTACTGAAAAAAGCCGCAAGGGAAGGCCTGGGTACGAGGCTACAAGGAAGCCACATGTGCAGTACTCAGAGCTGCAGCTATAGTTTTATGACTGCTGTAACTACGGAAAAAGCTACACAGCTACCACCTACGCTGGACTCCTCCAAAGACATGAGCATGGTCTGTCTCGGGTGCGGCGTCTTGCTGCCCCTCCCCTTCTGCCTTGGGGAAGAAGAAATCCTGCACAGTCTGCTGGAAATGGGAGGTGAGGGTCACCGCCAGCGGGATCACATTGAATTCCAAGTGCTCCGTCACTGGGATGCCTGCAACTGTGGAGTACCAGAGAGCAGGGAGTACTTGTGCGATATAACTGTATGCATATCAGTACAGACACCTCCAACTGGGATCCTTCACTTATGGCTCCCTTAGGACCAGTTCCAATGTCCAGCTACCACAAGAGAGATAGGAGCACTTATTGTAAAGTCTCGAGACAGGTAGAAGCTAGTGCTCACCAAAGTGCCAGCTAAACGGTTTATCACTGCAGTTGAGCTTGTACTAGGATACTGAGGCAGATTCATTCCATTGGTGTCAGGCCTCGGAGAGAGATTGAGACTTATCAACCATCTAAAGGGTCTAACAATACACCTTGTTCTTATTCAGGGAGACTTGCATAGATTATGAGGGGTTCCACTGGGTACATATATGTACGTTTTCCGTTTATGGAGCTATGAACATCCGAAAATCACATACCAGGAGCCTTATCCCGGCAGTAGACTCTGAGATTGATGTTCTTGTCAACTCGGAGGTGCCGTGATCGGGGATCATATGGATTCAGAACATCCTATGGGTCAGTGAGAGGAAAGGTGTACGATAACGATAACTCATTAATGTCCATTCATGCCAGTGTGTGTGTGTGTGTGTGTGTGTGTGTGTGTGTGTGTGTGAAGGGGGGGGGATTTTCTCTGCAGTATACAATTATGTAAACTTAGATACTTTTTTAGCAGAGGATGTCCTGTAGGTACAATAATGCAGGTGTACTACATTGTATACATAGCCAACTTGGGCCTCTCTGCACTCCTACCAATAATTCACTTAGCTGGTGTAGCATGCAATAGCAACCACTAATTATGGGCAGGCAAACCACTCCTTCATCAGACTTTACTCCTCAGTTATTGGGGCGAGCCTGAGTGAGCCCCACACTAGCGAGTCGGATTCTGCCCCCGCGTCTGTATAATGTATATATATTTGTTTGGTACGTACGTCTTACCGAATATGTGTACAAAATTCTATTTTTGCGTATACGTATTACGTAAGCAATGTTAGTGCTACTCACGTGACCCTCAACGAATCAGAAGTCTCTAGATCGATCACATGACAGCGCTTTAAATCTGCATAAAGCACACTTATCGCGGTAAGTGTGCATTATTTGGATAACGCACAATTTTCTAAATGACGCCCACAAGACCTATGGCTGTTTCGGGTCAGTGAGAGCACTAAAACAGTTATACACCCCGTAATCACTGCAAACTGGTGTATAACTATTACTTAATCGCGTGCGTTTGCTGTGTAAAAACTGAAAGAGGCTAGCTTAGCAGATTTCAAGCCTACTATGGATACTTCGTTGCTGCCGGTTCCATAAGATGAAAGAGAGGAGAGATCTCAAGTACAACAATTAGCTTACCAGTGCAGCGAGAGAGGAGAGGCTTCGCAGACAGCGAGATCGTGAAAGGGGAACGTCACGCTTCCGAGAAACCCGAAGCAAGGTTGGTAGGAAGACCAGCATTCTGGTAGTATGATCCCCTGCTAAAATATTATTTCTGTCTAATGTCTGGTTAAGAAGACAAAGAGATGGGCGTTGCACTCAGGCTGCTGAGAAACGAGACGCTATACTACAGCAAAGGAGGCAGCGTCTAGTCGATGAAACTGCCAAAGAGAGAGAGGCCAGGCTGTAGCAGATGAGAAGCTGCCAAGCAGAGAGACTAGCTGCTGAGACTGTGGATGAGAGAGAGTCGAGGCTGCAGCAAATGAGTGACAGACTAGCTGCTAAGAGTGTTGAAGGGATGGAGATGAGGCTGCAGCAGATGAGTAGTTCTCAGAGGGAGAGACTAGCTGCTTGGAATGCGGAAGAGAGGGAGATTAGGTTACAACATGACAGAGAGCCACAGGGAGCGGCGAGTGCACCCACGCAAGAGCCTGGGAACGAGGCTATTCAACAGCGCGCTGTACAAGCCAAGATGCAAAAATTCCATGCACAAATGGCTGCACTGGAGGTGTCCCCTACTCACAGAATCATTTGCCTGCCACTCCTCACCTGGAATGACAATTGTCTTGGGGACCCTCATCCCATTTCTGATCAGCGTTTTTTCATATGTCCATCTCCATTAGTGATCACAATCTAAGGTCATGTCATTGCAATAACTCCATCATGCACGTATACTGTGCACTCGCTCAGGCTCGCCCCACAATGCCCTGCATTTGCCTAGTATTAAAATGGGGAAGTTCCAGTCTAGCAGGAGCTTATGAGCACATAGCAGTGCTCATGACCTTGGGTTATGGGTTCCTGCTAGCCCGTACCCAGGCCTCCCCTTGCAGCTTTTTTCATAGCTGTGGGAAAAATCGTGTTTTTTTCCATGGCTGCAAAAAAAAGCTGTGAGGGGTGGCCTGGGTACGAGGCTAGCCTAGGTATCCTGCAAAATCTGTACCTGGAGACTTGAGTTGTGGCTACAATAGTCTCGTGGTTTCTTCCAAGTACATGAGCTAGAATGCAGTGCTTTCATTCACAAGGAATACATGGCTATGACCAGAAATGGGAGTTACATTGAAGAATTTAGGTTTAGGAAGAACCTAACAACTGGCCTGATGGTCTCAAGCTTACTATCTAGTATAGCTAACAAGAATTCAGAAAACAGCTGATAAACATTCACGAATGCACAGTGATACACAATCAATAGGCAATGAATGCATGGTAATTCTCTCAAACCGTGACATTGTTTCACTTGAAAAGATGCTAAGTGGCAAATGTTTGATTTTTGACAAAATTTTACATACACTGTCATCAAATGGGAGGATATCATGGGGGTCCTTGATGGCACAAAAAAAACTGTTAATACATTATACTTGAATAATAATTGGTTAATAGTCGCATAATGCAGTCAAGTTGCTGCTTAGTTTCAGGTGAAAATAGTCATATCGATTTTTCCAAGAGGATTTTGATGCGTCTGAGGATCATGGGTGCAGAAGGTCATTAGCCCCGTAAAATCCATATCCTCTTCCAGCCCTTGCAAAAGGACCTTGATGGCCATCTTTGAATCACTAAGCTGCCTGGCAGTGACAGCAAGCATCAACTCTTTAGGGAAAGTGAGGTGAGAAATGGCTACAGTTTGTTCTGGTGTTGGCTTCACAGGTACTATTACTGCCACTATGGGTAGATATTTCAGGTGGCTGCACTCATCAGCTACAACAGTACCAAGATCTCCAGCAACACTGAGCTTCTCAAACTTGGATTTCATACTTGACCGTCACACTGTTTACTTGGACTTGATTTGCACAAACTAACTGTAAGCTAGGACTGACTATGAATTTCATTGTGCAGGGGGCATGCACCAGAAAGTGCACATGGGGAGCATGCACCAGAAAGTGCACGTGTGCAGGGTGGGTGGGACAGGGGTTGAAATTTGACCTTATTGGACAGGCATGCAACATTCCACTTGAGTAGACCAAAGTGTGCATGACTCCAGTTTTTGTACCTTTAAAATTTTAGTCCTGCATGCTCAAACTTTAGTAACTACTGACAAGGCTCAAACTTTAGTAACTACTGACAAGGCTCATGACAGCCTCTTGGTGGTGGCATAATTTTAGGGACTTTGCTGCAGGGAATAATGTCAGGTAAAAAATTTGTTCCAGGATTCTGCAGCCTCATGTGCAAGTGTAGCCTGGGGGTCAAGCATTGCAAATATTAAGCCAAACACTGAGAGTACCAGCTAATCTCTTTAGTGTTCTGTGCTAGCTGTCATGTGTCCTCTGAGCTAGTGTATATAGGCATACAAGCTACCCAAGGGGTCTCTCAATGATAATCCAAAGTTTGTTGACCCCCATTAGCATGTGAAGGTGTTTCCCAATGAGTCTCTCCCAGGATCAAACGTACAGTAAGCTCTTTTGCCTAGCATGTTGGGAGAGCAGTTGTTGGTCTGAGGTAGCAAAGAAATTGGGTTCCATTAGCCAGCAGTTGCCTCACTGAAGCAGTCTTCAGCAGACTCTCTGTTTATACATCTACTACTGGTCATCACTTCACAGACAAATTCTGAGGTAGCAAAGAAATATCTACAGTGCTTGACTCCCAAGCTGTACTTGCACGAGGCCACGGAATCCAGGAACAAAATTTTCTGCACTGCTGCTGCAGAGTGGATGTTCTCCATTTAGAAATGCAGTTTTGGGACCACAACTCAGTGCTCTGAAAGTCTATAGCTCTACCCCTACTTGCAGTAAAAAAGTGCCGCAGGATCATTCCAGAAATCAGCGTTTATCTCTTAACATGATTAGCCTCATACCCAGGCCACCCCCCCCCGAAAGAGTGGCCTGGTATCCACTGTTTGCACTTGCGTTTAATTTCTCAGAATTCTGAGAATTTAGGATATTGCTGTATCGTGTCCGCGTATGATTACATCACGTTTGCTTACGAATCTGCAAATGTTTCCGTGTCACGAAGTTGTAAGTGAAGGTAGGAGGCTTTCAAGCCTGCCGCGATGGTCTTTCGTAAGGTAGATGCTTAGAAAGTGATCGGTAGTTCGATTCTTCGATCCTGTTTGCCGCTGAAAAGCCACATCCGATATTGAATATTGAGAAGCTCACAGTCACTGCCAGGAGAGGTGCTTCCGAATTTCTGTGGTAAGATACATGTAGCTACCATAATCGTAGCAGATAGAAAATTACAGGTTCTTTTACCATTCTAGACTGGTTAGAGAGCCATTTTAGTTGCAGAAAGTCAGAATCAAGGTTGAGTTCTAGTTCTCCGCTTACTATACATATACTTGCTGCCGTACTACTCCTCGCCATGTGACTAATATCGTTTACAGATACTTTTACTGACCTTTTTCCATACATTTAGCAATTTGTTAGCGCATGCGCGAACAGTGGATACCAGGCCACTATTTTTCAGGGGGTGTGGCCTGGGGACGAGGTTATTAATATGATATTTCTGACATACATGTACATGTGTATAGCCATAGCTTGATAATATTCACGTGCAATTTCATCTCATAATGAGAATAATTTGAGATGAGGTTATGACAATAATAAGATGATTTTTACCAGCCGGGTGCGAGCAAAGCGGGTACTTGATTGGTACTAAGATTGCTTTACGTTCCCGTGTCTGTGTGTCTGTTCATCCGCAAGTATCACGTGCGCTAAGTTTATGTCATTGTGTTACCATGCCACTATAGCCACGAGCACAGTGGAAGCCAGTGGAAGATTGCAGGCTCAATAGGCCAATTGCAAGGTACATCAAGCTAGCTTAGTTTTGTGTTGACTAGACGGCGAAATAGTGGGAGGTAACGATGATAAATCTGCTTGGGCAAATTCTGATAGTTAACTGGAGGTGCACCACGAAATTGCTGCGGCAGCACTTTTGCTGGAAGCTATACAAGATTAGACTGTCTAGCAAAGTTTAACCATTCTATAGCTGCATTTAGCTGTAGATTGACCTGTTGCTGAGCACAACCTTCAGATAGACGATTTACCGTATTTCCGCAATCAGACGCCGCGGCTACTATTTATTTCAGCACGCAAATTTGTGCGGCTACTATTCGAGGGCGGCGACTAATGGAGGGCGGCGTTTATTAAACTCAGCATGAATCGGGTAAAAATCTTTTGTAAAAATGAGGGCTTTTAGAAAAGCCATTTGCGCCTAGAATCACAATGCTGCGACTCAGTTTTGAAGCAGAACTCCAAGTTTCTTGATCAGCCATTGCTTTGCTGTAAAGCGGTAACTACACAGCACCTCCAATCCGTTTTCTCGAAGACAAATACGAGCTGGAGGCGAACAAAGTTCTCCTCGAGGACTGTTAACTAACTATTCCAAGCTGTATGTCAAACTGTACACTGTATACTGTATCAATTTGCTATGTCTGCAGTCACGAGGTTTGTTCACGTGTTACTCGAATACTAGCCACGGCCATATTGGAGGGCGGCGTCTATTTCGTTCGGCACGTCCGGAGGTGCGGCTATAATTCGAGGGTGGCGACTATTGGAGGGCGGCGTCTGATCGCGGAAATACGGTATGTGAAAAACACCCGGCTGGTTTTTAAATATGAAATATCAGTCTTGTCTAAGGAAATTCCCAAAAGAATTTGGAGCATAATAAACTCCGGCCTAGCATTCAAATAAAACAGGATGATAGCTTAAAAAAATGCCTGTTAAAATGTCTGTTAAAATCTGTAATAGAGAAAGATCTATTGTAGGAGCCTACCTGGTACTGCTGTGGGGTGTTAGGCATAAGGTTGCGGACTTTGAATGTGCCCAGCTCAAACCTATGCTCACCGGAGTCATCACTATACGATATCCGGTTGTAGCTAGTGTGTGTGTGTGTGTGTGTGTGTGTGTGTGTGTACCAGGTGCACTATGCTTATTCAAATCAGAATATTTGCTTTTTAGGCAAACTATGATTATTACATGCAAAATCTTAAACCTTGCACTGATATGAGGCCACAATCAGTCTATACTAAGGAGCCAGTTTTATTATCCGTGCCATGTAGCGTAAGTCATCAATTGTCGACCACCTAATTTTGTACACGTATCTACTCCGATACCGTACTAGCTATAAACTACGGACAAAGTCCAGTTCCAAGAACACTGATCCAGCTACCAAACGATCATTTTTCGAATGAGTAGCTGTAATGGCAGGGTCTTACCGAAGCGCAGCAGTGATCGGCTCTCTTCATGTATTGTCGGCCAGCTCTACCTGTTGTCGACCGCTCGATCGTGGTAGTTCACACAATGTCGGCCATTTCGCATTTCCGTTCGTTGATGTCACAACATTTGAACCACACCCACCAAGTATATAAATTTCGAATTTACAGCATGCACAGACTCCAAGATTAAAATTTCATTTAAATAGAACTTACAGCGTCGCTACAATGCATCTGCAACACTGAGTCAGCTATAGCAATTTTCCCGGGAACGTCGCGGGTTCCGTAATCTATCGTTACCGCGTATTTTTCTGCTGTAATTTTCGCCGACAATAGATAGCCGACAATAGATGGTGGTCGACATTCGATGACTTACGCTATGAGAGCCATGTATGAGAGCGGAGTAAATATCGGTGTTGTTGTCGTAACCTTGGACCCAGGCCTTCCATGCCCAGATTTTATCTTACATGCACAGGGAGTTACATGTACCACACACAAGACTCTGGTGTCTCTTTGCTCCACCCCCATTCCCTTATCTTGTAAACTATGTTATTATGCAAACATGAAGTATAAATGTTTTTATCAGACATGTGTTTCAGTGCATAGGCAAACTGGCATTCATAGTTTTGTAGTTCCAGCTAGGGGTAGGCGGATTATGCTCGCAAATCTACCTATTATGCTATGCTGCACTGCTCCAAAAATGTACCTATTATGCTCAACAAATGCCCCTATTATGTTAAATTATCAACAAAACAGTTTTCCTGAACATCTTACCCGAAAACTCACTCGCTCTCTGCGTGCCTTTCTGATCACGTTGCCCGAGTTGGCTTCGCACCAGTGTCTCGCAGTTGGTTTACTCTAACCTACAGATAGCATAGAGGCTCGAAGTTGGCTAAGTAGCGATGTCGGTGAAGAAGTAATTGCCTGTAAGCTGCTGCCAGCCGCTTGACTCTCGCTAACAGCGCTGAGATTGCTAGTCGTCGCCATCACGGAATCACCACGTGGCCGAGTTTCCACAAAACTTTAATAAAATGACATAATTTCCTCAGAAAATCTACCTATTATGCTCGCATTATGCTCGATGCTTTCGCGTACCTATTATGCTCATTTTAATGCCGGCATAATCCGCGCACCCATAATTCCAGCTATATGCTGACTTTATAGCGATCCACCACCTTGTGATAGAGATACAACAATCTTGTGCACCATCACCAATCTTGTGCACCATCGCCGTCAGCCATCAAGAAACAGCTACTTCTGGTATGCCCACATGTCAAACAAATTTAACCCCTACGTGTAGACTGAATATTTTCACAACTGATAAAATGATTCAAAACTATTTGTTTCGAAGCATCTGTGTAATTGCCCACCTGAAGTTAGTGAAGCGGATGTCGGCCACCTTAAGTTGGCCATCATCCTGGGTGAGCCACCAGTGGGCGTCATCCAGCCAGATTTCAATCCGCCGCACTGGCTCAGCAGCTGTTTCTGTTGAATGGAGAATGACAGAAGTGAATACACGTACTGACTAACCCCTACTACGATTTATTATACAACTACTGGTGTATAAGCTATCCTATTGGTCCATAGTTGGGCAATATTCTCCCGTATTGCCCGGTTAGTAATGGGCATCGCCTAGTTGCCAGTAATATTGTGTACAGACGGTGTATAGCTAGGTACCAGCATACAAAAGAGGCAGCAAAGTAGCGCTTATGCCACATGAAGGCTTGTAGTCAGCTCAAGTGCAGCTGCACTGTATCGTGCAGCATAATAAATCTATTATAGCAGTTCTTAGGGTTAGTGTTGTTTTAGTTAATCAAAAGTATCAAATTTAGTAGAGGCCAAAACAGATTTAGTTAGCATACTAAAACTGAAAGTTTCCCCTGAGGACTAAACTATAACCAAACGAAAAATTTTTGTCCCCAAAATGTACTAGTTAACTGAAACTAAAAGGTATTTTAGTAATAGCTTAGACATTTTAGTTAACTATCTAAACTTAATTTTGCACTCTAAATAGAGTTTTAACTAACTAAATTATGTGAAGCTATACTAAAACAACACTACTTAGGGTAGCTCCCTGCAGTCAGGCCATTACTGCCGTCTTTTGAACTGACTATTTCCCCATATTGCCCTCTCAGAATGCAATAGCATTCTTGTAAAGAATATCAAGCTGGCCTGGAGTGTAAACAGCTCTAGTTCATATTACGATCTCAGGAGTGCGCACATCAAACTGGCAAAGCCAGCGAGGGAGCATGTAACTATGCACATGCAATACAGAGAGAGATGGCAAATTCAAACCTGGTGGTCATATTCTAAAGTATAGGAATGCAGTACCTTCTCACAGTCACTTTTTACTGCATAATTTGTAAACCTAACTTCACTATGTATCTAATAGTCACTAAAATCAGCAATCCAGCCTGCCACTGTTTGAATTTGCGGTCTCACATTCAGTCACATCAGAAGCAGTAAATAGGGCAATGCTTACCAAAATAAGTGTTCTTATTATACCAAAGGCCTGTGAAGGTCTAGTCCTCCCCCCCCCCCCCTTCTCTCTCCTGGCAACATGCACTTTAGATACTCCAAGCTGCCATGTTATTGATGTCACTTATCTGGTTATAGCTAGCAACAAAGCAACTGTTAACTATTCATACTCACTGACTGCTTCTGTAACATGCTCCTTTTTGGCTTTAAACACTCCTGCTTCACTAGCTGCTATCACTTTTTACAATGCCTGCTGACATAATGGTATTCATGAAAAGGGTGAGTGACTTGTAGCAAGCACACTTCCAAGCTCTAACACAGAGCTTGTGCAGGAACTTGCAAGGATGCAGGTAACCATGGTAGCAGGAGAGCATTATGGTATACCATTATACAAGTTTCATTGCAAACTTAATTTCTGTGAGTGTGGCAATGTGAGCAGCAGGAGCAAGCATAATGGAGACTACATATACATGTTTACAGTGGTATTCATGAAAAGGGTGAGTGACTTGTAGCAAGCACACTTCCAAGCTCTAACACAGAGCTTGTGCAGGCTCATCTGTAATAGACACAGCTGTGTGAGCTTACAAAAAGTGTCTGGAACTTGCAAGGATGCAAGTAACCATGGTAGCAGGAGAGCATTATGGTATACCAGTTTCATTGCAAACTTCATTTCTGTGAGTGTGGCAATGTGAGCAGCAGGAGCAAGTATAATGGACACTACATATACATGTTTACAGTGGTATTCATGAAAAGGGTGAGTGACTTGTAGCAAGCACACTTCCAAGCTCTAACCAGCAGGAGCAAGTATAATGGACACTACATATACATGTTTACAGTGGTATTCATGAAAAGGGTGAGTGACTTGTAGCAAGCACACTTCCAAGCTCTAACACAGAGCTTGTGCAGGCTCATCTGTAATAGACACAGCTGTGTGAGCTTACAAAAAGTGTCTGGAACTTGCAAGGATGCAAGTAACCATGGTAGCAGGAGAGCATTATGGTATACCAGTTTCATTGCAAACTTCATTTCTGTGAGTGTGGCAATGTGAGCAGCAGGAGCAAGTATAATGGAGACTACATATACATGTTTACAGAGACATAGGAGCAGTGATAGTGAGCAAAGGAACTTGAGGGAGCATTGAAAGAGATCAAGGCTGATTCAGCAATGAGGAAAATTACTGTAATGTCCGCCATTCTCAAGCAGTCATATGTATTGCAGTGTCCCAAGCAATGAATGTGATCAAGGACAACGGTACCTAACCCTAAGAAAAAAACAGCAAGGCAACTTTATATGGGTGATACAGAGTATCTACGGCTGTGCTCAAGCCAAGCTACAGTGGATTTCAATTCCGTTTGAAGAGTGTGCATTCTGTAAATTCAGGAGCCCATAACCCAAAGGGAAGGAGCGTTAGACTAGTGATGCCACCTGTTGTCGAATGGCACCTACAAGAAAACTCCATATATGGAATGCCTAGTGGTTATGCATGACTGGTTTGCTACTCTACTAGTGTTGAGTGAATTATAGCGCTTACATAATACTTACCATATAAGGAGTTTTGTGCAAGTGCTCCTTCCCTTAGGGTTATGGGCTCCTGGTAAATTGTTACGCAACTGTGTATGCCCATTGAGAACACGCTATAGTCCACAGCAATCTGCCGATTCACGATCTACATGGTACCAGTGATTTTGATCAGCTGCAGGCAGGCATGTCTAGTGCTTCCTTAACTGCTAAAGTGCTGATTCGGCAAGTAGTTTACCAATAGCACTATTACCGTATTCTACGTATTATCCGCCCATGGGTGGGCCACTTAATAAGCACTACGTGAAAGAGGGGGTGGGTGAAATATATGCAGTTTTTATAAATGCAATGTAGTATCCGCCCACTCGAACATTGTTGCTCTCTAGGTTTCTATTTCTATTTAGAATACATCAATTCTTTATTGAGTGTACTTTTACCAGCACACATTTTCCATAGTCTCACAAATACATACAGTCTCACGAATATGTTGCATTTTATGCATATGTGGCAGTCCCGTGTAGAAAACGAACATTATTCCGTCGCGTATTTCGATCGCACCCGCGTGTTCACTACGCTATATCTCAGAACTTCCGTTAAGGGCGGGGCTCATACGTGCTGTGTAGAAGCCTCACATATTGACGCTACTACGTAGCGCGTATGAGCCCCGCCCTTAACGGAAGTTCAGGGATACAGCGCTTTGAACACGCGTATGCGATCGAAATACGCGACGGAATAATGTTCGTTTTCTACCCGGGACTGCCACATATGCTTTCCATAGTCTCTTGTCACCAGACCTCTGTTCACCCCTCAGGAAGAGTTGAGCAGAGATACGAGCACTGAGATGGTAGGCTGTCTATTTAAAGCACGCTCACCAGTGTAGGTCCCCCTGGGTGGAGCCACGTAGAGCTGGCTCTCTTTAAAGGCCCTAATCATGGCCCTCAGTTTCATGCTGGCTGTCGATAGCTCCTCCTTGGCTGCTGAGAGCTGGGCCTCCAGGTCCTCTTGTACCTCCAGACCACTGGAACGGGGAATGGGAAATGGGAATAGACATTGAAGCAAAGGAGGTACTGTAATATTCAATCAGATGTTGTATTCAGTACAGCCTGGGGTTCATACAGGATTTTGAGGGGGGAGGGGGGAATTTCAAAGTTTGGCATTGACGTGAAGGATGTGCTTTAGCACGTCCCTACTAGGGGGGGTCCCAGAAAATTTTTGAAAAATAGATGCTCTGAGATTGATTCTGAGGCATTCTGGAGGTACTTATAGACATATTTCACTTTAATTTAGTTACTTAGTTACTCCTGTTGCTGTTATGTATTACTGTTGAAATTTTGTTGTGAAAATTAGAAAAGGTTGAGTACATGAAGTAATATTAGTTGAATTTTTCCTGTGATAATAAGTACTAGAATATCCCCAACAGTAGTATCCCTCTTCAAGCTTCTTTTAGCCTTGTCTGATACGTAGCACTGCCAGTAAACTCAGACCAAAGTACAGCTGCCATCTATCGTGTCCATTACACGATATTGCATCCTGTTTTCGTTGAGTCAAGAGAACCTGGGAATGAGGCGAGCGGTACACCCCTTTGGCTATGCCACTGCCTGCAGCCCTCTCAATAGGATCCTCACTGTACACTTTTAGTACTGACCCTTCCTTTATACCGTATAGCGGGTTATTTTCGTGGGTGCAAATTTTCGTGAAAAGCTCGAGGGGTCGTTAGAAATAATTTTCGTGGTTCTAAATTTCGTGGCGATTCGATCATGAATACGCAATGACGTAATATGAACTTTGACTTAGTACACGTGGTTCGATTTTGCACGAGAGAGTTGGAGCGCTTCAGCATTGAGTCGTGCATGAGAGGCTACCAAGTCTATAAAGGCATATGGGAGGCCAGTTTTGGAGAAGAACTACCATACCGCCATGGTAATGGAGAGGTACGGGCCTCGCTTTTTCGTTTAATATCGCCTCGGCTTTTTTCGATCACAGCATGAAGAGCGACTTGTGACATAGGACCCTGTGGATCCAGGGCATTGTCAACGGGACACAGGTACTATAGAGAGCTATAGTGAAAGTCAACTTAGCGCCTAGTCTGCTCGACTTTGTACAGCACATGTAACCGATCATAAAATTCGTGAGTGGAAAATTTCGTGACTCGTCGGTTGACCATGAAAATAACGAAAATTGGCACCCCACGAAAATAACCCGCTATACGGTAATAATGTGCCCCTATATTATACCACCCTACACGATTATGCCACATGCTAGCTAGTACTATAGTGTTGCAACAGGGTTTCATACAGGATTATATAGTGGGGGTGGGAAAAATGATACCATGCTCCCTGGGGGGGGGGGGGGGCATAGGGATATGCTCCCCCCAGCAAGTTTTTTAAAAAATTTGAAGCTCCAAGGTTGCTTCTGGTGGCATCTGGGGCACTTAAATGGCTGGAAATTAGCTACTAATAAACTATTAAAAATCAAAAAAGAAATTGGGGGTTAATTAAGATTAAATAAATTTATGAGCATGTGGGGGGGGGACCCTTTTCCACATAGTACTTGTACAATAGTGCGTGGGCGTATGAAAGGCGCTGCCACAGTGCACAAATCCCATGTACAGAAGAGGAACCTTTGAAGCCAGGGTACATGAGGGTTGCTAGGCTACTGAAGTTTCTTCTCATAACAGTGAAATTAATTATCTACAAAAACATTTTCAAAGCACAATTAGTGGTGGCTCTGGCACAAGTCATCTGTACTATGGGTTTCTACTGTACATGGGATTGTACCCTGAGTGCAGTTTTATGTATTCCCTCCCTCCCTACAAACCCCATGTACAGTAGAAACCCACTGTACATATATAACATGTACACACAAGGGGGGGGGTTAATAAGATGTTTACCACCATATGTCCTGGGCGAACCCTTTTCGCACACACACAAGGGGGGGATTTATAAGATGTTTACCATCATCTCCTGGGGGGACTTCTTTCCACACACACACACACACACACACACACACACACACACACACACACACGCACACACACACAAGGGGGGAAGGGAATCCTAGCCCCTGTCTGTACGAAACCCTGCACAATGATATCATGAGTTTATTATTCTCCCCATGACAAAACCTAGCCTCGTACCCAGGGCATGTGTGTGTGGCCTGGCTACGAGGCTAGACAAAACCTGGTGTCAACACCAACTCCCCAGTCTTTTTTTACCCACAAACTGCAACAGTTGGGGAGTGCCAGCCTGGTTGGAGGTGGCCTCAAACCCAGCTCACCTCTCTCCAATGGTCTTCTGCTCCCTAAACAGCTCTGTTTCAAGCTGGCGGATGCTCTGAAGACAGTTCCTGAGGAGAAGTCAAACGGGACAAAACATGAGCTCAGAAACAGTCACATACCTGCTAAATTTAGCCATTGGGTACCCAGAGCCAACCTCAAAGCACCTACTTTTAAAGAAATAAACTGCTGGTGAGGGAAGGGGGGAGGGGGGGAGGGGAGGAGGAGGGGAGGAGGAGGGGAGGAGGAGAGAGGGAGAATCCCAAGGCACATCTTACAGCTATACAGTATAGCGCCAAATTTTCGCAAAAATTAAGCTCGCGAAATGCTTTCTCCAAAATAAACTTTGCACATCGCTTTATGATTCGTGATGGCTCTCTACAAACCGACTGACACAAAGCTGACGGGGTCCTCGATGTCTGGGCACGAGACTAGCTACAACTATCCGCTACTACGAGAAGCGATCTCTCGAAATGGGCGTGGCTATCAGAATCCTTAGTCCATGAAATTTATTTTCATGAAACGTTTCAGCGTGACCAATCCGCGAAAATTTTGTCCCTCAAAAATTTGGCACTATACGGTAGTAGTGACATAGTAAAATATTTAATTGTTTTTTGCGAGACCAGTCACTGGACGTCCAGATGGTATTACCCTCTTTACACCGCTGGAGTACTGCCAGCCACTGGACTGCCACATTGTGAGCCAACAATAGTGAGTATTAAGAATACATAAAAGAGCAAGGTACGTAGGGTGGGCGTGGTGGTGGGTGTGGTCACTCTCTAATTGCTGAGCACAGCAATCCCAATAATTATGACATATGGGCTCGGAATCTCAGCTAGCGTTTATTTCTATATGTGACAGCCCCTCGTAGAAATCAAATATTATTCTGTCGCATATTTCAAAGCGCAGTATCTCTGAACTTCTGTTAAGGGTGGGGCTCATAGAAGAGTCAGATATTGATGGCATTGCATATGAGCCCCGCTCTTAACCAAAATACCACACTTCTCTACTCTACTGGGGAGCCTCAGTAGCTAATAGCAAGGTACGTACAACTATATGTAGCAGCCAAATCTGGCTAACACTCAGAAGGTATACAAGATAACCTCATCCACAGCAAAAGTATAATTGCAATAGATACTTAGTCATCTCTGCTACGAGTTTGAGCCCCAGCTTTACCAAACGTATGGAGATACTGCACTTGGAATACTGCCACGGAAAATCCCAGCCGGAAGAATTACTTGCAGACCAAGTATGAACACAGGCACACAGAGTCTGCATGGTTATACCCATCCCATAGCTCTAGTAAAAGTTTTTCCCAACACGACAGTGAAAACCTATAACTGCCCTACGCCTCAACACTGCTGACTCGTGATATCCTAAAATGACATCCTAGAAGCACTATGAGTAGACTGTAATAGGTCAGACAGTGAAGAGTTTCGACCCTAGAAGGAAGTGAGTGGGTAGATGCTGTAGCTAAGGAAGTGACACTAAACTAATGCAGATTATCCATTTGTGGATTCATGTCCCATCCCATTCCACTCATGAACACTCTGCAGGCTTCCCCAACTGCTCAGTGTGGACTAGTGGGCTTAGAAGCGTGTTTCACGATAGAAGGGTGAATTTTTGTGTGGGCGAGGACAGCTGCTATTCTCAGACAACAAAGGAAGGCAGCGAATCTACAGTTCTTGCAGCTACTCTTTGGAGCCCGTTTGTACAACAGGCTAAACACAGAAACAATGCCACCAGCAAAAGGTAGAGAAGTGCAACCGTCTTTCAAGTGGTCCCTGCCAATGATAATTAAATGATGTGAGAAAATGCACCAGGCTCTCAAGTAGCAAAACGCACAAGAGCCCGAGGATGACGCTAGCTGCTTTAGCCTCATTCGATCCGTTTCTGCAAAATGTGTGTTGGGCAGTGGAACCTGGGATGACACTACCCACGGCGAGAGCTGACCTGACTTTGTTCTGCTGGACCAGCACTGGTTTGCGGGGATCCTGGATGTCACTCAGCTGAAGGGTGAACTGCATGTGGGCGTGTCTATCCAGGGCCTCCTGCACATATGGGGGGAGGTGGGAGGGTTAGTGTGTGTGTGTGTGTGTGTGTGTGTGTGTGAGTGTGTGTGTGTGCATGTGAGTGTAGGTGAGTGTGTGAGCATGTATGTTGTGTTAGTGTGTGTGTGTGTGTATATCATGTGAGTGTATGTGCGTGTGTGTGAGTGTGTGTGTGTAAGTGTGTTCCCTCTGTGTTTGCCACTTGCAGTGCGATAATATAATTATATATAAAATTTCGTATAACTCTGCATTCTGAAAATACTCCAGTTGTGTGTATAACTAGTAATCTCGTTCCCCTGGCTCCACCCTTCCAGCTTTCAAAAAAATTGCACAGTATTGAGGTCGTGAGACCTGAATTTTACATGCTCGCATAAACGTAATTGGATGTAACATATCCACACATACGTACACTCACACATACATGTGCACATGTATATACATACTTGCACACGCACACTTGTACATACACACACACATGCATGTGCACATGCACGTGCACGCATGCACACACACATACACACACGTGCGCACACACACACACACACACACACACACACACACACACACACACACACTCACACAAAGATCTGGGATTTATGCTATATTTATTACAGTCTTGATTATCTCACATGAATTATATACAGTAAGGAACTAGCATATCTGCTTGCATATTTGATAACTACTCTCATGAGGTCATTCAGTGGTGAGGCATTACAGTAGCCACATGTGACATCATCTCCCCTAAGGTGGTGTGATGATATCATTCATTTCACATTCCTTTGTGCACACATGACAGGAGAATAGTACCTTTACAACATGTGAAGCACTTTACAACGTGTGAAGCACTTTACAACGTGTGAAGCACGCGGCTCGCCCAAACCACTTGGATCATACACACATCATAAGACACTTTCAGTTCTCAGAAAACGAAAGAAGGCAGCGAATCTACAGTATAGTGCACGTTATAAAAGTAATTAAGTCATATATGGTCATGTGTGCAAACGATAACGCAGGTGTCCAGTGTGAATGGAAATCTCACGTGGAACAAAAGGGTAGTAGCCCACTTGATTTTGATTTTCAGTATGAATACAAACTAGCTGTGAAAGCATGGCCTATTGAAAGGGGAAAATTTTTTCATGAAATAAATGATATCATCACACCACCTTTGGGAAGACAATGTACTCTTTGCTGTCTGTTCGAACCACAGACTGAATCGGAAGTGCAGCTGCCTCTCAAACAGTCCCTGCCCATGCACACATAATTAACCATATGCAATACTTTCACCAGGTCCAGTGTGAAACACACACAAATCTTGGCTAGCTCTGGAGAAGGAAAGAACATGGATCATGGTTGCTTCATGGAGAGAAAATTAATGATATATTATCGAGGGTAACCACACTTCCAAGTGTAAAGTTTCTGGGTGAGCAGAGGGACAAATGACTACAGAAGTGGGTAATAAATTTCTTTCTCTCTCCATGCAGGCCCTGGCTGTGCAGCTGCAGCTAGCTACTCATGAGTTTTCATGTATACATAATTATCACAGTAGCTACATGTACAGCATTCCCAATTCTGGAGCTGGGTGTGCACAGACACAAGAGCCCTTGCACTAGAAAATGCTGATTTAATTAGGTCCCACATAGTGGTAATTTTGAATGCAAACCTAATGAGATCATGTACTCAGCAGCTTATGCAATCAGCGAAGAGTGGGTCCCTGTGTTTCTGATGCACTGATGGTTGACCAGCAGAAGCTGTAAAAAGAAGTTCTCTCCTGTACCTCCTCTGAACTAGCTATAACTTTTCCGCTGTTGGTCCCTGTAGCACTGAACAACGGCTGGTCTAGCTATGGAGGTCAACAGCTTTGTACATTACATTGCAGAAAACAACTTTATACTTGGGAGAGTATCCTCTATAGGCTACATAATTATGGTCACTTGTTCTCGATATACACGCCCTCGTTCACACACACACACACACACACACACACACACACATATATGTACACACGACACACACACACACACACACACACACACACACACACACACACACACACACACACACACACACACACACACACACACACACACACACACACACACACACACTAAACGTCACTCCACTCCACTCACTGTACCTTCTTTCCTGGTTCCGTGTGCAATAATAGATTGTTAAGGATGTCCATGATGAGAGCATACTGGGACTGTATGAGATGGCAGGAGAGAAGGGACAGAAAAAGTAGCACAGCAGACATTGCACCATAATGGCTGGTTTTCATCATACAATCATATGATTATATCTCCTGAACACTGAAACATGCATGTATCTAGGCTATCATCCTTGCCCACACATGGTCCAATTCACTGACAAAAGTCATCAGACGCTTCACAGCTGGTGAACACCTTTTGTGTAAATACACGTAACCTAGGAGTTTAACTTTTCATAACTAATTCTAATTCCATGGGTGTATAAAATAGGTCAAAGGTTAGCTAAAGGCCACACCCACTGACTCACAGAGGTGGTAGAGACCTCAACAATTGGGAAACGGAAGGTGAAGGTGTCAACGGCCTCATTGCTGCTGTCTAGTCCAGGGGAGGTGTGGCCGGCAGGCTATGAGTGAAGGGAAGAGAAATATCATACATTTCAAGGAAGAAAACAAAATGGAGCCTGCTAATGAAAACCGAATACACCAACTATTAGGAGGTAAGAGTAACTAAATACTTGCAGGTGTGCCCTTAGATATGGGGCGCCGTATGAGTCCAAATGCCACTCATGCTACCAGTTTATATCTTTTTTTCTGGACATACATCGGATATAGATTTCGGATGTCAGATTTAGAGCTCTGATGAGCTCAAATATACATATTGGACGTCGGATATAGATATCAGAGCTCCCATATAGATATGGGATGTCGGATATAGATATCGGACGTCGGATACAGATATTGGAGGTCGGATATAGATATCAGACATCGGATATAGATATTGGAGGTTGGATATAGATATTGGAGGTCGGATATAGATATCAGAGCTCCCATATAAATATGGGATGTCGGATATAGATATCGGACGTCGGATATAGATATCGGATGTCGGATATAGATATCAGACGTTGGATATAGATATTGGAGGTTGGATATAGATATTGGAGGTCGGATATAGATATCAGAGCTCCCATATAGATATCGGACGTCGGATATAGATATTGGACGTCGGATATAGATATTGGAGGTCGGATATAGATATCAGAGCTGCAAATCATATCCGACGTCCAATATCTATATCCGACGTCCAATATCTATATCCGACGTCCGATATCTATATGGGAGCTCTGATATCTATATCCGACCTCCAATATCTATATCCGACGTCCAATATCTATATTGGAGCTCTGATATCTATATCCAACCTCCAATATCTACATCCGACGTCTGATATCTATATCCGACGTCCGATATCTATATGGGAGCTCTGATATCTATATCCGACGTCTGATATCTATATCCGACATCCGATATCTATATCCGACGTCCGATATCTATATCCGACGTCCGATATCTATATGGGAGCTCTGATATCTATATCCGACGTCCAATATGTATATTTGAGCTCATCAGAGCTCTATATCCGACATCCGAAATCTATATCTGATGTATGTCCAGAAAAAAGATGTAAACTGGTAGCATAAGTGGCATTTTGACTCCTACGGCGCCCCATACTTAGATGAATGAATCTGTCATAACTGACTATTACATGGCTAGCTTCTTGTAGTTTTTTCCCCCCGAGCTAAAATTCAACAGTGCAAACCGATGAGAAAAAGGCCGTGTGATGTACGGGTTCACGGTTCATAGTTTTGTGCATACATACCTTATAAATTAAGGTATCAACGGTACTTGAATTCACTGTCTGCACTGCAGACTTCTAGCATGGGTTTCTATTACGTAGTTAAAAGGTAGTACTTAATTGTACTGAACCAAGAATTATTCTGTTCTCTCTTCTGGTTGGGGAGATAGGACAGTTTAAACTTGCAAAAATGCAGGATGTGCTGGGTTTTCACTCAGCGGGTTATAAATAGCCTAAAACCCAAAAAATTCAACTCAATGACTCACAGAGAGCAGGGGCGGTGTCTTGCACACATCGTCAGCTTCTACCTGCTCCCCGTAGGTGACATAGATGATGGTGCAGTGGCAGCGAGAGGTGATGCGTTGCAGCTGCAATCTCTGTTCAGAGACCTCGCTCAGGTCCTGCCCTCCCAGGTCATGATCTCCAGGCACTAGAAAGCAGCTCACTAGTCCACCAACTGCTTCTCCCGGTGCGGGGACCTCTCTATAATCTTGCTGTTTGGCCCCCTCGGGCCCTAACTCACTGAGAAGAGCATTCAGACTGGATTCTTGGTCCTTGGGGGTCGCTGCAGAATTTGGGTCATGGATCCCCATAGGCGGGGGACAAATCACCGAGAGTGGCAGCCAGGGTATGCAGTTAGGCTCTGGGTTTGGCCCAAATGTAGAAAAATACTGTGTGGAGGAGGGGCAACACAAAACCAAGATAACTTATGAACTTTCACTGCAAACTTCCAGTAGCGCCTGTTGTGCTTGTGGAGATAGTGGGCTTAGTAACGTAATGATGTAATATTAATGACATCATAATTGCATTCCATAGTGCAGACAAACACACATATACACACACAGACAGATGCGGAAAAGTAAAGTAATCTTATTACCAGCTGGTAAAAAGGCAGCATGTTCCATTTGTGAGGTAAACTGGGCACAGCTGAAAATGAGACTAGTCGCCGTTACACATGATTGATACATGCATAGATTGTTGTAAAATACCTTGTACTAGCTACAGTGTAATAAGTGATTTTATGCTAGTCACTTTGATCAGGTGGTGCTACTATGTACTTATTATAAAGATATTCTTTTCTTTTTTGATCAGTAGATTCCTCTACCTATACGGCGGAAAACAGGTAGGCGGCAATGATAATACAAGTTATGGCTACTAACTGGAAGTGCAGTATGAAACTGCTGCATCAGCACTTTCGCTGTGATGAGACAGCCTGATCAATTCTAGCGTTCTACTGTGACTACAGTTGTATTTAGTTTGGCCTGACCTATTGCTGAGAATACTATTAGCTTTGAGGCACGTGCAAAATGCTCCAGCTGGTTCTCAGATAAGAAATTTGAACCTTGTTTTCCACATGCACAGCTGCAAGATAAAGTTTGGGGATGGAAGGCCTGGTAATGAGGCTAAACATCAATTAATTCCTATATTCAGTGCTATGCATGTAACACAAGCACAGGCTAATCAACGAAATAAGAAATGTGACTATTCACATTTCCCTCACAGGGCCGTAGACAAGTTTTTTGGAATGGGCGTGCTTTGACACCAGTTAGGGGGGTGCGGGGGCATGCTCCCCCGGAAAATTTGTACAAATTAGGGCCAAAATGGCACTCTCAGCATCCCCAGAATTCTTTACTGGCAGCTCTCAAATCTACAAATTGACTTAAATGCTGTCATGACCCTACAAACTAGGACACAATATCAAAGATATACACTCTTTTTTGTGTATGCCCCTGGTAGTTATTTTAGTAAATAGTGTGATGTTAAAAACAATCATACTGATAGGCAGGGTTCTGTTTTGGGTTTCAAAAATTGGTCAATTGCATTTTTTAAAAGGTGTTGGCCATTTTAATTAGAATGTCTTTGTATAATAGTACTACTGGTAGCTACAACCAACACACTTGACTACTGGTAGCTACAACCAACACACTTGACTACTGGTAGCTACAACCAACACACTTGACTTAAATGTCCAGAGTTTTGTTGGACAGGTATGCTCTGTCAAAATGAAAGGGAAATTTTAACCCATGGCGGTTGCCACAGTTGCAAGGATTAATCTATTTTAGGACAATCCCATTAAGAAAAGCCCCAAAAATCAATTTGAATGTGCAGTAGCTATATACCCTGCAGACAACTGGTACCAGGTGGCATGTACGTACATAGCTAGTGGTTATGTACCCCATGAACCTAGTACTAGTGAAGGGAACATCAACATCTGACTGTAGGTATATTTCAGGACAGTCCCATGTAAAGGTTTACTGTATAGCATGTATGTGGCATGTACTGGTCATGTGTCCCACGAACCTACATGTCTGGATACAGGCATGGAGTCATGGACGAAAATTTACAGTTGCTAATTGGCGAGCGTGAGCGAGCCCTTTAGTGTAGTCAGTTGCCAATTTTTGTCGTGGACGACGGACGACGGTGGACGGACCGGGGCTGCCCCATACCGCAAATATGCTGACTTTCCTATTTCACCTGCATGCGCGCGCCGCGACTGAATGCATGAGGCCAAAAGTAATATTGAGAAGGCTAGAGCGTCACCGAGAACTGCAATGGCTTAGGGTATCTGGTGAGTTGGCAGAAGCTAGGGAGGGGCGGCTGGAGCGTCGCCGAGAACTGCGACAACTTAGGGTATCTGTAGCCTCGTACGAGGCTAACGGTATCTGATCAAATGGCTGAAGCTATGGACACAAATCACTTCACTTTCACTCATCCAAGCTCACGCTCGCCCCTTGTATCCCATGATACCCCTAGTAATTATAGTTTTGATGTACCAGCAGAGTTCTGCATGTGTGCAAACAGTTAACCTAAACAGCCTTAAAAAGCTCCAGAATGCACCTCTTAGCACCTAAAATCTCAAAGGCATACAAACTTCAATGCAGGGTCGGCAAAAACGTGTTACTAAAGGGTTAACTAATAAACACACCCACTTTTGACATTCGACCACGCGCTTAGCCTTACCATTAAATGAGGCTTTCTCTCCCCAGTTTTTTATCTCGCATTTTTATCTCGCATTGCAAAATTTTGAGGGTGCTTCAGCACCCCCAAGCACCTACTTGTCTACGGCCTTGCCTCAGGAGGTCCAAGTAAAACAGCCAGTACATGGCTTCCATTGTCTGGTAACCACTGGTAGTGTAGTAATTCACAGCATCTATGATCATTTCCTTTTTTACACCCAATATCCTAAGAAAATAGTTCCTATGGCGATTCTACACTACTGGAAGTAGAGTTTATTAATTAAGTTGGTGGAGTTTATAGATGGAGTCTGGTTTGACCATAAAAGGTCATTCCTACTGTAGGTGAACTTCTCTAGATAGAGCCAGTAGCCACCACTTGCTGAAGGCACTAAGGTAGCTGTGTTTCAAGGGAAGAGTCTGAGGACGAGGCTAGCACTATGATGAAGTGCTATCTTCTACTATAACAGCTAATTAAAGCCATGAACCACTGAATAAAAAGATTGGCAGCTAAAAAGACGTATTAAAAAGACGATTGTAATGATTTCCAACTGATCAAAATTTATCCAACCACATCTCCGGTCCAGACTGAGTTTCGCCGCTAGCTGTGGGGGTACTAACTAATTGATCCTGACGCTGAGAAGACAACAACACTAACTCCCCCATAGTGCACATGCTAACAAGATGGGGTGGAGGCAAATGTAAAAACTATCGACTCACTATTTGTACCAGTCTAAGGCTCAGGCTTCTTTTATCCAAATATAGATGGAGGCAATTTCCATTTTCAGCTGCACAATCTTTTACTTGAAACTTGTGGTTAGTACATTAACCCAATAACAAAGGTTATCACGGTTCCATGACCTATGCCACATCACAAGTAATGTTTCCTGGTCATAAAGGTAATTGACTACCATATTTGACATCAGTTATGATGTCAGTCACTCAAGCATTTTTACTTCCCATATGTATACCTACAAGTGATACATGTATTTGTGTTGCTGTTTCCTGGTCATAAAGGTAATTAATAATCATATTTGGCACAGATGTCTGCCATGATGTCACCCACCTAGCCTGTGGCAATCTCATGATCCACGCACTACAGGTATAAAAGTTCAGGTATCCCTACATGTCACTGCTATAAAAGGTTACACCAATACACAGTCTTTGACTGTCATAGGGTAGCATATCTTGCTTCTGTGGAAGTGATGGTGTCTAATAGTACATAGACAGATGTAACTACCATTTGTTCAGTGATACATTACAGATATGTCACAGCTACCAAAGTACAACTCCGAACAAAAGAGACATCGACTACGACTTCTAAACATTTCAAAGAAGCTAACGAAGGAGGACCTCGAAGGCTTGCTGTACCTCATCCAGGATATACTTCCAAAAGATGCAGCAGCGAAGATTGATTCGGGTATACAACTCTTTCAGCAGCTAGAGAACCAAGGCTATCTAGGCCTGAATGACTATACACAGCTCAAGAACTGGTTGGAAGACGTTGAGAGGAATGATTTAGCCAAGCTGCTCCCAGTAGATTCTGACCTTCAAGTAGTATGCTATAACCCCAGTGTACAGCAGAAGATAGAAGAGTCCCACCGATTTCTACTGATATCAGTCTCCAGTTGCTTACGGGTCAGAGACCTTCACCAGCTCTGCTACCTCTGTGCAATCCCTAAGTGTACAGTGCATGGAATCACAGAGTCATATCAACTTTTTGAAGAACTAGAAAAGCAGGACAGATTGGGGTCAGGAAACTACGGATTCCTGCAGAAGTGTCTTTGTTTTATTGGAAGGGATGATCTAGCTGGTATGTTCAAACAGCCCTTAGCAGTAGATGTCATGGTCCCAGACATACCGAAGAGCTTGAAAGGTTTTAGTCAGACCCTCAATGCACTTTGCAGGTCAAGACGCAGCACGTATGCATCAAAAACAAGAAGAGTAAGGGAACTGTCCAGTGACCAACTTGATACCACGTTCTGGAGGAAGCTGATAGAAAAACCCTGCGGAGAATTCTTCCTTACACTGAAGATGGATCTACCTGATTGGTGGCAGCCTGACATGAGAGATGATTGCAGTGCTTCAGAAGTCAATAGCATCATAGACACTAGCCTGAGAAGCATTTTTTCGTTCGCTGCAGCAGACCTGGAATCCCTTCAGTCTGGGTTTCCAGTCGTGGATACCCAACAGAGCAGACAACCATTCCATGATTGCTACAGGTGCTATGCCAAGTTCAATCAGGCAGTGGAGAGAGTCCAGTGGAACAACAAGATTAGACAGAAAGTACAACAGATGCATTCCAAGAAAGAGTGTCCAATAGGGAAAGCTGCTCGCGAGGCAAGCGATTGTATTCAAGCAGTCTGCAAGGATTTTCTCTGGGAAGAGAGTATACAAGAAGATGTTCAGAGGGTGGAGGAAACATTTCACATGTTGGAGTCATTCTACTACATCCAGTGGCAGAGGGAGCTCATGTTTCAGTGGATGTCCATCCTTATTTACCTGGCAAGTAACTTACAGCTTGACCTACGTCTGCATTTACCTATGCTCTTAAAATTGCTTACGCAACACAAAGATGGCATCACACAGAATTCAGACACACTCTCTAGCATAATTGGGCAAGAAGTACTCGATCAATTAATGCCCACTTTGCTTTTAGATGGAATAGTACAACAGCATTCAGATTCTTGTGTATCTCGTAACTGTACACTAAGTACAGGCGTGTTATGGTATATATTCTTTCTGGAGCTCACTGCCTTAGCAATGGGCTGTTCCATCAATCCTCAGAAAGTCTCTGAGACGTATTTGGAACAGTTCTGTCGCGGTGAGAAATATGAAAACATGATCTGTGGTGCGATACAGCTAGGACATGTTCTTGTAAACGAAATGCACTCAAAAGTGAGTGGCCTCAGAAAAACTGTGTTAGGCCTTGCCAGAAGTGAGCATCTCAGAGCACTAATACTAGAATTACTACCAGAAGAAAGTAATGCAGGTTCAGACTCTGTGTAACCCCTACACTGTGTAAGTGTATTATAGTGCATGTACATTTTTTTTTTGCAGCTCTACTGTACATGCTTATGCTACATTAGTGCGAGTTCATATTTTGCCTTTCTAATCCCAACATTGTAGTGCATGGAATTTTCTAAAGCAGTGTATCATTTATTGGACAAACTGCATCTATACTACATACTTGATTATACACTGTATCATACTTTTGCACATTATATTTGTAACATTCTTGTAGCATCCAATCTCAATTATATTTATGCACGCATCCAATTACACACCCACACACTCATCCATCTCTTACTATCACAATGCATCAGTATTGTATTCCTTTTACTAATGTAAATGCTGACACTATCAACCTGGCCAATGTACGTCATTGTTCGTCAGCATTTAAATCATTGATCCAATGATTCATTTACACACAATGACTTGTAAATGTTGATTTATAGACTGCGGTTTCTAGTCATGTAACTTGATAGTGTGAGTGTACTCTCTAGCTGCGCATATACATGACATTGTCATTGAAACAATTCGGTACTTGAATAAAGTTAAAGTATCATATCAACTTCCCACGTGTTCCCTGGAAACTAAATTTTACAACTGAAACGTCAGTAAGTGGTTTTGCTTCCGACTTAGACTGGATACACTTCAAAATTGTTCGGGGGTCTCTACTGTTAAACTCTGGTCCCCACCCAGATGGGAGCATACTCACTCTCGGGACCTATACTGCATGTCAAAATGAAACAGTAATTTCAACCCATGGTTGTTGCCACAGTTCCAAGGATTAATTTATTTCAGGACAACCCCATGCAAAAGAACAAAGCAAAAAAAATCCCAGTTTGAAAAACCAATGTGGTAACCTGCAGACAATTAGTACCATGTGGCAAATACAAGTAGCTACTGGTTATAATGTACCCCATGAACCTAGCTATTGTACTAGTACTATATAGTGGGGGAACACCAACATCTGACAGCCCATGTAAAGGTTTCCCATATAGCATGGATGTGGCATGTACTAATGTCATGTATCCCATGAATTAAGAGCACTGTTGTTGTGGATAGTATAGCTTGCAGTTTCCCACTAGGGTATCATTTCAAGACAGCTCCATGTAAAGAAAGAAACCAATGTGTTACGTGACCTGCAGCGTGCAGATAACAAATCTGGTACCATGTGGCCTGTACCAATTATGTACCCCATTAACTTACAGCTGTTAGCATAACTTGTAGCTAGTTTCCTACTATGCTATCATTTCAGTATATAAACATCTCCCTGCATAAGCTTGAAAGAAACCAGTGCAATAACCTGCAGACTGACAACTGGCATACCATGTGGCATGGATTGGTCATACACCCCATGAACCTAGCTGAATATGGTGGTGAAAAGTCTGTAGCTATTGTAGTTTCCTATACTATGGTACATTTTAGGACAGCCCATCATGCAACTGTAGCAAACACCCAAGGGTTAAAGTTACCCATTCATTTTTACAGTGCGCATGCATGCATCACTGCAAAAATAGCTTTAACCCAGTTCAGGGTATCTGAGTTGCAACTTTAATATCAAAGAATGTGCATGCAACTGCTAAGGAAATCTGTTTGACCACTATAAGTAGTAAATAATTAAGCTAAGTCACGTTTTACAAGTAGTTACAAGTGGGGAATGCCAGACGTGCAGCTGCACTTATGAAGTTTCACAGAAAGAGCCATAGAAATGTTAGCTTCACTTTATAATCCCCTACCTGTAATATGTGTGACTTAGCTTAATTGTGTACCTTCTGTCTATTATTGGAGACCTATAGTGGTCAAGAATTGATATACTTGTATGCACATTGTTGTGCAACTCAGATACCCCTAGCTGAGCTACAGCAACCCTTTTGTTTTTGCAGTGTAATACTTCTTTTTGAGTTGTGCTACCTGCAGATCCAGGGCCCTCGCATTCCAGGACTTCTTGGTAACGAGGTCACCCTCCCTCAATCTGGGCTCATGCTCACAGCCAGAGACTTGTGTTACATACGAGCTGGCCAACACATAGCCTTTGTGCTCAATCCCCTGTAATGCTATTTGCATGTTGGTTAGTTCAACTGCATTGGAGAAGTAGTAGAGATTAAACTCTGTTAACTATCATGAACTTCAGGCAGAAACTAATGAGGACACCAAAATTATATTTACTGCAAGCCATCTGTAAGGATACTCACGTCCCAGAAGCCTTCCTTGATATTACTTTGAACATGCAAAAGGAACCTGACACATGAAATGCAGTCTTCCTGAAGCTCTAGTAAATGTGAGACTCATGCATCCTATAATAATCGAGACTCCAATAACAGGAAGATACTGGGAGGGACAGACCTTTGATGGCTGGCTATCCTTATTCTGAGGAAATGAGATAACTTCATCTCAAAGCATTCGCCCAGCCTAATTAAAGTCTAGCCAAGTCTCAGCAAGAAACTACCTGAAGTCTTAGCCTCGTCCCCAACTCCCCCTTGAAAAATCAAAAAGCAGGGGTGAGTCTGGTATCTTTTCCTCATGTGATCCAACCTCCTTAATTATGTATTGGTAGGAACTGGTTGAAAGACAGCTGTATTTCTCTACCTTTTGCCAGCGACACTACTTCAGTGCTCAATCTGAGGCACCAATGGACACTATCATAACAAGAGGATGGGGACTGTAGAACTTAAGATGGTATACCAGTCCCTAGTAGAAATGAACAATATTCCGTAACGTATTTTGATCGTGTCAATGTGTTCAAAGCGCTGTATCTCTGAACTTTTGTTGAAGGCGGGGCTGATACGTGCTGCACTATATAAAAGCCTTAATATGTGAGGCTTAAAAAATTCTACGCAGCACTTTTGAGCCCCGCCCTTAAGAAATACAGCACTTTGAATGCAGTGATGCAATTGAAATACATGACAGAATAATGTTCGTTTTCTACCCGGGACTGCCACACTCGTGTATGTAAGCATATACTGTTGGTACTTACTAAACCAGTTCTTCTGTATGATGTCCCTGGAATTACTAGCTTCAATTCCTCTTAAGGCAGGATCACTGGGCTCTCGCTGGTGAATGAAAAATACTTTTTACAAAGTCTTTCCAACCACTAATCAAAAATTGCCCACTCCAATATTGTCATAACATTATGGGCACTGATAGGTATTATATAGCCTCGTACTCAGGCCACACCCCCCTCGAAAGAGTGGCCTGGTATCGACTGTTTGCGCATGCACGCAAATTACCATGTTTTTATGGTAATCGTAAAATATCGAATATTTACCGTACATTGTTATGTATACTAACCGTGTATTATTCGTTTCACGAAAGTGAAAAGTGAAGACAGCAAGCTTTGAGCCCGATACTGATGTTTTTTGCGAGGTAGATGCCTAGAAAGTGATTGTTAGTTCGAGTCTTCGATCCCGTTTGCCTTTGAAAGGCTTAGAATGCCCGATCTGGATGTGAAAATCGAGCAGCTCACAGCCACTGCCAGGAGAGAGGCACTTCCGACTTTCGGTGGTAAGACAGCTACTGCAGTGTTAGCGGATAGAAAATTACGGTCTTTTTGCTATTCCTGGCTGATTATAAAGCCATTTCGGTTGTAGAAATCAGAACCTAGTTCCTATACTCGTATACTGCCACCGTACTACTGATTGCCATGTGACTCAACTCGTTTACGAATACGTTTACTGGCTGTTTTCCGTAAATTCTTGCGCATGCGCGAACAGTGTGTACCAGGCCACTCTTTCGTGGACTGGGAACGAGGCTAAGTATTATAGTGATGATACTTATGTCTTGGCAGCTAACTGAAAGCGCACTACAAAATTGCTAAGTCAGCACTTTCGCTGCAAGATGAGACAAGCTGACCGGTTTCATGGCTGCATTTAGCTTGGACTGACCTGTTGCTGAGTACAACCTTCAGTTGAATGATTTATGTAAAAGTACCCCCGGCTGATTGTTGTTATGAAATATCAATCTTGTTCAACAGCTAACATATACCCTTCCTTGAGACTAATCTTTACTGTCACTGAGTTTTCCTGGCATAAATTACCCTTGATATCAACTTAAAGATAAGTGACAATAGCTAGCTATGCATTATCTGTACAGAAAAGAGCGGCTAGCAGGAAATATTAATCCCTAATATGCATCAGTAACAGCTACAGCCAGCTACACATTGGTGGAGTGGAGAGAGAGAACAAGGCTACGTTCTGTGATTACATGCAGGTAAGCCATATACACATATGACTGACCTCTTCAGCATGGGCCACGACCTTGCTGGTATCTCGGAGCAGCTGGTCCAGCATGGTGCAACCTGAGCTGCCATGACGCTGCATCAATGGGCGGGAGACAGTGTCTTCCCCACCCCTTTCACCAACTTCTTCCCCATTTTCGGGAGCAGTCTGTGGTGGAGAGGTAGGTTGGGGTAGTGCTATCTCATCATAAAAATGGAAGAAAGAACATCGGACTCCAAAAAAAAGCGGGGCCTAGCTGGTTATCGAACCCAGGACCGTCTGATTATTAGTCAGAGCTCTTACCCACTGAGCTACCGCAGCAGAGGAGCAATAGGCAAGCTTTATATAGCTACTAAACTTGCTAGTAGCACTTGCCAGTTCGGACCCAGCCAATTCCAACTGTAATTACTCTCTTGAGATATAATTCATTAAACACGATTAATGTGCTATACCCAAATAGAGACTGAGAAAACAATAACAAATACATACACGTACAGATTGTTAGGTGTAGCTACTACTTCCCATGCATATGACTTTACTTCCCTAGGAAGTAAGGCAGTTCAATCACTAACTTCCTTTAATACTAACTTCCTTCCTTGGCCCTCAACCAGTCTCCTAAGTATACATGTACCTTGACCCAAAACAGGCCTGCCCACTGTTTCCCTTGGGGTACTGTGACAGTCTAATATCTGGGTCCTCGAATGCCAATCACAAGAATTGACTTCTGCCTCCCCTTATGTACAAGTCACATCATGCTTCAGTGGACCACTATGAGAACCCGTCAATATTTACCTATGCTTTTTGTATTAAAATGATATAGCAAAGGAATTGCAGGGGGGGTTCCCACTTACCCCTGAACTAAAATTTTTGTCTTTTAGACTACTGCAGAGCTGTTTAAGGTGGAACAGAAGCAATGTTAAACGTGTACACTCATGTAACCATACCCACTACACTCTCAGTGTAAATTTTTCTGTATGCCTCAAACATCAGGTAAGCAACTACAGCAGACTTATACTCTTGCAGGCAGCTCCTTCAATGGCTACTCAAGGGGGCTAGAAAGCAAACAAATGAATAATGCAACAGAGTTCTCCTATACAAGCAGACCACGCAATAACTTAGCATTCATTATCTGAAAGCCAAGCTTGGTTACCATTTATGGCAGGACTGACAAGTTACAAGATGGCAAATTAATAACTTGGAGATTATTTGCCCACCACCTTTAATGAGCCAGCTAGGTTCTCTTCCTTCTTAGAATCTGGGGAGAGCCTGGGAGCAAACACAGACTCAAGGAGAGTTGGAATATCACTTGCAGATACTATACATACATATACAAGAACAAGAGTTGATATGAAGTAGAAATTACATTTGTATATTTCTCTGTACATTAGTACATGTGTACATACCTGTAGCACACTGTCTTTGGTAGGTGTGTCTAATCTGAAGGCAATGGACTTGAGGGCTTCTGTTGACAAGTCTCTCTTGAGCATCTGGGGCCAGGAAAACATTCGCATACAAAGACAATAAGGGGATTACTACTACATTGTAAAAGCATAGACGTTGGCTAAAACTGTGCCAAGCTCCAGTAGTTAGCCTCAGCTGCAGCATGCACGTATGTACCTGTGCCCTCTTGTAGGCGTCCCACAGTCCCATCACCACCTCCCTGTTGGAGGCATTCCACAGCAGCCGGGTGTTGTGGGTCTGAAGCTTGTGCGTGTACTCCTGTGAAACATTAAAGAAATTCACAACTCATAATTGACATTAATTAGCTATGAATCTAATTATACACAAAACCCACAAGTGTTTTATACAACTGCTGACTACTTAAGCAAGGGCCAGGGCTGAAGAACTTTGCCTTAAACTAATGAGTAAGGAAAATAACAGATCCTGGTGACGCGGGATCTACACGAACATGATTTTGTGAACAATTTTTGTAGGGAGACAGGCCACCCCTGGGTGTCCCACCTACTTTTGTGGGACGCCCTTGTGTTTGTGGCCTCCGTCACCCAAACACTAATCAAATAAAAATACAGGTAACTTTGGGTAAACTCCACATAGGCCATACAGCACATTCTGATGTGGTACATGTGGACAGACCGACATTATATGTTATCATGTTGGGTCCCCTTCCAACTTAAACTTTGAGCTAAGGCCTTTGTGCTTACTACTGCATCCCTACTAACAGTGTGTTGACTGAGTAGTAAGCTTCACTTACGCCATCAGTGTGAGAGTTGGAGGTCTCTTGTCGGGTATAGGTCAACCTGGAGGGGGGAGGGGACAAATATATAATTAGAGCTACAATTCTTTGTAGCACTTTACTTTGCTATTTACAGTCCAGCTTTTGGTGTCCCTGTCATACGTAGTGCAGGCATTGTATTACTCTATGCAAATAAGTCCGCACATACATAGGAGGAGGGGGGATACATGTGGCATGAAGGAAAAATATTGGTGCAAGACTAACGAGACTTGGCAAGAGCTAGTCAGTTACAGAAATCGTAGAGTGTCTGATTCAAAGATTACATACAGTATCATGCTGCATTGCAACCTCACTAAAATGATGAGATTAAGCACACCCTTCTATTATACTAAAATAATACTCACTTTCCCATAGATAGAAGTATGCATCTGTTGTCTCTGACCCCACCCTCTCCTTCAAGCTCCTCCCCCAGCTCCTCCCCCAGTCCTTCTTCATCCTCTTCATCTGTAAACTTGTTTTCAATGCACAAAAACGTATCTATCTCCTCCTACAAGAGAAATGAAACACCAGAATAGGAACATCATAAAGGCACTCTCTTGTTTCCACTGGATAGCACTACTAGATGGCCGCCATAGATAATAACCACCTAAGCTACAAGCTCTTTCTGATTATTTTTAGCTATGTGTATATCTGTATGCTGCCTGGAGAGTGAGCCAGCCATGGCTGTAGAAACAGAGAATACACTACTTAGAACACCTGGCCTACTGGCCTTACCTGTGCTTCCTTGGCCCTCTTGTGGACATGTGCAGTGAGACTGTCAAGACCACCCTGGCAGCTGCAAATGTTCCAGTTAAGCCGGGGCCTGCGTGTCAGCCCATCCTCAAATGGAGCCTGCTTGAGTTTGTAGCTGCCAGGAAGATAGGAGTTGTGTCATTCAAGAAGCTACTTATAAGGAAGAGCGTACAGTAAAAATTATTACTTTCTATCTACTTTCAAGAGTGGATTATTATTGCTTAATTTATTGCAACATATTATGTCATTGGTTGTAGCTTTTCTTCAAACTGTGTAGACAGCAGTATGACCTGGTCCACAAGTAGCCCCACCCTCAAAAGTCCTCATCTTGGTAACGGTTCCACTAGACTTTAAATCAGTTCTTCCGGATTACCAGAAGCCTGCTAGCAAGGAGAAAAGTAGCTAACAACCTTTATATGTACATCACTAGATTTTTGCACACTCAAATAAGCAGTGAAGTTTGTTAGCCAATGGCAAGGGTATGGAAACATAGCTGCTTATGCAGTCTGTGCTATAACTATGACCTGCTACCCCACAAAAGTACTGTAAAAATTACAACTTTCAGAGTCAGACACATATAAATGTACGAACCTGATAGAGAAGTCGGCGTGGTCAACAGTGCACTCCACCCCCCTCTGCTCAGTGACGGAGGACCAGTAGAGTAGCACACTCTTGGGGAATGAGGCTGACATACTCACGTCTCTGGAGGAGGAGAGAGGGGACATTAAGTCTGATATGTTCATTACACATCCAAGTACATGTATGTACACCACTGCTCTTCATTATGATAATGGACTCTGAACACAAACTCAGATGTCACAGGTAGTAACAAATTTTGTACAAGCAGCTAGAGGTTAGATTGAACTAGATACCTCCAGTGCCGGGTGAGGGATGGTCTTCTTGGCTTTACATTCTGGAAGTACTTCCCTCTCCGAGTGGGCCGGGTGACATTACGGGCTAGAACAACCTGGCAGGCCAAGAGGAGGGTGGGGTATAATACTAGGTCCACTTTCCGACTGCTAGTAAATGCTCCATGGAACTTAAGCCTTATTAGTTTATACACTCAGTTAGGAATACAATGGACATTATAACAACACAATGAATAGCGTCAGCAAAAGAAAAAAAAGTAATTTGCCTTCAGAGCTTTATGCTCATATTTACGGACCGATACACAGAGGTTGGCTTTAGTGCTCTTATACTGATCCATTAATGTATCATAGCCATGGACAAATCTTAGTTTTCTCCGAAGCTACAAGATAATCGTAAAAGACTGCATGGGTACGATCCTCACGTATGAATGCATGAGAACCACCAACCTGGTACTGCTGTAGCAGACGCAGCGTGCTAGAGTAGAGCACAATGCTTGGAAGGTCAGGATCCTGTGTGTGGGTGAAGAAATAACAGACAACACTGTGGGTCAAGATCTCTAGACATACGAAACAAAAAAGGCTGGTTACAATTAAGGCAATATAGCACTGACTGCTGATACTACACGTACGTAGAGATTCAGATCAGAATGTGACAAATTTTAAGATTGTGTACCTCTTGGTCAGGCTTTGGTGGATGGACATCAAATGTCCACTTGAGGTTGAGGTACTGGGAGCGGAACGCACCGTACGAGTCGTGCTCCTAAGGAAGAAGACATTGTAACTTATCATCTAGTCTTGAAAACTCAACGTCTATAAGAAGTGGGCGGTTATTATTGAAGGTGGGGCTGATTAAAGGTGGATGCTTAATAAATGTGGGTACCACGTATTTATAGGTACAAAAATTAATATTGCAATGTAAACACTAAGTTACTGTAGGTAGACACTTATTAGAGGCAGGTACGTACTCTAACTAGCTGGACTCTTACTAGAGATGGCTGGAAGCGTGCTAGAAGCAGGTACTTTACTAAAAGTGTGTACTCGCATGTGCATTCAATTTACTCGTGAGTTGTACTGCAACTAGGGCATGCATATTGGATATGTTAAATACTTACCTGCTTATCAGGCTGAATGGGAAGCTTGTCTGGATTACAGCGTATGACGGCATGGTGGTTGTTGGGGTCCTTCCCCCCACAGTACCAGGAGAGGGCAAGGGACGAGCGGACGTGGGGGAAGTGGAGGATCTCACACTCGTCGTACTTTGACGCCGTGTGGACAAAGAGTTGCAGGGAACCTTCCAGGTCGAGTTTGGCTGGAGAAGGGGGAGAAGAATCCGGAGTAAGAGAGGATAGGAAAGGAGGGAGAGGGAAATGAATAGCGTTATTTTCCCAGTCTTACCCTTTAGTCCGTCTCAGATGAACATTATGTTTACAAGGAGTGAGTTGGTAGCTAATATCAACAATGGCGGATGGGTACAGGGTACTTGTGTGTGAATACCCGGTAGCCACATATTCACTGACATACAGGCTACTCTACTATCTACATGTATGCTTACATGACCACATGCTAACATATCATATACCGTGAGATAAGAAGGCTAGGGGTATACATAAAGTCAAATGATCAGATGCCCGAAATGGGTATAAAGCTTAATTGCTGCACACCATTATGCACTTAATGCATGTAGGAGGCATGTGTAGCAGAGCGTTTCTTATTGGTGGCATATAGTCAAAGAGATAACTGAGGGCTAAATACTCATCATGTATTAATACTGTTAGCCTTGTTCCCAGGCTCCACTCCACAGCTTCTTTGCAATATGAAAACTCTGCACTGTGCTTTGTACCACTACGGAGTGGTCCTGGGAACAAGGCTAGTGTACTGTAACAGCTCCAATTTTGACTGACTGTTGGTGAGTAGTTTGGCATCGAGATTGCCCAGCCGGAGCTCCAGAAACTCCACGTTGTTATAGGGTTTGGTGGTACCGGGGATGATTATCCTCATCACTCCCATCTCCAGGTGGAGCCGGCCATGGAACAGCAGCCGGAGCTGTGTGTGTGTGTGTGTGAGTGTGCGTGTGAGTGTGTGTGTGCGTGTGTGTGCATGTGTGTGTGCGTGTGTGTGTGCATGTGTGTTGTACATGTGTGCGTGGGAGGTGCATGTAGTGGCTTCTACAGACTGATACTCCATACAATATATGCAATTACACTTCTGTGAAAGGCTTTATTGTAAGTATTAGTATTTACTACTATGATTCACTATGGAGCTACTGATGACATCCTACGGGCTCTCAGCTTCAGCTACACAGTGCACCTTCAACATAGCTGGCTACATATAAATAATAACTCCCACAATCATTATGACTCCTATATTAAGAAGATAGTAAATGTAAGCACCTTGTCCCAGTATGGTACTGGCTTGCTTGGGTCAACCGTGGGAGATGTCAGGAGGTCTGGAGGGATAACAAACTCTTATGACACAGCTAATCACCTTGTGAATAGCAGTCCTACAGTATAGTGTGGATTGCTTAGAATGTAAGTCTAACTCTGTTTATCCAAGTTTGTGAGCTGCAGATATGCTGAGGAATATCACCATACATGTAACAGAGACATTGTCGTCATTCATTGTTCACTGTCAAAGCATGCTATTCCAGGAATATAATAACATACTACATGTATTATAGTACATACACACAATACACGGTTCGCACTGAAGGAAAGGTTAGTTGTAAGGAAGTAACTTTATATTTGCCAAGATATTCGGAAATACGTAGTCATTCCAGATGGCCAAAATATAGTACTTTAGCTTCCTTCCTATACACACAAAATCTAGAAAATAAATCTGATTTTTCTGGCACATTGGGTTCTTGGCCAAGGCAAGTCAGATGCCTGCTTGTAAGATATAATACATGTACAACACACTTCATGAGTCAGTTTTGCAGGCCCGAGTAAAAGGTAGAAACTAAATACGTATATACCCATTCCAAGGCTTGATTGAGCGAGTGTGGGCTCAAAACATGGGCCGTATGTCCATTCCACAGTGTCAGCACCTGCAGTGTGTGTGTGTGTGTGTGTGTGTGTGTGCATGCATGTGTGTATGCATGTGTGCGTGCGTGTGTACATGCATGTGTGTGCATTTATATGTGCATGTGTTGGATGTATGTGCATAATGGTCTATACAAGATCAAAAGGTCGAGCTGTAAATAACTCGCAGATCAAATGATTCCTATTGTTATGTATGTAGGTAGGTTTCCAGCCCATTCTGTATACTCATGTCTGGGTTTGGATTGAAGACCTGAAACGCATCAGAATGCCACACAGCAGTGCCTGTTCTCAATACCACACATGTACAGATAGTATCCACACATGCAATACCGTACACATGCCATAACTCAGGAAGATTAACTACCCAAAAAGAAGAAACCTGAATCAGGGGGGATCTACCATCAAAGATGGTTGCACCTGGCCATGGGAATTGCCTCAAAAGTATACTTAGCAAGACATTTACACATATTTTATTACAATACCCCATACATTCATGCACATATAGGGATGACAGCTTTCGAATATGTGTCCTTAATATTTGTACTCATGAGTTTACAGTACACATACTATATATACATTAGTACTCTATCGTGTGTGTGTGTGTGCACGTGCACACATACAAATGTATTTCACTTGACATTATGCTATTCCAAGAAAAACCTGTCAAACCGCTGTTTCACCAGGCATTACCTTATTAGGTCATAAATGTTGCCCTAAGTCTGCCTGTCAAATATAGTTGGCTCACACAATAGGTGCATAGCTAGTTAATGCAATATCTGAGATGGCTGATTCAAGTACTCCTCCTTCAAGGAAAGGGATTGAGAAACTCAAAGAAGAGATAACATGTCCAATCTGCTTGGAAATTTATGAGGAGCCAAAGGTTCTCCCTTGCCTTCACATCTACTGTAAGGAATGCCTCAGAAAGCTTGTAAGAAAAAGTGGAAATCAGACTGTTACCTGTCCTGAGTGTCGCAGTGTTGCTCAAATTCTCGATGACAACCTTCAAACTGCTCACCCCATCCAGCGACTGAAAGAGATTTATGAAACCATGCTGCAAGCTTCCCAGACCTCAATCTGTACTAGCCACCAGAACCAGCCTGCTGGTCACTACTGTAAAAATTGTGAAAAGAAAGTTTGTAGATGCTGCATACTTGCTCAGTGTCAACGCAAAGGGCACATATATGATTGCATTGGAACAGTTGCAACTGAATATAGAGAGACAATGTTTGGGAATTTGGTATCTACGAAGCAACTGCAAATGCAAGTGTCCACAGCTCTGACTAAAGTGACCAAGATTAAAAATCAGATCAGAGAACAGAAGGACACACTCACCAGGGATATCAGCTCCACTTTTGATAGAATGATCGATGTTCTACAGGATAAAAGGCAGAAACTGCTACAAAACCTGAGCGAGATTATGGAAGAGAAAGAACAGATCATTGGACTACAGGAACAGCAACTTCAGGCTGCAGAAGCTGAACTAACACAGTTTGTGGAGTCCACAATGCAAACAATAGCAGCTGCTAGCGATGAGAGAATACTCTCACACAAGCAGGAAACCATTGCCGACATCAATGAAGTCACTCATAGATTGAGTCAAATCTCCCAAAGCCCTGCTGATAAGCCCAATGTTGCCATGAGTGTTACAAATATCGATAAGCTGAGAACTCTCTGTGAGTCCTCGTGCTCCATCTACTGCAAGACCGTTGATCCTTCCAAGTGTACAGCCGCTGGAGAAGGTCTCCGCCACGCTGAGACTGGTAAAATGGCTACGTTCACGGTCCACCTAGTTGATTCCAAGGGTGACTCCTGCATCAAAGTACCAATTGTCACAGCTGAGTTGGAGTTTGCAAGGAAGAACTTGGCGCAATCAGTTCAAGTTTTGTTTACATCTGCAGCTCAGTGTGAAGTGTTCTTCCAGTCTGAATTCCGTGGAATACACACATTAAGTGTAAAGGTCGATGATATCAGCATACCAAATAGCCCATTCCAAGTAGTTATACAGAAACCACTTGACCAGATGCAAGTTCCATTAACTCAAATTACAACAGTACAAAATCCAACTCGTCTAGCATATGGCAGTGGAAAATTGTATATCTGCAATTCATGCAAGCAAGGTACTGTTTCTGTACTGGATCAGAAGTGCAATATGATCACCATGTATATTAATCCCCTCAACAGCCCCATAGGAGTTGCTATCGACCAACATTTCTGCATTTATGCATCCACAAATGGGGACAACAAAGTACATAAATTTACCAATACAGGTACCCATGTGAAAACAATTGGAGGTCATGGAAAAGCACATGGAATGTTTATCAATCCCAATGGCATACGAAGTAGCAGAGACAACAGACTGTTTGTTTGCGACAGTGGTAACGACAGAATACAAGTATTTGATATCTTCCTCAGGTTTCTGAAAGTGATTGGAAAGGCAGGAAACAGGGCCGGTCTATTTAACTTTCCAGCTGATTTAGATTTTGATGACAGTGGTAAAATGTATGTTGCCGACTGCAACAACCATCGAATTCAAGTTATGACTCAAGATGGCGATTGTGAATTCACATTTGGAACAAAAGGTACTGCTCCAGGTGAACTATATTACCCAACCAGTGTTCAAGTGAAAAATAAACTACTGCATGTAACCGAGAAAGGAAATCATCGTGTGTCGGTATTTCATATCTTAGGTTACTTCATTACTACAATTGGAAATGCTTCCGATTTGCATGAGCCTGAGGGAATTACAATTGATGAAGATGGATTTGTCCATGTATCAAGTACCAGAAGAAAAATAGTCGTTTTCTGAGTTTGAAACATAACTTCAACTGACACGAGCGTTGTAATAATTATTTCTCTATCTTGATGAATTTTTATATACTACTGTGTCAGACAATTAGTAACTATAAAGCTTGAGAACTCGAATACTGTTTTGATAAAAATTTACAATCCTACAATAATCTTACTACGTATATTGTAGTGGGGAGGCCTGGGAATGAGGCTTGTATACATGTATGTGTGCATGTAGTCTCGGGTGGGCTGGAGACCCAACACTAGTATACATGTACGTATGACATACATGTGTATGCGGTGACCATCGTGATGCCGTGCAGCTTACTCAACGACAGTTCATGTTTATACAAGGAAGTTCAGTGGATGGGTTTTATACTATAATCCTCTTCCACCTCTGTTAGAGAAACATTTAGCCAATGGCATATCAGAAAGTTACCGGGTGGGCTTAGTAGTCAGAAAAGTTAGCGGATTTCAGCATCAAAAGCGGTTGATTTGTTGGAATACATGTTTATAGGGTTATAAGGTAAACACCGTTATTGGAGAATAAGCCGGGGAAATGGAGGCGTAAAAGGTACATTACGTAGTCATAACTCCTACAAGTCCCTAGCTAATACTCTCAGTCTGAGGGTGTACATTCCAACAAACCTCTCCCTTATTATTATAATACTTAGTCCATAAAACAAAACCAGTATGCAAAAATTAAACAGTTACTTTAACCAATCTATGGTTAGCTCAGTTGCAACTTCACTATCATGCTTATAAGTACGGTCTGCTTACTGTGTGTATATCTGCCGCCAAAAGCATTACTGGTTTTGTTTTATGGACTATAGTATTGTAAGAATAAGGGAGAGGTTTGTTGGAATGTACACCATCAGACTGGGAGTATTAGCTATAGGGACTTGGAGGAGTTATGACTGCGTAATGTACCTTTTACGCCTCCATTTCCCCCGGCTTATTCTCCCATAACGGTGTTTACCTTATAACCCTATAAACATGCATTCCAACAAATCAACCATGACTATCAACATGTTTCTTGTACATAGGTACTCCAAATAATCACTGATGTTTAGAGTATTCAATTATAATATATGCACATAAAGCTGCAACTGAGATAACCCTAGCTGGGTTAAAGTAACCCTTCTGTTTTTGCAGTGTATATATATATACGGAGTTTTGGGACTGCTGGACTGCCTGACATTGCCTTACCAGATCCTGGGCACAGTCCACAAAGCGTGTTGAGTCATCATTGTTCCTGTCAAACCTATACGGAGTTTTGGGACTGCTAGACTGCCTGACATTGCCTTACCAGGTCATCACATGCCATGCATCCCATACAGTCATTTTGTATGCTTATAGTATTTAAAGCTGCTGTAAGCTGAGACAACAATGAGTAACCATGAGCCTCCGCCACAAAGCAGACCATAGTGGGTCACCATATAAAGATTGCTATGGATAGTCCTGGATCGAGCACAGCCCAATTATAGTGGAAGTGTTTTTTTTATCTTCTCCTCATCAAATACCACAACAACACATTAAATTTTCTGCCACTACAGCATGGAAGCAACCCTAGCTTCCTGAGCATGTTGTCTGTTGACTTCTGGCTGTATACCTGTGGAGGACTTCACAAGATTTATATAATCTTGTAACGTACGCTCAGATGGTAGGGTAGTGAAGCCAGAGGTTCTAAGGGCATGGTAAGCCCCAGATGAGATCATTTTTAGGTGAGACACCGTTTGATGATCATCGCACTTTGCGGTGGTCTTTAGCTTGGGAAGCCTGGAGATGTTGATCCCAAAACAGCCTTTGGAATGAACCCTCTGGGAATGCTTTCCTGATAATCATCTGTTTTCTCTTTCATGACTCGTGAGAGGTCACTGTGCAGTTCTGAGTCCACTTCAACCCCACTAGCATCCATCAACTTGCTAATCCTGGTATAACAGGATTAACTCATGTGGTTTCCCAGTATTACACCATGCTATAGACAAGGGCATTTGCCTTCATAGGTTGCAATTGCACTTGCACATTTTAGCTTCATAGCTGTTAAAGAAAAACGAGTTTATACAGTCATTCACGTGCACTTATCCTCAAGGCGAGCAGTTATAAGTGGTCTTCCATCTCCTTAAACATAATGACTACACTTATCCCAATCTTATTAGCCACAATTGTGCTTTAAGTAAAACAGTCACCGGTAGTCAGGGCGGGACTTCCTACGCAGACACCTGTACTGCACATGAGACCACATAAATAATATCACAACCCGAAAATTTTTTGCCCATTTCCAATCCCTTTTCTGTGTTTATTATCTATGGCCCAACACAGCAGCCTTTGAGCCTATCCAGCACTGACATCTTAATTTACAGCCTTCGTGCTTGTAAATTAAAGGCCATGGGATTGCTCACCAATTTCAGATTTTAATGTAACTTAATTCTCTACTGTAAGAGCTATGCATATATGGGGGCAGAAAAACACTCTGGCACTTTTGATCAAGAGCAGTTCAATTAATAGACTGGGAAGGTGATACAGCAGGAGGTGAGTTTTTAGCTATCACCAGCCTCTGTTTGCTCCACCCCTCTGAGAATACACACGAAACCCAGTCACTTACTCATCTCTAAATCATAGTAGTACTTTAGTGGCTGCATTTTCCTCTCCACAGTTTCATTACCCCAGGGACGACCGACCTCAACAATAGTGGAGCGCTTTTCTACAGGAAAGAAGCACAACTAGTATTAATTGGTATTGATTTGAGCTTGAGTTGGGTATAATTGCATGAGCAACTGACAAGGTTATTGCACAAGTGTAGCGAAAGCAATTTTGACTACTGTAAGTGCAAATGGCACAAGAAAAGAATGTAATTCCATGTTACTCACATTCATTGTACCGTATATAATACCGATTGCAACTTTTCTCTAGGAGTCAATACACATGTCTATCATTAGTATGTTAAATGTGTTGGCATATGTACATGTACGTATGTACATTTATCAAATATTGTGTTTTCACTTATAGCTACAGCAAATACAACTTGAAGCAAATTGAATTCCGTACTATATACATGCGTAAATGTTACATGTACCTTACAAGTGATCTACACTGTATTTAGTAAATAGGAAATACATGGGATAAGCTATCTATGTACAAGTGATGGAGTCAATACAGGTGTACTTCTAATCCTAACCCTAACCCTAAGAATAATGCCCACCTCTCTCCTGCGCCTCCTGTTCAGCAAACAGTATCCTCCCTGTGACCATAACGTCAGTACCCATGAGCAGAGGTAGAGGGTAGTCCCGAAGCTGAAACTACATGTACAAGGGAGAAAAGAAGCCACCGAAGTGAAGATACATAGCCTCATTCCAAGGCTCTAGCTGCTGCTTTGATGTATCAACTTTGGGGGGACAGGGCTAACAGAAGTAGATACATGTATTGTTGAGTGCTGTATCAACTTTGGGGGGACAGGGCTAACAGAAGTAGATACATGTATTGGCCTCCTGAGTGCTAGACGGGTGTTCACAGGCTATAATTAGTGACATTGATACATGTATTGGCCCCCTGAGTGCTAGACGGGTGTTCACAGGCTATAATTAGTGACATGTATTGGCCCCCTGAGTGCTAGACGGGTGTTCACAGGCTATAATTAGTGACATTGATGCGCTTCGCTGACATTCTCTGCAGGCATTTGTATGGGTAATTCGCAGGGCGATATTTGTGGCAATAAACTTGCTACGTATACATCTTAACTCCTGTCCAATGTGTATAACCCGAACCTTTCATGACCACTGGCTCAGTATCCTTACTATTCAAGGAATACAAACTTTTCATGCAGTTTCTAGTATACGTACTAATAGTATTACATCACAAAATAAACTAACCCGGAATTTTTGGGTGTTTCCAGAAGCATAGAATCCCCACAGTGTGAAGAACTTGTGTGATTCTGGGAGAGGACTAGAGGATAGAGAATAAAATCCAATCTCACTAACTCAGAGCAATGGAACATACTGCAGAAGAGTGTATTGGAGACCACCATGCTGTACACTATAACATAGTAAAAATCCACAAGTGCTCAGTCAAGTATTCTAATGGCCGGATTCAGAAAATATTATTAACACATTGTAACAGTACCAGAGGACGCACAACTGCTCGTTTAACACAGCTGTTCAATTATTGTGCATCCTCTAGTGATGTCACAGCCGTATCGTGAAAGCAATTTTGACTAATATAAGTGCAAATTGTTCCCCTCTAGTAGCTGTCCAGTAACTACCACACTCTAGCCCACCTGATGTTGTCCATGTCCTTGAGATGACCCACTAGGTTCTCCCGGCCGACAATGCTGGGGTCAAACATCATGTGCAGCCGCGTTCGCTCCATAGAGTACATGAAGAGACCCGACTTTAAGGGCTGTGATGAAGTGGAGGCATGCACCTCCTTCGCCCTCCGACAATAGATCTGACTGTCTTTCACTTCCAGGGAGTCGTACAAACTCTGCACCTTCTTGGCTATCAGTGAGTTAGAGAGTGCGTGTATGTATATATAGATGTGCAGAAGTACATACAAGGTTTGAGCAAGCCTTAAAATTCAGCACAAAACTTCATACACATGCAGGCTGTTGGTCGCATTCCATTCCAAGAACTTTATAACCTACTAAAAGATGTACCACCTTCTTTATAGTAATGTGTTATACACTCATCGTTCCTGCTATTCTGGATTTTCGTCTGTCACATATGTTGGGCTCACCTGAGAGTATCTCTCCCTGCTCCTTCTTTAAGGCCTCCAGTTTCTTCTTCACCTCCTTGCTGCGCTGTAACTGCTGCTCATGTTCATCACACAGAAGCTGTGGGTGGAGGTAAATTTCAGTGACAAATGATTAATAACTGGATTACAGCAGCTGGGCGAGGATAACTTTCAATAAAATAGAGTAACATGGAACTTAGTATCACCCGAGAGAAATGTTACAATGTCATACATACACTCATACATGCTGTTAAAATCTATACATGTAAATACGTACTGTGCATCCATTCTTACAAGCAAGTTTTGATGGGGTTTAACTTTTTAATGAGATTCATGGCCCTCCTGGCTAGCATATTAAAAGTAAGACCCTCAAGCCTCCCAAGGCCAGAGTAACAATTACATACCTCCCTAGGATAATAGCCTCCTAGGGACTACAATTCCTAAAGTACCGGCCCTACACTCTAAGGGATATAACTTTGCACTATACGGCTACCCTGGTTAGGGTCCATCCTCCTCAAGCTTGACAACCAACCAACAGGCTGATCATCCCCTGCTCTCACCTCGTAATTGGTTCTGAGTTTGACCTCGAATGGGTCATCACAGAGTTGGAGGAGGATCTCCTCACACTCGGCTACGATGTCTGGGGGGACGAGGAGACGAGAGGAGGAGTCACTTTCTTCACTGCTGCTGCTGGTCCCTCCGTGAAGGTTCTGCAAGAACCGCTTCATGCTCAGAGCCTATAGGGAAGGAAAGAATGTAAGAGGCAGTGACAGACTACTGATGAACAAACCAAACTTTACGTCCGGCGAAATCCTTTAATTTTGGCTACATTTACGTACATGGAAAATGTGTGTGTCACTGTGTGTATTCATATAAACAAAAATCTGTATTAGGTCACAACATGTATATTTACGCTGAGATGATAGACAATACCTGTGTACTATTAATCCTTAGCTTCACTTCCAGGCTCCCCTCCCAGGCACAATCATTTTCACATGCGGGAAGGGAGCCTGGGAACGAGGCTCACCTTGTTAAGTGTGTCACCAAAGAGATATTTGTATGGGAACATGATCGTTGCTCTCAACGCTGACAGTGCCACTACCGGGTTCTTCTCCAGCTGTATCTGTTTCTCCTCTCTCCTCTCCTCCCACAGCTCCTCCGAGCAGTGGGGGAAGTTGCCCACCAACCGCTCCAGTGTAAACAACCTGTGCTCTTCGCATCCTATACCGACCTCATACACGTCTGCTGCCACACTGCCTTGCTTCACAGAGCAGTGGCCTGTCTGCAGACTCAGGGACATCCTGGAGGGGGAGGGAAAAATACTACATTATGTCATGCTGGTGAGAGTAAATCCTATATCAATTTTCATAATTGTACAGTGTGTGCATGGCAGCTATGTACATGTGTTAGCTGTAACTTCCTCATCCTTACAATCAATTTTAGTCATTGCTGCATCATGTCTGAGCATAAATGTGACAGGTGAGTGGCTTGTAGCTTCACCTGCCTACCAAGTAATACACACACACACACATACCTGCAGCCACACACACACACACACACACACACACACACACACACACACACACACACACACACACACACACACACACACACACACACACACACACACACACACAAGGTATATTGTACATGTATACTGTATATACAAACACACACACAGATACATGCACGTCGTACATACAAACACATAGCAAACACACACATATGTACACACACACATACACACACACCCGAGGGTACATGCACATTGTACATACAAACAAACACACACAGATACACACATGCTACACACACGTAAACACACACTCACACATGCACCAAACTACACCCACCCCCTTATATGTAACTACAAACATGAATGTAACCACATCGCAACACACCTGGTTGTCCTATCCAGCTGAGCAATCCACTCGGCCGTCTCCAGGCTGAGGTTGAAGCAGATGGGCACCTTATCTAGGGCAGCAGACCACACCTCTGCCAAAGAGACGACTCCACCCCCACTGGTCTCCTCTGCCGGGGGACTGGGGGGTGAGGCAGAGGGCCCTGGAGACACGGAATCTATGAACAAGAGAAGTCAAGTATCGATACTTATGGAAAATTGTATAGAGAGGTTGCAACTACGTCACAAAATTTGTAACTAAGTATTTCTGTGTGGCAAAAAAAACGTGTTCAATGGCAGCTGAAGTTACAGTACTTATGATAAACTGCACCACAGTGCTATATAGTTGACATGCCAAAAGTGTAAGTTCCAAGCTTTTGTTTCTGAGTTCACTGTAGAAAACCTACCACTCTCTTGCCACACAGAAGTAAGGAAATATGGAAAGTGTAGCGGTAGTTATACGATCGTGATGTCATCTGTAATAGCTCTATTGCCTCAACTCATGTGCAGTTCTCTTAATTTTCCACTAAGGGTTGGATAATTATTCTTAGGCATATGAAAGCAAGGGTAGAAAGGTACATGTAGTAAGAAAATAAACTTGGACGAGGACAACTCCTTCACGTAGCAGCACATGCAATAACTCCTCAAGCACAATCTAGGAGTCGAGTTGATTTATGGATACCTTTCAGTTCCTTTGTGTCTGTTCCCAAGCAGGAGATAACATGGCACAGGGACCGGTGGGCTGTTGTGTTCCAGTTCACAGTCAGCTTCACCATGCCCACACTCACATCCTGGTGGAATGGAAAGGAGACAGGAATAAAATAAATGACGTGACAATTCAAACATCTGGGCTATTGACTTCAGATGTGCTGAAAGTCAATCCTTCTCTCCTCCTCTACACACACAGTCAGGAGCCCCAAATTGCAGGGGCTAAAACAGACTATGCCCATACTAACATTAGTCTCGTGCCCAGACGTTCACACCCCCCTGGCGAAAGAACGTCTGGTGTCCTAAACAACATTTCCTGTCACAGACACCTTTCCCCTTTGGAATTCCAAAGGGTCCAATCAGGGCACGAGACTAATGCCACATGAAGTTTGTGTAGAGTGTATGAGGCTATGATCCACTACAAGCTGCAGGCTGGCAAGGCAAGAATAAGAAATGAATACTGAATTAAAAAGTACTTTGCTGCAGGAATTGTGTACTTACCTGTATCTCATGGTTGTATTGTACTCCCACTGAGGTTGCATGTGCTACGCCCACCCCTACTGGTAGGTTGGCAATGGAGGAACAGAGGAAGGCGTGGTCATGGACGGAGGGAAGGGTCAGGTTCTCGACAAGCAGCCCATGGAGCTCCACACCGAGTGATGGAGGAGAGGAGGTCGTGAAAGAAGCAGCATCCAGGCGGAGCATTGCTGCAGGGGGGGCTGGCCAAAGAGAGAAATGAGGGGGAGAGAGAGTGGGAGGGATAGGGGGGAGGGGAGGGGGAGAGGGGAGAGAAGGAAGGGAGAATGTAGATTCAGAAGTCAACTCCCTACTGTACTGCAATTGACAAAAACTGTCTTAGTAATACAGGGTACTTGCAGGTACAAACATTCAAACCTACTGAGTGTGCACTTAGTCTTGTACTCAGGCTTTCCTCGCCCAGATTTTATCTCACAGCCAGATAAAATCTGGGCGTGGAAAGCCTGGGTATGAGGCTATGTGTACTTACATGTAGATAAAAGGCTAGAATATTGGATTGAGTAAGCTATGATCCACAGTTAAGTTTACATGTACCTGGAGTAAGACCATATATGAACATGTTGAGATCAGTGACCTGTAGCTTGATATCCAGAGGAGGCAATTTGCTGACGAGGCCAGCACCAATGCTTTTATTCTGAGAATGTGCTTCTGAAATTTCAGAGGACTGCAATTGAGATTCTGGTTTTGAGCCCGTTTCAGCAGTTCTACCCGATGTAGCCGACCCGGAGACAGTACCAAAAAGCTTGTATTCTTGCCTCAAGTGTTTCAAAACTCTTGTGAGTGTCACCACCGTCAGTTTGGACCACTCCATCATCAAACTGCAGCCCTCCCCACATATCCTGAGGGGGTCCTCTGAGAATTTCGCCTTCCTGGCCCCTAAGGGTCCTCCCATGAGCCTTATATCTCTCTCCCCCTTGAGTGTGAAGCTGCCCAGGGAGAGGGCCCTCCCCCAGAGGTGTCTCCGGAGTGAGGGCAGAACAGCAGGATTGTCTGTCCGCTGTGTCGAGCGGGAGGGGGCATCAGCATCCGGCCGGAAACCAGGAACATGGAGGTAGGTGTCTTCTAGCCGAAGGGAGGCCCTGTTGACGTGCGAGGAAGAAAGGAGAAAGAAAGGAGGGAGGGGGAGGGGGAGGGAGGGAGGGAGGGAGGGAGGGAGGGAGGGGGGGAGGGAGGGAGGGAGGGAGGGAGGGAGGGAGGGAGGGAGGGAGGGAGGGAGGGAGGGAGGGAGGGGGAGGGAGAATGATTATCTTACCACTTATACCCAAGCCCCTGGCAAGTGAGGAAGTCTGCACATAACATTATCACGGCTTCGGTAGCATCACATGACCGACCTGATGGTTGTAGAGTCTTCCTTCACCTCCCTCCACTGCAGGTTGGCTACCCCGGAGGCCATCACAGCCCTACACACTGGCTCCTTAGACTGCAGGGTAGGTGCGTCCATACGCAGGAGAACCGACCAATCAGATGCTTCAATGGTAGTCACCACAGAGACAGGTAAATTTATAATCGTATTCAAGAAATCAGAAGTTCTTTGTTTCGCTGATATCTGCCTTTCCCTGTCGGATCTCTGACTGCTCTTGGGTCTAGTTCTATAGGTGTTGATGCTGTCTTGGATGTATTTGGTCCAAAAGATGGCTTCTCCTTCCCAGAGAGCTGCATGGGCCGACTCAACATGGATCGTGTTGGAGAGGGTCGTGGAAGAGTACTGTTTGAGTGTGTGTATGTGTGGTTATGGTGGGGGGGGGGATACAATGCATGTGTATGAATGTGTATGAGCATGTATGCATGCGTGTGTACATGTATGAGAGTTTGCACATGTACGTATAAGAACTTCTGAAGTGTATGAGTGTTGTGTTCATGTGTATACATGTATGTGCATGTACATGGATATTAGTTCCTGTAAGCATCAGTAAATACTGAAATGTGCATGTACGTATAACTGCCTTCCAACCTCACAGCCATGGACAATAATCACAGCAATGAGTGTGTGGACATGCAGGGTCCCACCTTGGAGAGCAGTCTCAGTTGGTGGAGCTTGAGAAACTTCCGAGAGAGAGAATCAGCCATACTCAGCCCTGCAGACGGAAAGGGATGATTACACTAGTGAGAAACGTGTGTCTGGTAACCGATTGTGGAGTTTTATGATTCATATGCACAGGGCCAACCAACTTGCTGAAGTGTACTTCTTAATGTAAGCCTGAGTGAGCCCCACATAGACGTAGTCAATGGGGTATTCATCTGTTGAAACTGAAAGTGTGTTGCAGCCGAAAGTTGAGACTGGCAATGCACTGAAGCTGGATGCATGATAGCTCAATGGCAACGAACACAACGCCATAGCATTCAATTTAAACTTCCTAATACAAAAGTTACTGAAATAGCCATAATTATGCAGCAAACCATGAAGTCAGTAGCTTCATAGCAGTACTCAGAATGTGTGAGCAACAAAAGAAGCCCTGAAAGTGCATGCCGATGAACGGAAGAAGACTGGAATTGCAATTTCTTGAGCGCCTAACAAAACTATTTGAATTTGTTCAAAATACTTTGGCTGTTTGCTGTCCATTGCAATATCATGGAACGTTCCAGTGGTAATACTCCATGTTCAGATGGAGCGACTGTTGAGTTCCCCTTTACCACCTCCGCAGGGTTTCTTTTGGGGGCATGACCCAGACCCCCCTTCCCCCCACAGTTCTGTCCCCCCCCCATGGCACTCTACCTTGCAGTCCGACAGCCACACTGCATGCTAGAAGCCTCCCCTCTTCTTCAGCTGGGGTGATGTTAGCCGTTACTGAGACTCGGGTCACCTTGGAGGACACACGCCTGAAGCCAGGGCAAGAATATTGGGGCAGAGTAAAATTTCTGCACACAGCGTTGTGGTATCTACATTTCATGCCTTCTCCCCGCATGGCTATATAACTATAAGGAATTGTGCCAAGCTTTTGAAGCATTTCATTCTGAATTGCTCCATCAAACAAGAAGTTGTAGTTGATACACAAGACCATATTGCGAGGGGGTGGAGCCAAGGTCTGGGCATGAGACTACCTCACACACCACACTGTTGCCACTGGGCACACACATACACATACATGTATACACTTACGTACCTGTTGGCATTGTTGGTGTGATAGTGGAGTCGAACATCCTCCAGGACGATCTCGGATTTCTAAAAGGATATGTATAACAACAAAAGCTGAATAAAGTAGCACTGGAAAGTCACTCTGCTAGGAGTGTTTACCTCCGGAAGTCTGGACAGCTGGTGCTGAAGTAGCTCAATAGAAGAGGCCCCTCCACCTGCAGCAGAGCAGAGAGAGACATGCACTATTGCATATCCTAAATAGGGGAGTTCCCCTAACAAAGGGCCAACATGGCTCTACTCCTAATTATACTGAATCCAGAACTTATGTAATAGAATGTGCATATCACATGCAAAGTCCCACGTACATGTACAAGTCTCTCCAAGTGTAACGTAACACTACTGCCGTTTAGTCCCTCCCCCCCCCTCCCCTCCCCCTTAGCCTCATCAAGAGTCTTGGCTCGTCTTCAGGCCTTCCCAAAAACAGGGGACAGACACTGGTACCTTTTTCTCACGTGAGTGATGTTTAGGGCAGAAGGGGGTAGAAAGGACTTAATTATTCACAGGCAAGCATAGGTATATGTAGTTCTTAGACACCAAGGAATTTAAGGCAGTGAGTCAATACTTATATTATAGCTTCTAGTTATATCTTTAGGGCCCGTTGGTGCCACAGATTGAGTGCTGAAGTAGTGCTGCTGGCAAAATGTAGAGCCGTCTTTCAATCAGTCCCTGCCTAGGCATATTTAGGTAAGTTGACTCACGTGAGAAAAGATACCGGGCTCTCCCCTATTTTTCAATTTTTTCAAAGGGGAGAGCCCGGGGATGAGACTACTTGTGAAGTACGTGAGCATGTGGGTCACGATCCTTGGTACACATACACGTACATTGTATTACCACAATCTCCCAGAGTCAGGAGCACACAATGACATGGGGACACATCGCTTCAGCCAGGGATGCCTACTTACCAGTGGGTGGCTCAGTTTTCGGCAGTAGCGACCTGAAGTGCTGGAGGGCCAACTCGAATGCACCTTGGGTAGGACGACACATGGAGGGGTGAGACGTCAAATGTGTGTTCATATCTTAGCTCGTAACTAAAATACACATTTGCTACTTCAGTACACTACAGGTTAAATTTTAATGTGGTCTCGCACATAAGGTAGTGCCACAGTGAACCATGTTCCTGACTTAAAGACTATACTGTCAACAGTCAGTGTTCTCACCCGAATTATTCAACAGGGGTACATGTACTTATAGGGGGTACATTATCACAATAGGGGAGTAAAGTACGTACGTACCCCTCTAAACCATCATAGAGAGAACCCTGTGGATAATACATGTAGTACAGGTCTCCCACATTAAACAACCTGTTGAGGTTCAGAACCTTTAGGCTCGCGACATGCACTGAGGCTGCAGTTGTCCCACTCTCTAGGTAAGCTAACACTATATCTACACATCAGACAAATCGTACCATGCTGACTACTATATTATATACTATTATTAGCAGTACATGTGCAGAAATGCTTCGCACAGTAGGAATATTGTAGCATACGTACACCTGTACAACTGATCTTTTGTTGGAATATTGTAATAGTTAATTTTTTTTTGGTGATATCACAGTGGGTGTGACTGTTGGCGTGCACGGCACGGCTGAGGTGACTGCACTGTTGAACATGCTGAGGGGCCAATTTCCACTTGTATTACACCAACACTAAACACTACACGTGGGGGAGCTGTACATGTATGTAGCTTGCCTATCGAAGTATCTGTAGCAAATTTCTTAATGTCTTTGCAAAACAATTCGTTCGATTATCGCATTCGTTAATCATGGTGTTTGTCTGCCAGCACTTCCATCTTCATGCACTTGCATGCAAACGCTACATGACTGGGAGCCGACCCTATTGAAAATATGGATTTACTCAGATCTCTGATTCTTCATGTGTCATGAGTCGAAACTGGCAGCCATATCTCTGGCCAGAGGTGCCATTTTCAAAGGAATATCTTCTGTGAGGTAAACTCGAGATTGCATTCCCAAGTGTGACTGACGTATACAAACGCTAGCGGAGGTTCCAGCCTAAACTGCAAGATTACTTTGCCTTGCGCCAGGGCACTCGGCAATTATTGCACAAGGGAAAAGGCAGTACATGTATAGGAGAATATTTGGTTCAAGGCTGGCAGTATTGGCCCGACCAAAGGGAGGGCCAATACTGCCAGCCTTGAATGACAATATTCTCTCTTGCTGGTCGACCTAAAGGGTGCAATGATAGAATTTTCAGTTCGGTGTCGGAAATGTAACCGATGAGATTGCAGTGTTCAGGGGTTAGGCATTCACTGTTCAGTTATAAGAACACGTACTTGTACAGCAGGATGTGAAGTACCTACATAGTCCTGCCATTATCATATAGTGGGTTAATTATCTGTGGCTGCCACTATCAGTAAAGGTTTGCTCTCATATCAATTTTATGACATTAGCCAAATTGGGGTCAGAGTTGGCAACATCAAAACTAATGTGGGTAAAACAGAAGCTGGTTGTAGCAGGAACGTGTCCTTAAGCTGCAAGCACATAAGCACCTGGGGCCACCTGGATACTCTTTCTGTACAGTAACACTTAGTCATGATTGGCAGTAACCTCTAGGCACAATCCCAGGCTGTCGATATCACACACACTAGTCTTGTGCCCAGACCTTCCACCCTAGGGTGAGGTGGGCATCACACACACACACTGCATACACACATACACACACACACACACACACACACACACACACACATACACATGCATACACACACATGTACAATGTACTTTGGGAAAGCAAGGTGGGCTAAAATACACACACACACACATACACACACACACACACACACACATAAATGCTCATGAACAGACCTATACCCACCTTCTTGCAGCAGTGAGAGTGAGAGAGGCAGGGTGTTGACCTGGAGAGAGAGCAAGGTGTTCTTGCCCTTGGAGGCAAGGGGGTCAAGGAAGAGGAAGAGCTTGCTGCTGAAGGAGAGCTCCATCAGAGGAAAGAAGGAGTCCTCTGAAGAGGTGGTAGGCTAAGGGGAGGGAGGGAGGGAGGGAGGGAGGGAGGGAGGGAGGGAGGGGGGGAGGGAGTTAATAGGCCATATGGTCAGACATGATAATTTAACTGCAGACTGACATGGCACCATTTTTGGAGTAATTTCACTCCATCTGCTACTAGCCTGCACCTGATTACTCCATTCAGTCATGTGAGCAGCAATGTCATCACCACATGGGAAGACCTTCTGAACATTCCTTATACGTACAGATAAAGGCAGACACACTTCATACCCTTTCAGAGTGTAGCAGGAGCTGTCCACTCGCCTTCTCTACTTCAACTGACACAGCAAGCACCCTACAGCATCAGAAGGGAGAAGAGAGAGAGGGAGAGAAAGACCATAAGTAGCTGATAGGATGAATAATGAATACAGTCATATTAGAATGGAATGTCACTCAGCTAACAAATACTTTCTGGACGACTGGGCCAAATAATTCAGCATATTATAGCCATACCACTTAGTGAAAAACACTTGCAACAACAATTCAAAGACGTTTTTTCAGTTGAGATACAAATAGAGATACAAAAATCTTGAAATAGTCAGAGATATACCAGGCCAGTATATGGAACACTCTATACATGAAGTATTTGGCAGTAATCACAAACTACTCCAGGTCCCCAGGACTCTCTCCTTGAAATATCGTGTGAAGCTGATACGTTTTCTCACATGAGTGTGGGCTGGGACCAATCAAAAGACTGTTACATTTCTCTAGAGATATATACTACTCCAGCATTCAGTCTGTGGCACCAATGAGCCCTAAAAGATTAGCTACAAGATTTGCTACCTCTCCTCAATATCAGAATTGCAACTGTGCTTACCCACACATAACAGACCATTTCTGATGTCATCAGGATATGCTACATGTAATTTGTCAACTCTTTCAAATTTGACCAACATTCACCCAAAATGTTATAAAGGTACTAACGAAAGCAATAGCTTGATCTGTCTTGGTCAGGGATAAACATCCACTTTCCAGAAATTACTGGGCGGGGGGGGGGGGGGGGGGGGAAGTTGCCTCCCCCCCCCCCCCCCCCCCCAAATATACGTAGTGCATGTACATTCTCTATAGAAAATGGGTAAATTTCAGTGACACATATCTCTGAGATGAAATAGGTTACTGCATTTAAATTTGACATATGGTTTGACCTCAGCAAGGATTAGATGCTGAGAAAAAAAATCTGGCCAATCCAACAAACTAGTGAGCAGTGATGTCATTAAGTCTCTTCCATTCCCTTTCTACTCTGAACGTCACTCGTGAGAAAAGCTACCAGGCTCTCCCCTGCTTTAGGAGAGCCTGGACCGTGCATTCCAACTCCCGTTCACCACACCCTTTGAGGGAGGACCGGTTGACTGGGTGCTCACTTGTTGGGCTGAGGCTGAGCGATGACGCTGAGGTGGCCGGAGACCTGGAGCCTGGTGACCAGGGAGAGCTGAGACTGGGAGGAACGGGACATCTCATGCACCCACACCTCCAGGCACTTCACCCAGAGCTCCAACCACTGGAGGGGCGGGGAGGGGGGGGGGGGGGGCAGAGGTCAAGGTTAAAGGTCAAAGTTTCTAAATGAAAATGGTTAACTAATATGCAGAATCTCACCATCTACGTATTTAGCAGTGAACACACACATTGTAGGTTGAAAAAACACAGGTTAATTTTTCAATTACAATGTACCATTCCAATTATGCAATACGCATAACGATGTGAGACACAACATTATGTGCTTCTGGCAACACATTCTAAACAATTATATCACGGTAGCTATTGAACATTTTCATATATTATACTAATTGGCTGTCCATTATTATACAACAAACACAGAGTTAGGTGTCATTCAAGAACTCTATGTTAGCCATATTCCTTGAATAAATGCACGGCCATAATTTTAATCCCTAGCAGATGTATACCTTGGCAATCTTCCTGATCCACCAGTAGCAGAATCTCCTCTTCCTAGAGGGCCTTAAAGTCTGCCGTCTCTTTCCCTTCCTCGTCCTTGTATCCGCACCAGGCTCCAGGAAGTACTCCACGTGCACCCCACCAACGTTCACTTTGAAGAAGTGCCTGAGGGCGGGGCAAACAGTAAGTACAACAGGCAAAAAAAAATTATATGGCATGAGTTTCGGACATTGAGTTTGGTCGATGTGGAGAGCTCATTTCAATGCAATGAAGGGCATAACATGCATAAGAAAAAATTCTAAGGCTCAAAAGTGGAGCTATTACTCCACTGATTGAAGTTAGCCATTTCCATAGAGTTCCATGTATTTCACTGGCAGTAACTGTCCAGTGCATTACTTATACATGTACCTGCATGTAGGATCGAACCACCTCACAGCCACAAAGACGTTGTTGATATGCTGCAGGAAAAATGTGTGAGTGAGAAAACAGCGAACAGAGAAGAGAGAAGAAACGCCAGTGAATACAACAGCATGATAATACCTTGATTTTAGATTTTACTGACACACGATAAAGGGAAGTGCCAGCCTTGTACCCAGGCCTCCCCTCACAATTTTTTTTGCAGCCGTGGAAAAAAAATCATGTTTTCTTCCACGGCTGCGAAAAAAACTGCTACTGCCCTATCCGTTAGGACAAAGCAAAAGACTGTTTCTCCCACTTGTGGGTGGGGCCAGCCCGAACCACACCTATAGAAAGTTGTGTTCTGACTATTAGAAAGCAAGACTAAATAAAGCACAAATGCATCAAAGAGTGTTCCATTTAAAGGCAATGAGTATATAAACAACCCCAATAGCTCAGCAAAACGTCTGACCAGTACATGTAAGTAATCAGCCAGTCTTGGGCTCAATCCCTATGAGTAGACCCAGATTCCAGAGAAGGTTGGAACTGGGAAGGCATCACGTGTGCATCACTATATAATGTATGACATCACATATAACTAATAGCGTTGTTATGCAGAATTATACAATCAAAGAACATTCCATAGCTCCACAACCTTCGAGGGTACAGTTGGGTGTGCCTTAGGCATTCTTAAACAAATTCGACTTACCACTTCCAAGCTCCGGCTCTTCATGCTGACGGACTCCACTCCCCCAAGTCTCCACCCTGAGGCCTCCAGCCCCACCCCCCACACACGTTCCACCAACCAGAACACTGCCCATACCACTGCCCTGCAGCAGCAAGGAGAGGGGAGTCAGAGTGTAAGTGACTAAGGAACAGAAACACTACAAACATAGGCATCTTGTAGCTCTATCACACTGCATGTGGCCTTAGTCTAAGGCCAGCTGTCATAAAGGAATGTACACAAACTGACAAATACCGGTGTGCAGGCGGGACAATAAATTGCGAATCAAATTTCCCTGGCTTTCATTACATGCAGCGAAAAGGAGTGTCAAGTGTAAGTTCTACACATAGTTATTAAGACTGACCCACTGCAAAAAAATTTAGCCATTTTGCTAAAAAGTTAACCATGCTGGTCGGTTATGTGTAGCTCATTAACTAAGCTAGACTACCAGCACACAGGTTACAGCCCTCCACTGCGCCTTTGCAATCAGTGGGGTGTTCCGAATTACCCCAGGTGTTCTGAATGAACAGGGTAACGTAAAATTGAGTAGTGATTGTGCAGCGCCACGTCAATGATATTTGGTTTGAAGTTAGTGTACTAGCAGTTGTTTATGCAACTTGTATCAAAGAGCTAGATTGTCGATGCTAGAATCCCAGAGACTTAGGTGTTTCGTACTCCCATTTCCCTTAGCACACGCTCCACTAGTCTCACAGGAGCTAGCTGGCGTCACCCTAGACCACTGCTGGCTAGATCCCATCCTACTAGATCTTAAATTACCAGAACGATTACAAATACAAACTGCTGACGTGCACGTATTGGACTTCCTCCCCCTTCTAATAAGTCCTGATATATTTATTGTTCACCTTAGCAAGAACACCACAAGCAGTATTCTCACTGCTATACCGATCCAGTAGACTATACTGTCCATTGCTGGTCCGCTATACCCAGCGATCTTCGCCGCTATGATGTAGGTTTCGTTGCCATTGCACTGTGCAGGATTTTTTTTATGGCCATGCGGAGTTGAACGGGTTAACTAAAGCGAACTGTCATGTGACCAAAGTGCATACGTGTAGAATACGGAGCGTGTACAGAAACGTTGGGCTGTGGCTCGAGAAAGTTTAAACTTTAGTGGACCGGCGTATACAACAGTCACTATCTTAGCTTATATCCTTCCATACCCTAAATTATAGTGGGCGATGGCCAGAGAGTACGATCATCTATTCAAATTGCTAATCATTGGAGATAGCGGTGAGTTTGCCTGCGGTGCCTGGCCCTAGGCGTGGCCTCCAAACGGCTTGCCAGTGGGTTATTGATAGCTTGGTGTGTCTAAGCCATACACCGATAATGTGCTAGGGCTTCACACTGATGTAGTTCCCAGTAGCTAGATCAGTGCCTAGCTAGGGAAGTGATTTATGCACATTTTTTTGGTTTGTAGGTGATATGTATAGACATACATGTTGCTATCACCAGGAGCCCATGAGTGTGATATGGCATAGTTCAGATACACCATTTTGATACACACACTGACTATCAACTATTGCACTTGGAAGATGTGGCAAAGAACCAACAGGGTTGCATGTAGCATCGATGTCCTTTGCACTATTCCCCTTGGGAATAGTGAACCATTAAGTAGCTGTTTTGCCTCTAGCTGGAAGTTTAATACTGTATTGCTAGTAGTAGGAAGACACCACCAGCTATCTCTCCCACTTGCAGCCGTGCAGATCCCTCTGTTACCCATTCATTACCATGGTTTTATCTGTTATCGCTGGGTTTACCCTGACAGAGGAAGAAATTAGTGCGACAAATAGTTTTCAAAGTGTTAGCTACATTCCACCACTTGAGAGGGTCATTAGAGGACAAAGGTGGTTCATTACTGCCAAATGCTGCTAATTGCTATCATTGGCTGTTCTCTTACACTTACAGGTGTCGGAAAGAGCAGTTTGCTGCTGAGATTTGCTGACAACCTCTTTTCAGGTACGTTTTACTAATTCCTAACACTCATTCGCTGGTAATGTCAGTATCTGTGGTTCGCACACCTGCAAATGACTTGCAATTTTGTCTAGGTAGCAAACAGGAGTGCTTATTTCTTTACTGCATGTACGTGTATGTATTTCTAGTAGCAGCGAATGATACGTTTTCTTTGCTGCATGGATAGCTTTCTACAACTAAAGACAAAGTGTGCTGCCAGCTTCAGCTGGTCAGCTGCCTCATTTGATAATGTTCATGAAGCAGGGAAGCACGATTGATGGTGTATGAACTCTATTTGGTCTTCTACTCAGTACTACGTAGGCCAGTGTCTCTGGCTGCCCCCCTCATTGAGTTAAAATTGCCCACAGGAGTGCATTATGTTGTTACTCTTTCTTCAGCTTCTTATATTACATCATTACATTGCTCATTAGAGAGCTAGTTTATTACATCATTGGCTATCAGAATGGCATCACCTTGTAAGCACTTCCTGTGTTGACATCATCTACAAGTCCCTTGCCTTTTAGGGTTAAAATCTGTATCCTCTATTGTGGTTTAGGAAAAGCATTTTCCTGACCACTGGAAGATGAGTGGCCCCATGTCTGCTACTTTCCATAAATAGCCAGCTTGTGTTTCAATTTATTGCCCACTCGTGTCAACGCCAACACTCAGCTGGTAGTCATAGCTACCCCTAAAGATGGAGTCTTCCTCTACTGTCTCTGTATCCTTGAGAAGTGCCCCATTTTTGGGGGGATTTTTCAAGGGGAGAGCCTAGTGATTCAGAAATAACTAGTGATACATGTAGTCATCTTAAAGAACCCACTGCTCTTGATCAAGGTTCTGCTTGCATAACTTTCTTTTCCGGGTCGCTAGCCCAGCTATATTTATTGACTCTGTCCATTATAAAACTAGTGATACACAATGTTCAGAGATTTCCTCACTTTGTAAAAATTGCTGGACATGGCACACATAACACTACACCCACAAAATCAATTGGCACACATGCTCACAACACCCCACCCACAAAACAAAATGGCTACTTGCTATTATGTGCCTAGAAGACCAGAGGCTGAAGCAAGCTCACTGTGATAGTGATCGCTTCCAAGCCCCCCCCCCCCCCCCCCCCCTGAATAGCAAAGGTAAGTGTTCGCTGCGAGTTTGATAGGCTATATCTGGAGAACTGGCTGGAATGGTGGACCATGACCACCATGACCAGGGAAAAATCAACGGAACCGGAGTATAGCCTCGCTTTGCTCGAAAGTACTCATAAGATTCACAAAAACAAAGCACATGCTGTATGGAGATGAAGCCATGGGTGCAATGTGTGGGCCATGCAACTTCTCACTTTCAGGGACACTTTGTCTCTAGATTGGAGAGCATTGTTATTTGTATTCCTGGTTTATCTCTGAGTCATTAGTTGTAGAGATCACGGATCAGTGATTTTTTTTGTCTGCTGAGTGTTGTTTACAAATCTAATCATGGTGTGTATACATTACCATAAAAGTATAGTATACGTCGCCATAAAAGTATAGTCATTTGTTATGAATAACAGCTGTCAATGTGTGGGTGTGGTGCTGTCTGACACATGCTTCGCCCCACCTCCTGTAGGCACCTACATCACAACAATCGGAGTGGACTTCAAGATCCGCACGATTGACGTGAATGGAGAGAAGGTGAAGCTACAGATCTGGGACACAGCCGGCCAGGAACGCTTTAGGACTATCACCTCAACGTAAGGCACACCTCGAATTGGCCCGTGCTGGCCACACCCACTAGTTAACATGGCTAGTTACTGATTTGAGAACCTTTTTTCAAGGCAGCGTGATAATTCTATGAATGTTTGGATAGTGAATGCTCAAAAAAAATAAGCATGTGAGCCCCTGTAGAGAAATTTAGAGGTTTTTACTGTAGCCGGGCGTGCACAAAGCACACACTCAGATGGTTCTTTCCCGCATAATTTATCTGTCTATTTGTTTGTGTGTCCGCACTTATCAGGTCCAATAGGCCAAGTTATGTCAAGCTTGCTTAGCTTTGTGTTGCCTAGACAGCGAAAAAGTGGTATAGTTGTACGCATGTATAATCACTACAGGTATGCTATTTATGCATTAAACAATTTGTAACTTAAGCATTGCCTTATCTCCTCTGGGGACCAGCCTGACCTTAATAATATGCAGTACGTGTATATGAATCTCATTATGCATTGCTTCATTAGGTAACATTTACATGTATATACCAGTTTAATTAGTTAGTGTACAAGGCCAATATAGTAATTAATGGTCGAGGGCATGAGATGACGGCGAGCACATTTTCCGCCCGAGACCATTACTATATTGCCTGAGCGCACTAACTAGCCCCGTAATGCACTGCCAACTGGTATATCATGGAGTATTCCATATATAAGGACGGCACGGAAAAAATGGCCATCTCATTGAAAGTGTGCGAAGTGATATGTTCAAAACACTGTTAACGGTGTCAGAGAGCATCGCTGAAGTGCCACATCGGCAAGTCGCCAAATGGGCAAATCAACTGATTCCTCTGGAAGGCTACCACAATAATGACTGAAGCGATTACAATGATTCAAACACAAAGAAGCGGTGTTTTTTTCATGGAGTATTGCACTCATACTGGAGCGTTTTCAAAGAACTCGGACTTTTTGGCAATGATCATATTACTGTCCAGGCAATACTGTACTATGGCCTTTGGCAGTCAACGTTTTGACAGTAGTTCATCTGGAATGAAGAGAGACAAAGTACTGTCAAAACATTCATTCCTCTATTATCAAAGTCCATTTATGTACATGTAGTGTCGTAAGTTAGAACATACACATGCACGCACAGCTACATGTATGTGATGTACATCATAACACTGACCAACACATGCCCACACAAGTACACACCAACATACACAAAGATACTACGATCACGCCTAGCCATGTTCCCAGGCCTTCCCTGCTTCACTCGCTTGTTGCAGGGATGTCCTGAGGCTACCAAGCAGGGTTTAGTACAGAGAGCGGGGGGGGGGGGGGAGGATCCCCCCCTCAGAATTTTGAAATTGACATCATACCCAGTAGCTAGTTTTGGTGTCCCAGAAGCAACCACAGAGAATAAAAACGTCCTGGGGGGAGCCTACCCCCATGCCCTCCTAGGAGGTGTGGCTCCACACACATCATTTTTCCCACCCCCACCGAAAAAGACAGAAAGATTGACGGACCATACTTGCCTTCTTCTCCACTCACAGGTACTACCGAGGCACACATGGTGTGATTGTAGTGTATGATGTCACCAATGGGGAGAGTTTTGTGAACGTAAAGAGGTGGTTGCAAGAAATTGACCAGAACTGCGATGTTGTAAACAGAATACTAGGTAAGCATACAGTTCCAGCATTCAATGCTCTTCTATAGTGTCGGTATGTGTACATGCAATTGGAACTACGGGGTGATCTTCAATTAGTGTGTCAACATTATAATTTGTTTGTATATTCATCCATCGTGCGTGTGTGTGTGTGTATACGTATCCATGCTAGGTAGCATCTGCTAAAAAGAATGGGACACACCCACAACATTGTACCATCCGTTTCTAGGTGAGGTTAGGGGCCTGGACACACACACACTCAGAGGACTGTAGGGTAGCCACTATCAACAAACCACATCTGATGTTGTTAGGCTCTGGTGTACCTGCCCTAGAGCATTGTAAGACAAGCAGGAGCGAGCCCGTTAGGAGAGACTTTGGGAATTAGGCTACTATTAAAGCAGTGCGAGGGCAGTGACAATTATAGCGTGGAATATAGCACATTGCTCATACTCTCTGTTGCTCTTCACTCTCGCCTGCTCTCTCTGTCTCACTCTTCATTGTTATTCACTCTCGCCTGCTCTCTCTGTCTCACTCTTCATTGTTCTTCACTCTCGCCTGCTCTCTCTGTCTCACTCTGGCCTCGTTTTCTGGTACTCCAGCTCTTCATTGTTCTTCACTCTCTATTTCACTGTAGCCTTGCTTCCTGCTGCTCCAGCTCTCTGTTATTTCAAACAGACACCACACGTTTCATGACTATGCGTGCTCGCTCATGCCCACCCCAATTATAGCTCCTGTTCATAGTTGACAGCCTGCTAGCTGGACAACTGCATGCCTCCGCCTCAATCTGCCTCGTCCCTAGCCTCGTTCCCAGGCTCTACTCCCCAGCTTTTCTCACACAGTATTGAAAAAACGGGTTTTTCTACACTGCGAGAAAAGCTGGGGAATGAGGCTACTCATCCCCTTAATGATCATCAATCACATATTTTGTGTTATGGGTAGTTTGATGACTGTATCTCATAAATGTACATGTACACATACACACACACACACACACACACACACACCCACACACACACACACACTGTCACACATAGTTGGTAACAAGAATGATTGCCCAGAGAAGAAGGTTGTACAAACAGAAGACGCACAGAAATTCTCAGAGCAGATCGGTATTGACTTGTACGAGACTAGTGCAAAAGAAAACATCAACGTTGAAGAAGTAAGTGCATGATTGTACATGTACATGTATCTGCAGTGTGTGAGATTATAAGTGTAATAGCCGGGTCGCCAGTGGTGCACACTAACTTTCAGATTCAGTTTCCATTGCAAAATTTTGGTCGCCACACTTATGTATGCACGAACAAAGTGAATGGAACAAACACACACACATAATGCACCAGTTAATGAGAAAAGTTAGCTTAGCACAGTATGTAGCAACAGCACCGCTCATAAAACACTACGCCATTCTCATTGTCTGCTTCAACCACTCGCATTCCTCACACGGAGGAAGGGAGGGTAAAACTTTCCGGCGGGAGGGGGGGGGGGAGGTACAGAAACAATTTCCAGGTGGGTAATTTTTACATGCGTTTATTCAAGGCTATGTATAGCAGCAGTTTAAGGCCAAGCTACATGTAACTACAGCTGCAGAACAAATGCAACTTATAAAGCTTACATGTACACCAAAAGTACTGGCTCAGCAATTTCATAATTTGTGCATCTCCAGTTCGGAACCATGCAAGAACAGAGTACTGGTATATCATCGCTACTTATGACTTTAGTCACCATCTAAACAGCGTAGTTTGGCCTGCAAACTTCCAGTAGCTCCTGTAATAAGTATGCCTGCACACAGACAGACAAACAGACACCCAAACACGGAAAACATAACGCAATCTTAGGACCAGCTAGGTAGCCTCGTGATCTAAACGTTCCTTCTCCACAGGTGTTTTACGCAATCACACGCCAGGTACTGCAGACGAAGAAAGAAACCACAAAAGATGCACCGGCGAAAGACACAATTAAAGTTGGTAAAGGAAGTGCCGGCAGCAAGAAGAAGAGCTCTAAGTGCTGCTGAAATCTATTATCTTTAGACTATTCTACTGTTTGAGCTCCCGAATTTAGTTCTGTGATGATATTGCCATTTGTTTTTTTGATTTGTTAAATTTCACAAGACCCTTTTTCGTACACATTGCCTAACCTTTTATGTCCGTACTGTTGTGGTACTAGCTTGTGTCTTACTGAAGTAGTGCCCACTACATAATCTATTCAAAGTTTTACATAATTATAGTGTTTCTTATTTAATAATATTGTGTAACCAATGTAATAATTTATGACACTCAAGACAGCCATGCTCTTGTATGCAACATAGCACTGTGTGCAGAACTCCAATCTAGTTTGTAGTGAGCTAGATCCAGGGTCTTTCCACTTTGCGTACATGTACTGTATTGTCCTGAGCAAGTGCCCATGGGCGCTTGCAACGCACTCGTGGAAAAATTAGACATGGGTACTTACATGGAGGAGCTCTTTCGTTATAGCTGTACTCTAAGTATTTATAGCTGTTAAGGACAAACAAATAGCTTGCATTCAAAACCAAAACCCTACTGTGAATTACTACAGCTATGATCGTGACTGTTTGGCAGAAATGCATGGTGCACGTGGGCGGTTACACAGCGTGTATGTACTAGTATAGTACGCCCAGATTAATGACGCAATAATTGATTGTGACGTCATGTAATTAATTTATGGGCGGCAACGAGAAAACCCATAAGCAAATAGCAAGTTTTTTTCAAACTTAATAAATATGCTAACATATGTATAGTGGGTGGAGCAGTTAGCTCCGGGCTGTGACCATGTGTGTTCAGGTGCAGAGGTGGAGGGTAACGTGGTTTGGCAACTGCCACGGTGGTCTCGGACAGTACGGCCTACGATCCGTCCGTGTTCCTCCCTTGATTCCCAAAGCCTGGCACACTAAACAGACCCGATGACGATCCCTGTACCATAGCGGACAGGCGCCCGAAAGGCTGAAGGCTCGGTCAGCCGGAACGACCTGCCCGTTCACCCCTTAACGTGGCAGTGTCACATGGCCTAGGGTTCCGTTGGGAGAAGAGGGTTGCCCATTTTTTTTTTTTTTTTTGACAAAGCAGATCATTGGCACATGCGAGTGCTAAAAGTCTGCACTCGTGCTGTTTAGCCCCACCTACTTTTTGCTGGTCTCGAAGTGGTTCTGGAATTGACCCCGAAACCAAGCACATGACCTGCAAGACGACGGCATCTACATCGTCGTTTGTGAGATGGCCGGGCAAGCACTGTCGTTTATGATCCTCGCAGCGCTCTCTGCATCGCTTTTCGGAGTGTGCGATGCCCTCCTGTACGCCAAGGAATCCTCCAGCAGGGAAGTGAAGGAGCTGAACGGACTGTGGCACTTCAGAGCCGATTACTCTCCCAGCAGAGATGCGGGATTCACGGAGGAGTGGTACAAAGAGCCACTCTCCAAGGTGCGGCAGCTGGCACGAGCTGTAAAATGAGAGTGTGCAATGAGTGGTTACGGCTGTTTATTAAAGTGTAATCTTTATGTATGTGCATCCTGTTAGTAGTATCAGTAGTACTCTGACAAGCAGTTGTACTCCTGTGCTGTGTAGATAATACATGTATAAAAAGGCCAAGCAAATTACGTTCACGATTTTGCCCTATGTAGTAAAAATCTACGAAGACCCGTTGTAGGCGGCCCTATGCATGGAATGAATATGATAGAGATATTTTGAAGGTACACAGTACACTGCCACAAACCTGTGCACATTCACATTGTACATACACATGCATGGTTCAAAGACCTGTTAGTGAAGTCTTATTGGAATTGAAATTATGCTGTCCATCAAATGTACATCCTTTCAGTATGCTTGGTTTTGCTTCTTGTAATTATAATTCCCAAAGTTGCCTCTAGTCTCGGGCTTGAGACTAACTCATCTTCTTAACTTTTGACCACACCCACAGTCAGGTGACACCATCCTTATGCCAGTGCCCTCCAGCTTCAATGACATCACTCAGAATATCAGTCTAAAGAATTACATCGGGTGGGTGTGGTACGACAGAGAGTTCTGGCTGCCCAAGGCATGGACGGACAACAAAACCCGAGTTATGCTACGGTTTGAGAGCGCCCAGTACAACGCTATTGGGGTGAGTTACTATTTTCCACGGTATTATTTATGTACACTATTAATTAGCATCTTGGGAGTGAGGGTTAAATTACATTTACGATGCTAACAACAGTTTTCAGCATGGCTCAGCAGCTGGTTACTATATATAGAGAAAGTACTGCTGCTATCCATTGATATAGTACCTCATCTAAATGCTGTATACCTTAAGGTGACTATTATTTGTGGTGGAAGATTTTAGTGAATTTAATATTTGGCAGATATTAAATTTAGTGATTTTAATCCATTATTGTGGTAGGAGACGGGAATACTGAGTTTAGCATAACTACACAAAAAAAATGTGGGAGCAACACAGTGTGCATGCATACAGTGCTTAATGCATTACGTGTATACTCACGTATGAGTATAGTTTAGAAAGTCATCTGATTCACTAACTTTGCTATAGTTAGGTAGTCGTGTATCACTGGGTATAGTCCGAGTTCCGCACAGGATTTTCAGTGGGAATTTGGAAAAGACGTTGCATGGGGAGCACACCACTATCACAAAGTAGATGCTAGAAAGTATCGACTCTATGTGTGTTGTCCTCCCTACAGTGGGTGAATGGCGTACACGTGACTAACCACAGTGGGGGGCACCTCCCATTTGAGGGAGAGATCACCGAGCACGTCACTGCTGGCAAACCAAATCGGGTCACAGTCGCCATTAACAACACGCTCTCACCCCACACCCTCCCTCCTGGCACCCTTTCCTTCGGGGGACCACCTGAATATCCCAAGGGGTACATGGTACAGCACATCCAGGCCGACTTCTTCAACTACGCAGGCCTCCACCGCCCTGTCAAGCTGTACACCACTCCCAATGAGGTCTATATCGATGACATCACAGTGACGACCTCAGTGGAGAGCAACGGCAGTGCAGTGGTGAACTATATTGTTGAGGTCCAGAGTTCCTCGACAGGGGTGACAGTTGAAGTAAAGCTGGTGGAAAGAATGGGCCGCGTCGCTGCACGTGGTTTGCTGAACCTTAAGCTAAGAGGGTGTGAGAAAGCTGGCTATTGTGCTAAGTCGACCAAGGGGAGCATTGTCGTTGACAACCCCCATCTGTGGTGGCCGTGGACCATGAATGAGGAGGCGGGGTACCTGTATGTGCTGCAGGTGAGATACTGTGTGTGGGTGTGGGTGTGGGTGTGTGGGGGTGTATGTGTGTGTGTGTGGGGTGTGTGTATGTATAATGATGGTGGATTACACATATGTGTCACTTGGTGGGAAAAGCACACGTAGTTATGGAGGTAATGCAAAGTATCATGATCACTTCTTTCTCCCCTTACAGGTCACAGCAACCACAGAGGATGGGGTGCAGGACATGTACCGACTGCCAGTGGGGATCAGGACTGTGGCTGTCCAGGGAACACAGTTCCTCATCAACAACAAGCCATTCTACTTCCTGGGCATGGGGAAGCACGAGGATGCCGATGTAAGTGGGAGTACTTTGAATTGTGTTTCAAGTGGTTTACTGAACGTTACTGACAATCCAAAATTGGTCAAGCTAGGGCTGCTTATGATTTGCACGAAATTAATTGTTAAGTAAGATGTGTTATAAATACATAAATGACACATGCAGTCTCTTCTATGCTACAAGTCCTCTGAAGGTGTAGTGAGCCCCCCTTTCTGGCAATAGAATACAGCTGAGCATAGGGCTAGCCTCATTCCCGGGCTACACTGCTCAGCGGTTTTTGCACAATGTAATAACACAGGCACTGTGACCGTGACTGAGCAGTAGAGCTTGGGAACAAGGCTACATACATATAGAGCTATATACTATTAGGTGGTCACTCGTAGATCTAGCTACATATCTGTTCCTTTCATGTAGGTGATCTTTTTACATACACCCAATCACCCTCCCTCCCCAGATCCGAGGCAAGGGGCTGGACTACCCCCTGATCATGAAGGACATCAACCTGATCAAGTGGTTGGGGGCCAATTCCTTCCGCACCAGCCACTATCCCTATGCCGAGGAGATCATGGACCTGTGCGACAAGAACGGCATCGTGGTCGTGGACGAATCACCAGCTGTAGGCTTACAGTAGTAAGCATTCCCCTTCACTCATACACATAATATATTTTTAGGAGTTTAGAATCTGCTGTACAAAGATCCCATTGCACGTACATGTACAGGCCTCCCCAACTGCCTTTTATTTGTGGCAATGGACTGCCCACTATCAACACACACACACAGATGCTCTCACCCTCGGGCTGCGCATAACGTATAGATTCACATGTGATATTCCAGTGTGAAGTGAGTCTTGCCATGTGATGAGCAGCTTATCTTGACAACATCAAGCCTGTCCCCTAGCACATGGATGCCACATTTGCTCAACAGCTAGAAGAAAGTAAAGCTCTTTTGTTGAAGTCTCTGGCTGCATGAGTAAGAAGTCTGTCTAAAAAATCCAAGGACTAAGGGCAGAACTGAAAAAAAACTTGCATAATGATAGCTGTATCGATGGTTGGTTTTTCATGCATATGAGTTGAACGGAAAGCTAGAGCTGTATAAATATGGCTACACATACACAGCAGCAAATCAATCTGTGAGGGGTGGCTGGGGTACGATGCTGGCATAGAAGAGTTCAGCTACCTCTCTCCTCCCTGTTTCACATGCAGCCCTGATAATTTTGCCAACGAGACGCTGGCCCACCACCTGGAGGTGATGACAGAGCTGGTACAGAGGGACAAGAACAGGCCTTCTGTTGTCATGTGGTCCGTAGCCAATGAGCCGTCCAGCCAGCTTGCCATTGCTGAGCCTTACTTCAAGTGGGTACCCGAATTTTTTACAGTGATTACATCACTATTATTTTGGAATGACATACATGTACAAAATGTACATGTACTTCATACTGCTGTGGTATACATGCAAGGATTCCCAAATTTAAGGCATTCTAGTAAACTACATATAACTGCTTTCTGAAGTCCTGTAAGTATGTACCTTGCGCTTTTCTAGCCTCACTCTTCCCTTGCAGAGGAGAAAGTGGAAGAGTAAGTGATTTTTTCTCGCAGGGGAGAGCCTGGGAATGAGATGGAACAGATGTCAATAAGGGACAGTAACTTGAGGAAAAGGATTGCTAGTGATAGATGAATACTGCTTCCATCTCTTTTCTCATCCAGGGCAGTAATCGACCACACCCGTGACCTGGACCCAACAAGACCTGTCACATTTGCCTGCAATCAGGGGTACAACGATGACAGAGTGGTAGGCTGCCAGTCTAATGAGCTGCTACTGCTGTGCATACGCATTCATGCTTTATTTAATACCCTTCATATAATATGTAGATATTATATATACCTGAAGCATATGAAAAAAACACAAAAAACATACCTACATGAGCTTGTTAAGACCTCAGTATTTCAGTATTGAAATAGTTTGTTGCTGGTAGTGCAGCCTAAGAGAGGATTATATAGGGATCTTTTCTTGCTAGAGTTTATTGTGTATGGAATAAGAATACTAACCTACCATCTCTTTCCCCATATCCTTTCAGGTTCAGTTTGTAGACGTGATCTGCATCAATCGCTACTATGGATGGTACCAGGACCTGGGGCACCCTGAAGCCATTGTCATGGGGCTGAGCTATGAGCTGTCTCTGTGGTATGAGAAACACGGCAAGCCCATGATGATCACGGAGTATGGGGCTGGGACCATTGCAGGGTTTCATAAGGTGTGCGAGGTCACACTTACTATCCCGTATATCTCCCTCACACCCGGTAGTTTACACACACACACGCACACACACACACTAGTGTTGACATATCAGGGTTTCATACTGGAGTATTCACTGGGGGTAGGAATAATGATGCGCATGCAGACATGCTCCCCTAGAATTTTTTTTGAACTGTACATGCTCTGACGTTGTTTCTGGTGGCTTTAGGGGCCCCAAAAATGCTACTACTATCAACTTCACAAATTCTGGGGTGGGAGGGGGGGGGGGGGAATCCCAGGACCCCTACCCCTCTGTACGAAACCCTGCATACAGACACACACCATGGACACAAACAAAATGTGCATGCATTGATTATAATGGTAGTCATTCCTCTACCACCCGCTCTTTCTTCCCAGAATCCTCCAGTTATGTTTACAGAAGACTATCAGGTCAGCCTACACATTTATTGCTAATTACATGTGTGTACATAACCAAACTACATGCAGTACGTACTCTGCCAAGCAGTGTAACACAGGAAGCTATGCTTACTATATACTTATGAACATTTCACCAGTGAAGATATATAATTTGAAAGCTTTTCTCCTAAGAATGTTCCCCTGCAACAGCAGCACTGCATGTTTGGAGCTGGCTTAGCTAGTAGTACAGTTCACTCACTATTCACTATTTTATTATGCAGTTTGTGAATGTAGTAAAACCTCCAATATTACATTCCATGTGTTTCCTGGGATGCACATAATCTTTACACTGCTTTGCCCTTTGCTCTTCACTGTACTAGGTGGAAGTACTGATGGACAACTTTGAAGTGTTTGATGAGTACAGAGGAAAGTTTCTGGTGGGAGAGATGATCTGGAACTTTGCAGACTTTGAGACAGACCAGTGTGAGCAACTTAATAAGTTATCTGCATTACTAGGTGTACTCCCGTTGTCTCCTTTCTATATTTTTACCAGCTAGGAGCACATTGGTAAGAAATTTGATTGTTATCGAGGACGAACCACATGCACACTGCCAAGTGTAAAGTGTAGCAGGAGAGCAGAGATACAGATGTAATTTAGAGCTGGATAAATGTATACAGACAGACAAAGTGGAGATGACAGCAGCAAAAGGAGAGGTAGTTTATGCATTTGCTGGGTGCTAGCGAATATGAGAATGCTAAGTCATATTGATTGCAGCCATGTAATGGTATAAACTTCCACTGCTGCCTTTTTGGTTCTTATACTTTTCAACTGTGTTCTGTCCGTTTCAAGAGTTGTCTCCCGACCTTGCAGCTACTTCCAGAGTGGATGGCAACAAGAAAGGCATCTTAACCCGCCAGCGCCAGCCCAAGACGGCAGCCCGGCTGATCAGAGAGCGCTACCTCTCCCTGGCTCAGGGCAGGCAGCTCTGTTATGACCACACCCTCCATGGCTTCTCAGACAGATACCACTGCACCAACCCAACTGGTTATTAAAGTATCCGATATTGGTGGCTACACAGTTTTTATGGTTGAGTTGTTTTTTACAATTGTTAACATATTTTATGCACATGTACTGTAGTAGCGATGGCTTAGGGTTCCGTTGGGAGAAGAGGGTTGCCCATTTATTGTCTTTTTTTACAAAGCCATTGGCACATGCAAGTGCTAAAAGTCTGCACGCGTGCTGTTCAGCCCCACCTAGTTTTTGCTGGTCTCACTGGAATTGGCTACGTATACTTAATGAACGGACCGGAGTAACGTATTTACGGTATCCTTGCCCAAGCCAACACATGCACATGACCTGCAAGGCGACGCATCGACATCGACATCGTTGTTTGTGAGATGGCCGGGCGAGCCGGGCGAGCACTGTCGCTTATGATCCTCGCAGCGCTCTCTGCATCGCTTTTGTTTGTTTTTTTGTATCCTTCGCTTATGCGAACTTCCTCTTCTGCATATTCTGCCTGTGCCCTTTTCGGAGCGTGCGATGTTCTCCTGTACGCCAAGGAATCCTCCAGCAGGGAAGTGAAGGAGCTGAACGGACTGTGGCACTTCAGAGCCGACTACTCTCCCAGCAGAGATGCCGGATTCACGGAGGAGTGGTACAAGGAGCCACTCTCCAAGGTGCGGCAGCTGGCACGAGCTGTAAAATGAGAGTGTGCAATGAGTGGTTACGGCTGTTTATTAAAGTGTAATCTTATGTATCCTGTTGGTAGTATCAGTAGTACTCTGACAAGCAGTTGTACTCCTGTGCTGTGTAGATAATATAAAAAGGCCAAACAAAATTAAGTTCACGATTTTGCCCTATGACTATGTAGTAAAAATCTACGAAGAGGCGGCCCTATGCATAGCATGAATATGGTATACTATTAGTAGAGATATTTTGAAGGTACACAGTACAAACTTGTGCACATTCACATTGTACATACACATGCATGGTTCAAAGACCTGTTAGTTAAGTCTTATTGGAATTGAAATTATACTGTCCGTCAAATGTACGTCCTTTCAATATGCTTGATTTTACTGTATTCGTTCTAATTATAGCACCAAAAAAAAAAAATTCAACTGCCAGGTGGTGCTGTTATATAGAACATATTTCGCATCTTTGAAAACGGACTTATCCCCAGATCGCCGATCTTCCACAGCGGACAGGGCTCAAACTTGCGGCGTTTATACTACTAGACACCAGCTAGTATATCTGTAACTTTCAGCTAAAAATAGCTTTTACTTTTTGGTTTGCAAGCGTCACTTAGAACGAAAGAATTACCTTTGAGGTCCAAGTGGCGCATAAGTTAGGGTGGCGCTGTAATTAGAACGAATACGGTACTTCTTGTAATTATAATTCCCAAAGTTGCCTCTAGTCTCGGGCTTGAGACTAACACATCTTCTTAACTTTTGACCACACCCACAGTCAGGTGACACCATCCTCATGCCAGTGCCCTCCAGCTTCAATGACATCACTCAGAATGTCAGTCTAAAGAATTACATCGGGTGGGTGTGGTACGACAGAGAGTTCTGGCTGCCCAAGGCATGGACGGACAACAAAACCCGAGTTATGCTACGGTTTGAGAGCGCACAGTACAATGCTATCGGGGTGAGTTACTATTTTACATGGATAATATAGCTATTATTTATGTACACTATTAATTATCATCCTTGGAAGAGAGGGTTAAATGATGCTAATAAGAACTGCAAATATTACAAACAGTTTCAGCTGGAACAGCAGAGCTGGTCACTGTATAGAGAAAGTACTGCCACTATCCATTGATATAGTACCTCATCTAAATGCTGTATACCTTAAGGTGACTATTATTAAGTTTGTGGTGGAAAATTTTGGCGAATTTAAGATTTGGCAAATATTAGATTTTATTTCATTATTGTGATAGTACACGTGAATACTGAGTTTAGCACAACTACACAAAAAATGTGGATACAACACAGTGTGCATGCTCCTATGTAGTTAAGCCACCTACAGTGCTTAATGCATATTCACATATGAGTACTAATTGGGGCGAGCCTGAACGAGCCCCACACTAGTCATGTCAGCAGTGCATTTTCTCTGAATGTATATATGTATTAAATATCGTACGTACGTCGTGCCGCATATTCGATGTTCACATAATTTAATGCTTTGCAATCTAATTTTGCTATTCCAATTTCTCGCGCTCTCACTTAGCAGTTGAATTTTTTGCGTTTCCACTAACATACAAAACATGTGGCAAAGCCACTGGTTTTTCATCAGCTATGGATGCTACAAAAGCACAAACTACTTCCTCCAAGGGAACTACTGAATCATGCAGTGCAGAGAGAGAATAGGCTACGCCATAGAAGAGAACAAGAGAGGGCCTGCCGTGCTTCCGAAAATCCGGAACGCTGCTCAGGCTGCCGAAAGAAGAGGGGCAGACCTGCAACAAAGAAGGCGCAGACTGGCAGTTGAGACTGACGAGGTGAGATAGGCTTGGCTGCAGCGAATGACTGACAAACTTGCCGATGAGACTTCTGAGGAGAGAGAAGCCAGGCTGCGGAAAATGACTGCTTCCAATCATGCGAGATTTGCTGCTGAGACTGCTTAGGAGAGAGAGGCCAGGCTACAGTCTGACAAAGTACTAGTGAGGCACAGACAACAACAGGTCATGCAGGCAGGGCATTGTGGGGCGAGCCTTCGCGAGAATTGCGAATGTGAAGGAGCTGTTGGCGAATGAGGCTATATCTTGCAGCAGATTGGTGATGTGTCCACGGTACCCATACTGTCCGTGAGTCAAACGGTAGACATGATTGGCAAACCCCTTGAAATTAACATTTCCTCCACCTGTATTACACCCTGCAATGGAAATGTTGAACATGTACTAATAGACACAACATTGATACTTCAATTCACACCCTCCAATGGAATGATCAACATGTCGGATAATGTCATACTAATCAGTACAAAATTGATACTTCAATGCCACTAGAATACAATACATGTGCTAGCCTGAAGTTGAGGTGGTACAGGGGCAGGATCCATGTTGTTGGTAGAGGAGTATAACTTAGGTGCAGGCACAGCTCCCATTGTTTCAACAGTCTTCTGTCCAAACTAAGATGCTTAAATTTCATGCACACCACATGGCTACGCTGGACGCGCTGAGATGTACATGTTCTGAGAGATACCCTGGTCTCAAGATTCACTCACATTCTACTGAGTGTCTGCAATGTAGCCAGTACGAGCGTGCATTTGCCTAGTAATATTATTAGAAAGTTTAGAATTTCATCTGATTCACTAACTTCGCTATAATTATTAATAGCCACCTTAAGGTGATCACGTGTCACTGGGTGCAGTCTGACATCCACACAGGATTTCAGTGGGGATGGGAAAGACGTTGCATGTGGAGACACACCTCCAGGGACCCCGGTAAGGCTAGAAAGTAGCTGCTAATCAGTGAGTCTGTGTGTGTTGTCCTCCCTACAGTGGGTGAATGGCGTACACGTGACTAACCACAGTGGGGGGCACCTCCCATTTGAGGGAGAGATCACCGAATACGTCACTGCTGGCAAACCAAATCGGGTCACAGTCGCCATTAACAACACCCTCTCCCCCCACACCCTCCCTCCTGGCACCCTTTCCTTCGGGGGACCACCTGAATATCCCAAGGGGTACATGGTACAGCACATCCAGGCCGACTTCTTCAACTACGCAGGCCTCCACCGCCCCGTCAAGCTGTACACCACTCCCAATGAGGTCTATATCGATGACATCACAGTGACGACCTCACTGGAGAGCAACGGCAGTGCAGTGGTGAACTATATGGTTGGGGTCCAGAGTTCCTCGACAGGGGTGACAGTTGAAGTAAAGCTGATGGAAAGAATGGGCCGCATTGCTGCACGTGGTTTGCTGAACCTTAAGCTAAGAGGGTGTGAGAAAGCTGGCTATTGTGCTAAGTCGACCAAGGGGAGCATTGTCATTGACAACCCCCATCTGTGGTGGCCGTGGACCATGAATGAGGAGGCGGGATACCTTTATGTGCTGCAGGTGAGGTACTGTGGGTGTGTGTGTGTGTGTGTGTGTGTGGGTGGGTGTGTGTGTGGGGGGGTGAGTGGGTGTGTGGGGGTGGATGTGGAGGTGTGTAGGTGTGGGGGGTGAGTGTGTGTAATGATGGTGGAGTATACATGTGTGTCACTTGGTGGGAAAAGCACACGTAGTTATTGAGGTAATGCAAAGTATTATGATCACTTCTTTCTTCCCTTACAGGTCACAGCAACCACAGAGGATGGGGTGGAGGACATGTACCGACTGCCAGTGGGGATCAGGACTGTGGCTGTCCAGGGAACACAGTTCCTCATCAACAACAAGCCATTCTACTTCCTGGGCATGGGGAAGCACGAGGATGCCGATGTAAGTGGGAGTACTTTGAATTGTATTTCAAGTGGTTTACTGAACGTTACTGACAAAGGTCAAGCTAGGGCTACTTTTGATTTGCCTGATTGTTAAGTAAGATGTGTTATAAATACATGAATGACACATTCAGTCTCTTCTATGCTATGAGTCCTCTGAAGGTGTAGTGAGCCCCCCTAATTTTCCGGCAATAGAATAGAGCTGAGCATAGTGCTAGCCTCATTCCCAGCTAGGCTCCACTGCTTAGCGGTTTTTTGCACTGTGACACTGAGCAGTATACCTTGGGAACAAGGCTACATAGAGCTATATAGGTGGTCACTCTAGCACTATCATAGATCTAGCTATGTTCCTTCCATGTATAGAGGTGATCTTTTTACATACACCCAATCACCCTCCCTCCCCAGATCCGAGGCAAGGGGCTGGACTACCCCCTGATCATGAAGGACATCAACTTGATCAAGTGGTTGGGGGCCAATTCCTTCCGCACCAGCCACTACCCCTATGCCGAGGAGATCATGGACCTGTGTGACAAAAATGGCATCGTGGTCGTGGACGAATCTCCAGCTGTAGGCTTACAGAAGTAAGCATTCCCCTTTATATGGATTCATACACATAATATGGAATTTAGAATCTGCTGTACAAAGATCCCATTGCACGTACATGTACAGGCCCTCTCCAACTGCCTTTTATTTGTGGCAATGGACTGCCCACTATCAACAAACACAGATGCTCTCACCCTCAGGCTGCACATAACGTATAGATTCTCATGTGATATTCCAGTATGAAGTGAGCCTTGCCATGTGATGAGCAGCTTATCATGGCAACGTCAAGCTTGTCCCCTAGCACATGGATGCCACATTTGCTCAACAGCTAGAAGAAAGTAAAGCTCTTTTGTTGAAGTCTCTGGCTGCATGAGTAAGAAGTCTGTCTAAAAAGTCCAAGGACTAATTAGCTATAAAGGGCAGAACTGAACAAAAAATTGCATAATGATAGCTGTATCGATGGTTGGTTTTTCATGCATATGAGTTGAACGGAAAGCTAGAGCTGTATAAATATGGCTACACATACACAGCAGCAAAAAAAATCTGTGAGGGGTGGCTGGGGTACGATGCTGGCATTGAAGAGTTTAGCTACCTCTCTCCTCCCTGTTTCACATGTAGCCCTGATAATTTTGCCAACGAGATGCTGGCCCACCACCTGGAGGTGATGACAGAGCTGGTGCAGAGGGACAAGAACAGGCCTTCTGTTGTCATGTGGTCCGTAGCCAATGAGCCGTCCAGCCAGCTTGCCATTGCTGAGCCTTACTTCAAGTGGGTACCCGAATTTTTTACAGTGATTACATCACTATTATTTTGGAATGACATACTTCATACTGCTGTGGTATACATGCAAGGGTTCTCAAATTTAAGGCATTCTAGTAAACTAACTACCTAAAAGTCCTGTAAGTATGTACCTTGCGCTTTCCTAGCCTCGCTCTAAGACTTCCCTTGCAGAGGAAAAAGTGGAAGAGTAAGTGATTTTTTTCTCGCAGGGGAGAGCCTGGGAATGAGATGGAACAGATGTCAATAAGAGACAGTAACTTTAAGAAAATGATTGCTGAATACTGCTTCCCTCTCTTTTCTCATCCAGGGCAGTAATCGACCACACCCGTGACCTGGACCCAACAAGACCTGTCACATTTGCCTGCAATCAGGGGTACAACGATGACAGAGTGGTAGGCTGCCAGTCTAATGAGCTGCTACTGCTGTGCATACCCACTCATGCTTTATTAAATACCCTTCATATAATATGTAGATATTATATATACCTGAAGCATATGAAAAAACATACCTACATGAGCTTGTTAAGACCTCAGTATTTCAGTATTGAAATAGTTTGTTGCTGGTAGTGCAGCCTAAGAGAGGATTATATGAGGATCTTTTCTTGCTAGAGTTTATTGTGTATGGAATAAGAGTACTAGCCTACCATCTCTTTCCCCATATCCTTTCAGGTTCAGTTTGTAGACGTGATCTGCATCAATCGCTACTATGGATGGTACCAGGACCTGGGGCACCCTGAAGCCATTGTCATGGGGCTGAGCTATGAGCTGTCTCTGTGGTATGAGAAACATGGCAAGCCCATGATGATCACGGAGTATGGGGCTGGGACCATTGCAGGGTTTCATAAGGTGTGTGAGGTCGCACTTACTATCCCGTATATCTCCCTCACACCCGGTAGTTTACACACACGCACACACACACACTAGTGTTGACATATCAGGGTTTCATACTGGATTATTCACTGGGGGTAGAAATAATGATGCGCATGCAGACATGCTCCCCTAGAATTTTTTTTGAACTGTACATGCTCTGACGTTGTTTCTGGTGGCTTTAGGGGCCCCAAAAATGCTACTACTATCAACTTCACAAATTCTGGGGTGGGGGGATCCCAGGACCCCTACCCCTCTGTACGAAACCCTGCATACAGACACACACCATGGACACAAACAAAATGTGCATGCATTGATTATAATGGTAGTCATTCCTCTACCACCCGCTCTTTCTTCCCAGAATCCTCCAGTTATGTTTACAGAAGACTATCAGGTCAGCCTACACATTTATTGCTAATTATGTACATAACCAAACTACATGTACGTACATACTCTGCCAAGCAGTGTAACACAGGAAGCTACGCTTACTACTTATGAACATTTCACCAGTGAAGATATGTAGCTTTTCTCCTAAGAGTGTTCCCCTGCAACAGCAGCACTGCATGTTTGGAGCTGGCTTAGCTAGTAATACAGTTCACTCACTATTCACTATTTTTATTATGCAGTTTGTGAATATTACATACAGTAATATTACATTCCATGTGTTTCCTGGGATGCACATAATCTTTACACTGCTCTGCCCTTTGCTCTTTACTGTATCTAGGTGGAAGTACTGATGGACAACTTTGAAGTGTTTGATGAGTACAGAGGAAAGTTTCTGGTGGGAGAGATGATCTGGAACTTTGCAGACTTTGAGACAGACCAGTGTGAGCAACTTAATAAGTTATCTGCATTGCTAGGTGTACTCCTGTTGTCTCCTTCCTATATTTTTACCAGCTAGGAGCACATTGGTAAGAAATTTGATGGTTATCGAGGGAGAACCACATGCATGCTGCTAAGTGTAAAGTGTAGCAGGAGAGCACAGATGTAATTTAGAGCCTGGATAAATCTTATGTCAGTGAACAGACAGACAAAGTGGAGATGACAGTATCAAAAGGAGAGGCAGTTTATGCATTTGCTGGGTGCCAGCGAATATGAGAATACCAAGTCATGTTGATTGTAGCCATGTAATGGTGTAAACTTCCACTGCTGCCTTTTTGGTTATTTTCATGCTCTTCTACTTTTCAACTGTGTTCTGTTTTCAAGAGTTGTCTCCCGACCCTGCAGCTACTTCCAGAGTGGATGGCAACAAGAAGGGTATCTTAACCCGCCAGCGCCAGCCCAAGACGGCAGCCCGGCTGATCAGAGAGCGCTACCTCTCCCTGGCTCGGGGCAGGCAGCTCTGCTATGACCACACCCTCCATGGCTTCTCAGACAGATACCACTGCACCAACCCAACTGTTTATTAAAGTGTCCAATATTGGTGGCTACACAGTTTTTATGGTTGAGTTTTTTTTTACAATTGTTAACATATTTTATGCAGTCATGTACTGTAGTAGTGATGGCCTAGGGTTCCGTTGGGAGAAGGGGGTGGCCCATTTTGTATCTTTTTTGACAAAGCCCTCAACAGATCATTGCATGGCACATGCAAGTGCTAAAAGTCTGCACTCGTGCTGTTCAGCCCCGCCTACTTTTTGCTGGTCTCGAAGTGGTTCTGGAATTGACCCCGAAGCCAAGGATACGTCATTACTAACGGAGTTAACCATGTCCTTGCCCACGCCAAGCACATGACCGGCAAGACGACGACATCGACATCGTCGTTTGTGAGATGGCCGGGCAAGCACTGTCGTTTATGATCCTCGCAGCGCTCTCTGCGCATGCATCGCTTTTCGGAGTGTGCGATGCCCTCCTGTACGCCAAGGAATCCTCCAGCAGGGAAGTGAAGGAGCTGAACGGACTGTGGCACTTCAGAGCCGACTACTCTCCCAGCAGAGATGCGGGATTCACGGAGGAGTGGTACAAGGAGCCACTCTCCAAGGTGCGGCAGCTGGCACGAGCTGTAAAATGAGAGTGTGCAATGAGTGGTTACGGCTGTTTATTAAAGTGTAATCTTATGTATCCTGTTAGTAGTATCAGTAGTACTCTGACAAGCAGTTGTACTCCTGTGCTGTGTAGATAATACATGTATAAAAAATTACTAAAAAGTAACAAACAAGGATAATGGTCACACGGGAGCACACACCAGATCGGCCTACGGACCGGCCTCCCCATGTCAGCACTTGTGCTCACACCCTCGCGTTGCTCAGGTATGAGTACGTGCTGACATGGGGAGGCCGGTCCGTAGGCCGATCTGGTGTGTGCTCCCGTGTGACCATTATCCTTGTTTGTTACTTTTTAGTAATTTTTTATATATATATTTTTAAAAAAAAAAGAGGGGGGGCTGCGCCCACCAACCCCCCTGTGCTACTCTTTTTAACTCACTTTTTTACAACTTGGGTCAGTTCATAGGAAAACATAAGTGCACCTTGAGACTGCATGTGGCTAATTATTTGGCTGGTTCTATGAGCATGCTAGTTTGACGTGGGTGTTGTTGGTTGGAGTACTTCACCGACTGGGGCTAGGTAAGGTGTGTGTCATAGACAGGTGTACATGTATGTGTGAGTGTATACTAGTTTGCATGACTATGATTCTTAGGTTGAATATGATCTAAGAGATCTAAAAACTCGCAGCGGAGCGTCCGTGTATGAGTTAGCTACTGTAGCTACACTGCGAAAAGAAAAGGATTGCTTTAACCCAGCTCAGGTTACCTGAGTTGCAAGTGTGTATGCAAGGAGGTCAATTATATTGCTTGACCACTGTAGGTATTATAGTAAACTTGTGACTTTCTTAATCACAGAAGCCACAGAAATGATATCTCAATTGTTGCTACCTTTACCATGTGACCTAGCTTAATTGTTTATTGCCGGTAGTGGTCAAGCTCGCAGCTGTACTTGTGATGTTAAGGTTTCTTAATCGTAGGAGCCACAGAAATACTATCTCAATTGTAGCTACCTGTAACATCTGGCCTAGCTTAATCAAGCTTGAAACTCAGGTAACCTGAGCTGGGTTAAAGCAATCTCTTTGTTTTTGCAGTGTAATAGTGTGAAATAGGATGTGTCATGAGTATAGGTTGTGTAGTTTTAAGTGAGGTGAAATAGTCTGCCATGTTTATGCAGTGTAACAAGAATTTCATGCCTCTGGCATTAGTCTAGCTCAACTAACCCCTTAGATATATTATACAAGTCACAAAAATTTGAACTTCATAGCTAGCTAGCTATAGGGACAGCATCCCAAAAAACCAAGCAATGCCGGGTCACACTGGAGCACACACCAGATCAGCCTACGGACCAGCCTTCCCATGTCAGCATGTGCTCACACCCGAGCAATGCAAGCACATGTACATTACTCTTTAGTAACTAATGCCTATAGCTATTTGTGAAATTAGTGACGTCTGACGAGATGTTTGTCTAGCTAGCTATGTGAACAGACATCACTCCGCACTAACCCTACCTTTAATGATATACAATTCAACTAACCCTGGCTACACTGTTGCTTCAGACTATAGTTAAACCTAGCTATAACACTGTGCATGGCTATAGCTAACCATGCCTAAATTATGCCTCTAGCTAGCCTTAGTCTACCTCAGTAACATAACTAATAGTAAAGTAGTAGTAGTTGTACTAGTACTATCTATGCCCTAACTGGCCCTAGCACCAATAGGCTTACCTGAACTGTTCAGTGCAAGCTGCAACTTTGTGTAGCTATTCTATATAGAGCCCAACCAGCACACATTTAATCATATGTAGCTGGACATAACCAGTCTCTCAATAGAAAAAATAATAATAACTATTTAAATAGTATAGATAAAAGGGAATATTGAAGAAACTACTAAATATATAGAGAAAAAGCTACAAAGAAAAAAAATTGGATGTTAAAAAAAGAGTGAACTGGTTATCATTACTTGGAATCGAACCAGGTACACTAGGTATGGTAGATCGTGCGTTATCCACTAAGCCATTCTGCCACTACTGTACAGACGCGTCAAACAATGGCTTATATGTGTCTATCACTCTCAGCGGCATTGCCTGCTAACTGTATTCATTGAAAAGTGGTACAACGGTCGTACAACCCAAGCATAATACTCTTCGTGGAGCGGCCTTCGGCCGCTCCGTGCGATAAAAAGGCCAAGCAAATTAAGTTCATGATTTTGCCCTATGTAGTAAAAATCTACAAAGACCCGTTGTAGGCGGCCCTATGCATGGAATGAAAATGGTAGAGATATTTTGAAGTTACACAGTACAAACCTGTGCACACTCACATTGTACATACACATGCATGGTTCAAAGACCTGTTAGTGAAGTCTTATTGGAATTGAAATTATACTGTCCATCAAATGTACGTCCTTTCAATATACTTGGTTTTACCGTATTCGTTCTAATTATAGCACCAAAAAAAATAATTCAACTGCCAGGTGGTGCTGTTATATAGAACGTATTTCGCATCTTTGAAAATGGACTTATCCCCAGATCACCGATCTTCCACAGCGGACAGGGCTCAAACTTGCAGAGTTTATACTACTAGACACCAGCTAGTACATCTGTAACTTTAACTTTCAGCTAAAAATAGCTTTTACTTTTCGGTTTGCAAGTGCCACTTAGAACGAAGTGGCGCTTAAGTTAGGGTGGCGCTGTAATTAGAACGAATATGGTACTTCTTGTAATTATAATTTCCAAAGTTGCCTCTAGTGTCGGGCTTGCTCATCTTCTTAACTTTTGACCACACCCACAGTCAGGTGACACCATCCTCATGCCAGTGCCCTCCAGCTTCAATGACATCACTCAGAATGTCAGTCTAAAGAATTACATTGGGTGGGTGTGGTACGACAGAGAGTTCTGGCTGCCCAAGGCATGGACGGACAACAAAACCCGAGTTATGATACGGTTTGAGAGCGCCCAGTACAACGCAATTGGGGTGAGTTACTATTTTACATGGATAATATAGCTATTATTTATGTACACTATTAATTAGCATCCTTGGGAGAGAAGGTTAAATGATGCTAATAAGAACTGCAAACATTATAAACAGTTTCAGCTGGAATAGTAGAACTGGTTACTATATAGAGAAAGTACTGCCGCTATCCATTGACATAGTACCTCATCTAAATGCTGTATACCTTAAGGTGACTATTATTAATTTTGTGGTGGAAAATTTTGGCGAATTTAAGATTTGGCAGATATTAGATTTTAATCCATTATTGTGATAGTACACGTGAATACTGAGTTTAGCATAACTACACAAAAAATGCGGATACAACGCAGGCATGCTCCTACGCACATACAGTGCTTTATGCATTGCGTACATATTCACATATGAGTACTAGATCTAATAATATTACTAGGCAAATGCAGGGCATTGTGGGGCGAGCCTTCGTGAGAATTGTGAATGTGAAGGAGCTGTTGGCGAATGAGGCTATATCTTACAGCAGATTGGTGACATGTCCACGGTACCCATACTGTCTGTGAGGCAAATGGTAGACATGATTGGCAAACCCCTTGAAATTAACATTTCCTCCACCTGTATCAAACCCTGCAATGGAAATGTTGAACATGTAGGATGATGTCATACTAGTAGACACAACATTGATATGTCAATTCACACCCTCAAATGGAATGATCAACATGACTGTAGGATAATGTCATACAAAATTGATACTTCAATGCCACTGTAGAATGCAATACATGTGCTAGCTTGAAGTTGAGAGGTGGTACAGGGGCAGGATCCATGTTGTTGGTCGAGGAGTATAACTTAGGTGTATGCTTGTCCTGGCTACATTGCAGACACTCAGTAGAATGTGAGTGAATCTTGAGACCAGGGAATCTCATGTACATCTCAGTGCGTCCAGCGTAGCCATGTGGTGTGCATGAAATTTAAACATCTTAGTTTAGATAGAAGATTGTTGTAACAATGGGATCTGTGCCTGCATGACCTGTTGGTATCTGTGCCTCACCAGTACTCTGTCAGACTGTAGCCTGGCCTCTCTCTACTCAGCAGTCTCAGTAGCCAATCTCGCATGGTTGGAAGCAGTCCTTTGCCACAGCCTGGCTTCTCTCTCCTCAGCAGTCTCATCGGCAAGTCTGTCAGTCATTCGCTGCAGCCTAGCCTATCTCACCTCGTCAGTCTCGACTGCCAGTTTGCGCCTTCTTTGTTGCAGGTCTGCCCCTCTTCTTTCGACAGTCTGAGCAGCGTGCCTAGACGTACGTGTAGTGGAAAAGCGAGAAATTCAACTGCTAAGTGAGAGCGCGAGAAATTGGAATTGCAAAATTAGATTGCAAAGCGTTTATGCGGCACGACGTACGTACGATATTTAATACATACATTCATTCAGAGAAAATGCACCGCTGACATGACTAGTGTGGGGCTCGCTCAGGCTCGCCCCAATTAGAAAGTTTAAAATTTTATCCGATTCACTAACTTCGCTATAATTAGTAATAGCAACCTTAAGGTGGTCACATGTCACTGGGTGCAGTCCGACATCCACACAGGATTTCAGTGGGGATGGGAAAGACGTTGCATGTGGAGACACACCTCCAGGGACCCCGATAAGGCTAGAAAGTAGCTGCTAATCAGTGAGTCTGTGTGTGTTGTCCTCCCTACAGTGGGTGAATGGTGTGCAAGTGACTAACCACAGTGGGGGGCACCTCCCATTTGAGGGAGAGATCACCGAGAACGTCACTGCTGGCAAACCAAATCGGGTCACAGTCGCCATTAACAACACCCTCTCCCCCCACACCCTCCCTCCTGGCACTCTTTCCTTCGGGGGACCACCTGAATATCCCAAGGGGTACATGGTACAGCACATCCAGGCCGACTTCTTCAACTACGCAGGCCTCCACCGCCCTGTCAAGCTGTACACCACTCCCAATGAGGTCTATATCGATGACATCACAGTGACGACCTCAGTGGAGAGCAACGGCAGTGCAGTGGTGGACTATATTGTTGAGGTCCAGAGTTCCTCGACAGGGGTGACAGTTGAAGTAAAGCTGATGGAAAGAATGGGCCGCGTTGCTGCACGTGGTTTGCTGAACTATAAGCTGAGAGGGTGTGAGAAAGCTGGCTATTGTGCTAAGTCGACCAAGGGGAGCATTGTCGTTGACAACCCCCATCTGTGGTGGCCGTGGACCATGAATGAGGAGGCGGGGTACCTGTATGTGCTGCAGGTGAGATACTGTGTGTGGGTGGGGGTGGGGGTGTATGTGTGGGGGTGTGTGTGGGGTGTGTGTGTGTAATGATGGTGGAGTATACATATGTGTCACTTGGTGGGAAAAGCACACGTAGTTATGGAGGTAATGCAAAGTATCATGATCACTTCTTTCTCCCCTTACAGGTCACAGCAACCACAGAGGATGGGGTGCAGGACATGTACCGACTGCCAGTGGGGATCAGGACTGTGGCTGTCCAGGGAACACAGTTCCTCATCAACAACAAGCCATTCTACTTCCTGGGCATGGGGAAGCATGAGGATGCCGATGTAAGTGCTTGAGCTATGAGTGGCAGTCTAGCTCTATATACCTTCATTCCCGGGCTCCACTGCCCAGTATTTTTGGTACAGAACTGTATTTTACATTGTGCAAAACGCTGAGCAGTGGAGCCTGGGAATGAGGCTGCATGTAGCTCCATGTTCAGCAGTGGAGCCTGGGAATGAGGCTGCATTTAGCTAGCAGTGGAGCCTGGGAATGAGGCTGCATGTAGCTCCATGCTCAGCAGTGGGGCCTGGGAATGAGGCTGCATGTAGCTCCATGCTCGGCAGTGGAGCCTGGGAATGAGGCTGCATGTAGCTCCATGCTCAGCTCTATTCCATTCCATTGCTGTGGCACTCACTGTAACTTGAGGTGACTGGTAACATGGGACTCCAAAATTGAGTCAGAAAATCTAAGTAACGAATGTTGTACTGTAGTCATGCGGTCTCTATAAAGTAAAACAAGAGCAGCACCAGCTGGACCAATAATTATTCAGAAGGGGGGGGGGGGGCTAGGATCCACCCCTCCCCAGAATTTCAAACTTGATATGTTATATACTTATATACTCAGTAGTTCATTAGTAGCAACCTTTTAGGGTCCCGGGAGCAACCTCAGAGCATCTAAATTTCTTGGGGGAGGCATGCCCCCAGACCCCCCCTAGGGGGTATGACTTCACATGCAACATTTTCCCACCCCCCGCAAAGAATCCTGCATGAAAGCCTGGTTCCAGTTACCTTTTTCTTGCATGTTCACCTCCCCAGATCCGAGGCAAGGGGATGGACTACCCCCTAATCATGAAGGACATCAACCTGATCAAGTGGTTGGGGGCCAATTCCTTCCGCACCAGCCACTACCCCTACGCCGAGGAGATCATGGACCTGTGCGACAAGAATGGCATCGTGGTCGTGGACGAATCAACAGCTGTAGGCATACAAAAGTAAGCTAAAACATGCCTCTTTGTGTGGATTGATACTTAGGAACTTAGAATCTGCTATGCAAAAGTCTTTTTGTACTTACAGGCCTCTCAACTGCCTCTATATTTTTCTGACAATGGACCTAGCGTCTTTCCCAGTCTCCAGCTTTTCGTCACTTGCAGTACCACTTTTCATACTACAAATGATGAAAGGCTGGAGGGAGAGCTGGGAACGAGGCTACAATAGCTCCACATGAATCTGCTAAAATGTAATAAGTGGCAGTGTACATGCATATGAACAAGCACAGAGACCGAACGATTTTAGCATCTAGTATGCTAATATAGCTCAAGTCTTTTTCGTAGTCCCAGCTACACGTTTCAACAAAAGGGCTTCAACAAATGTGGTGTCTATGTGCTGGGGGACTAGGCTAGCACAGAGCTGTCTAGAAGAGCTTAGCTACCTCTCTCCTCCCATATTTCACATGCAGCCCTGATAATTTTGCCAACGAGACGCTGACCCACCACCTGCAGGTGATGATGGAACTGGTGCAGAGGGACAAGAACAGGCCTTCTGTTGTCATGTGGTCTGTAGCCAATGAGCCGTCCAGCCAGCTTGCCATTGCTGAGCCTTACTTCAAGTGGGTGACTGAAGTTTTACAGTGATTACATTATTCATGATCATATGTCAGTATATTATCCAGATACTACTAGTATACTGCTGTGGTATACATGCTAGGATTCCCAAGGCATTCTAGTAAACTAACTGCAGTCCTATGAGTATCTTATGCTAGCCCCCCATTTTTTATCTCAAAATGGAACACATGTATATAAACTAGTGATCACTGATGGGAGATTAATACACTTATATTGCTGCCATAGCGCTTACGCCCCACGCACCCACAGACGCAGGTGGAACTTGTAAGACCCGCAGTCCGAGGACAACAACCAGAAGTTGCATCATCCTGATCACCATATAATTTACTAGGCTTTAAAATTATACTGATTCTCACAACCAAAAGTAGGCTGAAAACCTTATTGGGAGAAGGGGAGGGGGGGAGTTAATACACTTGGTAATTAGAGTAGGCTTTATTTTCTAGTTACTCTGAGTACTTGCTACTCCTACATAGTTATCTCTTACCTCTCCCTCCTCCAGGAAAGTAATTGACTACACCCGTGCACTGGACCCAACAAGACCTGTCACGTTTGCCAGCAACCAGGGATACTATAATGACAGAGTGGTAGGCTGCCAGTCTAATGAGTTGCTACTGTTGTGCGCTATCCCCTTGTGCGCTATCCCCTTGTGCCGTATCACATATATAATTATACAGGTGTTAAATAAAATAAAAAACATGCCTAGCTTGCGAAGAACCCAATGCTGTGGTAGCTTTGTTGGTGCCTTTACTGCTTTGTACAGACGATTTCTTTGGTAGCCTCGTTCCCAGTCTCCACTCCCAGCTTTTTTCCCGCATGTTGTAAAAAAAGCCGCTTTTTTTACAACATGCGAAAAAAAGCTGGGAGTGGAGACTGGGAACGAGGCTATTCTTTGGTACAGCCCATTAATGATTATGGGCTATGCTTGCTGGAGTTTATGGTATAAGAATACAGACGTACCATCTCTTTCCCCTTATCCTTCCAGGTTCAGTTTGTGGACGTGATCTGCATCAATCGCTACTACGGATGGTACAATGACCTGGGGCACCCTGAAGCCATCTTCACGGGGCTGAGCTATGACTTATCGGAGTGGAATAAGACACACCACAAGCCCATGATGATCACGGAGTATGGGGCTGGGACCATTGCAGGGTTTCATAAGGTGTGTGAGGTCGCACTTACTATTCCTCCCACCTTTGTGTCTTTTTGCACACACACACACACACATACACACACACACACACTCACATACACACACCATGAACATGCATATTTATACAAATACTTACATTATTGTTCTTGTTCATTCTCCACAGGATCCTCCAGTTATGTTTACAGAAGACTATCAGGTCAGTTGGCCTAAACCTCCTAACATACATAATGGCACAGTTATACGACTGGTACCAATAATGAACTCCTTCCGAATGGCACTGCGAAGAGGGTAGTATAAGTCTTAGTACACAGCAAGCCATTGCTCACCTATTGCCTTTGCATCCGCTAGGAACGCTGATCTGGCAAAGCAATACGTATACACTGTATACGTATTGCTTTACCAGAAATTTTAAATGATTTAAAATTTCGAAAGGTTTCCTTCTAAGAATAGTCCCCTGCAACAGCAGGCACTGCACTTGGAGCTGGCTTGGTACCATTCCACTGTGCAGTACAATTCATTCACTAATGGTACTGGCTATCATTGTGCTACTTGTAACTGGTAATTGATAAAAGCCTACAGTGCCAGCAACAGACAACATTTAAAGTTTGTATTTCCTAGGGATGCACATCACACTGCTCTGCCCTTTGCTCTTCACTCTACGTAGGTGGAATTACTGATGGACACCTTTGAAGTGTTTGATGAGTACAGAGGAAAGTTTCTGGTGGGAGAGATGATCTGGAACTTTGCAGACTTTGAGACAGACCAGTGTGAGTTACTCACTGTGTCAATATCTGGGGGTTGGTCAGAAATTTGATTTGTCTGGAGCTGGACAAGTCTTCAAGTCAATATTAGTAGGGACTACTTCTCAATTGGTAAATTTGCCGGGACTATGGACGGATGAAGCGGGAGATGACAGTGGCTCTTCAGGCACTTCCTAGGTGCCAGCAAATATGAGAATGTTGAGTCATGTTAATTATTGCGGTCATGTAGTACGTACCTTACTGGCATTTCGTGCTCTTGTACTATTCAACTGTGTCCTGTTTCAAGAGTTGTCTCCTGACCTTGCAGATACTACCAGGGTGGATGGCAACAAGAAGGGCATACTAACCCGCCAGCGCCAGCCCAAGACGGCAGCCCGGCTGATCAGAGAGCGCTACCTCTCCCTGGCTCGGGGCAGGCAGCTCTGTTACGACCACGCCCTCCATGGCTTCTCAGACAGATACCACTGCACCAACCCGGCGGTTTATTAGACTTTGGTATAGAATGAAGTAGCGGTTAAAGTCTTATGTTGTGTTGATACGAACACTATACATGATGTTGTACTGTAGTACCCTCCTCTATTTCAATACCTTACACATACTGTATTAAGGACACTTGAATCGTTGGACCCAATGCATCAAATTAGACCGGACATCCTTCAATCTTCAGATTGGTCCCACGGTGTCTGGTAATAACCCGTGCCCCTCCAACAATTGATTCCCTAGTCACTCAGTCCTAGGGGTGAGTGACTCCTGATCACTCATCCCTGTAGCTAGGGGCATGCATTGACTTTACACAGTCATTCAACGCTATAGCTAGCTAGGGGCCAATGCCCCCCATCATCCTACCCTAGCTATAGTGATCATGACCAGCTACTCCCACCTGCTTGAGAAGAATGACTCCAGGGTGTCAGTACTACCTAGCTAAGTCTCAATGACCTTCCAAATTTGTTACAGGTGCATGTACATGCAAATATTTTGCTAAAAGAACATATGTAGATCTTGACTGTAATACAACCTGAGCTTAACGGTGAGAGAGGAAGGCAGGGAAAAATATTCCGGAGGGAGCTGAAGAGGGTGGGGGGGGGGGGGGGGCAGAAAGCCTTAAAACAATTTCCAGCCAGGTACGTATTAAAGTTTTACACAGGTTTATCCAAGATTATGCGTAGCAGAAGTTTAAAGTCCAAGCTACAGATCACATGTACAGCAAAATTACTGGCTCAAAAGTTTATAATTTATGCATCCCCAGTTCTGAACCATAGATTGCTTTCACCGTGGCTGTCTAAGCAACGTAGTTTAGCCTGCAAATTTCCAATGGCTTTTGTGATAGGTATGTAGCAAGTTCAATGTCCACTCTGGTTCTGAGACCTTCACACATCACACAAGATCCACAAAGTTTTGCGTTTCCACAGACAGTAACGCTTCTCTGATCTCTAATAGCGCCTCTGTATTGCCTGTATGAGATATACCACATTGTGAAGACCCAATTGTGAAGTAGCACAACTAGATCCTCCTGAGTTAACATCCCTACTAGACACAATTAACATGCTATTACCAAACTCATGCGGTACTCTGTACCTTAATGATGAGGTGTACTGTATACTTCAGTACATGGTATCAATGTCATACTTTATACATGTTGTATCACAGTGCATTAGCCAATTGAGGTTCAGCACATACTGACTGCTTATTAGTTTGAGCAGAGCTAGCGGTAGACGGCAACCTATTGACGCTCAGCACATACTGAGCTGGGGACTGAACCTCAGTAGGTTAGAGTCTACAGCGCAGCTATATGCTGCAGTATGTCAATCGAAAAGGGGGGCCACACCCCTGTGCTTCCCACCTAGCCTAAAGCATTCCCCCCCCTGACAGTAAAAAGGCACAAGGCCATACTGCCAGAGGGTTGGGCAGATCATCACTCTGCCAGCCAACTGACCAGGATTTCCCCCGAAGGCCTATGGGAACAGAAGTTACATGCCCTTGCTTGGTCTCCTATCAGGAAGGACTCCGGTTATTGAGGAAGGATCAAGGGAGGAACCCGGACGGATCCTAGGCCGTATCGTCCGAGACCACGGTGGAAGTTTTCCTTCCACTCTTACCATCCTCAACCGGGCTTCCCGAAAGAAGCGACCAGCACTCGACCAGACCTTTAGCATGCCCCGAAAGGCACTGGGTCTGGCCACTGGCTGACAGTCAAGCGAACCTGACTGAACCAGAGAAGCCGAAGCCTTACTCTAGTGTCTTCCCAAACATTGCATGCGCTCGCAGCGATAAACTCTGCGAGGTGACCCGAAGTACAGCGCGAAAGGGCCCTCTTTTATACCCTCCAAGGTTCGCACTTGCTTATGGGTTTTGCAAAATGTATACACTTCCGGTCGTTGATTGGTTAATAATTACTATGCAGCAACAGAAATCACGATCCGCGATTCTGGTACGTATGGATACGGGAAGAAGCAATTGCGCAAGTAGTAACGTCACCTACACTATTACCTGGGAGGACAGAGTTGGAGAGCTGTCCATGTCCCAGAGCGACATATCTGTCCACAAGGAGTCTCTCAAACACAGGTATATTATGGCAAAAACATGCTTTTATGTATGTGTGTGAAAATGATTGGGTTAGGCCACACCCTCACCATTACTATCCAGTAGAAATGTGTAATGATGCAGAAAAGTCATTACCCTGCGCCGCATATGCAGAAGCGGCGTAAAGTAATTGGTTTTGTCTCTCAGCCATGCGTGTGTGTGTTGGGGGGGGGGGGGGGTCATTGGGCTCGAAAGCTTTCGTGGCCCTAATTTGGTGAGAATATAGCTCTACATTGTTTATTAAGGTATGGACACACCTTAGTTCCAGCACATATATAAAGGGATTGGTTGGAACTGTGTAGTTCACGTTTGTCGCTGTGCGGGATGATTGCTGGTAGACGGAACTGTTGGTACTGTTCCTGATAAGTGTGGTAACAAAAGACGGAGAGAGGCTAGACTATAGCTACAGGTAAGGGAGTATGTTCCTTCCCGAACGGTCTATGTTGGGTACCAGTACACAGCTACTGATTTTCCACCAAGGCTTTACAAACATGCAGTGGCATAGCCATACCTGCCCAGGCATGAGTGAGGCAAGGGTGAGAAGGAATGGTACATATATTGTGGCTTCCACGCTTTGCGTGTAAAAAATTTGGAGTGTTTGAAGGTCTGAAGCCTTCGTTGCTAGGAGTCAGGGTAAGCCAAAATGGCAGTCGAAATTGCGGCCAGAAGTGACGTGTACTTGGGTGGTTGTAGCTCCATAACAGAGTGTGCTAGAATCATGGGACTTGCACCATCTGAAAGGCAAAAAGTCACCAATTCTAGCAATCCCTATTTGGAGGTCACACATATGGGCCTCTGAAGTTTGGCTGAAGTAGCCAGAGTTTAACCATGCAAGTATGCAAGTATAGCACTTATATACAAGGGAGTATATAACTGTGAGCAGGCATCTCGGACAACTCCAGCGTTGAGAGGGTGCAGAAGAGGGGATATGGCAGACCAAGGACGCAGAAGCAGGATGATGAGAGAACAAGTGGCTACCCCCTTTTCATTCTCAAGATGGTGTAGCTAACAGTCACTTGTGAAAAGTTTAGATGAATACTACCGTCTCCTGTCTCCTTCAGGGCAGTAATCGACCACACCTGTGACCTGGACCTGACAAGACCTGTCACGTTATACAGATGTAATTTAGAGCTGGATAAATCTTATGTCATTGTACAGACAAACAAAGTGGAGATGACAATAGCAAAAGGAGAGGATGATACAGTTGCTACTTTATCCTTTTGCTGGGTGCTAGCGAATATGAGAATGCTAAGTCTTACTGATTGCAGCCATGGTATATACTTCCACTGCTGGTAATTTTATGCTATTATTTATATAGCTACTTTTCAACTGTGTTCTGTTTTCAAGAGTTGTTTCCCCGGACAGCTCTGTTATGACCACACCCTCCATGGCTTCTCAGACAGATACCACTGCAACAACCCAACTGTATTAAAGTGTACAATATTGATGGTTATACAGTTTTTATGCTTGAGTTTTACTAGCGATGCTGTTACGTAACTTTATTCATGCGAGAGGGTTGGTATGCACGGCGGGATTGAGGGTGCACAAGCAAACGATCTGACCCACCCACTTTTAGGACGGTCGAGATGCGGTCACTCATGATCACAGCCATCGCATTGCTCCTACATGCCCTCGCAATTGCAAGGTGCCGGGCTTTGCTCTATCCCCGTGAGTCAGAAAGCAGGGACTTGAAGGAGCTGAATGGACTGTGGCACTTCAGAGCTGACTTCTCCCCGGCCAGGGATGCGGGATTCACGGAGAAGTGGCACGGAGAGCCCCTGTCTAAGGTACGCGATTCCGCATTACTTTGATTTTGGCAGGCAACAGAGAAGTTTTTAATTTACGCTTATATATAAGCTAGTGCTGTCTGGCCTCGTTCATGATAGCGTACCATCCCATAATGGTTGTATAATGTAGGACAGTGATTGTCTGACTTGACAGGGCTCATAGATACTGCAGTACCCACCCCAATAGTAGCCTGGATACTATTTTTACGAGACAGCTAGTTGTGAGAAGTCTGAATACGGGTGCTTTTGGAGTGTATTGCAACTTTGTGTTTGAATATTGATCTGTGCTGAGAGCTTAGGTCCTAATACACTGAGGGGGAGGAGCCTAATTGTACTGTATAATCCAGCCTCTTATAATTTGACGCAAAAGAAGTGATCACAGCATGATAAAAAACTGTTGTACTACAAACCACTATGGTAGCAGACAAGACTACATCCAGCACACCAAAATATTCCAAAACTGGATTATTATCACTGTCTAGTCCTTGCTCGCCATGTAAGCAACATAAAAACTAACTTAGACCATGGCCTTTGGGCCTGCAAACTTCTAGTAGCTTCCATTCTGCTCACGCCATAAATGTAGTGAGTCTAGTGACGTAATGCTTTGCATACGTAATGTGTAATACACAAAATTAGATTTTTCACTTACATTCGGTAAGACGTACGTACCATAATAATAATAATAATAATAATAATATATGTATACAGACACAAACGACCAGCTAAGTCGCTAGGATTGGGGCTCGCTCAGGCTCACCCCAATTATATTAGATTGTGAGAGAGATATGTTATAACAGCTTATGTAAGGGTGCCAGCAAGTGTGCATATTCAGCGTCAAGTCTGAGGAGAAGCTGTAGCAGATAAACCAGTTCCCTGTTCAATAATAGCATGCAGGAATCCATCATTATCTGACCATGTACTTTAAATTAGGGCTGAAAGCAAGTACATAATGGTATTATAGATAGTGATATCTATTGCAGAATACTATAGCTATTAAAAGCAGCTCGAAGATCAAGCGCACCAAGAGGGTGTATTGTGGATTCGGAATCCATGATACACCGTCTTGGTGTGCTTAGTATAATAACCATTATACATAATATGGCTAGTGATCAGCTCTTGTGCAGGTAGCTATTTTTAGTTGTTTGGTAAATCACTGAGGCCTGACAATATGATAGGTCATAACTGGCAATCTTGTAGTTACTGTAGTATTTATAATATCACAGCAAACCATTCATAATGGCCATAGTGAGTTACTTCATTCCCACCCGCCCCCATATAGGAAATGTTTCTGAAAACACACACAGGTACTTAGCTGTATAAACAACCGCATACAGTAATTGCATGTTAGCCTTGGTTATTAAAGTCAGTAAAAAAAAACAATTGATTTATTGACATTTCTGATTTGACCGCACAAACCTATACTAATCGGGTCATGTCTTAATGGTCAAGAATATATTATTCATATTATAAGGCATGCACGTGATGTGACGTGTTAACTCAAGATAAGAAATATCCGGGGAATTAACTCGCTGTGGCCTTATGAAAGTAAGCTGTTGAAACTATAAAGCTGAAGCAGTCACAAATTATTACAGCCACAATTATAGTTTGTAACATGAGCAAGTTAGTATAGTGTCCTGTGTTGCAGTGGTCTCCCTCGGAGGTTATTAACCACTTTTATTCTTTTAATTGGTGTCATCATTGACTTAAGTTGTGGTAGACATACTGCCAAAGTGCAAGCCTCTGATTGGAAGTTTGCAAGAGTATAGTGCCTGTTCCCAAACCTGGTAACTTTGAAACCCCTTCGAATTACAGACCTATCTGAATTCTTCCAGTACTGGGTAAGTTACTGGAGAAGCATGCATACAAACACTTATCTTTTCACCTCAGCCACAATTGCCCACTGTCGCAGAGTCAGTGGGGTTTCACTGCGGGTAAATCCACTACCATGCACTGGGTATGCCCTGCTCTCATTTACTCACGATTGTCAAGAAGCTCTTGACTCTGCTGGTGAAGTCTGTTTTGTATTCTTTGACCTCTCCAAGGCATTTGACACTGTCCCGCATCAAACACTTTTCTTAACCTTTTCCATCTTCACGTAAACCCATTCAGAATAAATTGGATACACATAAACAACCATTTGTCTAATAGCTAGAACTCAATCAGTTGTGTTGGGAGGTGCCCAGTGAAACTCGCTACCTGTGGTCTCTGGCGTCCCTAAGGGGACCATGATAGATTGGAGGGAAAGCCTAACTCCAAATACAATAAGTGCATGTTGGCCACCAGCCTGGAGGTCACTGGTAGGGAGAGTTGGCTGATGTTTCCTAGAGAAGAGCATGTAACAACACTTCAAAGTTTAGAGTCAACACTTACTGGAAATCAAGGATGTTAAACAGTCAAGATCTTCTTGCAGGTAGTATAGTCTGTTGGGTTCCTTTGTATATAGCAATACCATCAGCATAAATGGCGATTTTGGAGATAAGTTAGAGCCAACTTTAGGTGTGAAATTATTCATAGCATTAAAGGATTCGTGCTCATATATACTCGATTCACTGTTGTAATTAATGCGCATGCACAATGACTATCCATGCACACATGGACTTAATCTACTGTACACTTGAGTATATCGCCTATATGAAGAATGCAGTAGTCTAGCAACATTATACTTGTAAAGAGAAGGGATCCGGTTATTACTGTATATGTCTTGTGTGTAAAATCTGATACCTTAATTAGATGATTATATGATTAGTTATAGTAGATGTATGTTACTCTTCTTTAAAATTCAAGTTTGAATTTCTAGAACACTCACTCACTAATCCTTATCATTCATCTGCAGTCAGGTGACACCATCCTCATGCCAGTACCCTCCAGCTTCAATGACATCACTCAGAGTGTCAGTCTGCGTGACTATATTGGGTGGGTGTGGTACGACAGAGTGTTCTGGGTGCCCAGGGCATGGAAGGACGACTACACCAGAATCATGTTGCGGTTTGAGAGTGCCTACTACAATGCAATTGCCGTAAGCCATAGTGTATTGAGATGTATATCTACATGTACTAAAAATGCACAGTGACTGAATGCATGTCTATAGATATACATGCACGCACATGCATGCAGAGGTTTATTAGTAATGCTACTCCAGATCTTCTTTCCTGCAGTGGGTGAATGGAATACAGGTGGCAAAACACAGTGGGGGACACCTACCATTTGAGTCAGACATCACAAATCTTACCTCTGCTGGGAAAAACTTGATCACGGTTGCAATCAACAATACTCTCTCCCCCCATACCCTCCCCCCGGGAACACTTTTCTTTGGGGGACTTCCCGAGTTTCCTGAAGGGTACGTGGTTCAGAATCTTCAGTTTGATTTCTTCAACTATGCAGGACTGCACCGTCCAGTCAGGCTGTATACCACACCTAAGATAGTCTATATTGATGATATCACCATCGCCACCTCACTTGAAGATGGAAGTGCAACACTGGACTACATCATTAAAGTGTACAGGAACTGTCCATCACCAATAAGTGTAGTAGTAAAACTGTATGAGAGGATTGGCCGTATTGCTGCGAGGAGAGTACATTCACTTTTTCCTTGTATGCGTCATCAGTGCATGAAGACGGCTCGAGGAAAGATTAGTATAGACAACCCCCATCTCTGGTGGCCCTGGACTATGAATGAGGAAGCAGGTTATCTCTATCTTCTAGATGTAAGAACAATTAGAGACATAACTGTATGATAATTACGCCTAGCCATAGGCATAACATACAAGTGTATTTGATTAATTGCGTGTGCGTGACTTTTGCTTTAAACTCTCATACTATTATCCAATAATGAAATAGCCATACACACACACATACACACACACACGCACACACAGGTCACAGCAACCACAGAGGATGGGGTGGAGGACATGTACCGACTGCCAGTGGGGATCAGGACTGTGGCTGTCCAGGGAACACAGTTCCTCATCAACAACAAGCCATTCTACTTCCTGGGCATGGGGAAGCACGAGGATGCCGATGTAAGTGGGAGTGCAACTTGAAACGGCGTAGCTACAATGTACATATTTACATCTGCTAGGAACTGTATACTGACAAAATGGCAGTCTCGTGTTAACCTTTTCACAGTAGAAGAGCTAGTCTTGTATAGTGAACCTGCATGTTGCTGTAGCTAGGTCTCACCTCACTTTCATGATCAAAACGCCTGCTAGGAACCATGAGACTCTTGGCTTCCTGCGCATGCTGCATGTGTGCCACAAACAGCTAACAGCTATCAACATTTCTGCATGGTTATCAAAAAGTGTCAAGACTATAGTTGAGAACTTATATCATGTTATGAAGAGCTGCATTGTTTCATGACTCAGATCATCTACTGTTATAAGTGACTGAAACTATATAGTATCCCAAATACAATAAAATAAAGGAGTAGCTAATTGATTATTGTGATTATCCAAGTGTTAGTGTACATTATTGCCTAACCCAGATCCGAGGCAAGGGACTGGACTACCCCCTGATCATGAAGGACATCAACTTGATCAAGTGGTTGGGGGCCAACTCTATTCGTACTAGCCACTACCCCTATGCCGAGGAGTTCATGGACCTGTGTGACAAGAATGGCATCGTGGTCATTGATGAGTCTCCTGCTGTTGGGTTGAGAACGTGAGTGCATCTGAACGCATGCATTAAGGTATATGCACACTAAACTATGTCAGTGTTCAACCACTGCATGGATTGTATATGTGAATGTTTATAACTTAGGTAATTATGAACATGCACTTTTTAATTACCATTAGTTGTAACTTATGAATGGAGTGTCAGCCAAATGGTACTAGAGAGTTAATTGGCATATGAATTGTATTCCTCACTTTTATAAGGTTGGCTAGCTGGTATAGTAACGATGTACCATCCTTGACCACTGCAGGCCTGAGAACTTTGAAGCTCCAACGCTGGCCCACCACCTGGAGGTGATGACAGAGTTGGTGCAGAGGGACAAGAATAGGCCTTCTGTTGTCATGTGGTCTGTAGCCAATGAGCCATTCACACAGACACCAGTGGCTGAAAGTTACTTCAAGTAAGTTGTATTATATACACAACTATAGGCCTGGGATACACAAACCTAAGGTGCCTTACAGTATGTAGCTGTATATGTAGGCGGAACACCAAAGAAAAAAGGGAGGGGGGGCAAGGGTTAAAAACATGACTAACACATGCATGTTCACATCTTCATAAACACTACTACTTGAGATTGAAAGTACTTTGGTGTGACTATTAGCTTCACTGTATTTGCTGGTCATATAAAGAGAATGAAATTTCATGCATATACAGCGATGATGAACAGATTCTATGTCAAATTCAAGTGTTATACGTATTACGCCCCTTTTTTATAGGGCAGTCATTGACCACACTCGCAAACTGGATGCATCTAGACCCATCACATTTGCCTGCAAAAAGGACTACTATAGTGACAGGGCGGTATGTGCTAAAATTTCTGTATATGCACTGCAAAAACAGAAGGGTTACTTTAACCCAGCTACGGTTATCTCAATTGCAGCTGTATGTGCACATATTCCATTCTAAATGAATATTGTACACATCAGTTGCATGCAAAAACATAATAGTTGTGTGTAGTACCTATGTACAAGAAACATGTTGGTAGTCATGGTCAATGTGTTGGAATGCATGTTTCTAATAACAGCCGGTTACAAGGTAAACTATGTTGTGAGAGAATGAGCTAGGGAAATGGAGGAGTAAAAGGTACATTACACAGTCATAACTCCTCCAAATCCCTAGCTCATACTCCCAGTCTGAGGGTGTACATTCCAACAAATCTCTCCCTCATTCTTTTGCATGGTTGCAGATACACACACAGTAAGTAGACGGCACTTGTAAGCATGATAGTGAACCTGCAACTGAGCTAACTATAGATTGGTTAAAGTAACCCATTAATTTTTGCAGTGATATATATGCATGCATATAGAAACAAGTAGCGTGGCTGTCATTATAGCTACATATAACAACAGGTATATATTGCAAAAACTGAAGGATTACTAGCTCTAATGCATGGACTCCAACCTTTATCTACAGGATATTATTGTGATTCCAAGGCTATTCGTCTGGTACATTTTTGATTCCTCCCTGCAGGCTCAGTTTGTGGATGTGATATCACTCAACAGGTACTATGGTTGGTACCGGAAACCATCCCATCCTGAAGTGATACACACTGCAATGAGTGAGCAGTTGCACCAGTGGTACGAGACCCACCACAAACCCATCATAGTCACTGAGTATGGAGCAGGGGCAATTGCTGGGCTTCATAAGGTAGCGGTTACTTCGTCTAGCTGCATATATTCAACTGTATACACAGAGTTTCAGTATCTTTGTATGCATAAGTATAAATTAAGTTTGGTCGATAACCCTCTTCAAGTGCATGTGGTTTGGCTCCAAAAAAAATTATATTGTCAAGGCTCAGATAGGTGAGTGAACCCCACACTGGCATTGTCAATGGGACTTAGCATGTATGTGAGCCAGAGTTGGGGCTAGCAAAGGGGAGCTACAGATCCTCGTGAGTTTTGGCATATAAACAATAAAAACAACATGTGCAGAGATTCAGCGGCAAAAGCATGCCATTGCCAGTGATCAGGTCTTTTAATCAGGTTGTGTGCAGCACTCATAATAGAATGCACAGGTACGTTATAACAGTTGAACTGCTGGGCATGCATGAGCATGCAAGATGCACTCTGTTGGCACATTCCGTGATCAAAATGGCTCGTGCACTTGGGGTTGTGGGCGAAAGGTTCTCAAGCGTGTGCCATCCACTTATTAATTAGCTTATGCTTGTGTAGCTCTCATCGTATATACTAATCTGTTGGTAATGTATCTGCACACAAAATAATATTAATTTTACATGCTATATATAAGTTAAGGTTGGGTGGGAAAACATATTATGTGAACTTTAGCAACAGTCTAGTATAGTGCTGCTGAAAGATTTACATGTTTACTCTATTTACACAACACACAATGTGCATCCAGGATCCCCCAACTATGTTTTCAGAAGAGTATCAGGTGAGCTCATAATTTTTAAACTGTATTCTGCAATCACCAATCTTATCAAGTAATGTTTTCTTCAGGTGCTAATATTGATGAATGAATTTGAAGTATTTGATAAGTACAGAGGAAATTTTCTGGTGGGAGAGATGATCTGGAACTTTGCAGATTTTGCTACAGACCAAAGTAAGCATTCCTCAGACTTCACATGCACAATGCATGCACATGTACACTGTTCACATGCATGCAGCCCCTTTGCTATTGTGTACATGTATTACTACTAGCATTAGTTATTACTGAAAAACTGTTGCTGGTAAGATACTGACAGGTTAAAAAAAATGTACTCATGTAGCCGGAGCTGAAGCCTGCTAACTCTATGCAGTTATTTGTTGCAGCTGGCCTGGCTGAACATGCTGAAACTCAAATCTTTTGTTGTCCATAATTATTAGTTACTTAATTCACGAGAAATTATAGGCATAGCTAAATTCATGTTTATCCTCTCTATTGGCACTGCAAGCATGACATATATGTATTTAGAAATTTCCATGCATGCATATGGAAACATACCTCTAGCCTAGCCTCATACCCAGGCCTCCCCTCACAGCTTTTTTCACAGCTGCGAGGGGAGGCCTGGGTACGAGGCAACCTCTAGCCTCTGTCCACAATAATCCCATAACCTGGAGACCTATCATTGATATATGCACGCGTAAAACTATAACACCAGAACCCAAGCCTTCCACGCCCAGCATATTAATGGCTATGAGATAAATTTAAACTTAGGGATACAAGGCTTAGATATATGTCTGAGATTTTCATTTTTAATACTCTTTCTGACATATACAGCCTACACTAGAGTGGATGGCAACAAGAAGGGAATCCTGACACGCCAGCGTCAGCCCAAGATGGCTGCCCGACTAATCAGGCAACGCTACCTCTCCCTGGCCCAGGGTCTGGAGCTCTGCTATGACTACAACATGTGGGGGTTCTCGGACAAATACAGAGGCATTACACACCACTGTACCAAGAGCAGATAACGCATCCTACTAACTCTGGATTGATCCCGAGACTCATTCTTATCCCAAACTAGCTATATCTATCACCAAATTAAGTATCACACTCAGTGGTTAAATCTAGATATTACAGTTTTACTGTATAATATTATACAGGCAGTGAGCTATGTATAGCCTTGTGCCCAGGCTATCCTCGCCCAGATTTTATCTCACAGCCGTGGAGACAAATCCAGAAGTAAACTCCCCGATTTTCTCCACAGAGATAAATCTGGGCAAGGAAAGCCTGGGTATATACAAGGCTAGCTATGTATATACCGTACTGTATGTGCATTGATTGCCCGTGCATTTGTATGTACTATGGCATATATTATTGAAACTTCCCCATGGTAGCAAGTTTTTCAGCAAGAAAGTGTATGCTCAGAACCATATAGCTAGTGGGGTGACCCAAAATTATAAATTCCATGAATTGCACAAAACGAAGTAAAAATATGCATAGCTACCCAACGAGCAAATAACCAGTATTAAATTAAGTATCCTTGGTTTCATGATTCTGAGCCCTTCGATTATTCTTGCAGTTCCTAGTACACTTATTTCCAAATTGCATGCGATTGCCTGCTAATCATATCTTTTTCTTATGATGAAAGAAAATCTAATGTTACATGTCTCGTTACAATAGCTACCGCAACAAAAAGCCTGAGTACACTTCCACCGTACGATCCATGGTCACATGACTAAACAAACAGCTGGGAAGTAATTCACTAGTGTCAGCCTGGGAACGAAGCTAATGTCAAAAAGAAAAAAATTGGCAACCCTCTTCTCCCAACGGAACCCTAGGCCATGTGACACTGCCACGTTAAGGGGTGAACGGGCAGGTCTGACCGAGCCTTCAGCCTTTCGGGCGCCTGTCCGCTATGGTACAGGGATCGTCATCGGGTCTGTTTAGTGTGCCAGGCTTTGGGAATCAAGGGAGGAACACGGACGGATCCTAGCGGGCAAGCTACGGAACAATCTTCTCCACAAGAGGGGGAAAAGGGGGGAAGAAGGGGGGGAAAAGAAGAAAAGAGGAGAGAAAGTGAAAAAAGAAGGGAAAAAAGGGAGAGAAGAAGCTGGGGCATAATCTGTCTGAGGTGGGTATGTATAAATGGGGCTGGGGAGGGAAGACTTGGCAGGGTTTTTTCAAATTCAAGTTTAATATAGTGAATAATTGCATAATATATTAATAAATAATTGAGTGGCATACATACTGTACAGCGAAGTCATTTGGTAGCATCTGCTTTAGCTGCTAATTTAGCTGCTGCTTCTGCCTTCCGTTGGGCTAGCCAGTCCTCCTTGGAAATTTGGCCTGGTGCATCAGGGCAATATCGCTGCCCGCGAAACTGTGTGTGGCCTGAACTCGTCATCTCCTTCCCACACACTCTACAGGTGTATTTTCGCTTTGCAGTGGTACCATCCCCAGGCTTCCGGTGTCGCCACTCAGTCGTGCGTGACATAGGCTTTGCCTTCACCTGTGCTTGGCCACTTGTATCCTTTGGCTCCAGGAAAATGTGTGGGTCGCTCGGGGCAGGTAGGGGTGCGGATGGACGATCTTGTGCAGGAGGAAGTGTGGCTGAGGAACAAGACTTCACAGATGGAAGGGAGAGACCTTGCATCAGCATCTTGATCTCATTGCACCTGACAGTATTCTTATACCACCTCACTAAGGTAGTCTCATTGATAGTGTAGAGGACAAGATTAGTGTCCTCCAGCAAGGCATGGCTGTTTACGAGTCGTGACCTTACAGCATTGTATGAAGAAAGCACCAACCTCCACCGTGATGTGTAGATCGTCTTCCCTCCAGGGCCAGTCTTCTTCAATGGCTGTGTGATACGGTCACATAAGTGGATGCATATTGCCTCCACAAGGCGACTTTTGGCAGGGGATGAGGCAGGGGAGCCACCAGACAAAAAGCTTCTGTCAATAACAAGAACATTGTGCAAGTTTGAATACTGCCCGCACTTGATTTTTTAAGGTATTATTTTTCCTATCAATTTCTTTATGCAGACAAGGCACTGTCTGATATAGAGCAATTATGCAATGTACTTAATACACTTATAATGCTTACCTTTTCATGGAGCTGATGTTCACGTAGCCAGAGCGAGAGCTCTTGGAACAGGCAAAGCGACCTCGTTGTGGTTTCTGTAGCTTTGGTTTGAATACAAGGGGCTTCTTGTCATAGTCTAACAGGTCATCATACAGTTGCTTTATCTCCCTAGCCTGGGAATTGGTGACACAGAGGCCACTGAGCTCCATCAATGTTCTTGCCAAGCGATCCACCCTATCCCAGCCACTCATACCGTGTGAGTCAAGAGCTTCGTCATCTTGGGTGGTCTCCTCCTGTATGTTTGAAGTGTATTTAAAGTATACACACTATTGTTTAAAATGTATTTAAAATATACACACTATTATCTTTCTTGCTACACTTACTTCCTCATCACCACTGTCGCCGTCACTTTCATCAGTGGGAGGTGCCACAGCTGTAGGGTCATCCACATTGACAGTGACTGGTAGATAGTCATCTTCCTCAAGTTCCCCAAACCCTTCATCTATCTCAGTGTCAAGATTTGTGGGTTCAAAAACAAGGCCAGTCTGGTGATAGAGATATTCAACTCCATACAGTTCACCTGTGTACTTTGCTGGTGGCCTATACTGTGGAAACACACTAGTTCCGTGGACTGACTGGCTTAACGCATTGACTCTGTCCTGTAAGCGGACATCAAATGTTCTGAGGGCTTCTCTGGGGGACTGGTTGGCTTCCAAAGTACGTGCCGCATTCCAGCGTGTTATGCCATCAAGGAGATAAGCCTGGAAGTTGACCGCATTTGCTGCATTGCCAGGAATGAACCTTGCTAGATGTAGATGGAAACTCTCAAGTGAAGTGGACCCGCGGGCACAGCGTACGACAGGTAGCCTCACCCCACCCTTTGTGATGTGCTTGGTTACGGTGTAGAGTTGGACACCAGGAGGATCCTGAAGACATGGGACATGGTGTTTCTGCTCTGCCCAGATATCCCTCATTTCTTCCTTCAGGAGTGGAACTCCAATGGCGTCAGTAGCAGGTGAGAGAGCAAGCAGCAAAGCCTCCATCATCTCTACTGTGTTTTCCGCTCCTCGTGTCCGTCTCCTGCAATGCTTAGCCAGCTCCCCTCTGGTAATGGCCTTCTTTACAGCACTCTCTGATGGGTCAGGAACTCCCGCCTGGATCAGTTCACCCCTCTTGGCACTCATGAGAACGTTGAAGTCATCGAAGTCCCATTCGAATATGCAGTTTGAGAGCTGGGCCATGAAGGTACCGTAAAGAGGGTGAGCCTCACTCGTACATCCTCCAGCCAGTCGTCTCATAAAATGCCATACATCAAGGCGGACTTGAAGGCCATCCCACCTGAAGAAGAGTAGTTGATACTTGGATGGACCATGTTGAGAGCAGCAGTCTCGATCTGTGTAGACTAACTGAGGTTGCTGTTGACCTGCTCTATCGTACCTCTCCATCAAACCTATTGCAAGCTTCTGCAACGCTGAAATTCCCTCTGATTCCGTCAGGATGGAGATGACAATTTCTCCCCTCTCATTTCCTATGTTAGTTGCCCATTGTGCTGAGTTTGCAGCAGCTCCCTGTAGTTTTTTACAGATTTTTTTTGTTGAATCAACCTTCAAGATGGAGCCATAGATTGAAGTAGCTGCTGCAAGAAGAGTAGGAAGTCTACTCCACACATCCCTCACGTAGACCGCCAGGAACCACTTGGGTGAGTAAAAGGGTTGGAAGGGAGTTGCTTCTTTGTAGTGTGGAATGGGCTGCTGTAATTGCTGGAGTCCTTTTCGGTGGCGTTCACAGTCACTAAGATAGCATAACTGCTTTCGAAGCCACTCCTCGCTGTGAACTTCCTGCAGATTGTGTTGGAGAGCAGAGGGGCTGTTCCCCAGTGTGCGTGCACGAAGTAGGGTGACAACGGCTTGATCACAGGCATACTTACGTGTGAGGATGACTGGAAAGTGTGCTTTAACCCCATCAGTGAGCTGCTCCAACATACGATGGTCCCAGGAGACAAAAGTACCCTCGCAAACTTTACAGCTCATGTACTCTCCAGCTAGGAAGTAAAAGTCCTTGACATCAAGAACTAGCCGAATGTGGTTGTATAGGCCTTTTGAGTGGAGTGATTGGGTTTCACAGTGTGGACAATGGAAGTCCACCTTCCACATCCTTCGAGGCATCCAGAGAAAGAGCCGCTTTCGATGGTAGGACTCAGGGTTTGGTTTTGTTGTGGGCAGGTCATTTGATGGTGGGTGCCACCAGAGCTTCAAGTTAGGGGTAAGCTTGCCCTTAGCAACAAACAGAGCATGGCCGATCCAGTTTCGATCATCTGCATTCATATGTGCATGCTGTCGCCACCCTTGAGGTAGACGAAGGCCAAAGTCAGTTGATTGTCTTGGAATGTCCATTGGATGGACTTGAATCGTCTTGGGCTCTAGAGGTGACTCTTCCAATGTTGAAGCTGATGAAGGAATGGATGAAGGACCTGATGCTGTGAGATATGGTGTGGAGATAGCAGCTGATGTGGAGGGAGCCTGAAATTCAAAATGTATATAAGAGTGTGTATGGAAGTTGGAGTTTGGATATGGGTCATTACCTTCAGGCTTGTAATGGATTATTTATGTTACAGGGCATGCATTATATTGTATTACCTGAAGTTGAGCAGTTGATGTAGGAGATGTGACCCGCACCCTTTTGGGTTCAGGACATAATTCTTCAGACATAGATGCTGATAGATATGGTGATGTGAGAGCTGCTGTGGGAACTGCTGTAGGGTTTGTTGGTGAGAGAACAGCTGTGGGAGTTACTAACGTTGATGCGAGTGGAGTTGATGTTAGAGATTCTGCCCCAGGAGATGCTGAGATAACAGGTGATGAGGAGGGGACCTGAAATTCCAATATAGAAGAACAAGTGTCATCAATGTCACCTATATATGTGACTATAGCATGTAATATACATAGGAGTGTGTACACGTATAGAAGTTTATTGTACACTCACAGTACCACTGTATAGTATTTTCTATAAGGCGAGCTGTCCAATATGCAGTGATATTGGACGGCCTGTTTTATCAACTTGTCACTGGACATTGGATTCGTCTTGCTTGTATTTGGCTCGTCCTTCGGACTCACCCAAATACTGCAGACTCGTCCAATATCCAGTGATATTGGACGGCTATATACCCATCCAATAAGGTATATGTATGTATGACATGTATACTAGCATTCAAGTCTATAGTATATAGTGTATATTACAGTGTCTTTTACCTCAGGCCCAGTGTGAGCGGATGATGTGATTGCTGAAGGAGTGGTGATAGCAGCTGGCATACAGGAAACCTGATCAATAGTGACATGAGAGAGAAATACATCACTTAAATATTATTATAATGTATCCATATCATATAATATATGTGTGCACTGAGGCTACTTGTGGTAGCTAGCTACTGTATAGTATAGAAAGTGAGTCTTCAGTAGTACTGGGACCATTTAATATGCATTGCTTGATTGTGAAATGTATCATTGGAACTGAGACTGTACTTACACATGGTGGAGCTACATGTATATGGTAGCCACAGATACAGACGATCCTCTGGCCGAAAGGGTCATGAGTAGTGGAGTTACGATGCTTGGGGCACCTGTCAATCTTTACCAATTGGTTGGCCCAGAAAGATGACTTTGCTGGCCTCTCACCGCGCCCAAACGCGTAAGATCCCGTAGCGTAGCTCTTAAAGCGTTGCCTCCACTCTGCAGGCGTTAGCCCCTTCTTGGGCATACTGAAATGGCTAAGCTTCCATCAACTGCAGTTGGCTAAAAGAGTGTTCACACCTTAGCTCCTGGGAATACCGCGGTTCGGTTTGGAATTCTGCATCCAATTGGCTAGTTTGGTTAGGGCAGGGCTTGCGCGATTACGCCAGATGTATCACGTGCGCTCCAAACGTTCCATATGTTTCAAATGTGTCTCGTGCGCTCACGTGCATTCCAAATGTTTCAAATGTAGCGAAGAACGAGTGCCAGTAAGCGGGCAAGCCGTACGTCCGAGACCACCGTGGCAGTCCGAACCACGTTACCCTCCACCTGAACACACAAGGTCACAGCCCAGAGCTAACTGCTCCACCCACTATACATAGGTTAGCATATTTATTAAGTTTGAAAAAAAGTTACGTTTTGCTTATGGGTTTAATTAACGTGACACCAAAATCAATTATATGACGTCATTCGCAACTAGCACGGACTAGCGCCGCGCCATGGCGCCAGTACCCAGACTATGGTAATAACGACCAAAATTTGAAAATCTTAGTGCAGCTCCTGAAACACATTTGAAGAGGTTATTTCGAGGGAGGAGGTAAGTTCAATATCTGTGGGTTAAACCATTCTGGTTCTGAGTTCTTCATATCAAACACCAGATCGTGATAATAACTGCTGTTGTGTAAATTATTATAATATTTCCGCAATTAATGCTGCTATCAAGTGTCCATATTTTTGGAGGTAGAATGAACTGTAATCAAAAAATAGTGGTCATAAATATACAAAAGACACAATACATCATATTCTGGCATATACAGAGTACAAGGAGCACAATCCCATGTATGATAGTGATAGCTTATACATGCGATGTACAGGCACTTAAAAAAACATTGAATTCTACCTCTACAGGGAGCATGTTATGCAATGTACAGCATGCAGTGTCATTCCGGTGTCCTGTAATGTTGCATCAGTGATGGGCGAGTAGATGTGTGCGCTGCAAACCTAGTTCTACAACGAGTCTTGGCTCTTCCGTACACACTTCATCACCTTTTTCTTAAATTCTCCATGGTAGTCTTGCCGCCACTCTTTCTGCAAGGAGAAAGTACAAGTATAGACCAGCTTCATTCTTAGGTCCAGTTACACTAATTAGTTACTTCCTGACAAACTACGTATGTTTGTCAGAAAGTAAAGAAAAGCGAATCTGATTGGCCTTTCATTGTACTTTCGTATAATGAGATTCGTCACCATGACCACATTTTTCAATATATTTACGTACCTGGTTCCCTCACAGAAGCTCTTAATTATATAAATTATGCATAATTCAAAGAGGAAGAAAAATGGCTGCTCTTCTCCGGCATCTTAGTTTCAGGTTTTGATACAAAACTCTGGCATTAGAGGGATAACTATTAATGCGAGGCTAAATTTTAGTGTTTGTGTAGGAGAACTCTGATAGCGTAGCCCTCTCGGGTAGCCACTGGAGGAGCTGTCTGCAAAGAGTAAGTTTGTTATAACCACTTACCTAATTTAGAAGCACACACAACACATTTGCACGGAGATTGCAGTGGGCATGGCTATGTGAGTGCACACGCATAATACTGGCTGCCCACCACCCCTTAATAAGCAATGCTGGGATGGAGCCAAACCAGAGTAGAATTACGCTACACACTTCCTTAAGGCATATGGCTATGGTGATTAGTAATGGCTATTCACTGGTGCCAACAGCATGACAGTTCACTCAACAGAAGCCAGTACAAGAACACGTTAGGCTTAATAACCTTCCTACCAAGGCAAGCAAGAGCTAAGATGTACACATGGCATGTACTGATGTCATTCATGAAATCGTATCCCATCCAGCAGTAACTGAAGGTACGAGAAACACGATGCTCATTCCACCTGAAGCTCAAAGTGATCAAGTCGTTGGACTCTATTTTGTATAATACATACATGTATGTAGACCAGTGGATCTTCCTACAGGATAGGCACAGTATGGCAGTTTCCTGGATTGCTTACCTGTTAATTAGCGGTATTTCAATAACTAGGGCACCACCTTAAGTTTACCCACTTTTTGTTCGCATACAGCATGTATGCAGTCAAGACCTCACATGACTGCAACCTAGCAACCTTCTACCCTATAAGCATGCAATTCCTACAGCTAGTATATATCCTCACGAATGGTAGTTACAGTACAAACTGATGGTAACCTCCAGACCAGCTTCAACAAGAATTCCTAACCTCCTCCTACAGCCATATACAAAAATGTCTGGGATCCATGACCCCACCCAAGGAATGGGGGATATTAAGGGGGTAGTCAGACTCACTGCAGCATCCACATTGGCCGGGCTCTCATCATTGGGGTCGGCCAGCATGGAGATGACACTGATGATGATTGTCTCCACAGTATGGATGGGTAGCCAGCGCTCCTCCGGTCGCTCATAGCCCCACTTGTCCTCGCCGGGCTCGTGAAGGATGGAGATGCACACGTCACCATTCGGTTCCACTATAGGGAAGAAGGGAGAGCGAGGGGAATGTTCACTGATTAATAATTGCCAGAGCAGTTACTGTGCAGATTCCTGCATTCAAGCTGCCAAAACTCTCCTCGTATGTTTCGCCCACTCTGTTCTAGAATTATAGCCAGTGTGGGCCAGTGTGGGTGGTACAGTACTGCCTACTGTGATGTCACCTGCAATCAGTTTCTTAACCTGCAAGGTCATAAAGGTATGTCCCCTACAGCAGCAAAATGTCTCCAGCATAGATCGATACTGCTACACAGGTACTAACTTTCATCAGCCAAACTGGAAGCTCTTTCCACTGAGTATTGGAGGCAGGATGTGTGTCTAGCCTGTTACACAAAATTGTGGCTGCCCCTAGCTTCCCCTAATGCCATGCAGGTACAAAGGTCACAGGTCCTTTAATGGAAGACCTGACATGGTGACTATTTGGGAATGGAAAATTTGGAGGAAAATTAGCAAAATAAAGTGTTTTTTCAGGAAAGGAAATGCCTGAAATAACTATCATACAGGTTCACAAAGGTTAAAGAGAGTAAGACCCTTCCTATTCTTTTTAGTACATGTAGCCACACGTACATATACATGTATGTATAAGCCTACTTTGACAGTAATAGTTTGAGGCATAATCACTTAGACGTCTTCTACCTAGGATTGTCACATGCATATTACTATAGCTAATAGGTTGGTTAAGTGTGGTATTAGGGAGAAATTGGGTTCTAAAAATTGGCATTTGGTTGACAAAATTGGATATACCATTAGGGTGCCAGATCTCTGTGATGAACTTCATCTTTGGCGGTCTCTGTGGATACTCCTTTGGGAACATCAAGTGTGCCTTGAAATACCCGCCCTCACTGGGCATGAGTCAAGGATGAACAATACTACAAACTAACGTGTTTCCGAGGGTTGTGAACCCGAAAAGTCCCTACAACCTACAACCTCATACTACGTGGGTGTTATGCACAGATAACTTGTCATGTCACATTTCTATGCTAGGTAGCTACCTGAATGCAACTGGTATTATATGTACTAGCAGAAATATATGTACATCAATCATGCAACTAAGTACCCCTGTCATGCAGTACTTACTAATGGTATATACACTAAGTCACACCCAAAAATTAAGGACGGTAGACCATTGCTAAAGTACAGACTCAGTTCAACTCTTATAGCCATTATTAAAGGGCTCATCAACTTTCAGTGGCTTGACGTGCGCTTGCCATTATGTATTATACACTACATGGTGGCTGCGTAGGTCTGGCAAGAGATACTATACGGCAGTGACTAGCAAGTCACACTATAGGGTAGTGTAAGTCATGTTATGGGTAGTAAATACTGAGATCTGTACTGTAGAGATACAGAAAATAGGGAAAGAAGAATTATCACAGCACTTAACTGCTGTTGCTCCTTTTGAGCCCAGGACAGCTGCAGTATAGTATTTCCCACAGGAATGTACATGAACCAGAGCAGTGTGATAAGGATACTAGAATGTGTCTGGTGGCCCCATGATGAGCACTTCCCACTGGTAGAAGTCGTCATCATCGACGAGACCAGCCGAGAAACCTTCCAATGGCTTCTTCTGAAGATCTGCAGAAAACACCAATCATGTGGCATAGCTTCACAGGCATACTGACACAATCAGGGTCGGCAAAAACTAAAATACTGAACTGTACAGTTATGGACCAAACAGATTGCAAATTTTCTTTGTGTACCTGTACATAGTATTTGGTTTACCCACACAATGGGTAAATGGAATGACTTCTTTTAATATACCAATAGCAACCGAAACTGAGACACTTTCGGTAGAGCAAGACGACTGTTACTACAGCACAACGTAGTCTTGTTCCCAGGCTATGCAGTCGGCTGCGTGGCCTGGGAACGAGGATAAGCGTGACGCTAAAGTGTTACCTAAGAGACAGTAGACTATAAATACTACAGAATCAACACCACTCGGACATCAAATTCAACTTTCTGACTTGCTAATGTATATATGTAAAGTCACAAAAAATATTTCAAAAACTAAAAAGACATATAGGGATGGAATCCCCAAAAAGCAACTAAACAAGGTAGGAACGCACGATACCACGGTACCTTTACGGACTCCCATCCCTATATCTTTTGACATTTGTCCAACCAGGTCTTTGCTTTTTACATGGAATGACAGACTGTTAGATCGTGATGTGTACATACTGTGGCAGTTTTTGAAAGCACTACCGTACTCCATAATAATAGCAGGAGTGCATAATGGCGTCATTATGTGCTCCTGATAATCCTTACAAGCATCGTCAGCCATGCACTTGTAGGACAATCCCAACAGACTACGGGTCCCTGGTATCTGGTATCTTTGATGGGTCACACAAGCAGGAAGAAGTCCGAGGTAAAACTACCCTGATCAACCAGGGTCAGATCACAATGCCACACATGAAAATGATAGTCGACTTTTCGCCCTCCGTTGGGAAAAGCACGTCTGGTAACCCCCCTATTCCGTTTCGGTTCACGGTATTTCAATCATTGCTTGCATCACGTAATCATTGCTCACGTCACGTTGTACACTGCACGTTGATAGCAATGCAATCGTACGTGACAGTCACACGTTAAATTAAAATAATACAATACGCCAACATTCCAGCGCACTAGAACCGAAATGGAATAGGGGGGTACCAGACGTACTTTTCCTGACAGAGGGCGAAAAGTCGGCTGGGAATGAGACTATGAAAATGACACACAGAGCAACCACTACAGTGGAATTCAGCTCTGTTAAGCCATGAATGATAACAGCAAAGAGCTTTCCTCAAGCATGGCTAGTAGATTGACAAATTATAAGCACTATTTTACAAAATCGAGACATTTATACAGGCCAAGTTGTCAGGAGTGGGCAAGGAAGGCCTGGGTTTGAGGCTAGTCAGAAAGTACAATTTATGAGTTAAAATTGTGCAGTTGTTGCAAAGGGGAAGACAATTAAAATGCAGAAATTATCCATTGGCCAGGTACAGTGCTGGTCATGTAATTAGATAATAATATGCATTCCAGAATGACTCAGCACGTTAGCTAATACGGTGAGCATCAAATGGAAACATTAACAAAAACAAATTGGCCTACAAACCCAACTCGGAACTGCACAGTATCATACAACAACGCCCCCTTGCTTGTAGTCATGCCAGTTACCTGCAGTCTAAGGCAATTTAAAGCCTAAGACAAGCATTAAACGGCCGTGTTTCGCAACTGCGAACAGTACATGCAGGCCCAACCGTATTTTTGGCGAGCTTACCCATAAGTTGTCTCCGTAGCAGTAACGCCCCCTGGTCCATGCCTGGACTAGCCATGGCCGCACTCTGAGCCGTAGACGTAGGACAGGACGCGTACGTTTTAATACACGACTGCTTTCTGTCGGCTTTCGCTATTACCGTTGGAGTGAATCCCTGTTCATTCGTTAACGGTCGTTACCTGTAGCAACCAATCCGATACGGCCAATCATTCTGGCGGAAAATATGAAACAGACGAACCGGAAGAAAAACGGCCAGCTTGTTCAAATAGACGCTACTAATTACATCAATACATCATATATATGTACACAGACAATCTGACGAAAATATGGTCATGGTTGCAGCCATAGATCATACACGATTAGCCTTGATACGTATAAGGACGGTGCCATTAAAATTTTAGGCATGATTAAAAAAGTTTGGCGATCTTGTTTTGCTTGTTTAAACTGCTCGAGCATCTATGACATCATCGTTCTCCATGTCCAGCTCTTGAGCAGTTTGATTAGGCTTCACGAGGTCTCCATCAAATGTGAATCTCAGTTTGGAGAGGGGCACTTCAAGTGCTGAAGCAAAGGCTGTCATGGCCTTTTGGAGGGGATCGGTCTGGGCAGGGAAGAGCAAGTTTGAAAAAATCAATCTCTTGTTTCTACAATCCAAGAGTAGACAGATTAATAACATTCTAACAAAATGTCGCACGGTCTCCACTCTCCACACTAAGGAGCCAGGGGTTTCATTCTTATTAGCTTTTTTTTGTGTGCAAACTGAGTGCTACAGTGGTATACCGTAGGCGCTCTAATTATGCGACGCCCAATTAAAATAATTGATTTTGCAAGGCGACGCAATATTAGAAATTCGGTCGTCACAGTGGTGACGCATAATTAGACAATCGTAGCTGCGACTGTAAACGGAAGCTAACTAAACTATTCTCTGCTGTTCTTTAAATCAACTATTATCAGCACTTTTTTGGGGCAATTAATGAAGGACGTGTTCGTGTAGACTGGTGCCAGGAGTTAGAAGACTCTTACTTGTAGCACTTACTTCAGCATATTAATTTTCAAGTACAGATAATTGAAAATGCACACCTTAGCCAACTTGTATGTGATGCTTTTCTTGGAACTCTGCACTTTAATGGTGATGGAGCTCCCCGAGTCTCCCGTGGTACTGTCATCCAGGGAGGCGATGCTGACTTCAGCTTCAGCCTCAGCCTCAGACTGAGCTAAAGACTCATCCATTATGATGGCGTCTATCAAAACAAAAACAGTCAGAAGTATATTAGGTACATCAACATTTACTGTAAATTATTTATACCATAGACATGAACAATAGGAATCAACATGCTTATTGTACAGTAGACATTAGTGGTCTGTACGCATGCACTGGTCTTAGCTTCATTCCTAGGCTCCGCTTTCTAGTAACTGCTTTATTGGGGTGCAAAGATACCCAGGAGAGAATGAGGCCATTAGTGCTGTATTGAGACTGGTGGAGTCGCATTCCCAGACTCACCCTCCTAGTGTAACGGTAGTGAAAAAGCATGCAAAACAGCTTTTTGCTTCAGTACTACTACCATGGATTATAGAGGCTTTTAATTAGAGTGTGCGCTCTATAATCCATGGTACTACAGAGGACCAGGAGGATGAGCCTATAGGAACGAGGCCAGGAAAATATTAATTCTATAATAAATACTGTAGCGGCTATAACCAGGAGCACACCTACTGCACATGATACAGTGTTCCCTAGGGGGGTTAATGTACTGACATGCTCCATTTTGCAAATGTTACTACCTTATTGTGGGCCTTGTGTGAGTGTCCGTGCTTGCCTAGTTCAACTAAGCACTCGAGCTTACCGATGATGTCGGCAGTGGTGAGGCCTAGAGTCGCGGGGGATTCGCTCTGCTTCACCGTCGCTGTCATGTATGATAGCAGTACCAGGTCACTCCTGGTGTTGAGCTCTGCAGCCAGTTTGCTGCACACCTGGGAGAGAGGCTCCACCTGTGTGGAGGGAAAGGAGTGCAAGAATGGATGGGGTTAGGTACATGTAGCCTTGTTCTTCAGCTTTATTGCACTGTGCTATGTAGTTCCCAGGGTCCACTCCACAATTTTCATCACACTGTAGATTGGGATGGGAGTGAGTCTCACTGGAATTCACAGCTGTTTATACCAGACATCAGACATCAGCTTAGCATTCACTTACTCTTTTAAGCTAGCCAGAGAATTAAAAGAATCCGGGAATGATTAATGAGAGTACTGGCACTGGGTATAATATAACTTCCTATAAGGTACGTGCATGGAAACGATATTTAAAAAATAAGCTGGGACTGATGAAAAAGTGGTAGGTAGCGATCATACTTCTCTTTTGGGTAGCTCTGGCAGCTAACTTAAACTGGAAGCGCACTACGAAATTGCTGAGTCAGCACTTTCACTGGAAGTTGTGCAAGATGAGACAAGCTGATCTGTTCACAGCTGCATTTAGCTTGGATTGATCTGTTGCTGAGTACAAAAATTCATTAAGGACAACAATGAGAACAGGATTGAATTACGCTCGCCATGTCTAACCTACTGACATTCAGCACACATTTACCATACACTACTCTACTCCCCTTGCTCCCAAGATGAGATACCACATCACAGAAATGACACTGCCATATGCGCACACAAACACACACACTACCCTTCTGTAGATCCTCCTGGATACCCCGCCGTACCAGTATGGCCGGAGACTGAGACTGTCCCGACAGTTTATGACTGACCCTCAGCATTTTCTCACAGTCTTGTAGCCAAAAACCTAATTCTCCCTCCTAGCTAGGGACTACAGAGTCCATTGGAGAACTAGAGTAAAGTCTTAATAGGAAGAAGCTGATAGTCAGTGATTAGGGATAGAAATGCTTGACACATAGCTGTAGCTGGTACCCCAAGTGTTGAGAATTAGATTACTCCGTACCCTGCTGACGGAGTACTTGTAGACCTTTCCCCTGCACCTCAGCCTCAGGGTGAACTCGCTGTCGGGGGTAAGGATGACACTGGAGTCATTGAAGGAGTAGTCAGAGACGGGCGAAGAGTAGGGCGGCCGAGAGCCCCACTTCAGCTGGTACAGCACCGCATCAGCTTTCCTGGATGGTGATAAACAGAAATAAACACAAACAATTTGCATGCTGGGGAGTGGAGTCTGGGGATAAGGCTAGCCAGGGTCTCATATGGGGGCCTGAAATCTCTCTCCCCCCACCCCCCAAAATGTTCACACTCAAGGCTAAGGATACTGTAAGCAATCCTTGATTGTGAGCCGGGGATGAAACTGTTTGAACACAGCAGGTTAGTAGAGCTAGTGTAGCCTTTGTAAAAGCAGAGATAATATGAGTGCTGGAGACAGACGGTATAATTGTGTGATGCTATGTGAGTTTCAAGCAGCACAGCCTCTTGGCTCTCCCATAGCCTTGAACACGTGTTGCAGACAGGGACATCATTCTCCTGAAGGCCAGAAGTTTTTTTCACAGCATCACTGTACGTACCCGCCTACTTATGCCACATCATCTCCCTGGGGTGGAAGCAAGGACATAGCACACGCCTCCACCTCCTACCCAAGCACCCCACCCACGCTGACACACACTCTAGGGGTTACAGCACAGTGGAAAACAACACTCACTTACTCAAAAACCTTTCTGGATGCTTTGTCCTTGGGAGTAATCTGAGGCTGTGGAGGTGGGGGCGAGGGAGGAGGGGAGGGGGACACGGGGGACTTCACTGGCTTCTTGATCCCTTCTGGGCTGGTAAGGCTGTAAAGGCATAAAAAAAAATCATTTTGATGGTACAGGTGACTGATACAGAGGTCAGGTGACTTGAACAATGTACAGTACATACCTCTAGACACTTAATTCCGAGCAGAGCGAGTCTATACTCCAATTCGATTGACCTTTTTTCGTTGGTCCACTGTTCCAGCCAGTTCTCCTTGTATAGCCTATCAAACTTGCAGCGAACACTTACCTTCGCTATAAAACTCCAAACGGGGAGACTTGGAAGCGATCACTATCACAGTAAGCTTGCTTCAACCTCTGGTCTTCTAGGCACATAATGGCAAGTAGCCATTTTGTTTTGTGGATGTGTCGACCTTTTTCTTGGTCCACTATATTTTGTGGTTGGGTGTTATGGGCGTGCCACCTGCATGCCATGTGCCACACCCAGCAATTCTCGCGAAGCGAGGACATCCCTGCACATCGTGTATCACTAGCAAACGAAAAAATCACAAGGTCATACAGCGTGGACTGGGAAGGAAGCACCTCCACTGGACTTTTGCACACCTGGTAGAGTATAGTCTCGTGTCCAGACCTACACTCACTCCCTTGCGAGGGGTCGTGCCACGAGGGGGTGAGCGTAGGTCTGGGCACGAGTCGAGCCTAGGTCTGGTCATGAGACTAGGTAGAGTGTATGGTCAAGGGACACTCTCTCCCGTACACTCAATCATCACAACTATAACCTTGGGTCAACGCTTAGTAACATGTTTTCGTGACGTAGTTGCAACCGCTCTATAATGGGAGTGACCACCAGTTTTTAGTCTTGCCTCCAGCTCATTAGTCAAATCTACATGGCCGTAATTACTCCTTGCTGGTAGGCTGGGAATATGACTAGCTTTGTGTTCTCCACTATTACGTCCTGTGGGGAAAATAGCGCCCTCTCGATTGACCCAACCCCTTGCCCCACCCACCTCAAGTCCCCATCATCGTCACTGTTTTGGGTCTCTTCGTCATCGTTGGCGGGGTCCAGAGCAACGGCCTTGTTGTGCATCAGCCGGCTTGCCAGGGACTCCTTCTGCGCCGGGCGCTTCCTCCTGCGACAGACTCCGCTATCGTCATCGCTGCTGTCCGAGTCGGAGTTGGAGGTCAACGGGGGTTTCTGTGCAAGCTTTGGGGGGCGTAGTGCGGTCCCGAAGACCAGCCTACGTGTGTTACCATATCTTAGAATATCGTCCATCGCAACTCATCATCACACCATGGATAACTTGATCACACTGACACACAGACAGCAGAAACTGAGGATTTGCTGATGCGCTTCGACTTGGCGGGGAATTTTGATACAAAGGGTTAACTTAATTTATTATTTAACCTCTTTACGAATATTACAGAGTATCAGGAATGAGTGTTTCTGAAGACTACAGCTCCGATTTGGACGCAGATGGTAAGAATATAAGCAGGGGAACAATTCAATATAGTGTAAAATTTTATGCTCCCAGCTCTGACTCCCTCTCCCCTTCCCACATCACCATCCTCTGCCCACTGACTCCCCAGGCCTTGTTGAACACTTCAAGTCAGTTCTGGATGCAGATCCACTTGGCCTGTCAGTAGCTGTGGCTGCAATACAAACACTCCTGCAGTTCATCAAGGACAGCAAAGGCAAGAGTGACTCCATTTAGTTAGCCTGCATGTTCTCCTTTAAGGTAAGGTGGGGCTATTCCGACGACTACAGAGCAATATTCTCTAGTACCACAATTGTTATATTATCATCCAGATCAAAATATTTTGGAGCAGTCAAAGTCACATGCATGTAACAGCAAGCATATGTTTGCTTGTGATCAGGGGTACTGTTTGCTGCGAGTGTAGTATTTAGGCTGGTATAGGGGCACATTCGCTGAGCATGCAAGCAACACTGGTTGTGATAGCTATGCCTCTATAGCTGTGCTGAGATCGCTGATGGCGGCTTATTTCCCAGACTGGCACACGACATTGACAGTCAGCATGGACCAGTTTGGTAGGTCGAGCTGGCAGAAGTCTGAGGACAATGTTGTTACAGTAGTGAGATAACTGCAAACGAAAGAGTAGATTTGAAAATCCGTTTCCCTTGTACAGTATAATTTGTATGTATTTTTGACGACCCTGAAACAAAAATAATACATGCCAGTCAGTCCTCTCCTTCGAGGCGGTAAAGGAAGAGATGGAGTGATCTGCAGCTTCATGCGTCCTCCCAAATTTGCTGCTATAACACTCTTGGAAACTTGCATATACTATAAGAGCAAAAAGCTAGGTTAGGGCTATTGCAAGGATCAAAGGCTCCTCTATCCAATGGTGGAAAGTATCTTAGTACTGGTACGTAATAGTGTAAATTTCTGTCAGAATTGTCCTGCCTTACTTTATTGAAAAACGTTTTTACTTTTTATGAATGCATATAATTGCTAATCATTGCAACAAACAAAAGGCTATTACTGATATTCCGTATCCAATACTTCGTTGCTAAGAACACCTTTATGGTCTGACTTCCTTGCCTCTTATCAGCCAGCAACAATTTGTCACACGTCTTTTACCAGTGTACCAAAATTAGTACACCGGCTGTAAGGTTTGAATTTAGTCATGTGTGCATTCAGCAGTAGACAGTACAGTGGTCAGGTGACCTATTGTACACACCCCATACCTAACTCACTAATTATTCTATTGTGAGTTTGCATGGGAACATCCGAGTACTTTTTGATTGCCATTATGCTCTCATTATGTTTGACTCCATCCCCTATGAAATCAATGTCCATGCAATGACAACATTCTAACACAAAGAGAGAATGTGTTATTTATACTGCATTTATCTAATTGACTTGTTGCTACTATGAATTATTGGTATGAAGTTACCCGGCCAGAATGACCCATGAGATAGTCTTGTCATCCTGATAGCTAACTGCTATAGATTAGTCCCTGTTCCCCCTCCTCTCCCCCTTCCTCTCCGGATCCCTTCCCCCTCAGCTGGTACCATTGCTGGTCTCCGCGATGACCTAAAGAAGGCAACAGAGGTGCTGAGTAGAGCCAAGACCTCCACTGTCTCTGTCTCATCGGGCTGTGAGCTCTTCCTCAGGTTTATCACCCTCACCTCACTGGAGCAGTCTGTGAGTGCAGCAGCTGTTGACATCATGTGCTTGTCTCAAGGATCGATATGATAACAATTTCCATAGTACTTAATTGTTCCACAAAACTTTGCACGATTAAAACAGACGCCAGGATGTCTGAGAGAATGGGTTTTTGCACTTCCAGCTCTACGGCGTCAAATTCTTTTCTATTTGTTTACAGAGTTTCCAGGAGTTGAAGAGACTGTTAATTGAAAGAGGCAAGTAGAGTTTCCATTAGCCCATAATATTATAGGACTATAGTCTTGGTACCAGACCAGTATTGGCCTGAAGTGGAACCAGAAATAGAGCACCAAGTCAAGTATGAATGTGCACCGATATAGTATTGCTGTTATCAAGAACATATCAATACAGGCTTCTGCATGGCATCATCTCTTGTTTTATGCATGATTGATTGTACGTTCTCTCCCTCCCTCTCTCTCTCTGAGCCCTTAATAGAAGCTTGGACCTTTACTCTCCCTACAGGAACCATGTACTTACAGAGAGTTGCAAACTCGAGACAGAAGATTGCACAAGTGGCCAACCCTTTCATCAGGGACGGAACAGTAAGCACTGTATATTTCAATTATCGTTTCACTTACTTTTCACTACTTATGTACATACACATGTGTTTAAGCTGGGATTATATCCTCAGGCTGACCTTATATTTTATGATGTAGTTAGCTAGCCGTATACAACATTTGACTATACCTGGATATGAATCTGCATTGTAGTTCATGCTGCATGGTATATACTCTTACAGTAGATTGATCCTGCAATCCCTTTACCGTGTGTTAAAACTCATGTATTAATCACTTCCCTCAGACGATCCTGACCCACTCCCGGTCCCGAGTGGTCCTGCAGCTGCTGAAGGAGGCGGCTGCCAGTAGGAAGAGGCTAAAGGTGTTCATCACAGCATGTACCATTGATGGCTCTGGGTGAGCTACACTTGTGTATGTGTATTGTAAGTGGGGAGCATATTGCTATGGATACATTTGGGCCGCGGAAACACCTTGTGCACAGAGAATGCACAGAACTTGAAGTAAGCTTAAGGGTTACGTGCCACTTATAGAGGATAGTCAGGAGTGTAAAAAAAAAGTGAGTTGAAATGGCAAATTTTGATGTGCTCTTTAATCTTCAACTATACAGTATTGATTTAGGAATGCATTAGCCACCAAAGACTACAATTTATCAGCTCATGTAGTACAAGCAACTACATATTCCACAATTCCTAGCACTCCTGCAAGGCCATGCACCAGTGAGTCTAGCACCTCATAAAGCTTGTACTTACCCAATATAAGGAACATGAACACATCGTGATCACCAATTAATCACCAATACTGAAGCTTACCTTAACAATGAAAATGTCCATGTATTGTTTGATTTTTCATGCAGGAGTCAAATGCAAAAGATTCTTGAAGAATCAAAAATTCCTTCAAAAGTTATTTTGGATGCAGCTATTGGGTATGGTTAGCACATTACCAGTTGCTGAACTGTGCATCAATAGGGCTGCACGCTTAGCTTTAATGACTATGTTGTACACACCCTTTGCATCCAGGTTTATCATGGAGAAGGTGGACTTGGTTATAGTGGGAGCAGAAGGTGTAGCAGAGAGTGGAGGCATCATTAATAAGGTACCCATGCATGTGTGTAAAACATGCAGTCATACACAAGGTCATATGTACACATGTACATACATGCAGAATGATAGCTTCATTGTGTATGTCAGTTGGATAGTTAGTATTATGCAGCTATAATATTATTATGAATTTTGGGGAGGGGGATGTTATAACATGACCTCATCAATCAATAGTAGTAGATTATACTCAAACTCAAAAAAGCTATAGAAGAGTACTAGTCAATGAGGCTAGCACAGTAGTGTATCCATTTTTGTATAATATTATATAATTATGTATTCTTCCTCCACATAGATCGGTACCTACCAGCTGGCAGTGATGGCCAAGGCCCTTAATAAGCCGTTCTATGTTGTGGCAGAGAGCTTTAAGTTTGTGAGGATGTTCCCCCTCAACCAGGATGACCTGCCCAACGTGGAGAAGGTGAGAGTCTTCACATACCTTTGTGTCATAAGTCTTATAAGGCACACAGTTTCCCCAATCAATAAGCATAATATATATGCCACTTTTTTATCTTAAGCTATGTCTGCACTCATTTAAACCTGGTAATTTTTTTGGAACATTGTTGTTACGAAAATAGGTGGTAGTCTAATTAATAGAGAGTCAAATTAATGCAATAATGACTCATTAATTTTCTGTATACAAACGATCATGATTTTGTCACATTGCTCCTCCTTACAGTACACCTCAGTGGACTCAGTGGCCGACTCCCACCCTTACATTGACTACACCCCTCCTCACTATATCTCTCTTCTTTTCACTGACCTCGGGGTTCTCACGCCCTCGGCTGTCAGTGATGAACTCATAAAACTTTACTTGTGATCGATATCCTATCACAGGGGATATCGCTACTATTTCTTTGTACCACTTCAATATTTCACATTCTGTAATGTGTATTCTTGTACGTGGAGATTTAGAGGATGCTAATAAAAATTTTCAAGTGGCAACGGACTTTCCAAAGAAGGTTGGTTGGTAGAATTATATGATAATAGTCACATGATCACATGACAGTCTCACTGTGTACCTAGCTTCAACAGAGTTCTCCGAAAGAATACTATAATTTTTCCAATTTACAGTCTTTGGCTTTGGGGCCTGTTTCACCAGTACATTATACACTTAACCATGCTAAAGAAACTGCTCACATGAGGCAGATTTATGCATTGCATGTTTGAATCATTGCTGCCAAAATTTGGGCCCAGCAACGTAACGTGTTATAGTCAGTACATGTGGACTTTACATGCACCCACATAATATGATACAAGTAAGCAATAATATAAGACATGATTGTGTATGTCTCCCATTCATCTCCACATCATTTTTACTACTCTACCCTTGTTCCCAGGCTCCACTCCTTCATTCCCCAGCTTTTCTACACCATACAAGTAAAGCTTGAGAGTGGAGCCTGGGCACAAGGATACCCTACTCTTCATCCAGACCATCAGAGCTGGATCGTGCTACATGAAAATAATGCAGGAATTATATACAGTGCAAATTCAAAAACTGATAGAAAAGAAAATCATTCTCAGAATATGCTTTAATTATTGAGAGCAGCCTTCAAGACTAGATTCAGATATAATGCCTCAGACTATTTTGTGCACTAGTTTTAGTAAATTTGTATACATGTAGGTAATACCAAAAGTGGCAACTCTTTTGATCTCAGGGTCAGATGCATCATAGGAATATGGTGGATAATTATTAATCCTTTTGATATTATTCAACTAGCTAGGCCAGGATGCTTTTGTTGGCAGATAAGTGGTCTTGAACTAGGCTTGGATCTGAAATAATATAATAGTTCACAATAGTACAACAGCAACAACAGCAAACAGTGATGATTGCAACAACAGCAACAACAGGAGCCTTTTATAGTAACCTATGATGTTCTAGAATGTTCTAGCAGAGACTACTATAGAGTGTACTTGGTGAGTGTGTTCTGTGGTGTTCTAGAAGATTCTGGGATGTACTCAACCTGTAAATTACATTCTTTCAACAGCTTTTTGCTTAGCTATTAGTTGCAGATTTTACTAAAAGGACAGTTAAAATTTACTTTGCAACAAATTTTATCAAACAATATTAAAAACATGTAATACAGAAGTTTGCAAAATCTTTGCCTGCTGCAGACAGAATCAACAAACAAAAGCAAAACTTTGTAGAGTAAACACACAAGACTATAATGGTGCCCCCCCCCCCCCCCCCCCCCCCCCCCCCGTGAATAAATTAGACTTTGGATAGTAATTAATCACGCCCATTATTTGAATTCTGTCTGCAGTCAGCAAAGATTCTACAAACCATTGTATAGTATCTATTTATTAATAAATACTGCATTCTCTACTTTTAATGTAACAATATAAGGCCGCACGACCACGTGTCCGGGCCTGGGGGACATCTGGTCCGGGGGGACAGCTGCATGGTCCTCCGACGCCGACACGTGAATAGTTTATATGGTGGGAAAGTAATGGATTGCTAGCTGTCAAGCTGCTAGGTATGAAATATTTAACTAATGATCAAGAATGAAGGACTCTCCAGCCCACATGTGCAAAATGTTAAATGCAGCAATATAAATCATGAAGCTCGATAGATAATATAGCATATATATGGTTTTATCCAATAGTACATGCATTTTTGCATCAAATATACATAGTAGCTGCATGAGAGAGCATTTAAACAAGGGAAGTCATTAGTTGCTGACTGTCTGGGAAGTCACTCTATCCTCGGGGAAGTCATTCACGCCTAGGAGTGAATGGCTGGGTGTCACTGACTTCGTATATGAATGAGTGACCGGGAGTGATAGCCTCGTTCCAAGGATCCACTTGGTCGAGAGTAGGCTCCACTACTACCACGCCTCACGTAATCATTAAATTCTCGCAAGTGACCTAACGACTGTCCCCAGCATTTTCCGCTCGAATTTTTGACGAGAAAACGTTTTTTACTTCGTGCGATAAAAAAGCTTAGGAGTGCAGCCTGGCTATGGGAGTCACTGACTCCTAGCATGGATTACTCCGCGCGCTCTAAAATCCATCCTCCTAGGAGCTCCGAATACGTGAAATTATGTCAGCGCTAGCGGGCCGTAGTGGCTGATGTGCGCATGCGCCCTTGGAATATGACAATTAATTGCTGGAAGGTCCCGCCTACTTCCGTGATATACACGCATTATTTAGTCTCGCTGTCGTAAGTGTAGTCTCACGTCTCGTTTGCAAGACTCATAGTGGCTATGGCTGCGTGAGATGCAGTGTGTGTGCGTGACTGGATAGCAACTGAGCTGTGCGATCCAAAGTGAGATCGGTTATAATCTATTACGCTATTATATTAATTAGGTATCCCATTGCTGGATAGTTGCTTACCGGTTTGTAATGTGTACTATTAACGGATGGAACTTATACGGGGGAGATCTAGCTACGTGACGAGTACCCAAGGCAGGAGTTGAATTACGCGGCTGCTGACCTAGCTATCCATAGCTCTGTTTATATCTCTATTATATTTTCTATTTTCCGAAAGATAACGACTGCCTTCAACCGGTACCATTTCCATCACTCCCTTACTTAGCTCTAACACCAACCTCATAGCTACGTACTGGCTGTGATACTGATGAGAAGACATAAAACAAGTCACTCTTACTAACAAGGTGCGTTCTCTATTTTACTCCACCTACTGATTTACTCATTCTAGCCCCACCCTATTATATGATAGCTACAGTAAGCAACGCTAGTTCAGTAGGTGGTTACTATGTGTAATGCAGCACAGAGGTGATTGGCTAGTAAATACCCCCATGTGCATGGGCCATGCTACATAGCCTCGGAGACAGGCGAATAAGACCCCAGCATATCATGCTATGACTCAGTGTAAATGTTAAGTGGTGTATAGGTATACAGAACAGAAGTTAGTTGTAGCAGAAAGCTTAAAGGCAGTATATTGCATGTAGTAGCTATGATGCTATTATACTATACAGTTGAGGGTTTATTTTTACTGGCTGTTGTAGAGATCCAGGAGTTGGATTAAGTCATATTTCGGTGAACATGTTCTGATCACATGTTGATGCTCATGTGTGGGCTATGATTATAGTGAACACACATGTGGGGCCATTGCTTGGCTCATGAATGCTAATATATTGGGAGGTAGGAGGAGCCCTCGTCCTCTGGGCGTGGGTTTCTGGGTATGATGTATGTAGCTACTGTGGAAAATCTAGCAGCACGACAGACTTCAATGGTATATAATTTTATGTGTTGAAGTTTAGTTAGATAACAGAGCACTAGATCAGAAAGAGTTTCAGCCCCACCCCTTGATAAAGGTTTTAGTGAGTATGTTCTGATCACATGTTGATACTCATGTGTGGGCTATGATTATAATGAACATGCAATGTGAGGTCATTGCTTGGGTTATGAATGTTTATAATGGGGGTGGGGGAGGTACCACAACATTACTCAGAGATGTGAATAAGCCATTCCATCACTGATAGATGAGGTCAGAGCAAGAATCGCAAAGTATTCACAGCATGCATGAAATAACGACTGGTGCAAAATTTGCAACTCTGGTAACCAAATTTTGATATAACCGGCGACAAGGATAGTAGCAAGTAGAACACTCCTGGAAAGATCGAACAACTCAAGCTGACAGCTAGCTTACGCTGGCGAACTACGCAGCATGATCCCCAGTATACTGAGTAGCATTTCCAAGCTGCTGAGAGCATGAGAAATTGCTTAATATTATTGACACTAGCTGTGACAAGTACACTAATCGAGTCCCATCTAAATTAATGGAACAGTGTATGCCAGGCATCCATTCAACACTTTAGTAGGAGATTGAGCAGTAGAGAATGATTCAGTGATTGCAGTCTGCAATACTGTGATAGTCCCATGAAGATATCGAATGTTATTCTGTCGCGTATTTTGACCATGTGACAGCGTTCAAAGTGCTCTATATATATATCTTAGAACTTCCATTAATGGCAGTGCATATACATGCAGCATCAGATATTGCTGCATTTGCACAGAACTTGAGCCCCGCCCTTAACGGAAGTTTACAGATATAGCACTTTGAACACAGTGATAAGATCGAAATACACAATGGAATAATATTCCATTTCTACACAGGACTGGCACACATGTAGGTGAGAGATTATTTTTACTGGCTATCGTAAAGATTCAGGTTGTGGATTAAGTTTACTATTCATATTTCTGTGAATATGGTCTGATCACATGTTGATGCTCATGTGTGGGCTATGTATGATTATAATGAAAAAGTATGCTTGTGAGGCTGTTGCTTGGCTTATGAATGTTTATAGCTAGGGAGAGCCCTCATCCACTAAGCATGGACTTCTGAGTATGTGCATTGTAGAGATATACACTATAGAACTTCCTAGCTATTAAAATCTATACAGTAGAAAACAGAGCACAGTAGAGTTTGAGCCCCGCCCCTTATATTGATAACTTTTAGTGAATATGTTCTGATCACATGTTGATGCTCATGTGTGGGCTATGAACATGCATGTGAGGGCATTGCTCGGCTAGCACTTAGGGAGGGGAGTTGAAGAGATACCTGGCAAGACAATAATAATGATATCATTATAACATTACTCAGACATATTGGACCATTCAAACTGACAGCTAGCTTAGACCGGCAAACTGCCATGACCCATTGATTTTACTACCTAAGCTCAGCTAGGTTTAAAGTATCATTCTAACTATGCTGTTGTTCGCTTCTCCCAGCCTGGTCCTCTTGGTTCTTCTGTTTTGTTTTGTTTCTATTGCTATTCTCTCCATGCATCATTATGTCATTAGCTGTACTACCTAAGGCCAGCCAGTTTTGTATCATTCCCACGATGCATTCAAAAGGAGCTATATGGCTGGATAAACTGAGGCTGACTGAATCTGTATATTTACCAGCCAGGCACAGGCATGCATAGCGGGTGGTACTAATATTGCCTTATGCTTTCTGCAATTGTTTATTTGTGCATCAGTACTTATTACTTACACTGAGTATGTCATAATGTTGCTACTGTCACTATAGCACAGTGGAAGCTACTGGGAGTTTGTAGGCCCAATATAGGTATAGTCCACCAGAGCTAGCCTATAGAACAGATTTGGTCAAATAAAGGGCGCTATATCACTTAGTGCCCTGCTTGTCTACTTTAATAGTGCCCTTATCCTCTTGGGCATGTGCTCCATGGAGATACTGATGATCTCACGAGGATCTTTAGATCTGATGTGAGATCAAAATTCAAGGCTTCATATATTAGACAGTGTATATTCCTCAGCCAAATGTTCAATTCACAGCAAACTTCACTATGCATGTTGAAGCCATCAACATGGCCATTTTCAGTGTTAAATCCTTCAGTGCTAACTCCCCCAACAAAAGCACTGTCTTTGTATGGGTGATGGTCATTACTGAGGTCACATTCCAGACACAAGTGAGGCATGAAGCTAGACGTAGGCTGTTGTGTAGAACCGTCGGATAGTTCTCCCTGCTCGAATTGCTTAGAAGATTGAAAGCAGGATAAAGCTGGCTATACACTGACCTCCAATAAAATTGGATACCATACTTGGCCCTGGATTATCATTAATACTCTCTTCATATTATCCTGCCTCAACTTTTGCAAAACACAGCCTACCAGAAGGACAGGAGGAAGGCGTATGGGGTCATGCTCACCCATTTCTCGGTAAATGCATCTACTGCTCCTGCTTGAGGATTTAGTCTGAGACTGGCAGTTGTACGTTGTGTGGACCTAACTGCAAATAGGTCGGTGTTGAACAGACCCCACTTATTGTCACGTTGATTCTCTGGAAGATCTCTTTGTGGAGCATCCATTCTCTTGAGTCCTTGTACTGTCTTGATTTGTATAGTCAACTATTGTGTTCCGGACCACTGGAATATATTGCACATGGAGTGTGATGTTCTTGTCTATGGAGACACCACTTTCATAGCTTGCCTGCAAGGCCCGACATAGTGTGTACCTCCCTTCTTGTTTAGGACTTTAGGTAGGCAGTGGCTCTCTTGTTATCCATTAACTAATAACAGCACATGAGCCTCTGTGAGTGAACTTGCAAAGCACTGGAGGGCAAATAATGCAGCTTTTAGCTCCAGAAAGGTGATGTGCTCTACACCTTTATGGGCAGTGACAGGGGGCCCCTCTTTGCCCATTGTGCAGGTAGCTATGTTGTGAAGTTGTAATTCCCCCAGTGGTTCCTGCTCAGGATCCTGTTACAGGTCTGCATGTTGGAGGGCTTGGTAATGCAGGGGTGCAGCAAGAATTGCTGGGGCAGTTGATGTCAGGAGGCCAATCAACTGGCATGGGTGAGTTCAGTGCTTGGTGCTGCATTCTTTGGCATTCCTTGCGAAGTGACGGTTACTGAGTCCACCTGGAAGCCTATAGCATTTTAATCACCAGTGTTGATTCCCTGACACATTTTATATTTAGCAGGAAGCCTAGTACTAGTGACTGCAAACGTTTTTCTGTCTTCTGCAGGTGTGTGGTTAGCAAGATGTTGGTGGGGGCTGCTAGGTATATGTTATCTAGTTATTGTACCATCCTCAACCCATCCCAGTCAACTTTCACGACTGTTGGTCTCAGCCCGCAGATTGATATTTGGCCTCCACCTCCCTAAACAGTTTTTTTCATTGCTGAAGGGGCTGTGTCAGCAGTTTTGCCAAATTGGAACAGGAAGGAGGAAGGGCATCGACAATGTTGCTTCCTTCAACTTGAGAGATATAGCTTGAATATCTGTTGATTAGGATGAGGATAGTGCGAATGGTCATGATGACCTCATCTTCTCATCTTTCTTCCTCGTCATTTTTTGTTTACTTAGTCTGGACCATAGGTGCACACACAGCCAGCATGGATGCTTGAATCCCGGTCAACTGCATGTCAGATTTCTTTGGGAACTGCTCTCCCATACAATTAACCAAAACCTGGTCAGCATCTGGAACTTGGGCTGTTGCGTGGTTGGGTTTTGGGAACTGTTTACCCAATTCTCCCTAGAGAGGAGAACACACTGATGAAGTCATTTACGTTCTCCAATGTTTCATCATTGGTGGCCTTCTGGTACGTCTTAGGGTCAACTGCATCCTTCTCTACATCACTATCGATATCCGCCACCTCATAATAATTTAGTTTCTTTGCGAGTGGAGGATTACCATTCCATCCTTGTTAACAGAACTACCAGGCTGCTGTGAATCCAATTGAAGTGATACATATCCAGCTGCTAATTATGAGCTACCTGTCAAACACAGAGAGTGCATCCCATTAATCACAACAAGCAGAAGAGTCAACATGAGTGTTAGCTATGTAGTGAATGACCATCGGGCGTGCATGGAGGCAGCTTGGTCTGGCGTGGAGAATGACCACTCATCCTAGGGACCAGCTTGCATCTGACATAGAGAATGACCGCTGGGCTTGGGGCCAGTTTGGATATTATATGGGAAATGACAAATGGGCCTGGAGCCAGCTTGGGTCTGATATGCATGGAGAATGACCACTGGGCTTGGTGCTGGCTTGGATCTGACATAGGAAATAATCACTGGGCTTGGTGCTGGATTGGGTCTGACATGACCACTGGGCGTGGTGCCGGCTTGGGTCTGACTTACTTTTCTGTTCGTTTCTGCTCACTCAGAACGAAAACTGTTGGGTTTTCTTCTCAAAGGCCACAAACCCTGTCTGGATCAAAGCCTGTGTCTTTACTTGCCAATGCTCTGATAGATAGCACAAGAATAGCAACCGTTTTTGGATAGAGCAAAAAAATGAGGCCAGAGTGCAGGGGCTGCTTGTGTGCATGAGCAGAATATGGATTTAGCATTTGGCTGAGGCCAGTTAGTTACACTGTCACATATGAAGCCTTGCAATGAAGTGGAATTACTAGCAAATGTTAATTGTGATACTGTGGGGTAAGCCTTTATGAGAATTATGAAGCTGAAGGATAGTATTGTTTGCTTTATTGTTGGCAGCGCACTAGTACTTTTATGAGATTCCAGCTTTTGAGCCACTGCTTCATCAAATAAGTCACACTAGCTGTCACAAATACAGTCCTTATTTTCATGCAAGCATAGATATCTAAAGCTTTGGTCCTAGCTTTCTTGTTGCATTGGGGTGAGGGCTCCTGTGTGCCTTTGTCCATGCCCATTTGACACATGTCAGGGATTGAATTAGACAGCAGCTGAAGCATAGGTATGATTCATCCCCTTTTTGATACAGACATGGGATAACCAACCCTAAATGTATTTAATTAGGCGAGTGTGAGCAAGCCCCACACTAGCGTGTTCAATTTCAAGTTTTGTCTGTATGTCCGTCCGTCTGTCCGTACGGTTCGTTGCATACTGCATATCGTTTGTGTATCCAATACAACATTCAAAAATGTTTCATACCACACGCATATCAATATATTGTACTCCACGTGGCCTATACCGCAGTCCTTACCACTATTATGATACCCAATTGATGCTTGATTTGCGAACAAAATTTCCATAGTGTATATTTTGTGAAGAAAAATTGTTCACTCTGTATGCTTATCTGTATACTTACAATACATTCACGGAAATTATACGTAAACAGCCTTTATCAGCACTAGCGTTTGGTTGTACGCCTCTAAAGCAAGTCATGAGTAAGAGAGTTTGTGCAGGAGCAGGTTCTGGCGGGGAGCCAAAGAAAGCCAAACAACTGTTAGTGAGCTCAAGCTCCTCCCAGATCTGCGGTGAGTAGCGAGTATGCCTGTACGAACTAGATTGTAGCAGGAGAGGGAGAGGAGGGCCACTGAGTCTCCCGACACCAGGTTTCAGCAACACCGGCAAAGGAGAGCTGCTACGTCTCCAGGCCACCGGCAAGCCACACTGCGGCAGGAAAGGGAGTGGGATAAAGCTTGGACAGCTAGATCTCATTACCAGAAACATTAAAAGAGGCAGAAAGGAGCGTACCTGTGCCAAACAATCTTCTCACATTTTCCAATTGGATGTGGGTGCTGGTAATCTAGCTATTGCTAGCAGTGTATTATAATACAGTTTGTGCTATTTTGGGTGTGGCCTACATGGCCGGTGACCATTTTAATGAGAGCATAATGTACAGACAATAGGACCTCATAATTTGGGACTTTCCCAAGCTGACCACAATACGGAGGTGACCATTGTATTCAGGTGACCAATAAGACAGGTTCCACCATAATGCCAAACTTTAGAAGCCCATCACCTAAACTTTGTGGAGTTTGTCACCGGGATTGCTAGTCTCAGTGACTTTTACCTTTCAGATGGTGCAGTCCCATGATTCTAGAATACTCCATTAGGAAGCTAGAGCTGCTCAAGCACACATCACTTCCGCCTGCAATATTGACTGCCTTTTTTGGCTTACTCTGGCTCCTAGCACCGAAGGCTTCAAGTCTCTAAACATTCCAAATGAGTTCATAGCCATCCTGATTCTTTACCAACTTAGCCATCCTGACTCTTTACAGACTGTAGTGGCAGTGTCTATAGCCGCCTTCTTTGGCAATATATAGCTGTGCTTCGAAACTTGATGTAAGCTGCATCACCATTGGCTCTTGTCTGTTACCCATTGCAAAATAGTGGATGACACCCAACAAAAAAGAGCTGGAAATGCGAAGAATAGGACTGCTTTTGCTCCTATCAGGTATATATATACTTAGATACGGCAAATTTTTTGAGTAATATTATTTTGAAGTCGCTAAACCCTCTAAAATGCCTATTGGAGGTAATTTTTATGACAGACAGACAGACCAACAGAGAGATAAAGCCAATTGCTTTACCCACCTCTGCATACACAGGGCGGGGTAATAATTACATTTGTGTTTACACAACTACAGGATGCATGCACACAATAGTTTCTTTATTGCTGGTCATGAATTTAAAATTTGCAGAATGTTGGAATTAAAGCCTTCACGTTAAGAGAAGTTTGCTTTGGTGATTGAATCATGTAATTTGTGTGAATACCAGTAGTGCATAGCATGTGTCCATTGTTATATTCGGGCACAGTCTTTAAAAATTCTCATTACTTTCTACAGAATGGGCAACACTGAAGGAAAGGTAATAAATCTACTTCTTTATACTACTGTATTAGTGTTCATCATGAATATCCACTTAACTTATGTAAATTAACCTTCCATTCTGATTTTAATATTAGGAAGTGCATATCTTTATTCTCCCCTTGGTGTGTTAATTTTCTTGCAATATTCTCTTTTATGGCAAACTTCACCTTGTATTGAAAACATGCTAACCTCAGCCGGTAAGTCAAGCTTTTTTATTGTTTGAGTACCTCTCCTTGTCCATCCCATGCTAATTTGTTTGTGACTTTCTCTCCTGTGGCGAACTTCACCATGAAATGAAAACATGCTAAACTCAGGTAAGTCAAACTTTCGTTCTGATTACATGCATATTCGTGTTCATTCTCTCCTTGGTGTGTTAATTTTCCTGCAATGTTCTCTTTTATGGCAAACTTCACCTTGTATTGAAAACATGCTAAACTCAGGGGGTAAGTCAAGCTTTTTTATTGTTTGAGTGCCTCTCCTTGTCCACCTCATGCTAAGTTGTTTGTGACTTTCTCTCCTGTGGCAAACTTCACCATGAAATGAAAAAATGCTAAACTCAGGTAAGTCAAACTGTCATTCTGATTACATGCATATTTGTGATCATTCTCCCCTTCCCTTGATGTGTTAATTTTCCTGCAATATTCTCTTTTATGGCAAACTTCACCTTGTATTGAAAACATGCTAAACTCAGCGGGTAAGTCAAGCTTTTTTATTGTTTGAGTGCCTCTCCTTGTCCACCTCATGCTAAATTGTTTGTGACTTTCTCTCCTGTGGCAAACTTCACCATGAAATGAAAACATGCTAAACTCAGGTAAGTCAAACTTTCATTCTGATTACATGCATATTTGTGTTAATTCTTCCCCTTGGTGTGTTAATTTTCCTGCAATATTCTCTTTTATGGCAAACTTCACCTTGTATTGAAAACATGCTAACCTCAGATGGTAAGTCAAGCTTTTTTATTGTTTGAGTGCCTCTCCTTGTCCACCTCATGCTAATTTGTTTGTGACTTTCTCTCCTGTGGCAAACTTCACCATGAAATGAAAAATGCTAAACTCAGGTAAGTCAAACTTTCATTCTGATTACATGCATATTTGTGATCATTCTCCCCTTGGTGTGTTAATTTTCCTGCAATATTCTCTTTTATGGCAAACTTCACCTTGTATTGAAAACATGCTAAACTCAGTGGGTAAGTCAAGCTTTTTTATTGTTTGAGTGCCTCTCCTTGTCCACCTCATGCTAAGTTGTTTGTGACTTTCTCTCCTGTGGCAAACTTCACCATGAAATGAAAAAATGCTAAACTCAGGTAAGTCAAACTGTCATTCTGATTACATGCATATTTGTGATCATTCTCCCCTTGGTGTGTTAATTTTCCTGCAATATTCTCTTTTATGGCAAACTTCACCTTGTATTGAAAACATGCTAAACTCAGAAAGTAAGTCAAGCTTTTTTATTGTTTGAGTGCCTCTCCTTGTCCACCTCATGCTAATTTGTTTGTGACTTTCTCTCCTGTGGCAAACTTCACCATGAAATGAAAACATGCTAAACTCAGGTAAGTCAAACTTTCATTCTGATTACATGCATATTTGTGTTAATTCTTCCCTTGGTGTGTTAATTTTCCTGCAATATTCTCTTTTATGGCAAACTTCACCTTGTATTGAAAACATGCTAAACTCAGGTGGTAAGTCAAGCTTTTTTATTGTTTGAGTGCCTCTCCTTGTCCACCTCATGCTAATTTGTTTGTGACTTTCTCTCCTGTGGCAAACTTCACCATGAAACGAAAACACGCTAAACTCAGGTAAGTCAAACTTTCATTCTGATTACATGCATATTCATGTTCATTCTCCCCTTGGTGTGTTAATTTTCCTGCAATATTCTCTTTTATGGCAAACTTCACCTTGTATTGAAAACATGCTAAACTCAGGCGGTAAGTCAAGCTTTTTTATTGTTTGAGTGCCTCTCCTTGTCCACCTCATGCTAATTCGTTTATGACTTTCTCTCCTGTGGCAAACTTCACCATGAAACGAAAACATGCTAAACTCAGGTAAGTCAAACTGTCATTCTGATTACATGCATATTTGTGATCATTCTCCCCTTGGTGTGTTAATTTTCCTGCAATATTCTCTTTTATGGCAAACTTCACCTTGTATGAAAAGGTGGTTTGTTCTTTTTAAATGCCTCTCCTTGTTCATCCTGTGTTAATCTGTTTGTGACTTTCTCCTCCTTGGTAAACTTTACAACCTTTCATACTAATTTAAGTGCAGATCAGTGATTCATTTTCCCTTGGTGTCCTGATTATTCTCTTTTATGGCAAACTTCACCTTGTATTGAAAACATGCTAAACTTAGACATGAAGTTAACCTTTCTTATTGTTTGAGTGCCTCTCCTTGTCCACCTCATGCTAAATTTGTTTGTGACTTTCTCTTCAGTAGCAAACTTCACTATGAAATATCAACCTTTCATTCTAATTTAAATGTTAAATGCACATGGGGTTAAATAGCATATAAATGTTATTAATCTCAAATAAATAAGCCATGTTAATATTATGACAGAATAAGCTTCTTTTTCACTGGCATATATCATGCAGTGTTAGAAAATGCAAAGGGATGGCAGCTATAAGTCACAAATTGCCCATAGGGGTGAGTTGAGCATGCAAGTGACTGAGTAGATGAAGTGTGAGATGGAGCTAAGGTGATTTGCATTCACAAAACCATGCAGATTGTATCGCTGTTGATCGCTATATGCAAATGTGTTGCTATCCTATAGTGTGTACACCTTAGCAACAAACACAACATGGGGAAAACGAACAAGGATATGCACTAATATTAAAATGATGTTGACTTATCTGAACTTATCATGTTTTCATTGCATGATAAAGTTTGTCATAGAAGAGAAAGTCACAAACAAATTAATACAAGGTGAACAAAGGAGAGGTCACCATGAGATCGAATTTTTTTTTATAGCATAATAAAGTCGGAGAAATTTCACGGATCAGTACAGATACACAATGTTTGTACAAAGCTTGTAGGGCAGTACTTGTAGGGTAGGCTTGTAGCTTGTAGGACACATTAGATTGAGAGAATGTGTAAGTGAAATCAGAGTACTCGGCAAGTTTATGGTTATTAATACAACCATGAAGAGATCAAGCACTTACAAGTGTTAACTTCTCTGGGTTTAGTATATGTTCTGTATTACAGGAGTATTTAATGGCAAATACTTCTTGTGAATGACCTATTATTTACAGAATATTCATATTTATAGTAGAGCCCTGGCCATGTGTCTTCCTTTAGGAGTTAGGGTGCAAGACCGCATGGTTGCCTTTAACCTTGGTCTAGAGGCATCTTTTTTATCAGCCGGGCATGCACGAAGCGCGCGTCCGGCTGGTATTAAGATTTTCGTGTCTTGACAGTGTGTGTGTGTGTGTGTGTGTGTGTGTGTGTGTGTGTGTGTTCGTCCACAATTATCATGTGCGCTAAGTTACGTCATTCTGTTACTATGCCACTATAATATTATACTATAGCCACGAGTGCAGTGGAAGCTACTGAAAGTTTGCAGTAGGCCAAGATACGTCAGGCTAGATTAGTTTTGTGTTGCCTAGACGGCGAAAGAGTGGTTGATAATTCTGTTTTGGCAAGTTCTGATCGCTAAAGTGGAAGCGTGCTACGAAATTGCTGTGTCAGCACTTTTGCTGGAAGCTAACGAATATGTCTATGACCAGGAAGTCAAGTGATTTCTTGCCCCCAACAATGTTCAACGATGCTACGTTCTCACGTGAATTAATATCGCAAAGGTACCATCACAAAGGACATATCCCCCTAACTGATGAGGAGTCTGTCTAATCCATTCTACATTTAGCTTAGACTGAGCTGTTGCTGAGGGGTATCTGTAAAAGCTGGACTCTGGACTCTGGACTGGACTAGGTCTAGATTTTGTTTTAGTTCTGCCGCCAATAGCTGCTTACAGTTCTGAGATGTTAGTACCTTCAAGGAAATTGACTGCATCCCTGGAGGCTATGACGTCATCCACAATTTCATTCCGCACGTGATAGAATTCTGAATATTTTGGTATACGCGGAAGTTCATTAAGTTGCCACTAGAAATCTTACTGTACCATGTTTTCCAGTGTCCTTTGGTGGCTGAAAACGCTACAGACGCAGACGCAGTGTTGAAAGCCGGTAAGCGGGTACATGAAGACTGATTCTAGCCTTTATCACTTTTCAGTGCTTTTCTATTATAGATTCTTATCTGGAATCTTGCAGTGTTGACATACGTTATGCCTACTTGCTTACAGGTACGATCTACGAAGCTAGTAACAATAGTGGACCAACCGCTAACATTCTTACCTAGAAAAACGGTGGGATGCAGTCAATTTCCCTGAACCATCCCACTGGTACTATTAAACGTTTCAGAACTGTAAGCAGCTATTGGCAGCAGAACTGATCAATATCTAGACCTACCATAGTCCAGTCCATGGTCCAGTCCAGAGTCCAGAGTCCAGCTTTTACAGATACCGATCACAACCTTCACTTGGATGACTTATGTAAAAAACAACAACACCCGGCTGGTTTTTAGATATGAAATATCAGTTCTTGTTATCATTTCAGGCTTTTAGTTCCCTTTTCCTTAGACAAGTGAGCTTTTTTCTAACATTTCTGCTCAACTTTTACATAGCTATTAAATTGTAACGATGCTTCGTACTGATAAAAAAATTGTTTTTCAATAACCTCAATGCTGCCAACAATAAGCAGTTTTGGAAGACTATGAAATACCTACGTAAGGAACAAAGCTCAGTCCCTATTTTGTCTCATGCTGGTTGTACTGCAAACAATGATAAGGACAAGGCAAGCATGCTCAATAATTTCTTTTCACAATGCTTCAACAAAGAACTTCCCCCGCTGACTAGCCATGATTGTCTTGGTTTTACAACACCTGATTGAATGCCCTGAGAGTGTTTTGTGTAGTGAGGAAGAAGTTGCACAACTCCTGCAGTCTATTGATGTCTCGAAATCAAATGGCCCAGATAAAATCTCTGGTAGAATGCTAAAGGATACGGCACTTAGTATTGCACCCTCCATTACCAAGCTGTTTAATTTGTCTATAAAACTGGGTTGTGTTCCCCAAACTTGGAAACTGTCTAACGTAGTTCCAATACCAAAGTCAGGTGATCACACAAGCCCAACCAATTACAGGCCCATTTCTCTACTATCTGTCCTGAGTAAGGTATTGGAGCGGCACATATACAACCAAATCGCTGCTCACCTCGAAACCCACCATCCCCTATCAAACTTCCAGTGGGGTTTTCGGCCAGGCAGATCTACAGTTACTGCATTACTGGAAACTACACACAGTTGGTTTCAGTGTTTGGAAGCTGGAAGGGAAGTAACAGCCGTGTTCTTTGACCTCAAAAAGGCGTTTGATTCTGTCCCCCATCGTGCTTTGCTAGATAAGTTGAAAAGCCTGCAACTGAATGACCATATCCTAAAATGGGTTTGTGACTATCTAAAGGACAGAAAACAAAGGGTGGTGGTGAATGGTGAAATATCCGAAACCTTGCCTGTATTATCAGGTGTGCCCCAAGGTTCAGTAATTGGCCCCCTCTTGTTCCTTATCTACATTGATGATGTATTGAGAGTTCCGCTTTCTGAAGGCAGCCGCCTAACTGTGTATGCTGATGACATGCTATTGTACAAACCCATATCCTGTCAGGAAGATTTCGCAGCACTGCAGAACGATATTGACAAACTTGAGTTTTGGACTACAACTAACCAGCTGCAGTTTAACACATCCAAGTGTAAATATATGGTTGTCTCACGGAAAAGAGCTGGAATTCTACCTCCACCTCTAACTCTCCAGGGCCAACTACTCCAACAGGTTGACCATTTCAAGTATCTAGGGCTCTTACTATCATCCGACCTGTCTTGGTCTTCACATGTCGAGAACATATGCAACAAAGCAAGGAAACTGTTAGGGCTGCTGTATAGGCAGTACTACCAACTAGCTGAGCCACACCTTGCTCCAACTGTATCTGTCCCTTATTCGCCCACACCTTGAATATGCCAGCCCCGTATGGAACCCTTACTTGCGAAAAAACATAGCCACTCTGGAGAATGTCCAAAAATTTGCCCTCAAGATGTGTTCCAAACAGTGGGATCAGGGATATGCCCAGCTGTTAGAGATGTTTGCGGTTCCTGCACTCTCAGACCGCAGACTCTATTTAGACCTGTGCACAGTGTTCAAAATTGCAGTGGCGTAGGAGCCGTAGCGGCCGTAGCGGCTTTGGCCGCTACACTTTTCGCCTAAATATTAATTATTCATAAGCTGCAACCCCACCAATCCTTCAAGAGAGAAGAAGACAGTTGTTAAGCGCTGTTTCCAGCCCTCATGGTTCGCGAAATGGCCATGGCTAACCGTATACATTATGTAGAAGAGCAAGACGTCGTGCTGTGCTTCACGTACGCTCGTGCCCTTTTAAATTTTGGCTAGACGTCAGGTTGCGCGCTCGGCGCTACAGCCGCGTATAAGAGCGGCAGGCGAGCGTGGTTGAGCGATACAATAACTTGAGTGATGAATATCATGCAGTAGTGTCTTCAGTAAGCGCTGTGGCGGGAGAGCTGAAAACCAGCGAGAACGCTTCCTGGATGGTATAAAAAACTATATCCAAAAAAATTTCCGCGCAAAGGCTGCTTCGCAGCCCTTTGGCCTCCCCACTTGCAAACTGCTTCCTACGCGCCTGAATTGTACATGGTTACTTTTATTTTCCTCCTGATGTATTCTGTGAACATACAGGCAGATCTCACCATGCAGACAGGCCTTACTTGTTTCACCGTCCATTTGCTCACACAAACTATTTTTACAATTCTTTTGCTTTGCGTACAATTCCTACCTGGAATATCTTATCCACCACATTAGTCACTAATCCTTCTATATCACATTATAAGTCAGGTCTACGGATGCATATTCTATATTAGCAATTGCTATGTATGTGTCCTTTGCATATGGCATAAACATTTCATAGAAAAAAAAAAAGAAAAAAAATTCTATGGTAGAACCTTGAGTCTTTGGTTGCTTAAGGCTGCAGCAGAGAAATAGCTACCTTCCTGGAAATGGTCAATGCGGTTAGGCAGCAAAATAGCATATTTTTTTTCCCTTTAACTTTAAGGTTCTCATAATTTTTTTCAAGCGCAGTAGGCTGCATCACAGCTTTCATTGCAGGAAAAGCTGTCAAACAAGCTAGGTTGGAATGAATGCCATACAATGGTCTTGTTACCGAACGATCGCTTGGGAAAGCCTTCAAATTAAAGGTCTTGGAACCATATTGGAATGAGTCTGGTGAGGGCCATCGACATCCATCGCCGCTGATTTTGCCATAATGCGAGGTCATTAATAGTCACTGATGTGTCGATGTGTGCACGGCTGGCTGCGCGAGATACACATTACTGTAATTCCTTTTGAAAGACTAAAAAGTGGTCCAGACAAATCGGACCGGTTCTGACAGCCCTGTAATTGTACTGTGACAATTGCAGGAAGTCTGTGTGCGGTGGCGGATGAGAAATAGGATATTTTCTGGCTGACAGCCTAACATGAGGAGATTACTTCATATAGGCTTCTGCGTGAAGTGAGTGGCGATGGTCAAGGTAGGGGAAGAGCTGAGCTGAGCTGGTGGGTGTAACGTCATAAGTGCTATCATTCGGACTGCTCTAACCTACGGTGACGTTATTAGAATCTGAGGACTACAGTAGTACGTGTGGAGGATGCACCCATCTCTTTTCCGTTCTGATAGCTCCAGAGAGCATTAATGCTTTGAGAGAGGATCTTGCAAAGCATTGCATTTGGAGCTCAGACAAATAATAGAGATGGAAAAGAACATCCTACACAGTATACTGTAGTCCTGCACATTCTATATGAGGATCACCGTCGGTTAGAGCCAGCTCCGACCCCTGATCAGCAGTATGAGGTCACACCCACCAGCTCAGCTCAGCTCTTCCCCTACCTCAATCGCTGAGTTCACGCAGAAGCCTATGAATAATCTCGCAGTACAGTGTGTATTACAGAAACCCTGTCTCCTTCTTTAAGGTGAAGATCCTGGAGAGTAGCTTGCAACTTACCATTGATTCTGGATGGTTATGGTGCTTTCTTATAGAATTGCATCCCCTATGCCACATATGCTGTTTTGTGGACCACTGTTGTGATGGGGGTGCTCCTGAAACTTGAGGGAGACCAGGGGGAGAATGCAGTATAGACCCAGTGGAGAATGGGAGGAAATCTCTGGCTGGTGTGAAGATATCAATGTCCTCCTGGAATTGTCATGGATTGTCCACTGGTAGCTATGCCTTATCTGAATTCCATCATTGAGGAAGGTTTGAAGGTCATTGTCTTTTGTGAGCACTGGCTTTGGCTGTATGATTTACACAAGCTAAATGAGATTAGGAGTATGAAGCAGTGGGGAAGTCGGATAGCAGGTTGACGGAGGATAGAGAGGGGAGTAGGAGTTGTGGGTGAATCGGTATCCTATAGCACCGTAGCATTGCTGCTACTCCAATTTCTGGAATCACTTCAGAGCATGTTTGTGGCATCAGATTTTCTGTGAATGATGGAGATGGTTCTGTGGTATCTGTGATTGGTGTATATCTGCCATATCTTTACCACGGAGTGGACTGCTATAGAGAGCATTTGGTTGAGCTTGAGCGTGTGTTTAGCAAGTCTGAGCTGCTTGGTCCGGAGTGAAGGTGGATGGTGTGTTGTCGGAAAGATTTGTGGTGGACAGGGGTGCTCTTTGGCCGCGGTTATTAATATTCATAACTTCTACGTCACGCGATGCTAATTATCAATTATTGCCAACGTTTCCTAGCTCGAACTCTTGTATGGCTGCAGGCCGTTTTACTCGGTAAGCGGCGACATGTAAGGCTAGCAGTCAGTCTGGCTGTATCAGTTAGTGTGTTAAGGGCGTGATTGTGTCGTCACTATCGCACTGAAGCGCTAACCTTGGTAGTCTCCCAGTTCGTGTACCGTTGATGTCTGCCCTCTATTTGGTGAGTTACCTGTGTTGATAACTAGTGTATTGACCCCTACGGCCTATACATGCGGTTTGAAGCCTGCCTCACTCCATTCCTGGTAGTAAAAAGCTTACCTGTGCTGCCAATGTAAAAACAGCTGGACAGAAAGTAGCGCTTAGAATACTTTCGATCGGGAGATCGATTGCTAAAGTCCGTAGGGTCGTCCCCCTTACCGGTGTGGCCGTTACTAAATTGGCAGGGTCTGCCTCACTTCAGTTCGTGCGTCATACTGCAGTAGGCGTATATATACGCCGTTAAGCGTTCGCGCTACGCGGAAGTCATTAACAGGCGTATAAATACGCCTATCGCGCTCAAAGAGGATTGGCCAGCACTTTTTCTTCTGGTGATGGACCCTCTTTTGAGGCAGTTGCAGGCATCTGGGTTGGGCCTCACAGTCAATAGGTTCTATGCAGGAGGCTTCCTGCATACTGATGACATTAGAACTCTGGCAATGAGTGAGGAGTCTCTGCAGCAGCAGGTAGCACTGGTGAATGCTTTTGTGATGCTTGAAGATTAAACCTGAGCAAATGTGAGAATGTGTTGTTCTCTAGAGATCGGAGCACTGCTTTGCCTATCTATGAAGTCGATGGGTGCATTCTTCCGGAGGGGGATGTGGGAAAGTGTTTGGGTTACTGGTGGAGGGGAGACCTATTGGCAACGAAGTGTGTCATAGAGAACAGCTTAAAGCCCACTGTGCCCTTTTCCACTATGGGAGTATTGGTGTGTTTCAGGGTGATATTAGTCCCTTTTCATCCAGGTCAATGCTGGACACATGTGTCATGCCAGTGTTACTGTTAGAGAGGTTGGATGCTTTTCAGGGGGATCTGGCTAAAAGGATACTTATTAATAAGTTGCCAATTATTAATAAGACATCACTCCAACACTGGTGCCATCACAGCTACAATGAGGAGTAGATTGTTGGTGAATTAAGTTGGATTTCTCAAGCGGGTGGTAGAGTGAGACTGTAGTCTGAGTGCACGAGCTGTGAGGCAAGTCATATCGATATCAGTTGGGCTAAATTGTGGGATGCAATGCTGGATCTAGGGAGGATGGGGCTTAAGGGGTCTACAGTTTCTGAGCGGAATTATGAGTCACCACGGGAGGGGAAGCCGGCCTTGTCAGTTGTGTGACACAACTCCTCTTACATTATCCGTGCCAGATCGCGTCCTATGGAGAGTAGCTGTCTGTAGAACCAGGACTGAACTATAATAAGTTACTACATTTACTCGAAGGTTTTTATGCGTACAATTGTGCTCATTTGGGCTGTATTGATCAACTTTGACCTTGATTTTGTGGTACAGTGAGCACACACAATACTAGTCTCACTCACTAAAATTTCATGACGAGAGTAAAGCAATTGCTTCTGGTATAACCTCCATTACATTGTAAGTGAAACAGCAAGTGTCCACCTGACAGTGCGAGTGAATCACTGCCGTTTCTTTGAGTGCGCTATTGTGTGAGCACGCTATGGTGTAAGTGCAGTACCCGGTAGATAATGCCGCTTCCTCACATTTGAATCATTATAATCGCTTCAGTCATTATTGTGTTAGCCTTGCTGAAGAGAGAAACAAAATCAAAAGGTGGACAATTTACCAATTTGGTGACTTGCTAATGTGGTATTTTAGCGGTGCTCTTCAGTGATGGTAATAGTCTTGTTACTTATGACAATGACTGGTAGCCACGGCTCATATATTTTCATGCCTACACCTAATGCAGACCTTTGAAAACACTAGGGTAAATTCATTCAGTAGCTTTGTGTAGGATTAGTCGTAGTTGCTATAGGCCCCCCCCCCGAACCCGGCTGATTGCATTCCTAAGCGTGATGCACACATGTATATATACACTAGCTCAGAAGTGAAACACCACTCTCAAGATTTTTGCCTCGCTACGCTCAGCAATTAGTTTGTACACATTTATTGGGGCAGACACATCCATTTGTGGATTGATGTTTGGATAGTCATCCACATCTGGATGTTTCATTAAGAACAGGTGCTGATCATATTGACTCCACCTCTTGACTCAACAAGGGGTGCACTGATGTGATCAGTCTGGGCAATGGTGGAGCTCTACTGGGCTTCCACCCAAGAGTAATACCAACACCTTGCATTCAACAATTGTATGTAGCTATGCCTGGTTGAGTAGACCTCAAGCCAACACTAGTACATGGATGTGTCAATGGATGAGTTAGTTAGATAACAAGACTGTGTCTATCTCATGGTGTGTAGCAGTAATCTGAACTATGCACATGAAATTTGCGAGAATGCATCAACCATGTACACTTCTGAGAGAAGAGTTTTGATTACCTTTATGTACACAGTGTGATTCACTAATTAATTCATGAAGCAGAATGGGTGGAGTTTCAGTAGGTGATAGTTTTGCATAAGCAGCAAAGGTTATGGTGTTGGTTAGGGTGGCTGAGCTATGCATTTGACGTGTGCTGAGACTGAGCTAAGTATCTATTGCATGCTATCACCACATGTGAATACTATCCACAAGAGTAACAGAAGATATTCATGACAACTGAAGACTGGCCTCCAGAAAGGTAGCTAAAGCTCTCTTTTCACAACACATTTCTAAGTCTCACCATGGCTGATAAGAAAGGATGAAAAGACAGGCTCTTGAACTCAAGCTGACATCAGTCAACCGTGCTGTCTACATGTATCTTTCATCAATCATCCATGTATTAAACCTACACCATCAACACACTACAAACCTTGGAATTGTAGCCAGCCTCTCCTACTAAAATTATCTTTTTTAGATCTTTGTTCCTGCCCCAAAAGTCGAGGATCCCATCCACGTACTTAGCAAGAGATACCATTCTTTACTGGAAATAGCTTATGTGGCTTACCTCCAGGGACCGGAGATACATTCCTGAGCATCGAATATAATGGGTTAACAGCTGCCTCCTAATAAGAGTCTTAACAGAAGTTGCTGCTTAATTACTGCAGCTACTCTGACCTTACACATGCACATACGCGCACAGTGGTTATTGCTTTCTAATAGCATAACTTTGTTAGAGGGGACAGTTAGATAAGATGCAGTTACCAGTAGAGAACACTGCAGAGCCAAATACAGAAATTGTGCATGCTAGGGTTGTGTAGGATAGACTACACCCAGGAGTAGGTTATGCACTCATATAACCTCCAAGTGTGTGTTTAACCCAAGGAGGTTATGTGCATAACCTACAAGTGAGTGGAGTCTATCTGACTTATACTACTTTCCTTGGTCAGCGTAAAGCAACAAGCTTTGGAACTGCGTAGCAACAGTTTGTCTTCAGGCCAAGAGTAGGTTATGTCACTATATAACCTACTGAATTCAACCAATGCAATAAATGATGTAATTTAGTGTAATATAAGCTAATTATACTTGGACTACTTAAACCTTTAGCAAGATGACCATAAACGGCACTACGACGAGGCCTTGAAGTTGGGAGAAGTTCTCGTAGCATATGGTCGTGTGATGTTCATTGGTCCTGGAGGAGTCGGAAAGAGCAGCCTTCTTCGTGGACTCATGAACTTACCGTTGCCACGTGAGGCCGAGAGTACGATCTTTGCTGACACCATGAAACTGAAACCAATGTGGGTCCAAGCGGGGACCTCTGGCAGGAGCTTTTGGTCAAAGGTGACTGAAGATGATGAATTCCGAGAGCTGGCTGGACTGATTCGAGTAGTAGCCCAGCTGAAAACAAGTCCAAGCATTCGAAGTCGCATTGCCTCCTTACTGCCATCAATGGCTGCAGCAGTTGCTGTAAAACTGTTTCAGCCAGGTACATCATCTGTCAAAGATCAGAAGGAAGTTGACCCTGAGTACCGAAAGCGTATTACCGAAGTAGCACAAGAGATCCTATCTCGAGCGTATCGCTTAGCAGAAAGCAGCTCGGAGATCATTGCTCCAATGTCTGAAGTGTTCCTGCATGTTTGGGATTGTGGAGGGCAACCCATCTACCTTGATGCGTTATCTGCTTTCTTGACATCTCGAACGATGTACCTTCTACTGTTTGATGCTCGACAGAATCTGCAAAGCAACTGCACAGCAGTTTGCTACAGACGGGGAGAAGTGGTATCAAGATTGGATCATGGTATGACAACGTTGCAGTTGCTTCTTCAGTGGATGGCCTCCATTCATGCCACTCTCCACCATCCCTTGGGTACTCCAGAGGGCCAAAGGGTCAGAGGGGCAAAGGGACAGGGAGACGGAGGGACAGGTGTCCAATCAGAATCCCAGTTTGTCCATCCCGAATTCCCTCGCATTCTCCCAGTCGGCACTCATGGTGATGATCATGATGTAGCAGAGCGAAAGGAAGAAATCCTCGGAGAATTAGCATCCCACTGCAGCAAAAATCCATTCTCACAGCTACTTCGCCCAGCTATCATTGTCAACAATACAACTGCAGGTGGGGGTGAAAATGAAGATAAGGCCATCAACGACATCCGAGAAGAAGTTCTCAAGTTCACTAAATCAAGCCTAGTGGTACCCACTCCTGTCGCATGGGTACTGTTTCGGAAGGTTTTCCAGAAGGCCACTCGAAGTCAACCTGTTGTTACCTATGATGAAGCAGTTGCAATTGGAGAAGCCTGTACCATCCCAAATGATGTTATTCCAAGTGTTCTGCACTTCTACCATGAGCTTGGTGTCTTCCTCCATTACACCTCAATTGAGAAGCTTCGAGAAATCATCATTACAGATCCTCAATGGCTCATAAATCAATTCGGAAAGTTGCTAATGCTCGAAGGATTTGAAGAAAGTGGCCTAAACGATCACTTTTGGAGTCTGCTTCGTACGAAGGGGATTCTAGTCCAGCCTTTGTATGAGGAGGTGTGGAGGGGATGTGAAGTACCTGCCCAGGCTCTCGTTGATCTGCTGGAGACGTTTCGTATTGCTGCTCAAATCAGCACTAAGTCTCAAATTCATCACTACCCAGGCAAGGAATACTTTGTTCCTTGCATGCTTCCTGCGCAGCAGCAGCAAGTACCCACGGGCAGAGCACATCCGTGTGTTAAACGGGCTGCTCCCTTGTATCTCACATTCAGCACCCATTATGTCCCACCTGGTTTCTTTACCCGACTAGCATCAGCACTGTCTAAAGATCAGATGTGCAGTGTGGTTTTTGATCGGGGTATCTTTCGAAACCAAATCACGTTTGCCTATGGTAGTGAAGAGAGTGGTAGAATTGATGAGATCTCTATAACCGAGCATCCAGTCAGCATTCAAATCGATATCGTTCGCATATTATATCGTGGATCAACCAACAGTCCAATGTTTGGACACACGTGCCGCAAAGCTCTCAAGCTCATTCAGACATGCTCTTTAGATGTCCATTGCTGGTTCACTTCAATTCGTATAGATGCAGCTTTCAAATGCATGCAATGCAAGGATTCGACAGAGCATTTCATCTGCATTCCAGGTGGTGCTACCACCTTAACCCGTTTCCGTTGCAACAAAAATAACCTGTATGAAGCCAGCCATGAGGAGCAATACTGGTTGAAGATTCCTCAGCAGGTATGCTGTTTAAATAGTGATTTCTAATGTGCAGAATGATTGATTCCGAATCGGTATAAAATAATTGTATAGTTGTATTAGTGTACCAGATCATCCAGCTAACATAAAAGTGTCTTGTGGGCTTGCTGTGATACATATACACTTTCGCTGGAGAAACATTAAACAGCACTATATAAATAAAATCAAAAGTCTTTATTAGGCACATTTGGCAACTTACAGTTACTGGCTGCTGTGTGTGTGGTCTTTCCGGAAGGAGGGATTTTACCAGTCAGGTGCTCTGACGACACATGCACAGTGGCTAGTGGTTTTGGCAGTCCAGATGATTGGTCGTGGTCACTACCAGTAGTGTATATATGCAAGTAGTTCTGACTACTCTGTACCATATACGAACTAGTTGCAGTTGCTGGTAGAGTGCGGTAGGCAACTGATGAGTCCTACCACCATAGAAATAAGGGGCAGAAGGCCGGCCTATTAGCTGTCTGGTCTGCCTTACAGGTGGAATTGGAGAACGTTCTGCTTACAGGCATTTAGAGTGTACAGCCAATATTATCTTTTGCATACACTGAATTAGGGCTCTCGTGGCCTGGGACTTGCTAAAGTAAGTAGCATGTTTACACTGTTCTACTGGTCATTTTATCAATAGGGGCCCGCTGTTGATATTCCTGTATCAAAGGAAGAGTTGGATTTCATTGCTGAAGCTGTCATAGCACACCAGAAAGTAGAGGAGCTAGCAAAAATCCTTGAAGTTTTCCCGCAGATACAGTCAGAAGAAGTAACAGATGCAAAAGAGATGCTTCATTACTGGATTGATTACAAGCCGAGTGGTACTCACCTACGCTCCCACCTAGCTCAGTATTTGAGAGTCATTGGACTACAGCCAACAGCAAGCAGGTAACCTATTGTTACACTTGCCTCATTCCCAGACCTTATTTTATGAGGCTACAGTTACCCTATATATGCAGTGATACATGTGAACATCTAGATTCTTTATCTCTATTTTGTAACAGATTCGAACGTGGACGAAAGCTAACAAGTGAACACACATCTCACTCCCAACACAACCCTACTACAGTAAGGTGTATTATGATAGCTATTCATAATGCCCAGCCACTCCAACTAAGAACTTTGAGGAACAACATCTACTATAACCTACAGTTATTGTATTATTCTTTTCTGCTGTTTGAATTTCCATTTTTGGGGTGGTATTTGATCACCTGCTGTAGTAGCTATACTAATTGTAGCACTGATACCGTGAAAAGATTAGAACAGTGGAATAGTAATTTAAAAATAAAGTGGGTGTTTCAGAGAAAGTTTTGGAAAACATGAGTATAAACTAAACTCACCGGAGTATGATTGTTCATTAAATGTTTCACTATTCCCTGATTTGTAGCCACTGAATGACACAGAGTTGATAGTGTGTGCCCGCAATATTGAAGATGTTTCTTTCCTTGCCACTGTCCTTGGAGCGGATGATGAACATCTTCAAACCATCAAGTCAAAGCACAAGAGTCCTCAGGGACAGGCTGTCCAGCTACTAAAGCATTGGCACTCAACCCACCAGACAGCAGGCAATAGGGAGGAGCTTACACAACTCCTTCAAGCTGCTGGATTTTCTGATGCAGCTAGAATGTAAGCAGCTATGGTTTGTTATCGTTACTTCTGTGGAGATTGTTATACAAAGGTGATTACTAAAGCAAGGCAAAAAATCAGTAATCTATCTCTAGCATTTCACTTAGATTTCCACTCTCTTTTAAAGATGCCCACAGTATGATCTGAGTCTAGGTTGTCAGTATTAAAGTATAGAATCCACCACTAGTTGCAGCTGTCGATAGTGCTGTGCGTCATGCTCTTCCTCTGTTCTGCAGTCTTAGCATTTCGCCTTTCCCATTGGCATTGTAACCAAAACTCACTTGCTACAGTCGTCTGCACGTCTCTTTTCTGCTCTTTGCTGCTCATTGTGATGTTTTCTCACTCTGGCACTCTATTTCTATGTTGAATGAATTCGTCGCAGCAAGCCAGCTTGCCATACTGTTCTCATTCCAGGGTTCATCACAGTGCTGTGTAGTATATTGTATGCTGTATGTAATGACGTGACTTGGCACACGGGTCAGACGCACAAACACAGGAAAAGTAATCTTAAGAACCAGCTGAGTGTGTGCTTCGCATGTGCCCAGCTAGTAAAAATCATTTTCACTTTAATATTATGTATGCACATGATGCTAGTGACTTGCATGATCTACAGGAATATTTTGTAATCTCAACTAGATGCCTGGAACTTATGACCATCCTATATTACTTTTTCTTATATGTGCAGTCTCAAAACATCGGGTAAACCTTCTTTACGAGACCTACTCCTACATGTTAAAGTCACTGAGTGGTACCACCTGGGTGTGGAACTAGATATTGAATACCATATATTGCAAGATATCCAAGCTGATACAAGAGGAGATTGCAATGCGAGTCGGCAGCAGATGTTTGAGAAATGGCTCAGGAGTTCAAACACTCCAACATGGAGAGTTATAATAGAGGCACTCAATGCGATTGGAGAGCAGACTGTAGCTAAAGAGCTACAAGACAAGTTTTGTAACATACTAAGCATGTAACATATGCTGCACGTTATATTGTAGAGCTGACTTGTTCTGAAATGCAGGCATTGTGTGTACTCAGAAATAACCTACCATGTGTGTATTCAAAAATAACATGATGTTATTCGTATAAACCAACTGACCTAAAAGTAATATAATATTGATTTATGAGCTGATTTTTTCTGTACCGTGATTGTTGTTATAAGTTCTCTTTCAACTATACATAGATATATAGACGTGATTCTTTCTATACTGTCATTATATACAAACCATGCAACTGTATGCACCCGAAAGTAAAATATGATAGCTTGAGCTGATTCTCTCTGTGATGCACATGTGATTTTTGCTATAAGTACTGAATGTATGTATTTATGTAATGCACTATCAATATTGTATGACATTAGTCATCAATTGTTATTGTTGTCAGTAATGTAGTTGTTTTGCTGTGAGACTAGACTGCTGATTTAAATGGTACTAATGGAAAGGTTTACGTTTTACCATGCGGTCATTGTGAGATACAGCTCTGAACACAAATACTCTACTGCACTCCATGTACAGATATACATCAGGACATAATATTAACAAGAATTACCACAATTATTGCACAAGTCAATATTATTTATAAGTGACAAATACGGATAACCCTGCAGTGCCCTGGGATAGTTCTATATTGGTAGTCTGGTGCTAGCCTTAAGGAGGATGGGCGGGGTAGAGGAACTTGGGCTGGTCTAGTTGTGCTATCGTGTGAGGACCTCGGGTGGGAGACTGTGAGTGGGCTTAGATAACCCTGCAGTGTCCTGGGATAGTCCTGTATACGTACCAGTAGTCTGGTACTAGCCATAAGGAGGGGGGGGAGGCAGAAAGAGGAGGGGAGAAAGAAGGGGCGGGGCGAGAGAGTGGGGTATTGGGGACAAAGAAAAGGGGGGAAGGAAGAGAGCAGAATTTGAAACTATTTGAATCTCCAGTACAAAGCCTGGCTGCCTCCTATGTAGGGCAGCAGAGAAATAATCAAAGTACAATAGTGCAACTGTACACAGGTTATTTCTTCTTTCCAAGGCAAAAAATGAATATGTATGAAGGGATGGCCATGTATACAGTATGTGACTTTCAGTCACCCAATGTGATGAGGATTAGAAGAGCTAGGCTGCTAAAGTCTAGATATAAAATTATGTGGATGTGTACATGTCCTATGCAATTGTTTGCATGGAGGGGCACAGTAGTTAATAATTCATGTTTAGGAGTTTTGTGATGGACCCCAGTCCATCCTTTGAACATTGAACTCTGCTTTGTCTCTTTGTCTGTTGTTGCATTGACTTTGTTTATTGTGTGCTTTTGTTATGTTTCTCTATTTAATGTCTTGTATTCTGTGTTGTTGGGGAGTTGTTAAAGGGTTGTTAAAGAGTTATTATAGAGTTGTTATTCTCGTCCTCGAATTTGTCGTCGTCGGTCCATTACAAGTTTACATGACCTAGGTATTGCTTCATGCTACATATATAACCATTGTGAGTGTCCTTAGTGGTCATCTGTTATGAACTTTGAAAACGACCTTGGAGGGGTGGTCATCCTCAGTGTTCAGTTGAATGTGACCTGATCTGACCAGTCTCTTGTGGCAGACCAGTCTGTTGTTGCAGTATAGAGACAGCAAAGGCAAAGAAGTTTTTTTTGTTATTGTGGTTAATTTTTATTTTTGGCTAGCTATAGGGATTATTGCATACTGGTTAGGATCATGAGTAGGTTGTTGTGTCTCTATCTCTCTGCACACACTCTCTGGCGAGTGGCAGCCGGCAGCAGGTGTAACATTAGCAACCACTAACTTGTTTAACCAGAAGGACCTGTCATAGCTGCTATGTCATAATTAGCAATAACTGTATTGTATAAATAAGCTAGCTATTAAACTTTGAGGAAGTCAACTTTTTTGCACAGGTCGTGACACCTCATGCACAAAAGACAGAATATCATACATTTGCTAAAGTTAATTATTTATTCAGAACATATTACAGACTTCATGCCATTGGAAAGAACACACTTTGCTATATTAATCAACTTGAGGGTTTATATGCGAGCATTCATACTGAACCTCAGTAGGGTTCAAATGACTTGCTCTTGGTGTTCATGTATGACATGATTGAAAGCTATCGTCCTTCAGCTGGTTACAATGAGTTGTTATTGTTCATTTGCCAAATAACATTAATAATCTCTATGACATTGTAGTACAATCATAATCATGATTGTAAAAAATAAGTGAATCTGCATCAATAAATACAATATTTGTGAAAAAAGACTTCTGAATACGCACTCCTGTACTCCAAACTCAATCACACAGTGCAGCATTTGGTAGTGCACCTATGGCTAGAGCTACTGAGCCTTTTTCTTCTTATGACCATTAGCCCGAATCTCACTAGGCCTGTCACTGCTTGGGAGTGCCCTCCACTTGAGGGTGAAGAGGATAAGGAGGATGAGGTTGGTCATGTGCACACCCATGCACAACAGACAGATCTTGTGCAGCACAAAGACCAGCAGGTAGAGCAGGTAGACAGAGGCGAGGCAGGAGATGAAGCAGAGGAATAGGGAGAGGAGGAGCAAGGGCTTGGAGTAGGAGGAGGCCACACCTGGGGGTGTGTGTGTGTGTGTGTGTGTGTGTGCGTGTGCGTGTGTGTGTGTGTGCGTGTGTGTACAGATTCAACCCGAACATTAATCAGTTTGTGTATTATGATGGCCTCACAGAGCCACTCCCCTTCTTTGTTCTTTTAGCGGGTCTAACAAACTAGAGTATAGTCTCATGCCCAGATCTCTAGTCGCCCACTGGTCTAGAGACAATAGAACATGCCGCACGGCCCTATGACGTGGATGTCCGATATGTGGGATGACCAATCAGAATGAAGCTAGAAAAATAATAACCTCGTGCAGTAGTATAGTACATGGCTAATGCCAGCGATTGCTTGCTTGCAGTGACTGAGATTGTCATTTTCAAGAAGTACCATTGACGGGTTGGTTGCAGAAGCAGCTCAGAACCTCTGCTACAGCAGAACAGCAGAGAACCACAATAGCTAGTACTATCCATGTGGTCATTTACAATTACTGTGCTACGTCTTTTTGGTCATGCCCCTCAAGGGTTGGGTAGTGTGCTCTATTATCCCTAGACTGTTGATCGGCAGCAGGCAAGTACAGGTCTGGGCACAAGACTAGCTGGAGAATTATCTCACTACTGATAACAGTTTGTGGTGCAATATTAACCTATAATAGTATGGTACCGGGTATACTAGGTAGTGGAACTACCGGTATAAGCTGATTAAAAAGAGATTACAGGGACTAACCACTCTGTGCAAAGTTCATCCTTATCTGAATACTTAGAAAGCTTATGATAGTGAAAACCTGGGAGAGTAAATTCTTGCTTTTACCAGTTTAATATCCATCATCTTCTCCAAAAGACAAACCACACCCTCAAATAGTGTCACACAGCTTCCAGCCTCATTCCTAGCTCCCACCATGCAAAACAACCTTCTCATGTGGCATCTGAAGTCAATGTTTATCACTTACCAAAGTTATACATACTGTGACAGTGGCCCTTGTGCATTTCTGCTCACCTAGTATCAGTAGCAATGGGAAGAAGACGATCCCGAAGTAGGAGTTAGGGATGTTCAGGAAATGATCTTTTCCGAGGATGGCTCCAACCAGTCCCATCCCTGCGCTGTGGCTGTAGGGTAGGGAGTAGTGTCTCAGTATTCCACACAGCAATCAAGCTAGTGCAGGAATATCAAAACACTTTATTCATCACAATAATAATTAGGGGTAGTCTATAACTGGGGTGTGTTAAAAAGTGAGCTTTATTAGTACGATATTTCTTGAGAATGCACAGACTGGCAAAGGTAAGGCTGCTACTAACAAGTGAAACTTTAAAATGTCCATACACTGCTTGACCAATGCAGAACTTAATAATAACTTAATAATAAGATAATTTCCGACTACTATCCACTTGGTATTGGTGCTATATAACGTGTATATGGGTAGCCAACGATGCACTAAAATGCGGATGTGCATGTGACGTCACATCTCTGCATTGTAACCGTGTCACTTTCCATTCTCACTCGTGTTGTCTACCATTCGAGGGTGATAAAAAGAAACTAGAATGCACTGCTAGAGCAATGCAGAATTATTTCCAGCTACCATGTACTTGGTATGGGTAGCCAATGATGTACTATAACGCATGCATGCATGCAATGGCCTGAGGGGCTGTGCATCTAACGTCACAAACTACAACAGCAGGTTCTACAGTGATCTTGGAAACGCAAGCAGCTTGAAACATACAGTTTTAGTATATCAACTGTCACTGTGAACCAGCCTTCAGGCTTAAAAAATTGAGCAAATCTGCCATCTACAGCATGAGCACAAAATAATTCCCGGTTGCTAGGTGCAGCTGACGTCAGTGCACATCCTCTATTGATGGGCCATAGCTCCAAAGGCTGAGTTACCTGATACCTAATGAAGGGGTGTGGCATCGCGTCCAACCGTGGATTATAGAGCGCGCTCTATAATCCATGGTCCAACTTACTCAGATGTATGATGTGAAATGTAAATGAAAATCACACCATTCTACTCTCTTTATCTGGAGCACTGTACACCCCAAAAGCTATGATACATAATGAAGGGATGTGGCATCATGATCAATTCCCTTTAACTTACTCAGACGTAAGCACTTGGGAACATGCTATGGTCTCGTCCATGTCACAGTGAGCACGGTAGTCCGTGTCTCGGTGCTTTGAGATCTCAACATGGATGGCATAGGCTGATAGGGCCACTCCACACACACATAGGAGCACTATAGAGGGAGTCAGGCAACCCATACTGCAGATCTCACAGTTGATTTTAGGTCGCCACTGTAGTTAGTGCAGCCCTAAAGAATAAAAAAATACCTTACTTGAAGGCAGCAGCCACTAAAGAGTAAAGAATGAGTTGTTATTTTTATGCACTGGTACCTTAAAAGTGAAAGCCCTTGGACTGCAGTTGCGCTCCACTGCACTCTGCACTTTTAGTACTGCTGCACACGTGCAGTGATTTAATTGGACAAAATTTTAGGGTGACATCATCCAGAAATAGGGTTTTCCCCTCTGATCATCTCTGCGCGATCGCGATGGTGCAGTGGTACATGATACATGTATCGTAGCAGCATAGATAATATAGCTATATTATCTATGGTAGCAGTAGCAGTATCTATGGTCCTCGTCAGACGTCACCAAGCATGAGCAAAGGGTATGTTTAAATCCATGCTTACAAAGGAGCCAATTTATATTCATGAGCTGCCAAGTAACTTGCCACTTAGTTCAATCATAGATATACGAGGGATTGTATATCTATGGTTCAATGTTATTAGAGGAGTCATACCGTTTTATATACACTCCCAAGCAGGGGGAAAATAATCAAATGTTTTTCTGTGGAGGTATTTATGCTACGGTAGAGCAGGGTAATTTTGGTCACAGCGTAATTGCATTCAGTCTACCCCAAAAGCTAGTCTCAAACCCAGACCCTCCTCACACGCCACTTTGAGTCCACGGGATGCGTGGAGGGTCTGGGTTTGAGACTATTAGGGAGTGTTTGTACGTTTGGGTCACGAGAATAGTATGCGGGATAGTTAATGGTGGTACTGCAACATAGGTGGGACTCTATCTTCTACATTTGGTGGTAGCTTTGTATGAATTACCCTGCTCTAACTTTATGATGATTCTATTTGCCTGTTTCACTCTCACGGGTTGCACTGCTCACCTGTTATCTTTCCCCTTAGAAGTGCAGGTCACTCATTGTAGTGTAAAGTTTGTATCTAGCTTCTTGTTCATAAATTAAAGTTGGTATTCAGAGAACCTTTCTTTAGTGATGATAAACACTCTTCTCATCCAGCTATAGATTTAGAGGGAGTAGAGCCACTTACAGTGTAAAAGTGAATCACTTGGCGACCACTGTATCCGAGAGTGAACTTAAGTCGCTGTTTAGTCAATTTGGAGTGATCAGTGATGGAAGAGTCCACATTCGTGTTGGAAACAATGAGAAGTACGCGTACATCAACTACTGCTCCCCAGCAGATGCCCAAAAAGCTGCATCTGCCATGAATGGAAAAGAGATTCACGGAAACAAGATCTCGGTGAAGATCCACGGAGATGGCAGTAGCTCCACTAAAGAAGTTTACACTATTAAAGTGTCTAATATTGCAAAACACACACCCGAGGAAGCTATCGCAGGGCTGTTCAGCTTATCGGGAAAACTCAATATCCACAATGTGAATCTAATTGAATGTGGTGAGGGCCATCCCTTCAACTATGCCTATGTCAACTATGGGACACTAGAAGATGTCCAGCAAGCAGAAACACAGATGGATGGAAGAAGAGTGAGTGGTAGCAACATCAAAGTAAGAATACACACTGACGCAAATTCTCCACAGCCTCACATGACCCATCTTCAAGCTACTGTCCCCCTAACCCAGTCACCACGTGTTGCTCATGATCAGCCAGTGCCTACCTACCGATCCCACCAGCCCTATGTGTACACACACCAGTCACAAGCAGCAAATCCGTCATTTCAATCACAATGTCCCATACACCAACAAAGACCAGTCGGCATTTCTCCTCAAGCCATACATCCCCGTCCTTCCACTCACCAACCTCAACCACAAATGTTCCGACCACAGGCTGGACTTCAGCCAATGGCAAGCTTCGGAAAGCAAGTAGCTGGTACGAAACCGCAGTCAAATGCTGTCAAGGTCTCCATACTTGGAGATCTTTTATCTGATGATCTTGAGGGTGCATTCAGCAAGTTTGGTCTAATACTTGGACACCCCATTATCCGCACTGGTTCACCAAAATATGCCTACATCAATTTTCAGAGCCCTAGTGAGGCACTAGCTGCTTGTCAACTTCACGGCCATCAAATAAAGGGTGTCAAGATTCATGTGAAACCATCAGGCAAGCAGACTGGTCCAAATACCGTCTCTAACCACGACTGTAAAGCTGTTCCTTGTGACCCCCTTGTGGTTAAGCTATTGATGTCAAAGTACCAAGACCAGCTCAAGAAAATCACTGAATCACAACAAGTTAGCATCAAGGCAATGAAAAGTAGCAATGGCATAAATCTCTGGGGAGATTCCACAAAGCTCAATGCAGCAGAGGTGTGTTTACAGTTCATCCTAGAGAAAATCCAGGGTGATATCGATGGGGAATTGTTTACGCTTCCCTGCCTCTATGCTCCCATGTTCCGAAACTACGAATTGATCACCCAGATTGGCAAAATTGAAGACAAGCATGGCGTAGAATTTACAGCCGTCGATCATACCCCTCAGGCAGGAGTAACACCACTTGCCATGTTTGGTACGATTATTTCTGGCCACTTCAACAGCACCATTGATACTCCCCAAGTCAGCTGCGTCTCACCATTCCTTGAAGCAGCAATGTCAACCCCCTCTGACTCAAGTGTGTGGTTATGGGAAGAAGATGATCACAGCTACACTCCATACCAGCCCAACCTATGTAGCACACTCAGCAAGCAGTTTTCTACTTTGCCCAAAGGCTCCTTCCAGTGCCAGATAACTACAAACACGTGCACCACCCTGTACACCATCGACTTCACCTCCATGACACAAACAAACATTCGTACTGGCACACAAAGGAGCATAAAGTACCAGGCTGGCACCCCCAGATGGCTCTATAGGGATGACCGCAAGCAGTTTGTCCCATACACACCTCAAGATTCTACTGAAATTGAGACGATGTTCAAATCCGGTAAAGTAAAAAACCTGGTTATTAATGGGAAAACGTATACTTTTGACTTCACTAGCATGAGACAGATTAACTTTGAAAGCCGCTATGAACGCCCAATTCAAAGGCAGCTTGAGTCGGATGCTACCTCTATTTCCAGTTACAATCTACGTCTTCAAGTACAAGGAATGAAGCCGAACCTTCAGGAAGCCATAGAAGAGTTGAAAGAGGAACTCTTTGGAGGGGTGGTGACCAGTGAACAAATGTTACCATCTAATAGCGATGCAACGCTCTATGGAAGTCTGTTGGAAACCACTGCCAAGCACTTTGTGGATGCGAAGATAACAGAAAGGAAGATCGTACTTCGTGGAATGCAAGGATACATTGAGAGAGTCATGTTTCTAGTTCGAGAGCAAATTCTCGCCTATGAGCAAAGGATTGTCTCTCAGAGGTCTGCATCAGCTAAGATTATGGAAACACCAGACTGCTGGGAGGCGCAGACAGAGAAAATAGAGTTGAAATTGGTCAAAACAGGATGTAGTGAGTGGAAAAGGATTCAACGTTGCATGCTCAAAACACTACCATCAGCTCAGATTGTCAAGCTCGAACGAATCCAAAACCAGTGGCTTTTGGAGAAGTACACCTTTTCAAAGCAGCGCATGACAGAGAAAAACAAAGGTGATGTCAACGAGAAAGAGTTGTTTCATGGTACCAGGGGAACGCCCCCAGAGAAGGTATTCAAATCAGAGCACGGTTTTGACTTTCGATTTTCTTCCCATGGAATGTGGGGTGAAGGAACATACTTTGCAGTGAATGCACAGTACTCTGATAGGTATGCTTATTCAGTAGGCGATAACAAACGGATGATTCTCGCCAAAGTGCTCACAGGTGAAACCTGCCGCTGCCAACCAGATGGTAATCTAAAGAAGCCACCAGTAAAGCCATCTCAGCCCAGACCCGATAGCAGTAGTGGAGAGGTGTTTGAGGATGAACGATATGATAGCGTAAGTGGAAACACAAGTGGTTCGGATATCTTTGTCATCTACGATCATGAGAAAGCTTACCCCGCCTACCTCATCACGTACAAAACAGCTGCTACTGCAAGGCTGTACTAAGGAACATTGTTGTAACAACTTTATAGTTTGGGTGTATTCTGTTTACAAGAAAGTGTATTGTTATTTTTTTGCCAAACTAATCACTACACAATAATATGTGATGTAAGGGCTAAGGCATGATCAGATTCACCCTCTCCCCCAAATGCAGTTCTAACCAGTCATGCGTGCCAACTTGTAAATGAATTTAGTTAGCAATTCCCCAGAAAACCAAGTCATGTCTTGAGGGAATACAAGTGAATATAGTTAGTGGACTTTCCCCAAAAGCAAGTCACATGTCATATACGCAGTTTTGCAATTCAACAGGCGTAGCTAGTACTTAGCTTCATGCATGTTTAGAGGGATTTCAGTAGCTATTGGCTGTAATATTAACCTGTATACTTGTGGCAACTGCATGCATGCAAGATGTATCGGTAAGTTATTATGTGTAGCTAATAATGACTGTAGGCCACGTGTTGGCATATAGCACCAGCTACCTAGCCACAATCCAGGTTATATATTACATAGGGACTTAACTCTCCTGGCACTGATTTAGCGAACTAATCATAGGAAATTATTGAGCAAATATATTTAGAGCAGCAAAGACTTAGCTACATAGAGTGAATTATTTGCAGGGTATACCATTGCAGTTATCAATTTGGATCTCCATTCTACAGGATTAGATACCGCACGAGTCACTGGAGAAGTCAAAGGTCATTACCTGTACCCTATTATATCAGGCGGCCACAAACATTTGCGATAAAAATCAATCATCTACCAAAGGGTATCACCGAAGAAGAGTTACAAGGAAACTTTGAGCAATTTGGATCCCTACAGAGCATTCACGTTCGCAATGGAGGTGATGAGGACTACGCTTTCCTCAACTACCATGATGAACGCAGTGCACAGAGAGCGGTATCTGAAATGAATGGCTGCACAATGAGAGGTAAGCGACTATCCGTGCTCTTTGGAAACTCCCAAACAACAACTGACCAAATGTTTACAAGGCCCACACACCAAGCCACACCTATGTGTCCTCCACATGCAAATGGAAAATCCATCAGCACGTTGAAAGTCTCGATTCATGGAAATACCGATAACATCACTTCTGATGATCTTGAGGCTAATTTTGCCAAATATGGGCGAATTATCGAAAAACCTATCATTCAGCCAGGTAGACCTAACTTTGCATACATCAATTTTGAGAATCCTGACCATGCGCTTGCTGCTTGTGAATACTTCAGCTCTGGAAATTTCAGTATACAAGGGATACGCATAACAGTAAAACTCCACGCTGGAAAGGGTCTACAAGAGCGACAAAACATCATCCGTGATTCGGTACAATGTGATCCTCTCGTAGCAAAGCTCATCCAGGCTGAAGCAGAAAAATTCACTGAAAGCATGGGCTTGGTTGTCACCATCAAGCCAAAAGGTACGGGTGGAGGCTTGGACATTTGGGGAGATCTGTCAAGCATTGCTCAAGTAAAGCTGTTTGCTGAATGTTTGGTGCCAAGTCTTGAAGGAGGTGTAGGCGAAGAGAGAGTTAGTCTGCACTCTCTACACATCCCAGCATTCGCAAATTCCAAAATTGTCGAAACATTGGAAGAGTTACAACAAAAGCATGCCTTTTTGCTCACCATTGCAGGGCCACCACAGAACATTCCATTGAGAGAGTTCCACAATATCGTAGCAAAAGAACTTGCTATCACCGGTGCCGACAATCCACAGTCGTCCAACAGCCCTCAGATCTCCACCTTTCTCATGTTTGAAGACACCCCAGATCCTGCACAATACCAGTGGCTGTGGGAGAATGATAGTGGAGATTACACACTTTACCCCCCAGACGTATGCAACCAGCTCAGTAAGCACTTTGCTACGCCACCAAGCAGCCGCCATCCTTGTAAAATTGGGCCTCCAGTGCTACCACAGTCATACACCATAAACGTGGATACTCTTATCCAGACCAATGACAAATCCAAAAGGCAGAGAAAAATAATGAAGCAGGAGCCGCCACCTACACTGAGTGGGAGTAAATTCACTTTTGTCATTTCAGCATTCGATACTTCTGGGCCAAAAGTACTACTACACAAAGAACTCAACAAGCATACAGACACACTGAAAATTGATCTCCCATCCACTGCAAATGAAGCTCTAAAATCTTGCCTATTAGATATCACCAAGAAATATTTTGTTAAGGCACAATTTGTTTCTACTGATTCAGGGCAGATGATGATCCTTGAAGGAGTCAAAGAATACATTAACAGGATCGACTTACAACTTCAGCAAGAAATTCTAATGCATAAATCCGACGTAGTGGCACAGGCAGTGACCAAAGCCTCCGCTACCTTTGAGACTCCTGATGACTGGGGGCCCCAGACAGTGAAGATTGAGCTGAAAACAGTCACAGAAAAAAGTAGCGAATGGAATAGAATTCAAAGTCATGTAAACAAAACACTACCGTCAGCTCAGATTTTGAAGCTTGAACGAATCCAAAACCAGTGGCTTTTGGAGAAGTACACCTTTTCAAAGCAGCGCATGACAGAGAAAAACAAAGGTGATGTCAACGAGAAAGAGTTGTTTCATGGTACCAGGGGAACGCCCCCAGAGAAGGTATTCAAATCAGAGCACGGTTTTGACTTTCGATTTTCTTCCCATGGAATGTGGGGTGAAGGAACATACTTTGCAGTGAATGCACAGTACTCTGATAGGTATGCTTATTCAGTAGGCGATAACAAACGGATGATTCTCGCCAAAGTGCTCACAGGTGAAACCTGCCGCTGCCAACCAGATGGTAATCTAAAGAAGCCACCAGTAAAGCCATCTCAGCCCAGACCCGATAGCAGTAGTGGAGAGGTGTTTGAGGATGAACGATATGATAGCGTAAGTGGAAACACAAGTGGTTCGGATATCTTTGTCATCTACGATCATGAGAAAGCTTACCCCGCCTACCTCATCACGTACAAAACAGCTGCTACTGCAAGGCTGTACTAAGGAACATTGTTGTAACAACTTTATAGTTTGGGTGTATTCTGTTTACAAGAAAGTGTATTGTTATTTTTTTGCCAAACTAATCACTACACAATAATATGTGATGTAAGGGCTAAGGCATGATCAGATTCACCCTCTCCCCCAAATGCAGTTCTAACCAGTCATGCGTGCCAACTTGTAAATGAATTTAGTTAGCAATTCCCCAGAAAACCAAGTCATGTCTTGAGGGAATACAAGTGAATATAGTTAGTGGACTTTCCCCAAAAGCAAGTCACATGTCATATACGCAGTTTTGCAATTCAACAGGCGTAGCTAGTACTTAGCTTCATGCATGTTTAGAGGGATTTCAGTAGCTATTGGCTGTAATATTAACCTGTATACTTGTGGCAACTGCATGCATGCAAGATGTATCGGTAAGTTATTATGTGTAGCTAATAATGACTGTAGGCCACGTGTTGGCATATAGCACCAGCTACCTAGCCACAATCCAGGTTATAATTACATAGGGACTTAACTCTCCTGGCACTGATTTAGCGAACTAATCATAGGAAATTATTGAGCAAATATATTTAGAGCAGCAAAGACTTAGCTACATAGAGTGAATTATTTGCAGGGTATACCATTGCAGTTATCAATTTGGATCTCCATTCTACAGGATTAGATACCGCACGAGTCACTGGAGAAGTCAAAGGTCATTACCTGTACCCTATTATATCAGGCGGCCACAAACATTTGCGATAAAAATCAATCATCTACCAAAGGGTATCACCGAAGAAGAGTTACAAGGAAACTTTGAGCAATTTGGATCCCTACAGAGCATTCACGTTCGCAATGGAGGTGATGAGGACTACGCTTTCCTCAACTACCATGATGAACGCAGTGCACAGAGAGCGGTATCTGAAATGAATGGCTGCACAATGAGAGGTAAGCGACTATCCGTGCTCTTTGGAAACTCCCAGTTTACAAGGCCCACACACCAAGCCACACCTATGTGTCCTCCACATGCAAATGGAAAATCCATCAGCACGTTGAAAGTCTCGATTCATGGAAATACCGATAACATCACTTCTGATGATCTTGAGGCTAATTTTGCCAAATATGGGCGAATTATCGAAAAACCTATCATTCAGCCAGGTAGACCTAACTTTGCATACATCAATTTTGAGAATCCTGACCATGCGCTTGCTGCTTGTGAATACTTCAGCTCTGGAAATTTCAGTATACAAGGGATACGCATAACAGTAAAACTCCACGCTGGAAAGGGTCTACAAGAGCGACAAAACATCATCCGTGATTCGGTACAATGTGATCCTCTCGTAGCAAAGCTCATCCAGGCTGAAGCAGAAAAATTCACTGAAAGCATGGGCTTGGTTGTCACCATCAAGCCAAAAGGTACGGGTGGAGGCTTGGACATTTGGGGAGATCTGTCAAGCATTGCTCAAGTAAAGCTGTTTGCTGAATGTTTGGTGCCAAGTCTTGAAGGAGGTGTAGGCGAAGAGAGAGTTAGTCTGCACTCTCTACACATCCCAGCATTCGCAAATTCCAAAATTGTCGAAACATTGGAAGAGTTACAACAAAAGCATGCCTTTTTGCTCACCATTGCAGGGCCACCACAGAACATTCCATTGAGAGAGTTCCACAATATCGTAGCAAAAGAACTTGCTATCACCGGTGCCGACAATCCACAGTCGTCCAACAGCCCTCAGATCTCCACCTTTCTCATGTTTGAAGACACCCCAGATCCTGCACAATACCAGTGGCTGTGGGAGAATGATAGTGGAGATTACACACTTTACCCCCCAGACGTATGCAACCAGCTCAGTAAGCACTTTGCTACGCCACCAAGCAGCCGCCATCCTTGTAAAATTGGGCCTCCAGTGCTACCACAGTCATACACCATAAACGTGGATACTCTTATCCAGACCAATGACAAATCCAAAAGGCAGAGAAAAATAATGAAGCAGGAGCCGCCACCTACACTGAGTGGGAGTAAATTCACTTTTGTCATTTCAGCATTCGATACTTCTGGGCCAAAAGTACTACTACACAAAGAACTCAACAAGCATACAGACACACTGAAAATTGATCTCCCATCCACTGCAAATGAAGCTCTAAAATCTTGCCTATTAGATATCACCAAGAAATATTTTGTTAAGGCACAATTTGTTTCTACTGATTCAGGGCAGATGATGATCCTTGAAGGAGTCAAAGAATACATTAACAGGATCGACTTACAACTTCAGCAAGAAATTCTAATGCATAAATCCGACGTAGTGGCACAGGCAGTGACCAAAGCCTCCGCTACCTTTGAGACTCCTGATGACTGGGGGCCCCAGACAGTGAAGATTGAGCTGAAAACAGTCACAGAAAAAAGTAGCGAATGGAATAGAATTCAAAGTCATGTAAACAAAACACTACCGTCAGCTCAGATTTTGAAGCTTGAACGAATCCAAAACCAGTGGCTCTGGGAGAAGTACACCTTTTCAAAGCAGCGCATGACAGAGAAAAACAAAAGTGATGTCAACGAGAAAGAGTTGTTTCATGGTACCAGGGGAACGCCCCCGGAGAAGGTATTCAAATCAGAGCACGGTTTTGACTTTCGATTTTCTTCCCATGGAATGTGGGGCGAAGGAACATACTTTGCAGTGAATGCACAGTACTCTGATAGGTATGCTTACTCAGTGAGTGACTCCAAACAGATGATTCTTGCCAAAGTGCTCACGGGTGAAACCTGCCGCTGTCCACAAGATGGTAGTCTAAAGAAGCCACCAGTAAAGCCATCTCAGTCAAGGTTCAGACCCAATAGCAGTAGTGGAGAGGTGTTTGAGGATGAGCGATATGATAGTGTAAGTGGATACACAAACGGTTCGGATATCTTTGTCATCTACGATCATGAGAAAGCTTACCCTACCTACCTCATCACGTACAAAACAATTACAACTCCAAGGCTGTACTAAGAAACATTGTTGTAACAACATAAATATAGATAATGTGTTTATTAGCTTGAGTGTATTCTGTTTACAAGAAAGTGTATTATAATTTTTTTGCCAAACTGATCACTACATATACACCAAAATTTGTGATGTAAGGGCTAAGGTATTATCAGATTCACCCTCTCCCCTAGCCTCGTTCCCAGGCTCTAGTAGAAGGGAGAGTAGTACTCTTTTTGAATTTTACCACGTGGCCTGGGAACGAGGCTACCTCTCCCCCAAATGCAGTTCTAACCAGTCATGCGTGCCAACTTGTAAATGAATTTAGTTAGTAAACTTCTCAATTCCCCAGAAAACCAAGTCATGTCTTGAGGGAATACAAGTGAATATAGTTAGTGGACTTTCCCCAAAAGCAAGTCACATGTCATATATGCAACGCTTATAGTTTTGCAATTTGATAGGTGTAGCTAGTACTTAGCTTCATGCATGTTTAGAGGGATTTCAGTAGCTACTGGCTATAATATATTATGCTGTATACCGTAGAGACTGGTTAATAGGCGCATGCGCTTAGCGGCAAGAAACCATGCGCTCATTATAAGTATGCGCTTATTAACGGTATGCGATTATTGGTTAATACAACAGATCATGGCAAGTCTAACCGATGAAGATGCTGCTGCGTATCTGCACGAGAGTGTTGTTCGAGGTCACCATATCTACAAGAGAGTACGGTCCCCTACTGTTGGCGAGGTTCTGCAACTTACGCGCGAGGAGAGAAACGATCACAACCGTTTTGCTGTGTGCCGATTTCGATGCACCTTCAGCTTAGTCTCTCTGGTATAACTCTTCCTCTTCTGTTGTCGGATGGCTGGCTATCCACGGTAGCTTGGAGAGTGCGAGGTGCTTCAGCGCGTGCCATCTCGTTGTCTCACTAACTCGCATACACAATCTTGATACGTCGGCAATTTTGACACGTGTAACTAGCGGATGCGCCAATTAATTAATACAAAATAACAGGAAGACTATGCGCTTATTAAAAATTATGCGCTTAATAACAGTATGCGCCTATTAACCGGTACTTGTGGCAACTACATACAAGATGTATCGGTAAGTTATTAGGTGTAGCTAATAATGACTGTGAGCAATAGTTTTATATCTTATACATACACCAGCTACCTAGCCACAATCCAGGTTATAATTACATAGGGACTTAACTCTGCTGGCACTGATTTAGAGAGCTAATCATAGGAAATTATTGAGCAAATATATTTAGAGCAGCAAAGACTTAGCTACGTAGAGTGAATTATTTGCAGGGTACACCATTGCAGTTATCAGTTTGGATCTCCATTCTAGATACCGCATGAGTCACAGAAGTCAAAGGTCATTACCAGTACCCTATTATATCAGGCGGCCACAAACATTTGCGATAAAAATCAATCATCTACCAAAGGATATCACCGAAGAAGAGTTACGAGGAAACTTTGAGCAATTTGGATCCCTACAGAGCATTCACGTTCGCAATGGAGGTGATGAGGACTACGCTTTCCTCAACTACCATGATGAACGCAGTGCACAGAGAGCGGTATCTGAAATGAATGGCTGCACAATGAGAGGTAAGCGACTATCCGTGCTCTTTGGAAACTCCCAGTTTACAAGGCCCACACACCAAGCCACACCTATGTGTCCTCCACATGCAAATGGAAAATCCATCAGCACGTTGAAAGTCTCGATTCATGGAAATACCGATAACATCACTTCTGATGATCTTGAGGCCAATTTTGCCAAATATGGGCGAATTATCGAAAAACCTATCATTCAGCCAGGTAGACCTAACTTTGCATACATCAATTTTGAGAATCCTGACCATGCACTTGCTGCTTGTGAATACTTCAGCTCTGGAAATTTCAGTATACAAGGGATACGCATAACAGTAAAACTCCACGCTGGAAAGGGTCTACAAGAGCGACAAAACATCATCCGTGATTCGGTACAATGTGATCCTCTCGTGGCAAAGCTCATCCAGGCTGAAGCAGAAAAATTCACTGAAAGCATGGGCTTGGTTGTCACCATCAAGCCAAAAGGTACGGGTGGAGGCTTGGACATTTGGGGAGATCTGTCAAGCATTGCTCAAGTAAAGCTGTTTGCTGAATGTTTGGTGCCAAGTCTTGAAGGAGGTGTAGGCGAAGAGAGAGTTAGTCTGCACTCTCTACACATCCCAGCATTTGCAAACTCCAAAATTGTCGAAACATTGGAGGAGTTACAACAAAAGCACGCCTTTTTGCTCAGTATTGCAGGGCCACCACAGAACATTCCATTGAGAGAGTTCCACAATATCGTAGCAAAAGAACTTGCTGTCACCGGTGCCGACAATCCACAGTCGTCCAAATGCAACAGCCTTCAGATCTCCACCTTTCTCGTGTTTGAAGACACCCCAGATCCTGCACAATACCAGTGGCTGTGGGAGAATGATAGCGGAGATTACACACTTTACCCCCCAGACGTATGCAACCAGCTCAGTAAGCACTTTGCTACGCCACCAAGCAGCCGCCATCCTTGTAAAATTGGGCCTCCAGTGCTACCACAGTCATACACCATAAACGTGGATACTCTTATCCAGACCAATGACAAATCCAAAAGGCAGAGAAAAATAATGAAGCAGGAGCCGCCACCTACACTGAGTGGGAGTAAATTCACTTTTGTCATTTCAGCATTCGATACTTCTGGGCCAAAAGTACTACTACACAAAGAACTCAACAAGCATACAGACACACTGAAAATTGATCTCCCATCCACTGCAAATGAAGCTCTAAAATCTTGCCTATTAGATATCACCAAGAAATATTTTGTTAAGGCACAATTTGTTTCTACTGATTCAGGGCAGATGATGATCCTTGAAGGAGTCAAAGAATACATTAACAGGATCGACTTACAACTTCAGCAAGAAATTCTAATGCATAAATCCGACGTAGTGGCACAGGCAGTGACCAAAGCCTCCGCTACCTTTGAGACTCCTGATGACTGGGGGCCCCAGACAGTGAAGATTGAGCTGAAAACAGTCACAGAAAAAAGTAGCGAGTGGAATAGAATTCAAAGTCATGTAAACAAAACACTACCGTCAGCTCAGATTTTGAAGCTTGAACGAATCCAAAACCAGTGGCTCTGGGAGAAGTACACCTTTTCAAAGCAGCGCATGACAGAGAAAAACAAAGGTGATGTCAACGAGAAAGAGTTGTTTCATGGTACCAGGGGAACGCCCCCGGAGAAGGTATTCAAATCGGAGCACGGTTTTGACTTTCGATTTTCTTCCCATGGAATGTGGGGCGAAGGAACATACTTTGCAGTGAATGCACAGTACTCCGATAGGTATGCTTACTCAGCGAGGGACTCCAAACAGATAATTCTTGCCAAAGTGCTCACGGGTGAAACCTGCCACTGTCCACCAGATGGTAGTCTAAAGAAGCCACCAGTAAAGCCATCTCAGTCAAGGTCCAGACCCAGTAGCAGTAGTGGAGAGGTGTTTGAGGATGAGCGATATGATAGTGTAAGTGGATACGCAAACGGTTCGGATATCTTTGTCATCTACGATCATGAGAAAGCTTACCCTGCCTACCTCATCACGTACAAAACAATTACAACTCCAAGGCTGTACTAAGAAACATTGTTGTAACAACATAAATATAGATAATGTGTTTATAGCTTGAGTGTATTCTGTTTACAAGAAAGTGTGTTATTATTTTTTGCCAAACTGATCACTACATATACACCAAAATTTGTGATGTAAGGGCTAAGGTATTATCAGATTCACCCTCTCCCCTAGCCTCGTTCCCAGGCTCTAGTACACTGCAAAAACATGTGGGTTGTTTTAAACCAGCTTGGTTACCACAGTTGCAATTTTAAGGGTGAAAAACAACCCTCATGTTTTTGCAGTTGTGCATGCACACAATTTAAGTTTCAAAATCAACCCTCATGTTATTGTAGAGTGCATACACAAAAACGTGAGGGTTGTTTTTGATCCTTAAATTGCAACTGTGGTAGCCCAACTGGGTTAAAACAACCCACATGTTTTTGCAGTGTAGAAGGGAGAGTAGTACTCTTTTCGAATTTTACCACGTGGCCTGGGAACGAGGCTACATGTACCTCTCCCCGAAATGCAGTTCTAACCAGTCATGCGTGCCAACTTGTAAATGAATTTAGTTAGTAAACTTCTCAATTCCCCAGAAAACCAAGTCATGTCTTGAGGGAATACAAGTGAATATAGTTAGTGGAGTTTCCCCAAAGCAAGTCACATGTCATATACACAATGCTTATGGTTTTGCAATTTGATAGGTGTAGCTAGCACTTAGCTTCATGGGATTTCAGTAGCTAGCTACTGGCTATAATATATTATGCTGTATACTTGTGGCAACTAATAATGACTGTAAGCAATAGTGTTTTATATGTTATACATACTGGCCAGTAGTACCACGTGTTTGCATTATAGCACCAGCTACCTAGCCACAATCCAGGTTATAATTACATAGGGACTTAACTCTGCTGGCACTGATTTAGCGAGCTAATCATAGGAAATTATTGAGCAAATATATTTAGAGCAGCAAAGACTTAGCTACGTAGAGTGAATTATTTGCAGGGTACACCATTGCAGTTATCAGTTTGGATCTCCATTCTAGATACCGCATGAGTCACAGAAGTCAAAGGTCATTACCAGTACCCTATTATATCAGGCGGCCACAAACATTTGCGATAAAAATCAACCATCTACACTGCAAAAACAAAAGGATTGCTTTAACCCAGCTCGGTTACCTGAGTTGCGAGCTTGAATTAAGCTAGGCCACATGTTACAGGTAGCTACAATTGAGATAGCATTTCTGTGGCTCCTGCAATTAAGAAACCTTAAAGTCACAAGTGCAGCTGCAAGCTCAAGCTTGACCATTACTGGTAGTAAACAATTAAGGGTACAGGTAGCTACAATTGAGATAGCATTTCTATGGCTCCTGTGATTAAGAATTATAGAAAGTCACAAGTGTAGCTGCACTTCTAGCATTCCTCAATTGTGGCTACCTGTAACATGTGACTTAGCTTAATTGTTTACTACCTATAGTGGTCAAGCAATATAATTGACCTTCTTGCATGCACACTCTTTGATGTGCAACTCAGGTAACCTGAGCTGGGTTAAAACAAATCTTGAAGGAGCTGTAGGTGAAGAGAGAGTTAGTCTGCACTCTCTACACATCCCAGCATTCGCAAACTCCAAAATTGTCGAAACATTGGAAGAATTGCAACAACATGCCTTTTTGCTCACCATTGCAGGGCCACCACAGAACATTCCATTGAGAGAGTTCCACAATATCGCAGCAAAAGAACTTGCTGTCACCAGTGCCGACAATCCACAGTCGTCCAAATGCAACAGCCCTCAGATCTCCACCTTTCTCGTGTTTGAAGACACCCCAGATCCTGCACAATACCAGTGGCTGTGGGAGAATGATAGTGGAGATTACACACTTTACCCTCCAGACGTATGCAACCAGCTCAGTAAGCACTTTGCCACGCCACCAAGCAGCCGCCATCCTTGTAAAATTGGGCCTCCAATGCTACCACAGTCATACACCATAAACGTGGATACTCTTATCCAGACCAATGACAAATCCAAAAGGCAGAGAAAAATAATGAAGCAGGAGCCACCACCTACACTGAGTGGGAGTAAATTCACTGTTGTCATTTCAGCATTCGATACTTCTGGGCCAAAAGCACTACCTCAACAAGCATACAGACACACTGCAAATTGATCTCCCATCCACTGCAAATGAAGCTCTAAAATCTTGCCTTTTAGATATCACCAAGAAATATTTTGTTAAGGCACAATTTGTTTCTACTGATTCAGGGCAGATGATGATCCTTAAAGGAGTCAAGGGATACATTAACTTACAACTTCAGCAAGAAATTCTAACGCATAAATCCGACATAGTGGCACAGGCAGTGAGCAAAGCCTCCGCTACCTTTGAGACTCCTGATGACTGGGGGCCCCAGACAGAGAAGATTGAGCTGAAAACAGTCACAGAAAAAAGTAGCAAATGGAATAGAATTCAAAGTCATGTTCACAAAACACTACCGTCAGCTCAGATTTTGAAGCTTGAACGAATCCAAAACCAGCGGCTCTGGGATAAATACACCCTTTCAAAGAAGCAAATGATAGAGAAGACCAAAGGTGATATCAATGAAAAAGAATTGTTTCATGGTACTAGGGGAACACCCCCTAAAAAAATCTTCAAATCGGAGCATGGCTTTGACTTTCAGTTTTCATCTCAAGCAATGTGGGGTGAAGGAACATACTTTGCAGTGAATGCACAGTACTCTGGTAGGTCTGCTTACTTATTAGGCGACTCCAAACAGATGATTCTCGCCAAAGTGCTCACAGGTGAAACCTGCCGCTGTCCACCAGATCGTAATCTAAAGAAGCCACCGATAAAGCCATCTCAGCCCAGACCCGATAGCAGTAGTGGAGAGGTGTTTGAGGATGAACGATATGATAGTGTAAGTGGATACACAAATGGTAATTCGGATATCTTTGTCATCTACGATCATGAGAAAGCTTACCCTGCCTACCTCATCACGTACAAAACTGCGAGGCTGTACTAAGGAACATTATTGTACTAACATTATAATAGATAGTGCATTTGGATGCTAGATAGCTTCAATGTATTCTGTTTACAAGAAAGTATTGTTTGCCAAACTAATCACCACACCAATGTAAAATCTGTATGGTGTAAGGGCTAAGGCATTACCTTTATAATTCTGTTTGTGATCATATATTCATGCACCCTCCCTCCCCCCTAAAAGCAGTTCTAACCAGTCATGCATGCATGCCAATTTGTAAGTGAATTTAGTTAGTGGACTTTCCCCTTAAAAGCAAGTCATTTTTTCCAGGGAAGGTATAGTTAGTGTACTTCTAAGTGCCGTCTTGTAGGGAGGGTGATACGAATGAATATAGAGGACTCCCCCCCCCCCCCCCAAATGCAAGTCACACACACACCATGTTTAGTAGTAGCTACCTATAGCTAGCTTTATGCACGTTCAGAGTGATTTCAGTATGCTGTGTGGCTATATTATTATACTATAATATTAATATTATACTTGTGGCAATTGCATTGCATGCAAGGTGTATTAGCTAATACAATGACTTATGCACCAAGCCACACCAGCCTATGAGTCAGTCCTCGATCCACAAGCAAACAGAACATCCCTCAGTACATACACTTACAGTCCAAATTTTGTGAATTAGAGCTAGAGGGCATGATTTTCTACCCCTCTGACCGCTGTGATATCATCACAATTTTAGGTTTCAAGTCAACATTACATGGTATAAAAATCACAATGCCATGAGATTATACAATAGTCTCTCACGCAGCCAGTTAGGTTAGATGGCCAATGGTAACGCAACAAATAAATTTTATAACTTACATTTGCAAACTAATGAATAATATTATTATTATTAACAGAGGCTACTGTCAGTAAGGGTGTATGAAGTTTGCGAAAATAATTCTCTATAGTCCATCTAGTCGGCGCTAAGTCCACTAGGGGCTGCAGAACCCTCTTGAGGCTTCATAACCTCTGGCAGTTCGGGTGGGCTGGAGTATGGAGTGATAATCCCATCTGCAAACTCAGTCTCACCTAGAGAAAATAGATTATATATAGGAATTTTAATGCATGCCATCTACATGTACTATTTGTTGTTGTTGTTTTTGGCTTGTTTAGGGCTGCATCTTAATCTACTATAGCACCAAGGTTTCATACAGGGATCCCCCTATGTTTCAAAGCAGCACAGGCCACTGTCCCCCCCCCCCCCTTAAAGTCTTGTATGAAACCTTGTACACTCGTTGTATTAAGACATTGTGAAAGACTATAACAGAAATGGAACATTGTGCACACACAGTTGATTCAGAGATTTTGGAACTGTTCAAATCTGCTACTCATACGCTACAGCATATAATATAGGTAGGCAGTCATGCACTAATTTCAGTACTGTTTCACTATCGGATGTACAATGTTATGTGTACAAATCATAAATAAATAAAAAGGTAGGTTTTTATATTGACCAAGAAGACAACTGCTTCCTTTTAGTGTTCTTGTATCACTCTGTATCAAACTAGGACTCCTGCTCTCAGTAGCTGGGTAGTAGACATTGATCCCTGAGTCAGTTGAGACATTCCTGACATACCCCCACTTTCGCCTTCATAATTCCACTGCTAACAAGATGCTTCAGAGACCATCAAAAAGTGCATTCACTGCCCAATTCACAAGTGCTCAGAGCAAAGCCATAACATACACAATGTTCAACACATGCATGTAACAAGGCACTTCTCAATTTGATTGCTCGCTTCCATGGCTAGCTAGCTAGAGTATTAGCCAGCTGCTATATGCACGTAGGCAACAAAATGTTGAAGCTATCATCAGTGCTACCAAAATCAAGTATTATAGCAAACCTTTAGAGAAGGTATGACAACACACTGCAAAAATTTGCAACCTATACAGTGCACATGCATAGTTCCATGCTTCCTCTGCTACTAATACCAGTTCGAGCATCCACACACGTTAAAAGTTGCATCAACTTACTAATTCTATAGGCTAGTCCAATGGAAGCCGGGTCCTGGGCCTTGGCACCTTGGGACTTGTACCCACAGTCGCCGAGTGATTTGGAGTCCTCCAGAACATCCTTGGTGTCCACATTGTAGAGTTTCTGGTCTTCCGGAGGCTTCTTAACGATACCCTCCAACATCTTCTTGAGCTGTAGCACTGTGGTCTCCTCAGTGGCATCTAGGAAGATGGTAAGTTTATCGTGGCGTACCATTAGAAACACATCCTGGAGGGGAACGAGTACATATATAATAATCACCACACATGTAACCCACACGAGAGCTGGGAAAGATTTACAGGTACTGAGGTCAAAAAATACACATTTGAGGCAGAGCATCACATATACTCATTTGTTGCCTTTGGTATTAATTGTTATTTGTATTAGTATGCACTTACAGCTTTAGTACAAAAAGAAGGGGGAAGGTATAACTTTTCGATGAGATCAAAGCAAATTAAACATTCCAATGACCACATCAAAGGAAATTAAGTTAGGAAAGGGGGAGGGGAGCACCCTGGTACCCCCCTTTGGGGGGAAACATTGTAACATATATTCCTGCTTCTGTTATGCTCGATGTATGGTCTCAGGCACCCAACTGCCTTTAGACCTCCTGTCACGTGCAGTATCTCCGCAGGGCCAGTTCACTGAGAAAAGGATTGGATAGGCCATACTCAGATGCCGGCATCGCGTATAAAAGTGCGCTGAGTGGCAGTGCACACAGTAGGAGGCAATGCACACGGAGTACCATCAAATTGTTATGTCTCAACTGTCATCAGTATGTGTAAGCACTCGTGCTCAGACCCCGCCCCCCTCCCGAGGCGCAATTATAGCATCGCAACACTGGGAGAGGCAGCGTGTGAAATTGTAGTGTACGGTGAATATAAGGTGGGCCGCCCCACTCTGCTAAGCCCACCCTGCTAAGCAGGTCTTGCTTCCCACACAGATTCTGGGAATACTTCTTAAACTTACTACACACAACACAGCCTGCTGAGTGATGGTGAGAATTGTTTACCATTTTGCTGAATCAGGATACTGCCTTCAACATACATTATGTACTAAGTTGCCAAGCAAGACTTGCAGTGTAGCTTCTGTACAAGCCTCAGGCAGTGCCGTGAGACCATTTCTCAGCTCTGCCATAGCAGTCAGTGACGTGCTATTAGCTTCACTGCAATCAGCAAAATACAGTTTCAACCTCCTTACCCGGTACAGCACTACTACGCTGAGTTGAATCTCTTATAAACAATCCTGACTCAGTGGATCTTGGACATAGTCATACAAGCTGGAGGCTTGTTCACTGTGGTTGTTACCTGTGCTACGATTTACTGACAAGCTTTAAGATATAGTTGAGATTTACCCCTCACGATTCTACAAGTGACTATTGTTTACTTCTACGGAGACTTTCATTCAGGCAATATCAAAATAAAGTCCTGAAGGTCAGAAGAGGACTACATTGCATGTATGGAGTGCCTATATTTAAAGCACTGGGTGTGCCCATTCATATATATTACATCACTAAATTTCCACATACCTCGCATGCCAGCCATATAGTTGGCAATAACATACCGGTACATGTATACACACTATTACTCGGCTTGTTCAAGCAGGAACTGGAGGATGAGTTTCACTCAACGCTATGGGTAACTAACTAAGAATTCACAGCATTTGTTGAATTCTAGCTCATGATCAAAACAATCAGGGTTTCATACAAGACTTTTTGATGGGGGCGGGAAAGATGTCTGCTCTCAGAATGTTCCCCCCTCCCTCCCCCCTGCAATAGAGCTTAAAGGATTATCTCATATGAAGGACTACATGTACATCACTTTGTGACATTCCTTTTCTATGGGAGTGAAGCAATTCGGTAAGCAACTGAGTCACCACATTAATAGGCCGTCAAAAAATGTTTGCCTAGGTAAATAAAACATACTGTATTCAGAAACAAGCGAATATTGCAAAGCATTAGTACCGTATTAAAAGTTAACTGGAATATTGCTTGTTTTTCCATAGCAAAGAGGTGAGCTGTGTTGAAAATACTAAATTGCTAGTCTCGTTCCCAGGCCTCCCCACCCCGTGAGTATTACGTAATGCGAGCGAGCGAGAGGAAAAGCGGGGAAGGCCTGGTATCATTTATCACGTGCTGTGACGTAGGGTAGACTCAAGGTAGACTCAATTAACGAATTATAACCGGTTGAGTGCACAGCTTAGCAACGTATTAGCTGCTTCCGCTAAAGTCGTTGTTAGTACTGTCACCGTGGGACGGAATGCGTGGGCACGTTGCTAAGCTGTGCACTCAACCGGTTATAATTCGTTAATTGAGTCTACCTTGAGTCTACCCTACGTCACGGCACGTGATAAATGATACCAGGCCTTCCCCGCTTTTCCTCTCGCTCGCTTCGCTTGCATTACGTAATACGCACGGAGCAGGGAGGCCTGGGAACGAGGCTACTAAGTTGCTTCAAAGTAGTTCTTACTCCAGCTTGTATATAGTAAGGTTTAGACCTTTTCCTACGAGTGCCCGTCACAATCTGTAGTTACTAGCCTCATCCCAGACCTCTCACTTTGCTCACTCAGTGCCCGGTCAGTGGGGCTGTCCGGCAACGAGGCTATGTATAATTTTGTCTATAGAAGAGTGCGGGTGTGTTTGCTTGCTATACTCTACCATAACAGAAGGAGTATCTCTTATCATGAGAGGTTGTAAACCAATGACACTGGCATTTGATGGTGTGGTGCTGTGTCATCCCATTTCAAATAATGCCCACCAGCCACATGGCACATGATAAGGCACGTTAAAGATACACCTAATCCAGATGAGATAATTAGCTTAGCATACCATTTTTCCTTTCTTTGGCTGGTTTCTGTAGAACTAGATGCCTCAACAGCCCGACACGGCGACAGAGAATTTGAGCGGACACGGGGCGTGAGCTCTACTACGGCACGTGCGCACTGAATTGCCGACTGCATGCTTTGGCGGTAAACACAATTCAAAGACTGCAAAGTACTGACAGGGTCCATGAATACGCGAATTGGCTACAAGCTGTGAGCTCAATGGATGACAACATTCATCAAAGAATCTTGAAATTGAGAGATGTGGCCCTGGGCTCTAAGAAAACGGTCTCTGTCAACTCCGCCCTGGCCAGCGCCGGCTATGACTGTGCTGTCGACTCTCTGCTGGCCGTTCACGCTGAGTGCGGCCAGAGCAACAGTCTCTCCAAGGACAAGAACATCATCAGATTCTTGAGCAAACGTAAGGGGCTAGGGTACATAGTAATGCTGTCCCATATCGAATTACAGTTTTCTTCAATAAAAGGCAGCTGAGGCAGGCTGAGGGCTCAGTATGAACTGCAGAAAATATTTCTACATGATTTTCAGTAGCCTTTGTGCTCGGGCCACACAGCACAGTCGGCTGCATGGCCTGGGAACGAGGCTAGATGGCAGAGCTCTCATAGCATCTCGGATGCATTTGTACTGGGTTGAATTACCTTAAACTTGGATTCTGGCCACTGATGATCCACCCTGGCCTCGTTCCCAGGCCACACCCCTCCCCTGGGAACGCGGCTAGATCCACCCTCGGCTTCGCTGGACCGAAGTACTTTAGAGCGGTGGTTCTTGGGCACAAAGACATGACTGCATTTCTAGCTCACATGTAGCTAGTGTGATTCCCAGTTTGGTCTGCAGATTAGCATAATCAGTCTCGGTCGTGCACAGGCACCATGTGGGCACAGGGGGGTACCCTGGATTCGCCAGCCTAACAGATGAAGCTGTCCCCTGACCCTATGCACGTCTGATGCCTGTCTGAACCAGAGTAGGGGGTTGGCATATTATGTCTGTACACCGTCGTTAGCCTCGTTCCCAGTCTCCACTCTACAGCTTTTTTTCACATGTAATAAGAAAGCTCTGTGTTTTTTTTAAAGCTTTTGAGTGGAGACTGGGAATGAGGCTACACAGTCATTAGCCTAGTTCCTAGAGAGTAATAAACAACTAAACTTGTGTCTTTCGTAAGACTGGGGCATTGGAACTGGGGCATTGGGACGAAGGAGGTGGTTCAAGTCCTTTGGTACCAGTGGTATTCATTGAATGGGGTGATCACTAATGATATTCATTGCCTGTTTGGGTGGGGTGAAAGGGCTGCCCAGTAGTATTCCAATAGTGTACAGTTGATGAATATTATTGGCCTATGCTGTGAATATTATTACTACAGTTAGGTCATAGTTCCAGTCTGCCCCTCCCCCCAGATGAGGCCGCCGTGAAGGCTCTACAGAAGTTGAGGCTCACTGCTGCTGACTTCAACGTCAAGACTGTCATCGGCAGGGGGCACTTCGGAGAGGTAAACGTGTCCATACATTTCACATACATGTACCCCTCCAAGTTGGGTCCTACAGCCATAATACTACATATATTTCTTCTTCTCTCGTTCACTATCTCAATGTGAAGAACATATCAGTGTATGACTCAGTATCTATTGGTGGTGCCTTAGCCTTGTCCCTAGGTCCCCGCTACGCTTTACCTTCATGCAACTAGGCCAGGAATGAGGCTGGTGGTTGCCTGCTCTTTTCTCAAAGGAGCAGGAAATGTTAGGAGGAGACTCAGAATCCTTTTACTTGTTCTGTTCTCTTCAATTTCACATGATGGCTCATTCATCAGGGGGTCTGGGCGATACGTGTAACCACTAGCCGTGAATACCCGTAGTTAGTCTTCTTGCCAGCCCTGAATATTGGTGCTACCAAGTAATCTGTCAGAACTGCTTTCACTGATCTGCTTTTGCATCCTCCCTAAGTTGGTATCTTTTCTTCCCTGTCACCAGGTGCAGGTGGTGCACGAGAAAAGCACTGGAGATGTGTATGCCATGAAGGTGATGAAGAAGGCGCACATCCTACAGCAAGCAGATGCAAGTTCATTTTTGTGTGTCATACATGTACAGGATGTAACTGTACACAGACACAGCCCTTTCTTATTGTAAAGGCTCATGAGCTCTGAACAGAGGATACTATTGTTAGCCTCGTACACAGGCCTCCCCTTGTACATTGTGTAGCTCTTTTTGTAGGTATGGAAATTTTCCAGAGCTAAGACATGAGGTCTGTGTAGGAGCAGTATTGTTAAGACCATTATTTAACTCCCTCTCTCTCTTCCTGCAGGCAGCATTCTTCTCTGAGGAGAGGGACATCATGGCCTGGGCCACCAGCCCATGGCTGACGTCACTGCATTATGCCTTTCAGGTTCAGTATTATATATTTATGCAGAATTTTTAGTGTGAGTAAATGTATACGTGAAACAGAGCCAGTCTTTTGTTTTGCATGCATAATATTATATACATGTAATAAGTTATGGCAAAAGTATTTACAATCTTAGGCATTAATGTGTATGGCATAATCCCTAAGCTGCAGAGCATAGGACAGAGTGTGTGTGCCCAGTAAGTCGTCTTCTCCCTCACATGTTACCCCTCCCTCCTCTGCAGGACCAGCAGTGCCTGTACCTGGTGATGGACTTCCACCCTGGAGGCGACCTACTGACCGTGATGGAGAGGCAGGAGGGAGGCATGGCTGAGGAGGACGCCAAATTCTATCTCGCTGAGATCGCCATGGGGCTCAACGACCTCCACCAGTTAGGGTATGTATACATATGCATACACACTGGAGAAGAGAGTTTGTATTTGCCATCACAACTGCATGCACATAAATTTTGATCGTATGGAAATAGTTACCCTCAGCTTATTGACGGTTCAGGAATCCAGATATGTGTGCAGCATTCATGACGGGTCATGAGTGGTCACAAACCTTCACACACATCAATACTGCACAAGTTACTATGTATCTATGCTGACCACAGGTTCACGAACATTCATACATGTATGCATAGAGTTTGTGTCCAGCATGTCGTGAAGCTAGCCTCGTATCCAAACGTCCCAGCTTTTTTCACTTACAGTTAGAAAAAACAGAACCGTCGGAAGTGAAAAAACAAAAAGGGGACGGCTGGGTACGAGGCTATCGTGAAGCTTAGTTATGACATTCATGACCTTCTGTGACCTTCATGACTATGCTCAGTCCTGACTATTGTGTGTTTTGGTGCATACTATACTGGTACTTAAAATCAAAAGCAACTTGCAAATGTCAGTGCAACACTGTCTTCTGTATTCTAGCTAATACAAGTATATATGTACCTGCAGGTTTGTCCACCGGGACGTCAAGCCTGAGAATGTGCTGATCACCCGTTCCGGGCACATCAAGCTGGTGGACTTTGGCTCAGCGGCACGGCTGGACACTAGTGGGAAAGTGGTGAGGTGGCACCTGGGATTGTTTACTTGAACAGTAGCACTCTGCACTGTGCCAGCAGAGTTAGCAAGTCTGTGTTTATATAGGTAGCATTTTATGTAATTAGTGCTACTTTTACAATCTTACCAACTTCTAACTTTTCATGTGGTAACTTTTTTTAACAAATGGGAAGGCCCTGTCAGGTTAGCCTCGTTCCCAGCCGCTCAGGGGGAAAAAATTACCACGTGGCCTGGGAACCAGGCTATTGTCAGGTGTGCAGTAGAACTTTATACTTGTACCTAGGCGACTTTCTCCCTAATTACGTGTAGCTTTAACGTTTTAGTGCAGCTCTGGGCTAGCCTCGTACCCAGGTCTCCCCTCACTCTGGGCTGCACGGCTTTTGGTACTCGTGCCCTTGGGACTTCACTTCCATGTAGTTACTTCCTAGGGCTAATTAGGTTTTATCATGATTTTATGCGCATTAGGCTGAAATTCGGAGTACTCTATAGGTACCCATTACTGCTTCTGTAGTAAGCAATGCTGTCCATAAACATTGCTATCACTGTAGATATGCACCGTAAGGAATTGTACAATGTATTCCTTGAATAATAAGGACATTACACGTGCTCATGGTCCATTGTATGCTAGAGAACTCCTTTTTGTTCCTTTTTGAAAGGGTACCTGTAGTGCATGTATACTAATATAAGCAATGTGACATGTCTTTCACTTTCATATCCCACGTGCCCCTTTTCCCTCTGCCACGCCCCCTTCCCTACCTAGATGGAGTCCCGCCTCCCTGTGGGCACTCCAGAGTACATTGCCCCCGAGGTGTTGACCAGCCTGGATTGCTCTGCAGACTACGGTGTTTGCTGCGACTGGTGGTCCCTGGGCATCATCGCCTACGAGCTGCTGTTTGATACCACACCCTTCGAGGGAGACTCCACTGCTCAGACCTACGGCAATATCATGAACTACAAGGTTGGTCAAAAGCATAGTAGTTTCATAATTTTGTAGTGAAGAGATATCTAATGGGGTTTTAATGATCATGACACTAATCAGGATTACATACAGGATATTTTGGTTGGGGTGGGAAAAACATGCAATACACAGGTGCGTGGAGAGCCACACCCCCTAGGCTATTTGAGACTTTGTTCCGTCCCCCCCCGTCCCGTCCCCCCCCCCCAAATTTTGTAATTTAAGCAGTCAGAGGCAGAGGTTGCTTGTGGTGCCTAATGGGGCCTGAAAGCACTGCTAATGAATTACTGAGTTCCAAAAGAACAATATGATTTTTAGGGTGGGAGGGGGGGAACATGGATTGGGGGATACTCCTTTTCCCTCCCCTCCCCCCTGTATAAAACACTGTTTATTCAAAGACCACACCCCCTGGGCTTTGCGATTCTTGTATCACACTGCTTGCTTGTTATACAGAAGAGCCTGAGTTTCCCCGATGACGTTGAGGTGAGCGAGGCACTGAGAGAGCTGATCAAGAAGCTGCTCATGGACAAGGAGAGCCGGCTGCAGTTCCGGGGGATCAAGACACACCCCTTCTTTAGCAACACTAACTGGGACAACCTCACTACCGGTGGGTTGGTCTGCTGTCTAGCTACGTGTGTGTGTGTGTGTGTCAAACAATTTTGAAACTGTGCCACTCAAGTCACGTAGCAGCAGTTAGTTGGAAGCATACATTTTACAATTTGCCAATCAGTACGTTCATAAATACTTAGTGCTGGTTACAGAATCCATAAAGATGACTGTGTTGCTTTCCCTCCCCTGCAGTCATCCCTCCGTATATCCCCAGCATAGCCGGCCCCGATGACACCTCCAACTTTGAGGTGTTTGAGCCTAAAAAGGAGGACCGCTACATTGATATTCCCTCCAGAGACAAGAGCGGTTTCTCCGGGAAAAACCTACCCTTTGTCGGATTTACGTTTACACGATATGACTCCGCCCAACTGGATATAACAGACAGCGAAGACGGGTTAGTACAGTATACATAAAACACCCTTCCCAAGAAATTGCCAGTTTAGTAGTCCGTGTGTGAATTGGTTGACCCAGATTCTTCCTTCGTTGGTTGGGTCTGTAACTTCAGTGTATGATCCGTGGCTATGGGCTTGCACATAAATAGACAATAAAGAACTTTTTGAAGTAGTGATGCACCGATAATTGGATCGGCTGTCAGAAAATTGGCTTATCCGCTGATTTCCCACGATAGTGGTATTGGTAAATTTGACTGCATGATATACGTGTAGCTTTACTGATGCAGCATGTAGTTGCATGTGTTACACATGCATTAATTAAAGTACATGTACATGTAAGGTATAATGTGTGCTCTTTCAATCAAATTACCTGAGTAAAAGTACCTTTGCATGTCACACAGAATGTTAAAATGCTTTCATCCTGCTCTTTTTCCCTGTTCAGCAATTTTCTCTCCTTTTCAATATCGATATCAGCTATTGATAATGACCAATATCTTCTGTGTAATATTGGTTATCAGAATATTGGTAAAATCCCTTATTGGTGCATCACTACATGTACTTTGAAGATTCACACATGTACTTAATCTCCCGGACCCATAATCATATCTGTCTTCTGTCTCGTATCCTTGTCCCGATGATTTACTAAGTCTTCTCTTGTACATGTAGCCCCTCCAGACAGCGGGCAGCCTCTGGGAGTGCTGAGATGCAGGCCAAGGCGGGGGGACTGCAGCAAGAGCTGGATGGGGCCCGGAGGGAGCTACAGGAGGCCAGGGACAGGAAGGCCTCTTTGGAGCGGGAGTGCATCATCTACCAGAGCCAGCTGGAGGTGTGTGGTGTGTGCATGTTCGTGTGTGTGAGTGGAGGGTTTATGTTTGCCCTGCTTCCTTCTCCCTGATGTTCCTCATTGCATTCTAATTTCACCTGTTTCTTCTAAAGACATGCATGTACACACACACACACACACACACACACACGAATCATTAACAAGCTATTTTTTAGCTACAAAGTGCTAGCAGTTTGAAATGAAGACGACCACTTGCGTAATCATCTCCTACCATTACTCTCTCCGTGTGCTCTGCTCTCTCTCCAGGACTACCATCGCAAGCTTGAGATTGAGAAGAGTGAGCGGCGCCAGTCGGACTCCAAGGCACTACAGCTTCTGGCCGAAGTCCGCGACCAGGGTAGGGTGGCCCAGGAGCTGCGGGAGAGCCAAGCCACGTGAGTACATAGTTTTCAACATGTCTGTGCATGCAATAGTGGAGGGGATTCTTTAGCGTGTAGGGAATTATTATACACGTGGATTAACAACTTTTTGACAATGTGTGTGTGTGTGTGTGTGTGTGTGTGTGTGTGCAGGTTGTGGTGTGTAGAGTAGGCCAAGGGTGTATGTGGACACTAAATGTGTGGAGAAAGCGAAAGAAGGGCTGACTAACACGATGGTGAGCCAGCACTTCTCTGCTCTCCCTCACAGGGTGGCTAACGAGGAGATGGGGTGTGTGATCCAGCAGCTGGAGCAGGACAGACTGGTGGCCTCCAAGAGGGCCCGACGGCTGCAAGAGGACCTCAAGACAGCCCAGCAGGAACGGGATGCTGCTCTCAAGACGGTGTCTGAGCTGAAGGGAAAGCTGGGAGAGGTGAAGCAGAGCAGTAGGAAGGACGTGACCGCCCTGCAGACCAAGCTGGCAAAGGTATACTAAACCTCGTTCTCTCTGATCCTCTCTTTGACTTGTATAATCCCCTCAGTGGGGGGGGGGGGGGCCTTGCTACAGCCTTAGCTTTAAAATTCCTGTTATTTACACTGCATATGTATGTGTATGCGTGCCGTGTACAGGATTCTGAAATTATACGTTGTATAATATTGACTGATACATGTCCTGCCCATCTTCCAGCCTCAATTCCAGACCTCCGCCAGCATTTGTCATTTCCAATACAAGCACGGGGTAGGGAGCTTGGAAACAGGGCTACCCGTCTTCCTCTTGAGGATGAATAGAAGTGCATATTCTTGTGTTTCAGAACAGTCTGAAGTGTACTCTGTCTTGTTCTCCCCATGCACCCTCTTTCCAGGTGACAAAGAGCTCCTTGGCTAAGGTGGCAGAGATGCAGGACCGGCTGACTGAGGCCCACGAGAGGTACGCTGAGACCTCCAAGAAGCTCAAGGCCGCAGAAGACTCCAGAAACAAGATGGAGTTTGACCTCCAGATCTCCAAGGTAATGAATGTTCTTATCTTGCTAGTACAGAGTATATCATCGCTGTGTAGACCTACAAAAGTCCATACCCTCTCTCAGAAATTGTTTGCTCGATATCATGTAGCTCCACATTTCCATGGGTGATGGTGAGGCTAAGAGTGTGGTGAAGAAGTTAGAGGCTCTTCAGGTGACCGTGTGCAAATGCTGGCAGAGATACATGTAGTAATGGCCGTTGCATAATTTAGCACTTCTTTGCCTTCTTTGTTTTCACAGCTTGCAAAAGAAAAGGCCGAGAAAACTGTGTCAGAATTGAGAGAGCAGTTGAAGGTAAACGTTGTACTGCACTCTACCTACATGTAGCAAATGAAAGTCCTTGTCTATAGTGTCATTTCTAGTGCTGAACCTCTTATAGGCTGTATGTTGAGATACGTTTCAGTGTCCAATACCCAACTTAATTATAGTTGTCTAAACTCTAAATACGTTGGAGTCCCTGCTCTCTGGAACCTAATTACTGCTTATGGAGTTGCTTTTCAGGGGTATGATACTATTCTATTTCTATCAAGTATATGTGCCAATGGAACGCTGGCCTCCATGTAGCAAACTGGATAGAGACATTGAAAATCCAATCCAGTACCATCACCTGTCATCTCTTCCTAGGTCAAGGGAGAAGAGACTGGTTCACTACAGACTCAGGGCCAGCAACTGAGGCAGCAACTGAAGGTCAGATTATTGCTATACACTGTAGTATCCTGCGCCACTAGACCTACTAGTGGTGGATCCACTAAACCTATTCGTTTAAGCGCCTGCCCAACGACCCTCTAACTCTCACGGTCTCAACTCAGATTATACTGAAAGGACTCACTCTGCCGCACAACTGATACACATTACAAATATATATAGATACATGAACAAAAGACAAGAGAACAATAATGCGGACAGATAACACAAAAGTCTTTGTCCATAGCTACAACAATGCAGGGGGGGGCAATGCTCCTGGTGTACTATAGCACCCATATAAACAACCTATAGCTAGGCTATCAGGTTATTACTACATACACGCTATTGTATACATCTTATGGGGCAGACACAGTCACAGCCACTTATATGAGGCACTTACCTTTCCACAAAGCTGATGATGCCTTTTAAATTAACAAATTGATGTCTTGTGTTTGTTCTGTCTCCCAGGAGCTGGAGGGCAACCTGGATGAAGCCAGTGCCAGGAACCAGCAGTTGGAGGCCAGCGAGTGGAGCCTCAAGAAGGAATTGCAGGTGGGTGAGCCAAGGAATTCTTGTCCTGAGCGGTATTTTACCATGTCTGTCTTCAAGTAGGGGTTGAGGGGCATTCTGGGGCAGGCTTTCTAATAGGATCATTCACTGGGAGTGGGGACAATATTGCACGCATGCAGAGTTGTCTGGGGACATGTTCCCCAGGGGAATTTTTGAGATTTGGTGCTCTGGAAGTTAATTGCTTCTGGGACCCCAAAAGGCTGAAAATTAGCTATCCCCAAAATAAATATTAACTTTGAAAATTCTGTGTGAGGCGGTGGGGGGGAGGGGGAGATCTCAGCCCCCTCTGTATTAAACCCCGTAGAAGACCTACATGTACATTGTACATGTACATGTATAATTTAGCCTCATTCCCAGGCCCATGTACATGTAGCTACATGTAGGTACAGTTTCTCATGAGGCCCACAGAAGCTAAAGCATGTACACATGCATGGGCCTGGGGACGAGGCTGTGCAGGTTTATCATACACTATTGCTGTAATGCATTAGAGAAGTCATTGGGCTAACAGTGTTCCTTCACCCTCGATTCCAATAGGACCTACGGTCAGAGCTGGAGGAGGTAAGGGAGGGGCGGGACCGGCTGCAGGCCTCAAGTGTGAAGACCAGGGAGCAGCTGCACTCCAAGACACAGCTGTTGCAGAAACATGAGGAGGTGTGTGTTGTACTGTATGTGGATCAACTTGTACATGTAATTGGATCCAGATCTTTCAGATTCACATCTTTTACATGTACACTATAGTATGTACACATAATAGACCCTTTACCATTAGGATGTAATATGGGGTGGGGTAAAAGTGAGCACTAATTGGAGAAAATACCTGAGAACACGTGCTTTGATGTGTATGAAAACATAACAGTTTCACCAAAATATCCGAAAGCATAGCAACGAGAAATTTTTGAAAATACAAATATTAATAGTTACTTAACTTCATCGGTATCGCTGCACGCAGCCTGCCATCGAATTTTGGTACACAAAAGCGATGACGTTCAATGCCTAGGTCGACAAGAGGATGCCTAAGGATGCTACTACAGTAGCTACACGGATAAGCGTCGTTTGACCAGCTAGGGGCGGGGTCGGTATGTAATTATTAATAGTTGTTGCTAACGTAGTCATGTGAGGATCACGTTTCGACCTGAGTCTCTCGTGTCACGTGCGGACATTTTGGTGAAACTGATAAGAACATGCTTGTTTACACAGGTTTTCATGCATTTTCCCCATTTAGTGCTCACTTTTACCCCCATTACATAATGGTAAAGGGTCCATTTAATAGCAACACTATTTGGGTATGTGTGATGTATGATGACTTTTCAAAGGACGCCAAAATAGACCAACTGTTGATGAGCACATACAATCATACTCCACTACACTTCTCTGTCTCTTCTTCCTGCGCCCAGGCCATCAGTAAGCTGAGCTCCTCCCGGCAGTTTCTGGAGTCCAAGATCACAGAGCTGGAGAGGCTGAGGAAGGCTGCTGACAGTGACTCAGTCAATGAGAGGTAGACACACTCCATTAGTTTGGCATGCCAGCAGTTTACTAAGGACTGTATGGTGCATATATTGTACGGCTATGCAATAGTAGCCTCACTCCCAGTTTCCACTCCCAGCTTTTTTGCATGTAACCTAAGAATGGAGACTGCGAATGAGGTTGCTTGATCGCCACTGAAAGCTTTGTCAATGTACCCCCCTCATCTCTCTCCCTTCCTCCCAGCCTCAAGGCTGTGGGTCAGAAGGTGGCCAAACTGGAGGGAGAGAAGGAGAGGCTGTCCCAGGAGGTGTCATCCCTGAGGGCCCGGCTGGCATCCCAAAAGGAGGAGCTACGAGGGACCCGAGAAGAGCTTAGTCGGGAACAGAAGAGCAAAAAGGAGGTGGGGCTGGCTCCCTGTTTGCTGTTGGTTATTAGGCTTGTACCTTAACAGTAATGTCCTTATTATTCAAGGAATATCAGGACAACAAGTAGTCTATACATGACACTCCCTCCTTCCTCAGGCTCAAGCCAAGCATCGTGAGGAGCAGCGCAGCCTGCAATCCCAGCTCAGTGAGGCCACCGGCACAGCCATCTCCCAGGGTGAGCGCCTGAGGGAGGTCCGCAGGGCCAAGAGGACACTCGAGCAGGAAATGGACACGCTCAGAAGCTCTCTCACTAAGGCAGAGGTGAGGACGACTGCTCACTGCTGTGACATATACATGTACATGTACATATACATTGTATATGCTATAAGCCCATGCAGATGCAGTCCATGTACATGTAGTGAAGAGTCTTAGACATATGTGCAAAAGTAGCAGCTAGCATGTACAAATGTGTATGTGTCCTCTGGATAGCTTAGCGACCGTGTCGTCCCGAGCAAGTGCCCATGGGCACTTGCAACTCACACAAGAAAAATCAGGCATGGGCGCTTACACATGGCCGCTTTTGAAAGTGATTGGCACAAGCTACATGTATATAGTTGGTTCAGATTTGACAAATTTTCCCAGTCTAAAAGCAAAGTCATTGGGTATTTTTTATCTAAATGACCTAATATACCAGTTCCTCACCCTCTCCTACTGCCCAGCGTCTGGCCAAGGCCCATGAACAATGCCGGAAAAGTTCCCCGGAAAAGCTGCAAGGCCTGAGTGGAGTGAACAGCAGACTTGCTGAGCTGGAAGGGGAGATCAAGTCCCTCATGGCTGCCAACAGCAACATGAAGAATGAGGTGAACTCACAGCCAGGATATATACTGCCCTTGTAGTTCACCACATGTAGTGTGCATGTGTGGGCTTATAGGAGGGTTCACCACATGTAGTGTGCATGTGTGGGCTTATAGGAGGGTTCACCACATGTAGTGTGCATGTGTGGGCTTATAGGAGGGTTCACCACATGTAGTGTGCATGTGTTGGCTTATAGGAGGGTAAAATAGCAGGCAAATTCACCATCTGCTTTGTCTAAGAGAAAGAAGTTTCAGGGAGTCCCGCCAAGCCCTGGAACTCTCCTTTGGGGGTCCCACCTAAAGCAGACATGTAAATTTAATGAAGCCATGGTACACATATATTATTTTTGTGTGAGAGGGTCACATGAATTCAGCATCAGACAGTACAGAGTACGAGTAGACCACACCCTCTTAGACATACATGTATGGGTAGAAAAGCCTTTTGACTGAAAAACAGTTACTGTACTGTTCACAAGCTCACCCTCTTCCACTCTCATATTTGATGTGATAAGGTCAAAGGGTGCAATACTGCTACTCCGCCCTCACCCACCTACAGGTGGCTGCTACCCAGCAGGAGCGTGAGGAGCTGGTGGCCAGGAGGAGGGAGGCCGAGAGGAGCCTCAGGGACACCAGGAAGGAGGTAGAGGCCCAAGAGCTCAACATCACACTGCTGCAAAAGAACCTCAGGTCAGCTACACTTCAGTACCTCAGCTACTCTAAGGGAATACCTAGTTACAAAGCTACCGATACACTAGTGTATATGTAGCTAGCCTCGTTCCCAGGCACCACTCCCGTGTGCATACATGTAGTTACATGCTTCATCAGCAGCTTTTTGCTGGCTCGATGCACTCCTGCCTCTTATTAATGGCTTTAGGTCTCTAACGTGAGGCACATACACATCTCTCTCCTCAACAGTTCCCTGGAGGAAGAGCTGGCCGAGGCTCGTGCTACAGTCCAGGAGTCCCGGGAGAAGGAAGAGGCGTGGCAGGCTGCCCGGGTGGCTCTGCAAGGGGATCTAGAGAGTGCAGAGGCCAGGCTGGACGAGGCCTTTGCGACCGCTGAGAGGGAGAAGAAAGCCAGGTGGGTGTGTGGTTAGCTTCAGGTCGGGACTCTTTTGATCTCTAGATTTCTCATTAATGTGAGCTCCTAGTCGATAGTCATGCTTATGAGCTCTGGTACTGAATGTCTTCTAAGGAACGTATTTGTACTGCAAAAGCGGAGGGAGAGACTGGAATGAGGCTAGGTCCTAGTCGATAGTGGTACATTCATTATAGTCATGCTTATGAGCTCTAGTACTGAATGTGCTTTAAGGAATAGACTACATATTTTGTGCTGCAAAAGCTGAAGGGAGAGAGGCTAGATCCTAGTCGATAGTGGTAAACCAATGTACATGTACATTCAAAGTGAATGTACTGGATGTAGAACTACCACCTGATAATGAAGACCTGCAGTTCTTATGATTACATAATAATACTGGTGTAGACGTACTCCTGAGAAGTTGTTTTCTTTGGTTCTTCCAGGGCTGCGGCAGAGCAGAGAGTGTCGGAGGCAATGGTGAGCCTGGAGAAGACAGCTGCCGCCCACACAGAAGAACAGCAGAGCCTACAGGAGCAGTTTGCCACTCAGAAGCAGCTGTCCTCGAAGTACAGCGACAAGGTGGGCCGTGCCGGGAGGGGAGAGAGAATGACTGTCCAGCAGACACTGCTGCTTGTGTTGCTATGGAATACCACCTACCTTTCTCGTATCAAAAACTAGTTTATTCATGTTGCTAAAGAAACTAAAAAATAGTTATCATGATTGAACTCATGGCATTTTCGGTGTCCCATAGATATCTAGCATCGTTCCCAGGCCTACACCCCACTTTTTCATACTGCAAGTGACAAAAGCTGGGGTGCAGGCCTAGTCTCGTGCCCAGACGTCCATGCCCTCCAGGCGCCTGGAGGGCGTGGACGTCTGGGCACGAGACTAGTGCAGGCCTGGGAACGAAGCTATGTATACGCTGTTAGTCTGCTTACAAACAAGTATGTATCACTTTGAAAACGCAGAACTGGTGAGGATGTCTCCCTGTCAACATAACGACTATGTTCTGTGTGTGTAAGACCTGAAATTTTGCAACTTTTATGGCGGTTCTATGACTGTCACCTGCAGGTATCGGAGCTGGAGAAGAACCTGAAGCTGCGGCAGCTGCGGCTGAAAGGGGTGGAGCATGAACTGGAGACCGAGAGGGCTCTCTCCTCCAAGCTTTACGATGATGTACGTGGGGTACAATGTAGCCTCAGTCCCAGGCTCACTCCTCTACAAAACGGGAGGAGTGAGCTTGGGACCGAAGCTAGGGTACAATTATGGACCTTCTCGGTGAACTGTATATAACAGTACATGTATGCATGTACTAGGTATATAGGGGGGGCAGGATAAAGTATACCAACACCTTACTAGGGCTCCCCAAAAAGGCTAGTGTACTAATAGTGTACAGTTTACTGAGAATGACTTGGTGGCACACTTCAGAATGGTTTATCCAGCTGTGCAGAGTGCATTCCTTGACTATTCAGGACATATCTGTAGCAGCTCTGCATGCAGCAGTTTCCTTGCGACCGAGTAATAAGAACTCTGCTATTCCCTCACTACTCTGTAAGTGGTAATACCCCTGGAGGGCCCGATATGCCAACATCTTATGAGTACATATATAAAGGCTGACCAATAATACAAGGAGGATTACATTGTATTTCTGGATTCTGACTAAACATACATTGCATATCTGTCGGTGTAAACTGGTGTTTGTGGACAAGAAGTAGATCATAAAACTACATGTATGGTTGGTAAATTGAAGAGGTAATATTGGAAGAGCTAATACATGTATGTCATTAACCAGTCCCGATTCTCAAGGTCAGGCATCCAGGAGTGGCTATTTACATGTACTATTGTGGGTAGGCTACAACAGTGAATCCCAAGATAAACATAGTCGTCACTGTCTACTGTCTCCCCCCCTCCAGCTTCACTCCCTGGGCCGAGAGCACGGCAAGCTAAAGGCGGCCCACATGAAGCTGCTGGGGGAGGCCCGACAGCGAGAGGACAGCCTGGCCCGCACCGCTGCCGACAAGGACAGGGTGGAGCAGGTACACAGGAGTGCAGCCGAGGCTCACCAGATACAGGCAAGTCTGAGTCATCAAACTAGCATGTGAAGTTGGGGGTCAACGGAGTCATTTTCAGACTGCAATCCAAAGACCTCAGTTCACGTCAATACACACATACATGTTTAGAATAGGGGATTAGAATGGGGTGAGCTTTATTTAGACCTAGGGCTAAGTGATTGCTCAGTTTGCACATATACCTAAAGCATTTGTGGGCGTTAAATTCTGCAGTAGCATGACACTTAAACTAAATTTGTAGTTTTGATAAATGTAAACATACTTTTGTTGCCTAGGAAACGAGGCTGCAGTCCACAATTGCCCAGCAGAGCAAGCTCATCGACTTCCTCCAGAACGTCTCCAGCCCACCCAGCAAGTCCAGGCTCAAGTTCAAGAAGGTACCTGTAGCCATGTCCCACACAGTGCACATTGTCATAGTTTTATGTACTCGTCTTTGTCAAATTTTGTCTTAAGGCTTTCAAGCTGACTCGGAAGTCCAGAGACCCAGCCAAGGAGATAGCCGAGTGGAACAAGCTCAAAGGACTGGCCAGCAAACCCAAAGGTACACGTGTACATGTAGAAGGAATGTATATACAGTACATGTAGTACTGCTCAGGTTGCATACATGCACATGCTAGCCTCGTTCCCAGTACTTTTACAACAAGTAAACAAAAGCTTGAGAACGAGGCCATACTCATTCTCAGTCTCCACTCTGAAGCTTCAAGTAACAATGCATAATCTCTACTGTCAAAGTCTGCTTACATACATGTATTATAGACGTCTGGGTACAAATGCTACATGTACATGCATATGTGTATACACGTGTGCTATATTGTTTGCACACTCCCCAGGGTCCGGTGCAGTGGCCCAGGCCTCCACCCCGAGTGTGTCGCTACAGAGGATCACACGGACATCCTCCAACCTCCTCACGCCCTCCACCACCCCCTTAGCCACACCCCTAACCCACCAGCAATCAGCCACCCAGGTGACTGGCAATATATGTATCTCTACCAGGAGTGAATAATGATATTGGAGAAGTATTTTCTATCGATTATACGTTCATATTCGTGTTGAAGGTACTGCTATATCCATACTTTCAAACAGCTGTAGAAAAGATTTTTTCCTAGTTATAACATTATACAGAGCATACAAGTAGCCAAAATGGGCCGGCTGCCTCCACATCAACTCCCATAATTATGTTTATTGCTGCTCCCATTCCCCTAGTCTCATCTGTTGGTCTCTGGCCCTTCGTCTTCGAGAGCAACAGAGGAGTTTCCACATGTTACTCAGTACTTCTCTACGACCATCCCCCCTGAAGACGACCTGGCCTCCTCTCTCCCGGGACTCAAGGGTTGCTCTGTCGACGTACAGAGGGCGCCCATTACCGCTGGTAGGTGGCTACATGTATGTTAATGTTTCACATGTCTGTACATGTACCTGTTTATGAGCTTGAGTTTGGGGTCAGAGGTCAGATGCACATGTTATATGAGGTCAGGCTTGTGAGACTAGATGTGCAGAAGTGAAAATGTTAGTGCAAATTTTGTGCAGTTGGAGATGTTGAGGGGTGCTTCAAGTGCTTGTTATAGTGTAGTATGCTTGCTGCTCTAAAAAAATTTAGCAGCATTAATTTTAGCACTGGGTATGAGGCTAGTTACATAGTGTCCCACTTTGGCCCATGGAATTCCTCTTTCTTGAAGATGCTGTCCATACTTTGATTTATTCCAGGTTGACACTTATGCGAACGTCCCAGTATTGCTGAGCACTGCGTGCTACATGCACTGTATATGTAGAGCTTAATTAGAGGGTAAGAATAGAGGGTTGCCCCCACTGAAGGTGAGTAGAGGTCTGGTCAGTCTGAGCCTAGAGGCAGCCGAGGGACTGGGGAAGGAGGCTAAACTGAGGCATGACAAAGAACCCGCTCCAGTTAGACAACTGATCTCACAACTAGGTACTTTTTATTTCGAAATTATCGTTGCCATGAAGCATGACATTGTCGTTATACTATGGCATTTGGGTCTACAGTAAAATATGAAATTATGACACTGTCTCCATATTTTGCTTGCAGCTACCAGCCCCAAACGTCCTGTTGCTGGCACAAAGCGTGGTGCAAAGCGCAGCAATAGTGATAAGGCTGCAGCAGGCAGAAGCAGTGGGGGTGGGGCTGAGGGTGGAGCCAAGGCCCAGCGTCAGCCAACCACCCTGGGGGAGATGACCATTGAGCACAACATACCTCACAAGTAAGTCCAGCCCACCGATGGTAATTACCATAATTTAGGCAGGGGGTCCTACTAAATTGTTAATACACATTGGTAACGATCCAACTATTATTGGGGTGAGCCTGAATGAGTCTCACATGTATGGCACATTTTTGGATATGTGGTGGCTGGACATTGTCATCCTCACGTTGGGCCCCCCAGGATCATCGAAGGTTTCAATCTTTGAACTTTATACTAAGGCTAGACTAGAGCCAGAACTACATTGAAGATCACTTAGAAGAGGATGTCAACACTCGTGGTCCAGCACTGTGAACACTGCTAATCTCGCAGTGGCTCACCCCCAATGTTCCATGCACGTACTATGTTGGTATTCTCCGCTGTAGGTTCTTCCTGAAGTCTGCGCCACTGCGCAAGAGCTACAGCTGTGTCCACTGCAAGACCACCATCAAGGCAATGCACAAGCTGGCCAAGTGCAGCTGTGAGTTGAAATTAATGCAGCAATGAGCTGCTTTAAGTGCTTTACCAACAGCGCTCTCCTTGATTCCACAGACTGTGGCATTGTCTGTCACCCGAGGTGCATCGACTCACTGCCCAATAACTGTGGGCTGCCCTCACAGCTAGCAGATCACGTCTTCTCCCAGCTGCCGGCCACAAAGAAGCCTCGAAGGGAGGCAGAGCCAGGAGGAGAGGAGACCCCCATGAGCGGTGAGCATACTGCCGAAATGGTGGATGGCTCCCGAGAGGAAGAGAGCAGAACAGCAAGGAATTGGGAAGCTGTTAGGGTAAAACAAGAGGAGCCCAAGAGGCAAGAGGCGGCGACCAAGAAAGGGAAGGGGCTACATCCCAAGGCGAGTGGCGACAGCAGCAGCAGTGGACCGAGTGGCAGCGGGAGTGACTCAGAGGAGAGGACCAGGACAGACAGCCTTCTCAAAGTGGAGAAAGTTCACATACCAAAGTTAGTAAAGAAATTATTAATAATGTACATGTGCATTATATTATGCATGTAGTAGCCTCGTTCCCAGGCTCCACTCCCCTTGCACAGAGTAAAAAAGCGGGGGGGGGAAAAGCTGGGGAGTGGAGCCTGGGAACGAGGCTATGCATGTAGAGCATTCACTGTTTTAACACTACTGTTACAGAGGACAGCTCAAGGTTGAGGGCTGGCTGGTACTCACTAACAAGTCCCTCTGCTTCTACAACCGGGATCCCAGAAGAGCCACAAGAAAGCCACTCAACTCCTTCGTATTCAACTCCCCCGACTGTGCCTTTGTCTTTCTACCAATGGTCGAGAAGCGCTACATACCCTACTCTTCGCCCTCGAAGACCCTAACCCTGGCCTTTGGGGTCAAGCAGCACACCTCGAGCGGTGAAGAACAGGCGGTGTTCATCACCAGCAGCCTCCAGAGCAAGATCGAGTGGGTCGAGGCAATCCAGAAGGTCATCTCGCAGTGCTCACAGCAACCGCCACCACAAACACCCCAGGTAGCCAAACTACAGTCTAGGGAACTAAAGTCCGTGTCACTGGTGCCTGTTAGAACACCACAACAGTTGGGAACGTCGCTTAACAAGAGTGGCGATGCTGAGAATCTAGAGCTCTCCATAACATCTGACATGTTTGACAGCCCTTCCTCTCTGATATAAATGTTATGCCTGCATACACGTACATCACTGGTGAACATAGTCTGTGTTTCTTCATACACAACTACTATGCATAGCTATATGTAGCTGATCAGCTCAACATGTTTTATTCTTTACATAATATTATACTCAAGAGTTATAGTATTATTATGACATTTTACAGCATTAAAAAACAATTGGGACATGACGACAATGACATTGACAGAATACCAGTCAGCCTCACGTGTGCAAGATATTTTCATTTCTCATAATAGTTATTATGATAAAAGTGACTTGAGGAGGATATAAATAATATCATCTTTTCTATCAGTCATCACGTTGTCTCATCTTGGGCCACGGCCAATAGACGACCAATGCCAGAAATACGATTGTCGCTGCCACTCCAATAGCAATGCCTACAGTCAGACCTAGCGGGAGAGTCGGGTGCAATAAATATTTATCCCATGGTCCACTGACAATGTACTATGTTTCAGTTTGCTACTATATATGGGCAGGGTGTGCACGTGGTACATGAAAAGGGAGAAAATGTATAATACTGGGGGTAGCTATGGTTCCTAATAAGTTGCACATATATGTATATTGATCACTAAGACGTAGTACTGAATTATAATGTGTTTGAGGCTATAAGTCAGAGCCAGAGCAAGCGATTTTTGAGTGGTATGGCCATGTATTGCTGTCAATAAAGATGTTCAGAGGTCAATTAAGACCTTGACCAGCCCTTTTCAGTGTTTTGACCGTTGACTGCACCCTTTTAAACGGTTTTGACCATTGACCAACTGCGGTCGCAGTTGTAACTATAGAGTCTATGGAAGTAACCTCCCCTTGTTAAATTTTGTCTGGCCTACCACGTTTTCTCTATTATCTATGTTTACAGTGATGGGTTAACTGAAGAACATGTTTGGGCATAGGATTAGGGTAAGCATCAGGCTATACAGTTAGGTTAGGCCAGCATCAGGCCGCATTCTTCAGTTGATCCACATTGAGATCCTAATACGGCCGAGATTGTTTAGGGTGTGCATTAATTGGATATACATCCCATACAACTTTCATACCTGGCTCTAACTGTAGAAAGTAGAGGGGCGAGAATTGTTTGTCATCGTCGCCTGGTCCTTCTCCGTTATTATCGGCTTGCACCACCACATACAGCCACAACAGGAGAGCTAAAACGGCAACAACACGACTGTGACCCATAAATCTCTGCTTTATGACGTAATAAAAATTAGGGATTTCCCCCTAACTCTATAGCGTACAGGGGTACCGGTCCTTTTCAGGCGTAACTGACAAAGTCCCAACACCAAGAGTTATTGCCAAGGGAACAGGAATGGATGAGGATGCCGCTGAGAGAGATAGTGCTGTCACTATGAGTGAAGATGATCTTCTGACCAGTGCAGAAAAATATCTCGACCCTGATCTCCAATCCATCAGACGATACATGATGAAGGAACCCCTGGGCTTTGCACTGCTCATCGGTAGTGACCGTACCTCAGATAGTTCCTCCACTAAGTTAGCACCCCTGCGATGTACATACACGGACCTGAAGATGATGGAGCGAGCCCTGACAGACAGCAAGTGGTCTGTTGAAAATCCATGTGTCAAGCATGGCTGTGGCAAGGTACCACTGTCTGGCGATGAGTATGCTTCAATTATGGTGGGAGTTTCAAACAAAGAGCTCCACAAATTCTCCTGTTTCCTGTACTACTACTCAGGCCATGGCACTCCAAAGGGGATCGTATTCTCGAGTGGAGACTATCTCGCTTTTAACGATGTTGTTAAACAGGTTTGCTCCTGGCCATCTTTGCAAGGCAAGCCAAAAATATTCATTTTTGATACGTGCCGGGATCTGCCTGCTACTCTGGATCCAAGCTTCGAAGTGAAGGGGTTATCCGACGACAAACCTGAAGGTGAAGAGGATGTGGATACTCGACCACATACCATTATCTGCTTTTCTGCCAGTAAAGGGGAAGCTAGCTATTCTACTGGTAGAGGAGGCAGCATCTTTACAATTCAGCTCGCCCAGGCCCTAAGGAATTTCGGCCACAGACTCCCTTTCAGTGAAATCATGACACAAGTGAGAGCTGGCACCATTCGCATGTCCAGCCTCCGCCTGGGCAATCAACAGCAGCCAGTCTACTCCAATGGCCTCAATTTCCAGCTTCTGCTGACCAGTGAGTTCTTGTGTGTGTGTGTGTATGTGTGTGTGTGTGTGTGTGTGTGTGTGTGTGTGTGTGTGTGTGTGATAGTGCCATGATATTTTCACTCAATACTCTCTTTCACTCCACAGCAGAGAATGTTTCCCCTGACACACCAGATGGTAAGCCAAAGCAAGTTTCACACACTGCATGCATACTATTACTTTTGTACATTATCTCTCTCCTGCTGCAGTGAAACTTGTTGACAGCTCCTACATTCAGGGTAAGCCTGCAATTATATACAAAATTTGTACTGGCTGCATGCTTACTCGAGAGGCCATTATATTATACAGGCCCGTAGCCAGCCTCCAGCTTAAGCAGGTTTGTGTACTAAGACTAAGGTGTGTCAGTGGCATTTATAATGCACTGCTTGGAGCCTCTGTGCAGCTCTGCAGAGGCTGCAAAACAGCTGGTAGTCCACAGAATTTTTTTTGCCAGCATGCAACATCTTGGCTGTTTAGGAAAAGAAGGCAACAGCTGGTGCGGAGTTTTGATGGTAAGTCTGGCCGCAGCAGATGCCAATTAAGCAGTTTTTCGACATGAGACGTAGATAAACAATCAAACCCACGGTTCGGGACTAAGTCGTCTGGCCAAAACCACTGTTTTGATGCTGCCATTCCCTCTATGAGAGTGTAAACTTACGATTCATTAGCTCGAATTTGACATTTTCCAGTGGTGTAGTATGTAAGTTCGGCAAAAATAAGGGGGTTCAATTGAACCCCTCAAACCCCCCTGGCTACGGGACTGTTATAGTAACTGCTTTTGCTTCCATAATTTTGAGTAGTGTGGCTCCATTCTAAAACTTACTGTAAAAAGTATACATGTTCCTACTTTTTCTGTTTCTGTAGTCGCACTGCGTCCTAGAAATCCTAATCTGGAGAGGAAGGGTCCGGAAATGATGGACAGGAGGGCATACACTGCAAAGAGGCCAAGCAGTCCTGGTATGGTGCTGTTATTGTATGTGTCTTTCTATTCAAACAGTGTGCACTTGAATAAATAAAAAACGTAGTCAGTTAAACAAGGTTGATATCTTATATCTAAAACCCAGCCAGGTACATTGATATGAATCTTCATGCAGCTGAATGTTAGTCCAAGCTAAATGCAACTGTGGAACGGATTAGGTTGTCTCAGCTTCCAACAAAAGTGCTGACTTGGCAATTTCGTAGTGCACTTTCAGTTCACTGTATTGATACCTACCTTTTTTTTTTTGCTGTCTATGGCAATACAAAACTAGCTAGCTTGACATACCTTGGCCTCTTGGGCCTGCAAACATCCAGTAGCTTCCACTGCACTCGTGGCTATAGTGACATAGTAACATAATGGCGTAATTTGGCACACGTTAGAAGTACAGATGGACAGACAAACAGGTGTGGGAACATAAAGTGATCTTAGTATCAGCCAAGCACGCGCTTCACGTGCACCCGGATGGTAAAAAAATATACATATTCTAGGCTAAGTGATGCAATGGCCAACCTTGGGTAACAGCTCCTTGCCAGTTTTTAGTGCCGGGTACTCTTGTTTGTTCACTGCAGTGATGGTGGACTCTGGAAAGACTCGCCGGCCACGCAGAACCTTCTCCTCCCGGAAAGAAATAGAAGCCAGCTTGGATGCGCTCGGTGAAGGTGTAAGCGTCTTCATCTGCTATGCCCCTGATTCTGACTCGCCCTACAATGATCCCCGGGAGAGGCAACCCTATATCCAACAGAACGAGCGTTTAGTATCTCTACTCTCCCACGACCTGGCATGCCACGGGTTTCAAGTGATGACGGACCTGCACATGCGAGACGACGAACCCAGAAGCTGGGTGAGGTGGTACATCAACCGCATCCGCCTCTGCGACCACGTCATCTTGGTTTGTTCGCCAGCTTTCAACGAGCTTTTCACACAGGAAAAACTTCAAAGTGAGCCAAAAGACCTACGAACCCAGCACATTCGTCTGTACAGCAATGTCATCTATGACGAATACACGAAAGACGTCGTCCGAGGTACAACTCGCAGCAAGTTCATCCCGGTGATTCTTGACCGTGCTTATACGTATCAAAGGGATATAAGTGTCCCTTCCCTCCTCAGCGGAGGCTCAGTGTATGAGCTCTTTGAGACAGCTCCCAGGCAGTTTGACTACTCAAAGAAGGATGGAGATTTTGAAAAGCTGGTCTGCCGAATGGCGGGAATCAACAGAGCTGAGATTGAGCGGCCCTCTGGCCAGGATTTTAGAATCCACAATGTGAATCAAGGTAGAGTTAAATGTAATTGTGCATGCATTTATAATTTGTTCTCTCTGCATGTGTGACCTCTTCTGCTATAACTTTGTAATAGTTAGACAGCTCCACTTACATAGCTGATACTCATACAACAGGTGTTCCAATGCCAAGCTCAGCGGTCCAAGCCAGAAGGCACCTCGAAGCCATGTCCCAGTCTCGGCCTGGCTACAAGACCATTGCCTCCTCAGTTGGTAGCAGTGCTCCTCAGCCTCCAAGCTCGTTTGTACCACACTGGGGCAACCAGTCGCAGTGGCCAGCCCCTTCAGTGCCAATGAATTTCACAGCTGGTGCTCATCAGATTCCTGGACAGCCACAGCCACAGTGGGTGTGTGATATTATATAATGTAGAGACTAAGCCTGTCTTTACATTGTTGATCTGTATTAGACATGACTGCATGCAAGATTGATGTATCACAGCCTGGCTAGTTCATGGATAGATATATAGTGTGTGTGAAAAAGGGTTTTACTATTTACATGTATACATAATATATAGTCTAGCTTACTTGTTTGTAGTCAGAGGAAAAAAAGGTTTTCTGTGTTATGATCAGAGGCACTCACAATCCTGGGCTTATGCAATCCTATCATCTCACGCATGCAGGTTCTCCAGCAAGTTGCACCAAATCCTCAGTTCTTTCCTCCCACTGTAACTCCACCCACTTTACTCCAACCAGTGCCCACCTCCACTAGTACTGCTGCCCCACCACCCGACCCAACCACACTACCCAACAAGCCTCCAAGTCAGAGGATCACTCTCTGGCTCTCGAAAAGAATTGTGAAGTGGAAGTTCTTTGCTAGACGCTTGGAGTTACCAGAGTACGAAATTAAAAGAATCGCAGAAGAAAATCCGGGAGATGTTGGAGAGCAATGCTATCAGATGTTCCACACATGGCACCAGCGTGCACCAGGAGACTACAACTACCAAGTGATTGGAAAGGTTCTCCTTGATGACGAGAGAAACAAAAAGCTGTATAATGAATTTGTGAAAGAAGTACTTGAAGTGGAAACTTAAAAACTTACGAACTATTGCCTTATATATTTTGTATTGTATGAAACTTCATTTCAGTTATGCATAGATTAAATATTCTCAGGTTCACTGTCTTTGTGCTCCCATAATGAATGTTCTTCGTCCTCTATCTCTGTGACGTAGTAGTCCTGCCCGAGGAAGCAGTACCGGAAGAAAGCCAACATTTTCCTGACTCCCACCACCTGAGCTGTAATCTCTTCAACATAATCCTACATATGGAGAGGAAATTGCAGCTGGCTACTTATTTATACAGTGTAGGCTATAGGAGTTGATCAAAATGGGAGCTCTGTACGTACGGGGCTCTGAATGCTTGCATTTGATAATTTGATGTGGTGATATAGATATAATTAAAGGGAATTAGGGTATAGGGTGCATAGTTGAAACTCCGACTATATATAGCACTGTTTGAATCTTAATTTACTCTAACAGACTTTTTTTAGCTAAGCTTGGGGTATATCTCATAGAGCTGGGCTTTCCACCAGCAAATGAGCCTGGCATTTACAAAGTATAGTGTGTAACAGATATAGACATTGTGTTGTAGGCTTTACTATCCATGTACATGCATGGTATAATATAAACATGTTGCGGAAGAGCATGCATGTTCACCTGAAAGAGGATGTCTCTCACTTCTGGTTCCAAGGCTTCAAAATGACTGCCAATCACTGCCATATCCAGCTTGGCATAGCCATGGATGTGAATGCAGGTCGGTATCTTTCCCTTCACTGCTGCATCACAGATCTCAGGATCACTCTCATCTGGGGGAAACAAGTGCTCCAGACCCACAAATCGATTTGCTAACAGTCGGGCAAAGTATTGGGTGGTCTCATTAAACCCATATAGGTCATACACCATCATGTCCAGATAGAGCCTGAGGGCAAACATTTGGCCTACAAGATACGTATGTGTGTGTGTGTGTGTGTGTGTGTGTGTGTGTACATGCATGCACAAGTGCATTAGTGCTGTACTGATATATAGCAATGCTAATCAATGCACATAATGCACCTTGTTACATAAAGCTAATCATGTCATGTATGTACACTGTCTGGATAATATAATAATTTATTGTCACCAACCTCTTGGCTCTTCTAGCAAATCAAATTTGTGGTCATGCCTATAGATAGAATTCATGTGATCATAGAGAGTGTAGTCATGTGACCAAGTCGACAGGGAGACAGACGAGCTAAGGGTCTCAACATAGTGCCAAGTGTATGGAGGCACAAACAGAACATCACCAGGGCCTAGGACTACCTGGAGAGCCCTTGATTTTGAAAAATGTGGAAATTTTGAAATATCTGGAGCTCTGAAGTTGACTCTTGACTTATGCCACAAGGGGTGGATGCGAGGATAGACGTATAGTAGCTCGTGTTGTGAGGGTGTCCAGAGAGTAAAACGCTTCTTTCCCACCAACTGTACGAAGAAGTTGAAGTCTTGGTCAAAGTGGCCATGTGTGATCATCCCCTCTGATGAGATCCACATAAACTGCCTCTTTGCCCCATAGTCTTTATCGGAGTTGTACAGCATCCTGTCAGGAGCTAGATCTGGTCTTAAGGCATCAGGCACAGCAGCAAAATAGTAGTGACCTCTATATCCATCGGAGCAATTCCCTGGGTGTTGGATGCAGCGGAAGAACATTTCGGAGGACATGCTGGCAGTAACAAAGGGAATGGAGATGTTCAATTTCAGTGAAGCACGTCTATCGGGGTCGAAAGTAACAAAAGTATTAGTGCACTTGACTGCTTCTAGAGTGTCATAACCAATATTCTCCGCAATGTAGGAAATGTTCCACTTTTCAATGGCAGGCCATTTATGAATAATAGAATTTTTCAGCAACACTGGTTCTCTCTTCTTTACTATGCGTCCTGCAAATAGCTTATCTGGATTCCACTGTAAAATACGCGGTCGTCCCACTACAAGGCGTGAGAGATGAAATGGTGGAGCACTCTCTGAAGGGGAAGCGGTAATTGAAAGGTGCTGCACTGGCAGTCTGGGATCTGTTTCTGCCTGGCTGTTTCCTAATTGGGCCAGCTCTGCGTGGCTGAGAGAAATGTCAGCAGAAAGAGGAGCCTTTCCTTCAAAAATGTGTGATGAACTCCTGCTGGAATTTGCTTCCCTCTTGATGCAACCGTGCAGAGGTGAACAATAATAACTACTGGGGCAGGCTGAGTGGCTAGTTTTTGAGCCACACGCATTCCAAAAGGTAACATGCAAACTGGATCCACCCCACAAAATTGGATTTAATGCTAGTACACAGTCGCCTTTGTTTAGTTCAACCAGATCTTTGACTTGTACTTCAATGCCCTTTGCCAGCAGATGGGCTTGCAGTGAGCCAGCTCTGCCCTTCCCTGCCGTGATCAGTGCCTTTAGAGTAAGAGCTTTATTGAAGTGAGTACAGTCTGCGTATGACACTGCTAATGAAGGATCTCCAATAGCAGAAGTGGCTACTTTATTTGTATGATCAATGAAGAAATGAAGTACTATGTTTGCGCTTATTGGCACTAAATCTACAAGAAATAAAACTCTCTCATCAATGCTTTTTTTGAGTGATTTTATCCTCTCTTTTTCATCCTCACTTGAGAGCGTTTGCTTAGATTTGTTGCTAGCGTAGAGGTTCATAGTAGTAATGATATGTAAGTCTGCGTGGGGTCTGTAGTAAAGTCTGGTAGTTGACCCGTTTGCAAGCATAATTTCCTCACCACCAATCACAGATGCAATGATCCGAAGGCTACTGTCAACAGAGAGATACTTTTGAATGTTTACATCATGAACAGTTTCACCACTCTGGAGACTCTCTAATTCCTTTAAGGAAGCCATAAATTCCTCAGCATACATTTTATCAGAAAGTGGCGAGAAATCATAAACAGATATGGCATATAAGGGCTGAGAGAGGGAGTACATGACCATGGCAAAACGAATATCAGGGTGTTTCTTTTCTCCCTCAGAAATGGATCTTTGTAGGAAATTTGACACTCCTCTTGTCAACTGTTGTAGCTTTGTTCCATCAATTTGTCCTGGGTGTTCTACCAAGAATACAAAGTCCAAAAGTCTTGAGGTAGGAATTCCCAATTTAGACACAGTTTCTCCACATTGTGCACGGCATTTGGGTGAAATTTGGCCATCAAACACATTTGCAACCTTCAATTGTAACAAGTCCAGAAAGTTAGGTTTTGGACAAAAGGAGACTGGAACATGATTGTCTGATCCTACACTAACACCCCATGAGACTGAGGTAATCAGTAAACTCACTAGCAAGTTCAGTGCTATCGTTCTGTGATCAGATTTGCCCATCACGACTCATACCATGCACGGGGTAGCTGAAGAAGTTTAGAAATGGCACACAAAACCGGTAGAAAGCAGAAGCAAACCAACACATCTGTGCTAAAGTAGATCAGACAAACTGCAAGACCCATGCAGTGAACTCACAGTGTAATCATCACTGCCATGAACCCGCCCCCCGGCCCCTTGCGTACCAACCGGACACGCCCACATCCGCCGGATGTATGCACGTGCACCGCAGTTTATTTGGTAGCCACAATCATAGCCTATAGTTATAGTAAACGATAATGACGCTCTTCTCAGAGGCCAAGCACAAGTTCTCACCTGCAGTGGAGGGGGAAGACATTCCAACTGAGCCCTTCCTCCTGGCATGTACCGAGATTGTACCCTTCTTTGGTAAGCGGATTTTTCTAGTGCCATATTAAATGTATCAGCCCTGTATCCATGTGATCATGAACACATCTTTTGCAGATATCCTTGGACCAACTGCTTTCAAGCCAGTGAAATCTGACATAAACGGAAACATACAAGTAAGTCACCAACTCCCTCCCTCACCTAGTCTCGTGCGACGGGCCAGACAATTTTTTCATGCACACGCATCAAAAAATCAGCTGGCTCGCGAGACTATCCCTCACCACCCATTAATATGATAATTTTTTTACTATTTTTAGCGTCTACAAAAGAAGTACAAGACAGCACCGGACAAGTTCCCAAGTCTACAGAGTATTGTCAACAGTGAGATTGCAGAGGGCTCGAACAAGAGAAGCAAGTCATGTACACTGGGGCTGTTGTGGTTGAAAAGGTTTGTCTCACACTGATAATGCCAGCTAATTATCCAATATGGAGGCTTTCTTCCTAGCCAACTGATCATGGGTGGTCCGGGCCAAATTTTGGCTTGCCTTCTTTATTTCTTGGCATCTCGATGTATAACGTTGCACAGTTACTTTGAACTGACATTGGAATTTCACAGTGATAATACAACCCTATACTACATGCTACATGCTTGTATATCTGATAGCCTACACACAGCTGGTCTAAATATTCCCGGAGTGTGTGCATAATATTATTATCGTCAAATAATTACACTGGTCTAAATAGCCATAACATATAACATGCAGCCGAGCCAAACAACCATACTGGTCGAAATAGTGTAGCCATAACAGACAGTCAAACAGCCACCACACTGGTCCCCAACTCAAAGTAAGGAACTCAAGGAGAGAGAGAAGAATAAACTACGAGTAGCTGCGCTCGCTTTACTCGCTTTACTCGCTTTAGCTACTTGCTCCACTCGCTTCACTTGATTTAGGCTCACCTCACTTGCTCTCCTCGCAACCCTCGGAGGTGTCTGTCAGGCCTGTGCTTGCTTCAGTCCATCCTTCGCTCCCTTCAATCCTCACTTTGCTCGCTTCGGTTACATGCTTGCTTTGCTCATAACCCTCAGAGGTATCTGTCAGGCTGTAGGTCAAAGTCAAGGTCCATTAGATGATGTAATGGACTTATCGCATATTCTCAATTTGACGACATCACGTCCGTGACAGGCCGATAATTCTAATATTGATAGGTGTACAGGGGTTCATGTAGGAAAATCCCCAAGGGGGGGGGGAGCAAAAGCACATCGGAAGACATTTTGGGGGGCATGCGTATAGTGAGCAGTATTCAATTTTGAATGGTTGAAATTCCCAAGGGGGGGGGCATAAAGTTTCCAAGGGGGGTCGAATCCCCCCCTAAATGAAGCCCTGGTGTATGAATTCCCTGCAGAGCTCTGGAGTTCATCTATGTGTTCCTTGAAGCAGTGCTCTCGGGAGAGGAGGACTTAGTGAAGTGTGCCAACAAAGCTTACGATGAGTCGCTGCGGCGGTACCATGGTTGGCTGGTCAGGGGCATCTTCAGTGTGAGTCTCAGTTAAGGTTCCTAGTACCACCCACGAGAATTTCTTGCCTGGGGGCCTGGGAACGAGGCTCCAGAGGCGCTGGATACCCACCAACAACATTATCAGTTATATAATATGGTACTGCCCATATTTTCAGCTCTATTTAGCAGGAAATAAGGGCAAAATTAGAGTAGGAAATAAGTCTCATGCCCTGACATTCACGTTCCCCCTCCTCCTCCACATACAATTCATCACATTTCAGGTCTCCTCGATCCATGAGGAATCTGTAATTTGCATCTATGATGGTATCTAACATAATTATTATTAATTTTATTCCCCAGTTGGCAGTGAGGGCGGTCCCCTATCGTAAGGATTTAATTGCATCTCTGAAGAAGGACCCTTCAATGCCTGACGAACAGCTGTATGAAGACATGAGAAGCTCCCTAGGCAACCTGAAAACCAACATCGATGAAATTAACCGATTTTATACCGAAAAACAACAACATTCCGAAGATACAGTTTGATTAACCATAACGTGATCTCTAATCACTATTTGTCGTTAATTTACAAAGAGAAATTTTTACCGTTTCCTCAAGCTGCACTTCAAGTGCATGACATGATTATATAATTTATAGTGTTGCTGGGGGCTTATGCCTTTCAGTATTAAATTTTGGTGTATTTTTAATGCAATGCCGTAAAACATATTGGAGGTGCCTGGAGGAAGATTGGGAGAGACATTAAGGAATGTGAGAGAGATATTGGGAAGGTGCTGACAGTCAAAAAGTAATATGGTTTAGTAATTGACCATTCAACTGTTGACTGTTTCTACGCGTAGGCCTATAATGTAGTCCGGCACGCCTACAGTGAGTGCACGTGAGCTCCATAAACATATACATAGTCCTGAGTCAGGAGTACATGTATAATGAATTTAATACGTGCTGACTCGTGCATGCCTAGCAACCTCAACTCGTGAAAAATAACAGAAAAGGTAGCTATGAACAGCCATCTGTACAACACTAGCCTCTCGGGTCAACCCATTCCTGAGGACGACGTCCTCGAATGGGCGGCAGGGAGCAGCTGCATCTCGCTGGAGGATCAGGAATACCCTCAGGACATTCTGGGCGCTAGCTGGGGCTCGTACCTACAGAGTGTTCCGCCTACGGCAGGTCGATCCTCGAGAAAAGTAGTCATAAATGCCACTCCACAGACTGCACAAAACAAGTTCCCGCCTGTCTCTACACCATGTGCCGACCAGAGCCCGACCAGAAGTATTCTGAGGACGCCACTCGCGAAAGAAGGCGATCCCCAGCCCCACCCACTTTTGTACGATTTGCAATCCCTCTTTAATACGCTTGCAGCTACTAAAGAAAGGATTGGTGAATGTGGTGCCAGCAACTCGCCACTTGTGACACTGTGTGACTCTCTGTTGGGCTTACGGAGCGATCTGAAGCAAGCTGTAGCGCTTATGGCGAGCAGCAATGACGCCAACAATAACAGAGTGCTGAGTGTTCTAATGGAACTTTTCAAGAGAACGATTCAGAGCTTGGCCAAGCAAGGAAAGGAGTTGCAAGATCAGGCAGTGTTCCTACAGCAGATGGGGAAGCAACTGAATAAAAGCCAGATGGACTTCATGAGGGAGCAGGAAGACGTGCAACGTGCACTAGAGAGTGCAAGAGCTCAAGTAATGATTGAAAAGGTTAGTTTTAGGGATGTGGCTTTAAATGATTATACTGGTACTATAAGCTCAACGCATTGTCAAACTCAATGACATGTACATTTAGCCTAGCCTCTTTCCCAGGCTGATTTTGTTTGCATGAATAGTCAAACACAAGCTGGGGGCTGGGAATGAGGCTAACACTAGTTCAAGTAAGAGACCGCCCCCGTGGTCCAAAAATGTCATGGATGACAGTAAGCTTTGCCCCCCCCCCCCCCCCCCCCCACCCACCCATCCCAATCTTGCACCTATAATGTCACACCCTGCTATACACACTGCCGTGACGCATCATCATTTTTTTAGTAAAGTCCTGAGGGGCTAATTGATGTTATTAGGCCCTGAGAATGGTTCAAGGCCCATGAGCCATATCATCTCTGTATAATTATATGACTCATTTATGCATCCATATATATATATAGGAGTAATCATCTGGTATCATACTAACATCATGTATTGCTGTGGTTGTGTCCATATATAGCAAGAACTAGATGAAAGGAAAGCAGCACTAAATTTGTCTCAAGCGGATTTTGCACAGCACCTGGCGGATCTTGGCATGTTAGGCAGGACGAAGTCAAACTCCACCCACATTCTAGCGAGTACCATGCATATGCCAGGACCATCAGGTGCGTAATTTTTTGATGAGTTAGCATAGCTTCCGTTCTGAATACTGCCAACAGTGTACATTGTACATGTATGTCACTTTGCTGACATGCATGCCTTGCCGAATGATGTACATGCAATGCCAAGCTATAATACAGTTTTTACACCTGCCAGGGCACATGCAAATGGTGTCAATGATTCAAACCCAAAGAGAACAATCAAAACTAGAGAGGATGTTACTGCAGCAACAAAGAGAAATGAGAAAGTTACAGAAAGCCCACGAAGTGGCAAAGGCTGGTATGTACATAGTGTATATAATATGCAATACTGATAATGATGTACACTACACACAGAACTGCTGACAGCCCAAGAGCATGGACGGAGGCTACAGCAAAAGTTAATTGAAACAAGTAGAGAGGGTTAGTGATGACCACGATACATCAAGCTTTATATAATATTATAATTATGCACTGCTTAGCCTCGTTCCCAGTTTCTCCCTCCAGCTCTTCATCACTTGTTCCGCCTTTCCATATTGCAAACAAATAAAAAAAGAAGAGCTGGAAGGAGAGAATTAATCTGAAGGGGAATGAGGCAAAAACACTGCATGTATATATCACAGGCATGGGATGCATATACCGGCTAATTTTTTAACTTGTGTCTTCTAGCAAGGAGAAATACTGTGGTGCTATCTAACCAGTTGCAAACTGCTAAAGACTCTCTCGCAAAAACTACAAGAGAGTTGGAAATTCAGAAAAGAAAGGTTAGTTCAGCTATATACCTGGTATATAACTATTTGATCAGTTCCCAATGTGCATGGTAGCAATTTTTTTTGATTACATGCACATGTAGTCAGAGGATGCAATTGGAAAAGTGAGACGAAGAGAGAAGGTCTTGCATACAGCGAAAGGCATCTCTACTACGCAGAAGGCCCTGGTAAGTTTAAGATATTGAAGTTGCAACTCAGGTAGCCTGAGCTGGGTTAAAGCAAACCTTTTGATCATGCATGTTTATATACTATTGCTTCTACTATTCACATATCACTCAGTGTTATAGTGCATAATATAGTGAACAGAAGATGTATGACACACAAAATATAGAGGTAATTTATATTGCATTTTACGATTATTGGAAACATTGTATTACATATCAAGATTTCCAAGGAAAAGAGTCATTGATAAAGGGTAGCCTGGTTTCAGGAATACACTGCAAACCATTAATTGCCCTGCTCAGAGGAAGCATGCATATTTGACCAGCGACTATTGAAAATCCACTACCCAAAGTTCGCACATGTGCAGAGGACTGAGCCAGTAAGAAGAAATCGACCCAAGATGCTAAAATTCCTTTAGTCTCATTCTTGTTGGGTTTATGAGGAAACTTGTCCATTCGATCAAGGTGAATTAAAGTGTGGTCCAATGTTCTAAACTGGCTGCCGTATTTGTTTGTGGCAATATGTTTGACTACAGTAGAATCAGTTGCTAGGAAGATGAGACCGGAAGATTCCAGGAGCTTTCTAGAGGTGTTCACTGCGCATTCCAGAACTGTCTCCCAGTCTTGCCTATTCTTAATCAGTTTAGGGTGTTTGCTAGGCTCCTGCAAAGAGGAACCTGCAAAGCCCGTTCTCAGGTGGACACCTACGTACTTTTGATTTTCTAGGCCCAGTTCACGGTGGGCCATATCCACTTCTGCTTTCAACTCATCAGTCAATTGAAAGAGGTACCTAAACACAATGCCAACTAAGTTATTAACCTCCTGTGGAGAGAGATGAGCCAAACCGTATCTCCTCAAGCCTCGAATAATCCACTGCTGGTCCATGTTCTTAGTTCTGTTTTTCAGAGCACTTGGCTTCAGGTTGGTTGCTAGAGAAACATGAGTAGTGTTTCCATCAAGCATATTCAGGGATTGCTTCAAGTGTTTAACTGACACGTCGATACCAATGCCTCCAAGTATTCCAAACATGTGTATTTGCTTTGCACCCACGTTATAAGCCTCTTCTGCTGAGATAAACCAATCTATCATGTTTGGTTTGAGGTAGGAATGCTCTCCAAAAACGCTGGAGCTCCAACAGAGCAACAGTCTCCTTCGTGTGAACATGGCTACAAGGAGACTAAAAGTGATTCCCTTGAGTCTGTCTGCCAATCCACCACAGGACTGATGTGCATCACATACCCATATCAGAGAACGCACTCCCTGTGGGTCCTTCCCAGCTTCTCTGTGGAAGGTGGTGTAGTCTACCAGGCCCTGCAGGAGTCTCTCATACTTGTGCTGTAGTATTCCCTCTTCTCCAGGGTGGCAGGACAGCTGCAGATTCTGCAGTCCTTCTCGTAGTTCCTCAGTCACATCGAGGCTCCAATTTAGCGTACTCGTATCCTTGCTCGTGTTGCCCTCTACTTGCTGTCGCATGATGTGTTTACCTAACTCGCTCAGCGGAACTTTGGTATAAAGGAAGAAGCCGATACTGATAAATACTCCGGTCACAGTTATGCATACAGGCATTAGGCGGTTCATTATTGGCTGAACGAGCCACAAGCCTAGCGACTTGACTGCCTTCGTGGTACGTACGTACGTCTAACCATTACACGTATTAACAGCATTACGTATGTTTATACCCCCGTACCCTGGTTTAGTCGTCTAATTAGAATATATATATTTATGCGAAGCGCATTACTTTTGTGGCCCTCCAGTAACCACTCCGTAGTTAAGTCAGTGAATATAGACCGTAAGGCGATAGTTACCCCTCTATAGTCCCCAGGATTCATAGGGTCACCTCCAGGCTGTAATTCTGGTGATATGCACATATAGCGACATTAGCTACAGTCCAGCAGACACTATAGCTAGTCTAGTACAGCCCAGTCCACATGCACAGATAGCTACTTACCACTGTGTGGCTATAGCCATACCCATAGCTGTCTCATTCATGTGGGACCATATATATTGTTTGTATTTAACTGCAACTGACTATTTCACTCCTTACTTATCCAAAAAGTTACATATATTAGCTATAGCTAGCTGCTTCCATTCATATTATGTTCAAGAGCCTTGAATGACAGTAGCTGGCTAGTCCCGATAATATATATTCATTAATACAGAATCTTGAGATAGAGAGAATGCAACGGCAGCTCTCTGATCAGCAGAGAACCGGGCACTATCTATGGCAGGAGTTGGGGATGAGCCAGAGACCGAGGGGCACGACCAGGAGCAGGACTAGCCAGAATGCTGCAGCCACCAGCAGGGTTGCTGGGAATAACCCCAACAAAGTGGCAGGTCGGAGGAGTCAAGGAAGGAAGCAGGGAGCTGGGGAGGGGGGTTGGCCACATGAGAAGAAACAGAAGTCGAAGAAAGTAGTGTGAGTGTCAAGTGATCTAGCTACAGCTACCATTAGCATTAGCTATGTGTTAAGTAGCTATCATAAATTTCAGATGTCAAGGAAATAGCTACATGTATCTATTAGCTAGCTAGCTACATGGTAGCTTCTTAATTACATCATAAGTCTAATTTTTAAATGAAGTTGATAGCTAGTTGCTGCTCTTCTGGTGTAGGAGCTCAACCTCGGTGGTCCTTCCAGCACTACCTCAATCTCATCAGGCTCCACCCAGGAAGAAAAAACTGCCCTCCTACTGCTTTTCAAAATCCGAACTCATCACACTCACACAGTTCAACGACCCTGACACAGCCCAGCAGGTCATCGAGTGGCTTGGACAGCAAGGAAGACTTGTAGATACTTAGCAGTTATGGCAAGTGAAACTGGGGTGTGTTACTTGTACAGTTTCTCGGTAGCTTAGCTAGCTACTACATTTTCATTGGCATGGCATAACCATGGAACCTGTATAATAAACATCCTGTATTGGTTGGTACTAAACTATGCATGGGACCACTGCGCTCACACATGTTTATATGAATCAGAAAGGATGCTCAATAGCAACAGCTACTGAGTTGATATACATCGAGAAAGGTATTTTTTTATATTGCTGGTTGCAGTATATATAGCTACCATATTTAGCTACACACACATATCTAAAAGTTGCCTTCTCCATGTCAGATACACATAAACTGAAAGTGATCATAGTAAGCATTTATGCCTGAATAGCTCTTCAGATTCGTTAAAAACACCATTAACTGACCTTAGTAAAGGGTTTAATAGAGGAAGTGAGTACTAGATTGAGATTCATTAAAGTAACACATTGGCGGCACACCAGCGCATGTGTTGCCCATATCAACACTCCAATACGTAAGCGTAATCATAAAGTATTGTTGTTATCATTATCTCACTTACCCAAAGCCAGAATGTGTACACAAATACAGACCAATCTATCTAAGGATTTTGAATTTCAGGGGTGGAAAGGGGAGAGCTGTTTATCGAAGCCCCTGTAGCAGGATCTCGTGAAAAATATTGATTCTAAGGTGGTTCTTCAACTCTTTTAAGACAAAAACATTACTAGAATTAACAAACCTGAGGATACAGTCAAGCTGAAAAGATGGTCTTACAAGCTGGGATTGGCATAACTAATTAAGGGGACTGTTTGATGATTTAAAGTATTGGTTCATTGAGGAGTAGTTCCAATACATTAGAGGTCTCACAAGCTCTGCCTGTGTCTGTGGGTATGTGGTCAATGGTGTAAGCACTACTGCAGAGTATATTATTATTATCTGCCACACCACATTTTAGCCGATTGAGGTTCAACACGTACTGAACTGAGTAGTGAACCTAGAGTCTAGCGGCTGTGTGGTGCTGAATCTCAAAGCAGGCACACTAGTCTAGCGGGTATGAGGTGCTGAACCTCAATGCAGTCCAGCACCTGCTGCTATGAACTTCATGCATGTGTTTAATAAAGTGTTCAATGAAAATATGAATGAGAAAAAAAGGGGGGCCACACCCCTGTGTTTCCCACCTAGCCTAAGGCATTCCCCCCCCAACAGTAAAAAGGCGCAAAGGCCATACTGCCAGAGAGTTGGGCAGATCATCACTCTGCCAGCCAACTGTCTCCTATCAAGAAGGGCTCCGGTTATTTGAGGCAGGATCAAGGGAGGAACCCGGACAGATCCTAGGCCATATCGTCCGAGACCACGGTGGAAGTTTTCCTTCCACTCTTACCAACCTCAACTGGGCTTCCCGAAAGAAGCGACCAGCACTCGACCAAAACCTTTAGCATGCCCCCGAGGGTCTGGCCACTGGCTGACGGTCAAGCCATAGATAATATACCTCCTGAAGTGTTTTGGTTGCACAATTATTAGTGTTTCGGTACATGTATAAGGCATACCAAAGAACCTATATGCTGCACAAATAGTTAATAAACAAATCTGTCATCTCCAAGATCACATATCTTGAGCAATAATACAACTGCCAATTTTACAGCTGCTGAATACAAATACTACTACACATGTAGGCCGATGCTAGTACACGTGCACCAGACCATACAAAAATGTCCACAGCAAAACGTATGTAAACAATCCACCTAGAACGCCATCGAACCAGACTGCTCTGCTCGATAAGAAATAATTGTTCCAGTTAGTGCCCGCCTTGAATGCCAACAGCAACGAGAATACAAGAGAACTGAGAATATAGAAGCCAAACCCGTAGAGTCCAGTTAGGCCAAGGACACCAGCTGTCACCCCTGCAATGGCTGCCCCTGAGGTACGGCAGTACTCCACAATTGCACCATTCTGTCTCATTGCACGTTCATTGAACACCTCATCCTTCAAACCGCCCATAATGAAGTTTGTGGCACCGTGGCGTAGGGAACTTAGCTCAAATGTACACTGTATCTTGTAAAGTGGCTGTTGGAGAAATGCAAGAAAAGTGAGGTATTAAACACATGATAAAAACAAAAGTAGGAGACACTAGCACTTGATAGCCAACTCACTTCACTTCAGAGAAAATTCTTCATCCATGCGTCAATCCAAAGAGGGTTAACGTTTAAATTACGTACCCAATTTTTAAACGTAAAATGGGCAAGACGCCTCGCGGTGGTAAACTCGCCGCTCTTGGCGGTTCTTCGAATTCTTCTGGAGCTTCAACCTCTCGACCCACCCCAACTGTAACATCTATGCTGCAGGAACTGCAGTCTCTCATCAAACAAACACAGGTCAGGCTATATAAATGGGCATTAAATCGAATATATACGCCTTGCCACCTATTCAGGGCTATGGCCAACTACACAGCCGCTGAAAGATGACTTATCAGTTTATCAACTGTTACATGTTTGTTAGAGCCATGCATATAAGCTCACAACAATGATCAAGGGGAGTCACTCCCATAGGCTCCATAGTCACAAGATCTTGACTGACCTAGCTTAACAGTGCTGACTTGGGGCTTTTGACCTCATGTGCAACACTCCACGGATTTGCCATTCCACGGCGATTCTCTGTGCCTCTGAACACACTTTGACTGTTGACTAGACCCTTTTGAGCGGCTTTGACCATTGACTGCTGACCAACTGCGGTCACGGTTATGACCACTAAAGTCTATGGGAATGACCCCCTGTAATAGCAATTTACTGGAATTATACGTTCTACTTCCTGCTTGCTTTGTGTGATTAACCAGACCTCAACTCAGTCTCGTGGGCCGGACCGAAAAGTGGAAGAACAATCTGGTGACTCTGAATTGAATTATTTAAGTAGTTCACATTTCAAACTTCAAAGTTCACGCGACAACTATCCAATCAGATTGCAGCTGCACACATTTCTGTATGTGGCTATTATGAGAAGCAGACGAGAGTCACCAGACTGTTCTGCTTATCACGGTCTGGCCCGCAAGACTAACCTCACCCTAGACAGTTGCTTTGTTACTTGCCTAGCTTTACTTTGGTATACAGCATGTAACATGTGAACATGTACATGTAGGTATAAATGTGTATTTGATTAGGACGAGAGAGACAGTGGCGCTCAGACTCTGGCTGGAGTTGGAAAGACTCATGACCGGATAAAGAATGAACTCAAAGGTGTGCTGTGTATGATGTAAAATTTTGTGTAATGAGGGGCAACAACACTGTCAAGTGTAAAGTAAATTTATATATATTATTGTAAATATTCACAGCGTCCACTTTATGCGTACTACATGTACATCTCCAGAAGTGCCATTAATTCCACAAAGATTTGGGGAAGTGGATTCTTTCACCTACCCCTGTCTCATTCCCAGGCCTCCAGCCTCGCTGTGTAACTCATGAACACCTACAATCTCATTCCCAGGTCTCGTTTCAACCTCCAACCTACATGTACATGTAGCTTGTCACCTATAGCCTCATTTCCAACCTACGCCTCATTTCATGCCAGGTATTTGGAGCCACTTGAGAAATAGCCAGATACATGTAGATCCAGATACATAAACTTTGCAGCCAAAACCCAAGTCTGGCATTCCTGGTTAAGAAACGAACGTTATTTCATCACGCATTTTGATCATGTTGTTGTGTTCAAAGCACTGTTTAAAGGTGGGGCTCATACGTGATGCATAGTTGCTGTGGATATTGCAGCAACATATGAGCCTCACCCTTACTGAGATATACATGTATGTATAGCACTTCAAATGTATCAGTTAATCCTTACACTAAAGCAATCAATAAGCCCTAAGCCTTAATAAAGCCCACTCCATCCTAATCCTACATTCTACTCCCCTTACCCATTTACATGTACTGCCACATACCCCCTACATGAGGTAGAAGTTAATAAAAGCTGTTATATATGACAGAATTATATTAGTTTTCTCCTGCTTGTCTACAGTGTCACCCTATTTCAAGCAGAAGCTCCAAGGGCTCTACCTCAATGCCCTTCAGGATGCTAAAAAAGAGCTTGTGTGAGTTGCTAAGTTTGCACTATATCTTAGCATAATATTCAGCCCATAGCCCTTGTTCCCAGGCCCACGTGAGCATTTCACTTTAGCTAGCTGTGGACCTGGTACATTTTCTTGTGTGTGTGACGTGTAAGGTAGAAGGGTGAATTTTACGTGGACGAGGACAGCTGCAGTTCTCAGACAATGAAGGAAGGCAGCGAATCTACGCTTCTTGTCCTTTTCATTGAGTCTTCAGAACCGGTTTATACAGTACCACATACTGACCGCTGAAACAATGTCACCAACGAAAGATAGAGAGGTGCAACCGTCTTTCGAGCAGTTCCTACCCACACACAATTAAGAGAAAGTATACCAGGCTCTCCTGTAGCAAGTGGAACACACACGAAAGCTTGGGGATGAGGCTATCTTAGTATCCTATGGAATGGAATAAAACAGCATAACCTGTGTACGAGGCTAACCCGTGTACGTGTACATGTACCAGTTTAGCAGAGAATTCTGACTTGCCTTATATAGCTAGAGGCCCCGTTATACATGTATACATGTATGTATTGTAGCTGCAGGCAGGCCACTAGTAGTTTCAGTTTCGGTAGCCATTCTCTCCTGTAGACTCATCGAGCAATCTCTGGACAAGATAACTGCCGTGAAACAAGAAATCGGAGAGAAGCAATGTACGTCTCTGGTCCAAGTCATCTTGCTTCACCAAAATAAGTCATGCACACACACAAGGAGTATACTCAATGTGAAATTTGAAGCAGCAGCTTCACCAATACATAGTTATGTAATAGGGGTGTGGTCTTGCGTGAAAGTGTACCTGTATGTGATTGGACAGGGGTAATTAATTAACCATGGAAGTGTACTAACTTCTCATTTCCATGTAGCTCGTCCGGTTACACAGCCTAAGAACTTTGAAGACATCCAGGCCAGGTAAGGGACTTCCCCTCTCGTACACCACATATGCATGTACGAGCAGGCGTGCATGAGCTGCTGATTTGCCATCTTCGGCTACTCCTGCACTCCTGGTATATGTACAAGTCAACGTGAGATCCTGAACATGTACAGTGCTACAGAGCAAGAGAGCAATTTTTTTAAAATTCTTAATTTTTAGGTTACAACTGCTTTACAGCACTTACAAATGTATAAAAACAGTAAGGAAGTACTTTTTACCCATTTCCAAAAGTAAATTTTTTCCCATATATAACCAATACAGAAGCCATACATGTATAGTGCAGATTTTAGGAAAATTTGCCAAAAATTGAATACAATCTACGTGTATTAGCTGTCATTTGTATACATGTACATGTATACAATGCTGTGCTGCAAGTTTGGAAACTGCGCAATGCACTTTTCGTGTACAACTGTGCATACATAACCATTTCCAGGCTCTCCCATGTGTGAGGATGGTCTGGGAATGAGACTGAAGCTTGTGTGTGCATATGTGGTCTTGGAATGATGGTGATGGTGATATGTATATGTTTCCTTGTAGGCGTTCTGGGATGCGTCGTGGCATGCTGATGACCGTACTCCACCAGTATGCCCTGGAGCAACCCGTCTGGAGGGGCAAGCCTGGAGAAAGGTCAGCAGTCATAGAATATGTGTTCCAAAGTTCATCTTTTAATACTTAAGGGTTTGGACTTTATGAGCATTTATTCTCAAAATCAGAAAAGTTGCTCTCTTGCTCTGTAGCACTGTATATCCCGGAGTGTATTTTAATCATGTCGGATCCTTGTGTGAAGTTTTATCAGTCTCCAAAGTAGGATAATTGGTGTTTATTTCAGCAGCTTTCTTCATTATCAAGTGTATTTTAGATTGCATGGTATACATATAATATTATATACAATCTACGTGTATTAGCTGTCATTTCTATACATGTACATGATTGTATACAATGCTGTGCTGCAATTAGAAACTGCACAATGCACTTTTCGTGTACAACTGTGCATACATAACCACATTCCAGGCTCTCCCATGTGTGAGGATGGTCTGGGAATGAGACTGAAGCTTGTGTGTGCATATGTGGTCTTGGAATGATGGTGATGGTGATATGTATATGTTTCCTTGTAGGCGTTCTGGGATGCGTCGTGGCATGCTGATGACCGTACTCCACCAGTATGCCCTGGAGCAACCCGTCTGGAGGGGCAAGCCTGGAGAAAGGTCAGCAGTCAGAGGGATGAGCAATGGGAAGGGGTGAACAGTGGGAGGGGTAGTGGGAGGAGTGAGCAGTGGGGTGAGCAGTGGGAGGGGCAGTGGGAGGGGTGAACATTGGAGGGGTGAGCAATGGGAGGGGTGGGAGGGGAGGGGTGAGCAGTGAGGTGTGAGCAGTGGGAGTGGGAGGGGCAGTGGGAGGGGTGAGCAATGGGAGGGGAGGGGTGAGCAGTGGGAGGGGAGGGGTGAGCAGTGGGAAGGGGTGCATATCCATCCAAGGAAACTACAAATGCAGACTGAAAAAGGGTGGGAGGGGTGAGTAGCATGGATGTGGGAAATAGGTAGTGGGAGGAGTCAACAGGGCCATACTCTCTGTAGGTCTATGTCGCATTCATCCTCTAAGTTAAATTTTGAGTTTTCAGTAGAATATTTGTTCCATAACTGGAGGTATTTAAACATGTATCTCTCCCCCATGCAGTCCTCCCTCTCTCTGTGGGTGCATTCCTGCTGATGACAAGTACAAGTGCAAGCCCTCGGACCAGGTACGTGAGCATTGCTGTCACTGCAGGAGTGCTGCTACCATAGAGTACGTATTACACATCCATGCATGGGCCAGGTCGTTGGTGCACTGCAAAGTGGGGGGTGGGCAATGCCGGCATGCACAGTGCAATATCCACCCACCACCCTGTACGATTGTACAACAGTCCACTGGTTATGCAGTGATCATTCAAAGATTATTCAGCTATAGTGTCATTGGGGTGAGCACCACATTAGCTGGTAGTCATGTGCACTGTATGTGCATCCACATTATAGCTACGCCTACTATATCTCAAACCCTGACCTCCAGGAGAAACAATAGTGGGCATGCCAACTCTCCCCACCCATCCAGCGTTTATTTGGCATGTGCACATCATACTGCTTGCACATGCTGCTGACCAATAGTAATATCATTTCCACCATTTTCATGCTACCCCTTGTGAAATGTGCACATGTATCAGTTGATAGAGCAGGAGAGTGTGTGCCTTGGAATGGCATGGGTTGTGCTGCAGAGAAAGGAGAGTGGCCAAAGTCACAGGGAAGACGGAAGAAGGAGAGGAGAGTATATTTGGCGTGGGTGTTAAACCCCAGGGTTCAGCTCTGGCATTCTTGATGAGCTAATGGTCTACCAAGCATATTAGTAGATAACATGTAGTCTCATTCCCAGCCCCCTCCCTTTCTCTGCCAAAAGAATTTCAAAAGGCAAGAGCCTGGGAACAATGGGAATAATTAGCTATCCACTTTGAATTCCAGTCTCCAGTCTAAACACAGAGACAGATTGTTTGTCTAGTTATATTCCAATAAGTGACTGTGTGTGGTCTGCCGCACTGGGAGTGTGCAGTGCTATACACAAAAACAAGTTGCCCTGCCTAGCTGCTGCCGAGCGCTCTCTCTCTCAGCGTTCTCACTAGGATTCACATGCCAAAGGGCACGATTAATTATCCATGATCACTGCACTCTTGGCTGTAATGCATTCACTAATGTACAACATGTTCTCACTTCTAAGCCAAAGCCAAACCCTAATCATTAAGTACAAGTAGCTGAAACCAAAGGGCACATTTTAGGCACAGTGCCATTTCAGTATAGTCCTAGCGAGAACACTGCTGTCTCTCTGTTCTCATAGTGCATAAGTGTACATACTCTACACGCCCCTCCTACTATAATTACCAAATGGACCCTTTACCATTATGATGTAATGGGGGTAAAAGTGAGCACTAAATGGAGAAAAATACAGGAAAACATGTATAAAGAAAACCACATCAAAGCACATATTTTGCTTGTATTTTTCTCCATTTAGTGTTCACTTTTACCCCCCATTACATCATAATGGTAAAGGGTCCATTGCCTCCACTTGTGAGCTGTTCTTACTCTGTCCCTCCACATCTCGTCGTCCACTCTTAGGTTGCAGCTCGGGTGAGGACGGAGGACGGAGAGGAGCAGTGGATCCTGGCAGAGGTCGTATCCTACAATTCCCACAACCACAGATACATCGTTGACGACATCGACGAGGAGGGACACAATGAAAAGAGGTGGGGCCTACCGTGATGCACATAATTGTATACACTATGCATTTTATTAATAACTGCATCAGTGATAACTAAGTGCCTGTGTGCGAGGCCTGATTACTTTGTACATATATAATGTGAACTTTTAAAGAGATTGGTGGCTCCCGTAACTTTACTGCAGGCGGTATCACGTGAGCAAAAGAAGGATCATCCCTCTACCGATGTACAAGGCTGACCCCCAGACCACCCTTCAAGCACTCTTCAAACCAAAACAGGTCAGCCACCACCTTGTAGGCCCACAGAGTGCATGTAGTACTGGGGCACTCCTTGATACTTATTTTGACTAAACTAACTTTCTCCCTGTATTGATGATAATATTGCACATGGTATGAGTGGTGATCATAAAAACTGAATGTGGTCATAAAAGCTGGGAGGTAGTCAGATCCAACCTCTGCTGACCAGTGTTGAAAGAACACTGCATGGGATATCAGTAGTCTATTTGGACTTGGTGTGCCCCATCAACATCTAACCAGACTGTAGATATTCAGTGAATATCCAAACTTTGGGAATTGGGAGGTGTGATGCATGTATGTATTCGTATCTGTTGTCTTCTTGAAATGTGGTATGTAGAAATTAGTTTCTTTCTCTCGTCTAGCTTGTCCTGGCCCTCTACCCACAAACAACCTGCTTCTATAGGGCAATTATCCACGAGAAGCCAAAAGACGTAAGCCTTTGGTCTACAATGTACTGTGTACATGTTTGTGCCTGTGGTGTGCTTAACACATGCTTTCAACAGGACATGCATACATGTATACCTGGGTAGTTTTTAGATACAGATCTATGATGTCACTATGATGTCATGTTTGTCCTAAATCATGTGCACATCTATGTAAATATTGTGGCTAGAATGAAGAAGTGACCACAGTATGGTCTGGTGGTTGTTGGACCCTGTGGAGTCATTTGAAAATCTTCTGGGTCATATTTTTTCAATGGACTCTCTCTTTCACCCTCTCTAGCTCAACTCTGAGTACTTGGTTCTGTTTGAGGACACGTCCTATCCTGATGGCTACTCCCCTCCACTGGACGTGCCTCAGAGGTACGTGCTACCCATGAGGGAGACAAAGAGGAGATAGCAGCACTGCCGTGACATTACATAGCAACTTTTTTCACCGTCATCATGCAATGAACGAACTTGGACTCACATTATCATGCTCACCCGTGCAATGCTTGCAGTACTCATGATCAGAACATGCATTGAAACATGAAGTCATACAATGTACTTCATTTTTGAAAACATATACCCTTATCTGTGCCAATGATATTATGGAAACACTGGAGTATGCAGGATGTAAACTTGACTACTACTACACTGTTTTCATCATACAAGAGGAAGTGAAATCATACACTATAATTATGCATATTTAATGTTCAACCAGTCAAATTAGTAGTCATAGTCTTTAAAACAAAGTTAATACTCTGCAAAGCAGCGGCAGGTACGAGGGTTGGCACTCTGTCCTGCAGGACATTCATCTACGATAGATATCCTTCTCCGACGACCAGTGGTGTCATCACCACGTCTCCCACTGGTGCCAGACGACCTGCTTCCTCCAGATTTACCCCCACTGGTACCAGATGACCTGCTTCCTCCAGATTTACCCCCACTGGTACCAGATGAGCTGCTGCCTCCGGATTTACTGCCCCCGGACCTTGAGTGCCTGTAGTAAGGGTAGTAGCCAGAATCGCTGCTCCCAGATTTGCTGGATTTCCTTCCACTGGATCTGCTTGAGGCAGACTTGGACTTGGTGTCGTCTCTTCCTGTTTTTGTATCGGTGCGGGTACCACGGCTCTTTGTGGTATCATCTTTTCCTGTTTTTGTATCGGTACGAGAACCGCGGCGCTTTGTGGTACCATCTCTTCCCGTTTTTGTGTCAGTACGAGTGCCACTGGATTTGGTTGTATCTGACCTACTTCCACTGGACTTGCTTGCTGTTGAACCGCTGCGACTAGTGTCAGTGGTGTCTTTGGTTCCTGTACGGGTACGGGTGCCACTCGTTCGAACACGAGTCCTCTCTTTTCGTGCGATAAACTGCACACATTCGCATTCACAACTGTCTTCATTAAGTTCCTGCAGTCTGTTGCATCGCCTCTGATCAGGGCACTCACATTCGCAGGTATCGAGATTGAGGACTTGAGCATCCGAGCACCTTTCCGCCGCTTCTGCAGAGCAGACACACTTGCAGATATCAGAAGCGAACACCTGTAGCAGGGGACAGACAACAAACTCAGGGCAAGGTGGCTCTGTAGGAGGTGAAGGGCTGGGGGATGGTGACGGTTTCACTAGGAGGCAGCCGCAGACATCTATGTCAAATGTGTATCCCGGAGGACAGACTTCAGGGACGCAATCGATTGGAAACTCTGGAACATAGTCTAGTGCATTTGTAGCCTGGAAGGAGGAAGGCTAGGATTAAATAGCTGGTGTAATCAGTAATGGTTCTATATAAGCTAACCACATGTACAAGATATAGTAGCATTCATACTACAGTAACTGTAGCACATAGTCATTCATGCATAATTTCTAGATACTAAACCTACTGTTACCAACTATTATTGTTCTTACCAAGGCGACACAAGACAGTAAAATAACTGCCACAGCCTTTGGAGTTGTCATAGTCTTTAGATTCAGGAGCCAGGCCCTTCACTGAGATTTCGGTAGTATATACTTGGCTAGCTATATATACTTGAATGCAAGCATTGAAAACCCACAAGCTGTCTGGTATTTATATTATAGTGCTGCACTTCCATGTCATGCATGTGTGCACTGCTGCCCTAATTAGTCTTGCTACACATGGGTGGATAAAGGATAAATGCATTAGTACTGTGAATTAGAAAAACCGAGGATCCCAGCCTTATTGTTGGCAAAATCTTTGTTCCTTGCCTTGTCTTAATTATGAAGTGACAGGTTTGTTTCAGCACCCTGATCTGGTCTTGTCACCCACAACAGAAGATCTACATATGCAAAACAACCATTTGTTCTTGCAATTGATAAGGTTGTCACTATGGTCAATGCAGATGGCAGGACAAATACGATGATATGACTTCAGAAGGTAGGTATGATACTGCACTGAGAGTATACATCCATGGATAAGAAAATTGAGAAACTCTAGAAAATAATTGGAGCCCAGCTGGGGATTGAATCCAGGACCTTCTGAATACTGGTCTGATGCTCTCACCCCTATACATGTAATATATATCACTGTAAAAGTGTGGTACACAGATCTGCTTGAGAAAGTGCAGCTATGATATTTAGCAGCTGATATACTGTTACATTAAGTATTACACCATGCAATTTATAAGATGTGAAGCATTATATCTTGTTCCCAGACCATATCCTTTATACTGTATGAAGGGTTCAGAACCAGAATGGGTGGCTCCCCCTTTTTTTCTCATTCATATTTTCATTGAACACTTTATTAAACACATTTGAAATCATTACTACAACCACTCCTACTATCCCTTACTATGCAATAAATCCCAGTTACTGCTGGATGCCTGACCTTGAGAATCAGGAATGCATGCCATTCTTAGCAGCAGGTGCTGGACTGCATTGAGGTTCAGCACCTCATACCCGCTAGACTAGTGTGCCTGCTTTGAGATTGAGCACCACACAGCCGCTAGACTCTAGGTTCACTACTCAATTCAGTACGTTCTGAACCTCAATCGGCTAAAGTGTACACACATTGAGGTTCACTTTCCAGGGTCTGGGCGCGAACCTACTGTTAGGAGGTGTTGGTAGAGTATTAACTTCAATCTCTAGCTTGATCATTATACATGTGTACGCGTATTCTATTGAGGTTCAGCACATTTTCTGAACCTCACCAGGTTACCTATCGTGTGCTGTGTTTGTCTGTTTTCTTTCGAAAGTTACTGGACGCTATTGGTGTGCTGGGCGTATAGAAAGGATTAAGCAGTGCCTGTAACAGAGAGGAGGTCATGCTGAGAGGGGATATGATGCAAGGAAAAAATCTAGCTATTCTTGACTAGATGTAATGCTACTCAATGCACTCCCATACATGAAACTGTGAGAACACAAAATTAATACAAGTATAATAGTAACTGGTAAGCACCACCCCAAAAGATATTGACAGAATCTCGTTGACTTTATAATGAAATGAGTAGCTACATGAACTTGGAAACCTTATTATGGAGGAAATTTCGGCTTGATCACGGTGGTGCTGATTTCCAACAGCGAGGTGAAGTTTTAAAACTCTGCCTTGCTGGTCGCATGGTGGTGAAGTTTTCCACCTATTATGAAGCCAATAAGATTATGCCAACGTCTTTTGGGGCAGTCCCTACCAATCACACGAGAAGATCCACAGTAGTAAGGCGCACATGAAATGTAACTTCCGACATGAGCAGAAGAGTGACTCACCCTTACAAACAGTTCATATATCTCTTGGAAGAAGCTCTTCAGGTTCTCTGCGGTATGAGTGCTGTCATGGACCAGTAAAAATCTCATCCCTAATAAACTGAGATTAAGAATTTAGATCTGCAAAGCAATTACTAGTGACACAGATAATACATTGGGGCAGACAAGCCTCCCTGTCGTGGATTACAGCGTACATGTAAGTAGCTGCAGCTGAAATCTGACTCAGTATATAGTCTCTGATCCCCACTTGATGTTCGGCCCTGGCACAAGGCTAGGACAGAGGATATGGTGCTATTAAAGGATACGACTTGCTGTGACGAATCCAGTGACTGTGAGGTCATTGACTCTAATGTACTGGTTACGCACAAACCTGAACTACTCCTCCATGAAACAATGCTCTAAATCATCAAACAGTCCCCTTAATGGTTATGCCAATCCCAGCTTGTAAGACCATCTTTTCAGCTTGTAAGACTGCATCTTTTCTTGACTGTATCCTTCTAGCCTCATTCCCTTGTTGCCAGCCCCCACTCAGCTTTTTTTTGCTTAGCGGCATTTTACTACATGTGAAAGAAAGCGTTTGGAATTTTATAGCGAAGGTATGTGTTCTCTGTGAGTTTGATAGGCTATACCAGGAGAACTGGCTGGAACAGTGTGGCAACAAAAAAAGGTCAATCAAACTGGAGTATAGCCTTACTTCGCTCGGAATATATAAAATTTTCTGACGTCACAACAGGTAATCGCATAGCTCTATGGTAATCGCCTGTATTTCCATCCAATTTGGAAATCACTAATTATAATTGTACAAGCAACTGCAAGAATAAGTGAAGGATTCAGAATCATGGTAACTTATTGCCTGAAATAAACAAATCTACTGTACATTGTACAACACAGAACTTATAATTATGTATGACATTGTACATGTATTAACACCATAATTATTTCTGTGGTACATGTATATAGCTATAACTCAAGACTCCCAGTTAACCAGCACTGGTTCAAAGTCCCACTTGTCAGGATGTCCGAGGGGCTTTGGTTCAAAGCCGGAGGTACTCCACTGGAACACTGGCTGCTGATCATGGGTGGGGCCACTGACAGCCATGCATGACAGCTCACCAAACATCTTAGAGCTGGTCACCTACAGATGTAATAAAATGAAGTACACATTGAGTTGAGCCATAGCTAGGCATAACTTTACTTTCATATCAGTTCCTCCATGTACTCTGTGTCCGAGGGCAGAGAAGGGGTAAGTGCCATTGGCTGGGTTGAGGTCTGAGCGAGCAGAGATGGCATTCTCTCCAGAGTAGGGAGGAGTGCAGTTGCAGCGAGACAGCTCATCGTGTTGGAAGTTATTGTACCTACACAGTATGAAAGACACTGATTTCCCTCTATTGCATGCATGTACTACATTCTGGGTTTCAGAAAGGAGAATTTTGGCTCGGTAATGCATCAGCTCCTGGCTCATATAATATAGCTACCCACCATGAAGTCACAAGTCATGTATCACTGTTATAGCCCGTATACTGATTAGTTTGCCTGATGTCACCACTAGCAGTTGAAGATAAGAACAGACGTCCTCAGACACCACACCATGTTTACTCAACTCCAACACTACACCCTTGTGATGCAGCATAAACAGTCTGTGTTTGATATAGTAATTTTGCAAATGCATGGGTTTAGGAATGTCATTAAAGCTTAAGGGTTGTTTTGAGTCTTCTTTCACTAATAGCCATAATAGCTTTTGGTAATGAGGCTAATTCAACCCCATCATGGGCTTAGAAATGCCATTAAAGCTTAATATTTCGTGGGTAAACTGTGACTATTAATATTCCAGCCATAATACATTGTCAATGCCAATTCTAAAATGCGTATATATTGGTAATGAGGCTTATACAACCCCACGATGGACGAACTATGTAAGTACGTACCTCATGAGTGCAATCATGGAGGGAAGATCAGTGACCATGGTGTGGTTTCTGGCAAATATCTTAGCCCTGGGGGCACCCTTGTAGGTGAACCAGTCTCCATACTTCTCAGCCATTTCCCTCAAACCGCTCTTGTTAAAGATATCAGGGTAGTATCTACATAATAGGAAACAATTAGAAAAAGCAGGTATCTTGAGTCATGCAGTTATATACATGGGGTGTTGTAGCTCTCGTGGGGGTAAGAGCCTGGAATGCTGAGGCTGGGGATGTTAATGATGGTAGCTGCAATAGACCATATTCAGTGACCTCTGGCAGTTATGATGCATGGCAACAATATTGCTTGTATCTACTGTTCAAAACACAGAAAGGTTCGGTTTGTTTCAACAAATTGGGAGTAGATATGACTTCACAGACTTATACATATTTTATATTGGCCCATATGAGGGGTTTGGTCTGAAGGGAGTGTGATAAACATTACATGTAAGTTGCTATAGCAACAGAAATGCCCCAAACCAAATATGATCTATTTCCACTATTACCACTACAATGTGAACTCCAATTATAAAGCAACTGTAACTAACGGCATGTTGTAGCTTGGCCAATACGACTGTCTCCTCAAAACATCAGTCATATCATGAGCCTCAGTAGTGTTCCTGCAGATCAGGATAAATGTCAACTTATCGTTCAGTAGTCCCTGAGCTTACTGCTGACTGTACGTTGCATCAGTGTTAAGTCGAACGCAAATCTTACATAGACTTCCATACAGCAACGTAATTGTACCCATGCAGTTAGCCTTGTTCAATAGTGTGGTCTGGGAAAGAGGCTACCATGCAGTATACCAGAAAGCCATGCGAGTGAGTGTACCAGCTTCACCACTCTTGTATACTCCAAAGCATATTAATGTGTGGAACTCACGGCAGTTGTTCCAGCACCCAGAGAAGGCCATCTCTCAGTCTCTTTGCCTCCATGTTGAAGAGCTTGTAGTCCACCACCATCCACTCATTGTTGTAGCTGTGGAATACAATTATAAAAACATGGGTGTACAGAAACCCAGTTTATCATTTTGATGAGTAATGCAAACGAAAGCCTCATACCCAGCTTTACCTTGCAGCCGTGGAGAAAATTGTCTGCGAGATAAAATCTAGGCGTGGAAGGCCTGGGTATGAGGCTATATGCAATTGAAAATGAAACTCTAGCTACAGTATTGTACAGACATAATATCTGCTTTGAGAGAATCACAGTAGCAGGGACAGAGATATAGGTGTGAGCATGTCTGTCATTAGATCTATAATCATGACATCAGAAGACAAGCACATACGTTCCACTGTTGTACTGGGAAAAGACAGATGTCCACTCTTCCCCGGAATTCGCCAATCTGTTGGCCACAACGACTCGTAAGTTCTCAAACACTGAGTGGGGAGTCACGTATTGCCACAAAGCAGGGTTGTAGTTACCGATGGTGGTCTCCATGGTTACCTACAGGAATCAAATATGAGTTACATACTATCGTTACCGATGGTGGTCTCCATAGTTACCTACAGGAATCAAATATGAGTTACATACTATCCATCCTTGAGGAAATAATGATTACTCACCATTCCTGTGCTAATAACCATGTAGAAGTCATCGCCACTGTATAGCCGTCCGGGATAAGAAGAGAAGCTCTGGCGTTGTCCGGGGATTGTGGTGGCTGGAGATTAATATAAAAAATATACATCATGATAATGGAAACCTTTCATTTATTTTATGCTCCATGTATGCATGCTTGAAACTGAAGGCCCATGCAGTTTGAGCTGAAACATAGCGTGTTTCACTGCAAAAAGATTCTTTTGGTAACCATGAAACTGCCATTATTTTCAGTATACTGTACAGTTAGCTAGTCTTGTATAGTGAGCCTGTTGCTGTAGCTAGGTGTTACCCCATTTTCACAATCATGATATGGGAGTTCCTTAAATAATATAACGATAACACACAAAACGATGGCTATAATATTACGTGTGCGCTTTGTCTTTCCATGGAGATACTGCTTCAGCATAGCCTCGTTCCCAGGCTCCACTCCCCAGCTTTTCTCGCACCGTGTGCGAGAAAAGCTGGGTGCGAGAAAAGCTGGGGAGTGGAGCCTGGGAACGAGGCTAGCTTCAGCACTCAAGTCACTGGCTTCCAAATTAATATTATTATAGCTCTGGATTCACCAGCCCCATGGCCACATGGAGTCATTTACCCCACTTTTAGCTTTAGTCCGTGGCACTCTACATGTGGCCCTCAGTAGAAAATAAAAATACATAAATGAGAAACTGGAGAACATGGTATGTGTACCAAACCACCGCACACAACTTACAGTTCTTTTGGCTGGTGCTGTACTTGAGGTCATAAAATTTAAATATCCTGAGCATGGTGTTGTAGTGGGTCCATGTGACATGGGAAATGAGCAGGTCAGAGTTTCCAGGGAGGGGTTTCACCAGTGCTGAGCAGGAGCCCGAGCCAGGGACTCGGCGGGAAGGTCCTTCTCTTCCCAGAGCTGATTCCAGGTCATCAAGGTCACCGTGGAGTTGTAGATACCTTGCCAGAGTGTGACACTATTGTTCATCATTGAGGAAGATGTAAGTTGTAATATTCATAGAATGCATACTTACAGGAATGCGTTCTCAGGCAGTGACTCCAGACCAAGAGTGGAGTAGCCATCTTGCAGTCCCTTCAGCTGCAGATTAAAGAGCTTCAGCTGTGTGTGTGTGTGTGTGTGTGTGTGTGTGTGTGTGTAATGTTTTTATCAATGGTGTGTGCTATGTATGTATGTATGTATGTATGTATGTATGTATGTAAGTATGTTAATATGCGTATGTACATATGTACATACGTACGCAATACTGCGTATGTGTGCACGTAGCCTGTAGTTACAGCCTTCTTAAGTTCCAGGCTAATCTCAAATCAATAGATAGTACACAATACTATATCCTAGCTAATACCCAGACTTTGACACTCTATAGCTAAGAGTTAACATTACTCGCCTTAAAATTCTTTGGCTCCTAAATATAGCTAACTAGGCTATATTATAATGTCAGAAAGCAGGCTAGTTCAGGGGTCCTCACTTGGTACCAGTATGCTAAATCTCCCTCCTTCTTTTCCATCTGCTCATTCATGAACAGCTGGTTGCTATGCAGGAAGTCCTCTAGCTTGGTACACAGAGCTGAGGGAGAGGCACAGAAGTTGCCCATCGTATTCTTCCATTGCATGAGGATGAGGTGTCCCGTCAGCACGCCCTCCAGAAACCCTGCAAGGTGCGCTACCTCCTCATCTGGAGCCCCTTCGGTGCTGTGGATCTCCAAGTGGCACCAGCTGCATGAGTTCAGAAGTGTGCGTATAGCTATACACATTTTAGTGGTATCTACTGCATACAGTCATAACTTACACGGAGTGGATTACTAAGGCCACATTTGACTTATTGATCTGTGCTACAGTCTGTACTACCATAGATAAATTGCAGACGTATCATACTGTAATCCTTCACGACTGATTTATATTAGACTACACATGATTGTACACCAGGATTATTTCGCAAGAGAATGGGATAGATTTCATGAATCAGTCACTATGTACGAAACTATTATTTGCCAAATTTTTAATTAAACATGTGACACGACTGATTATCAGTTTTACAGTACAATGAAAGCATATACATGAAAGATTTCTCCTTTGAACCAGTTCCACCCGGCCCTTGATGACATCTACTACTTGATCATAATTTTGACATTGTGGTGGAATGTCAAAGGTCACAGTGATGGGAGTGGCTAGCAACACTGTGTACAACTTGTACTGTAAGCAACTCTACCCGGGCCTCACCAGATCACTTACTAGCTATAGTCTTGCGGGCCAGCCTCACTCGCACAGAGGAGTGAGGCTGGCCCGCGAGACTAATCACTTACAGTACCCAGCATGCAGGAAGAAGGGAATGAGACTAGAATTAGCTCATGCTCCCACGTGAGGGAGAACTTGTGGATGAGATAAACCTCCTTCTCATGCTCTGAGAATACACCCAGGCCCTTGGCTGGTCACATGCTGTGGTGCATGTGACCCACGTACCCGGTCTTGTTGATGTTGTTGGTAAAGTTGGCAGTAACTGCGGCGCCTGGGACGCGGCCCTCCGCCACCTCGTGTCGCCACGGACCTTTCCGCACTGCAGAGAGGACGCGAGCGTCACAGCAGGTCAGCTGAAGGGCCAGCGAGTGCAGTATAAACGGTACAAAATACAGAGTCTTGAGGCGATCCATGGATGACGTAATCCAACATTTCTGCAGTAGCCCCACCCATATCATAAATTCCGCTACATACCTCTGCACAATATCAGTAGCAGGAGAGATTAGTCATGGCTGCAGGTACAACTAGGCTTGTGGTAGCTGAGGAAGAGTCAGGATCATCCCCAACCTATCAATTGACTGTTGTTTTGGCAACTGCCACTCTACTTCATGCTTATAATAGAATTGATATAGACACCTACAATGTATTTCTGGCATAGGTTCTTGCATCACAAAAAAAAAAAATTGGGAATTAAGAATTTATGCGACAGTATCACTAAGACTCCCACTTGACCAGCACTGGTTCAAAGTCCCACTTGTCGGGATGTCCGAGGGGCTTTGGTTCAAAGCCGGAGGTACTCCACTGGAACACTGGTTGCTGATCATGGGTGGGACCACTGACAGCCATGCATGACAGCTCACCAAACATCTTAGAGCTGGTCACCTATAGCATAATACGACGTCATATAAGCATACTTATGCAGTGGAACCCTCTTCAGTATTACACTAAGCCGTAAGTATTGCTGTACTGGAAATTGTTTAAAAATGTAGCTACTACGTAATTATAGAGATTGGAAAGCAGCCAAGGGAAAGACACAAACTCATGCATAACATTTTGTGATTTCTCTCCTCAGCATCTCTAAGAGTGAATTGTGCAGCTCTTCGGTTGTGTCAATGATTGAAGCACTGTATAGCAATAAACGTTTGTTCCAAAATCTTTAGGCCTTCAAATGTAACTGGGTACATATAGCCATATATAGCAAACTTCTTTGCTGTATCAAATGTTGGGGTAGCCTCATTCCCAGGCTCTTGCAGAGGAGAGCAAGAGCCTGGGAACGAGGCTAATGTTGGGCTGCATTTCCATCAACTGGAATTTGTAAACAAACAGTAAACTCCTTGCCTTGTTATCAGTTCCTCCATGTACTCTGTGTCCGAGGGCAGAGAAGGGGTAAGTGCCATTGGCTGGATTGAGGTCTGAGCGAGCAGAGATGGCATTCTCTCCAGAGTAGGGAGGAGTACAGTTGCAGCGAGACAGCTCATCATGTTGGAAGTTATTGTACCTGCACAGACAATATATGACATTGTTTGTACAGTGGACCCTTACCACCCCCAATCCAGATTAGTGAAACTTTTGAAACCCTACACAGTCATCCCAACCAGAAAATCCGCAAAAAAAAAAGACAAAAAAAAAGAGTGCTGTGATCTCGAATCGAACCCAGAAACTCTCTTGTGAGGACTTGACCAATAGACCAAACCTGCCTATGCAATAACCTGACACTTTTTATAAAGCTTATAAATGTCTTGGTATACAGGGACAATGTGATGATGCGGATCGGTTATTCCGGATATCAGAGGGCCAGATAAGTGGGGCTCCACTGTATACAGAATGAACAGCACTGGGAGCCAAGGTTGCATACATTTACTTGCTCCAATTTTCGTATCACCCTCACCTCATGAGGGCAATCATGGATGGGAGGTCAGTGACCATGGTGTGGTTTCTGGCGTATATCTTAGCCCTGGGGCTGCCCCGGTAGGTGAACCAGTCTCCATACTTTTCTACTTCCTCCCTAAAACCACTCTTGTTGAAGATGTCAGGGTAGTAGCTGAGGAGTGGAATAGATACCAAACATGTACATACACATGGACTATATAGGCAGCTGTACATACATGTATGTATTTGTATGTATCTCAATATGCATACATAATTTGTATGTAGATGTGTGCACATGTGTGTGTATGTCTATCGAACTAGACCCTCTCATGCACCTCCCAGAAATGCTTTTCAGGGAGGGTCTAGCTCGATAGACTAGTGCTGTGTGTGTGTGTGTGTGTGTGTGTGTGTGTGTGTGTGTGTGTGTGAGACAACATACGGGATGTTATAGCTTCCCCAGTAGGATTGTTTTCTGAGCATGTCTGTTTGGTCCTTCGCTTCAATCATTCCCCTACAACGAAAAGTGCAATATTGGTTGACATATATAGTTTTATCAGGGTATTAGAAAACATTCAAGTGTACAGAATGCAACTCACGGTAATTGCTCAAGTACCCACAGGAGGTCATCCTTCAACTCCTCCTCCCCTTTGCTGAACAGCTTATAGTCCACCACCATCCACTGGTTGTTGTAACTGCAGGAAGGACAAACACACACTTATCAAGCACATACTAGGGCCGAGCTCACTGAGGCCCCAAGATCCTTGACATAGTCATTATAACAGGATGGTCAGTACATGAAGCTGTTTACTGGATAAGGTTAGTTCATATTGGCCACTAGCCTCGCTCCCAGTCTCCACTCCCAGCTTTTTTTTTTGGCATGGTAAAACATGCGAAAAAAAGCTGGGAGTGGAGACTGGGAACGAGGCTAATTGACCACAGGGTTTCATATAGGAGAGGGGGAATCTTGATAACATCATATTGTTTTTTTGCACACTCAGTGATTCTCTTTTGTGCCACATAGGGCACCGCAAGCAACCTCTGACTGCTTAAACTACAAAATTGTTGGGCGGAGGAAGCAAAGTCCCAAGCAGCCTAGGGGGTGTGGCTCTCCACACATCTGTGTATTGCACACCTCTCCCGCCAACTGACAAATCCTGTATGAAACTCTGGGCCAGGTCGGCCCAGGTGACTGAACTTTCTTCTACATGTGTCTCCTTATTGATGCATTCATAGGCAGCTAACTTGATGTACTAGCGGTGTGGCCTAAACCCGTGCATCCATATACGTACATGTACGCACAACACACGGTACATACGTTCCACTGTTGTAGGTAGAGAAAATTGAGCTCCACTCTTTTCCCGAGGTTGCCAGCCGGTTGGCCACCATGCTGCGTAGCCCTTCAAACACACTGTCTGCAGTCACGTATTTCCAGAGGTCAGGGTTGTAGTTACCAATGGTGGTCTCCATAGTTACCTATACAGTGAGAAGTATTACTGCCTGAATATGACAGCTTCATAGCCTGCAGTTTCCCCCACACAGAACTAAGGTATTATATTCTTAGAGATCTGACCAAATCTGTCTAAACTAACCAGCCCAGAGCTGATGAGGTAGTAGTCATCTCCACTGAGAAGCACTCCGGGATATGAGGAGAAGCTCTGTCTGTAGCCTGGCACCGTGATGGCTGAGGAGAATGGGTAATGATACTTAGTTATAACTTGAAGTTAGCTTGAGTTACAGTCCTTGAGTTGTCATTGCATTGAAATCACAGTGATGACCCACACAAAAATAGTGTGATATGTGGGTAATGCAAGTGGACTGTTATAGTAGTTTACAAGACACCTCAGATAGCTGTACATGTATATATAGCTTTTCCACAACCGGGCCATTCAGAGCTTACTGCTGTATTTGCTGATGCTGTACTTGAGGTCGTAGAGCTTGAATATCCTCAGCATGCTGTGGTAGTCATCCCAGGTGTCCTGAGAGACAAACAGCTCAGAGTTGCCGGGGAGGAGCTTGACCAGGGCAGAGCAGGAGCCGGAACCCAGCATGTGGGTGTGGCTATCCGCCCCCAGGGCAGATTCAAGGTCCTCCAGGTCTCCACCGATCTGAAGAAGGCTGGGTAGGGCCAATCACATCAGTGAAGGGGGGAGAGTGTAAGGTATTACTGTTCTTCTGTATAAATTTTGTACAGAATGATACCTAGTAGTTATGCAAGAAGAAGTGGTCCAGTTAGCAGTCCAGGATTGAAAGCTACCAATTGTAGAAGAAGATGAGTTGGCTGTGTGTGATTATAGGTACAGAAGAGGACTAGCCTTGTTCCCAGAGCTTCCCTCCCATTTGAGCACGTGGTGTTGTACCAGGGAAAGTACTAATCACATAGTAACCTCTGCAGTGATTCTGGGAGTTGCATCTTGTGAAGAAACCGACGGTTTAAATTATCAACGTCCGCATTATCAAGTGAACTTTGTATAGTCAAGATACTGGTGGGACTAGAAAACCTGTCCGCTTTACGGAACAGCGCCTCTGCTTATATATGTAACTCACAGAAAAGCATTTTCAGGAAGCTCTTCCAATCCTAGCTTGGAGTAGCCATCTCGCAGCCCCTTTAGTTGGAGGTTGAATAAGTCTATCTGGTTACATTATAGAGAAGGTTGTGCGTGTGTGTGTGTGTGCATGTATGTTGACTAAACAACCAAATTGGTAGCCAATCAATCAAACTGCATACATGAAGTTATGATAGAAAGAGGGAGGCACAGGAATATGCAACCATGAAATATCGTTATGTGCAATGACAAAGATTAAAATGTATATTGAATAGCTATATATCTTTAACCTAACAGGTTAAGCTGGTCGAAACATCAATGTTCAGATGAAGCATGCTCTTGTAGCCTCATTCCCAGGCTCCACTGCCCAGCATTTTTTGCATTTTAGAAAAACCTTGCCTGTGTTTTTCCAAAGTGCAAAAAACGCTGGGTAGTGGAGCCTGGGGATGAGGCTATGCACTTGTTGAGGACCCCACCCTGTATCACTTAGCGCATGCCGTATACTGCATGTGATACAGAAGGTATTAGTTGGCCAGCGGGATTATGGACCACCAGGTCCCTACCTGGTACCAGTAGCTGCCCATGTCTTGGACTATTTTCTCGTTCATGAAGATGGAGTTGTTAGCGATGAACGTCTGGAGCTTGGAGCAGTAGGTAGAGGGCGTGGCACAGTAGCTGGCCATGGTGTTCTTCCAGTGCATGAGGATCAGGTGACCTGTCAGCTGACCCTCCAGCATCCCAGCGAGGTAGGCTACCTCTTCATCGGGAGCTGCTCCCTTCTCACTGTGGATTTCCAGGAAGGACCAGCTGTGTGTGTGTATGTGTGTTCGCATGCATGTGTGCATGTGTAAACACACTATCTGGCAGGCTGTAGTATACTAGCTAGAGTAGCTAGTAATTAATGGAGTAAGGTGGCTTTAAATAGAACTATCATCCTTGCAGAATCTATTACTGTACTTCAGTTAGCAAAATTGCTGCAGTAAGAAATCTAATTCATTGTGGGTAATATATCTAAACTGAAACCACGCACCCTGTCGTGTTGATTCTGTCGGTGAAATTGGCGGTGACAGGCACCACGCCACTAGGGACACGGCCCTCCACTACCTCGTACTGCCACGGGCCCTTTCGCACCGCAGAGAGCATGCGTGCACTGCAGAAGGGTAGCACGCAGCACCACCATAGGAGCAACCAAGTAAACTGGTAATCGGCCATGATATAATTTGGGGAGGATCCGACCACGCCCTCCGGCATTCAGTCTTCATTCCGTTCTAGTTCCAAGACTAGACCACAGACAAAATGGCTGCCTCAAGTGAGTTGGTTGTCTGCCGAGAATTTTATCTCTTATCTTACACTTTTTTGAGGCAATTTTCATATGTATATTAAGCTATAATTGCATGTGGTAGTATTCTAGACAAAGAGCATAATATATATAATTATTATATGGACATGACCTTTGCAGATTCTTCATGACATTGGCCTACACGAACATTTATGTGTATCTGTGGCGTGTAATTATGCATACTCACGCGCGTACACACACACAGACGAGGCAGCCAAGCTCCAGCAGCATCTTGACCTCCTGAGAGAGCAGTATGTGAAGCTCCAGCAGAGACATGCAGAGCTGGAGCAACGCTACACCCAGGCCATCGCCACCTCTGGCAACGTTGGCCCGGACCACTTCGTCTCCCGGCTGCTCAAAGTGGTTGCAGACCTCTATGATAAGCCTCTCTACAGGTGATAATGGTATACAGTGTGCAGTTATAGTCTGTGCATTGGAGACCAGAGCCATAATGGACAGACTCTTTTCCGCTTTGATGTAATTGGGGGGGGGGGGGGAGTACTGAATGGAGGAAACGTATGAAAGCATATATGTTTTGTGCTTTCATGTATAAAGTTACATGAAAGCACAAAACATGTATGTTTTTATGTGTTTTGTGCCTCCCCCCCACTACACGTACAGCATAGTGGAAAAGGGTCCATTCCATTATGGAGGGATCTGAAGTATGAAGCTAGTGTATATTGTGCACATGATAAGCATTTTGGCATCTCTTTATAATTAGTTTAGGGGCACTAACACCCTATTTTGTTTGCTCTATGGGTGCTAGCACAGACCCGAACACACGTGTGCCTGCTGTACAGCGTCTTAGCACACTACCGCTCCCATTTCTCTGCAGTGATATGACAGTTGTGTTGGCTGATCGCAAGATGGCCGGCCATCGTTTCGTCCTGGCCTCTCGCAGCCGTCACTGGAACCCCAAGGTAAAACGGGCGTGTCATGCTCACATGCACATGTGCTGGAGGGCATTACCTTTGGTATGTACAGCAACATGTGATCAGGTGACCTAATGAGCTGATTTCATGTTTCCTTTCATCTAGTTCCTGTGACTTATCATATGTCATATTCTGACCTCAGATATTAATTAATCTAACCTGTTTATAAATTATTAGTCTAAACACTATCTACAGACTGATCCATAGCCCACCTGTCTCTGTGCTCAATTCGGAATCTTTACACTCGGGAATGCAATTTGCTCGATTGAAGTGTGACTAACAAATATATATGCTAGCTGAGGTGTGGGTAATTATGGTGTATGTAAATTAGCCCAATAGATGATGAATACCCTTATATGGTAACTAGCAGGCAGGGGCTTTCTCATTTAACCTATTTGCCAAAAGTGCTTTAGGCCATCAAAAAAAGCAGCAGCCCTTCTAAATATCAAATTCTCTCTCACCTCTCCCTCCCCCACCCTCCACACTCACACCCACCCCCCTCCCCCCACACCCCCACAAGGATGAGCTGCTCTCCTCTACCGCTGAGCTCGATCTCTCTCACATGACTCCCTTTGTGGCCGCTGGGATGATGCGCTGGGTCTACACCGATATCATCGTCCTTCCCTCAGAACAGTCGGCCATCATTGAGCTTTTGGCCGCCTCCAACAAGTACTGCCTCAACCAGCTCAAGGAAAAGTAAGTGTCTTAATTTTTTTAGTGAGATCACAACTGTAGCACCTTGCCAGGTGAAATCTTAACTAAAAGTTGTTTAGTCTAGTCCCGTTCCCAGTTTCCATTCTTTTGAGTCTAATCCTATTCCCAATTTCCATTCTTTGAGTCTAGTCCCAGTTTCCATTCTTTTGAGTCTAGTCCTATTCCAGTTTCCATTCTTTTGAGTCTAGTCCTATTCCCAGTTTCCATCATTTGTTGTGCAAAATGGTAATTTTTCATATTCAGTTTCGATCCCAGTTTGTAGCATATATGTCTTAGTAACAAGCAAATACACATTCAGCCCTCTATTACAGATAGTGTGTATAAACCTGTATGTATATGTTTGCCTCCCTCCAGATGTGAGCAGGCCCTGATATCAGGTGTGACGGTACGCAACTGCATCAAGCTCTACCAGACATCGGAGGAGCACAGCGCCGAGATCCTCAAGAAATACTGCCTACAGATCATCTCCAGCCACTGGGTCAGTTGGGCTTGCAAGCTAGCTAGCTAGGTACCAGTCTACACGAATGTGTTCTTAATTAATTCCCAACCAGAAGTAGTCTCTGTTCATGCATGAAATAGACAGTCATTGTTTACACTGCATGGTGCTGCTTCAGTACACACCTACGAAAACGCTACTCAAGCGAAAGGTACAGCTGCAAAAATTATAGTACGGAGATGCCATTGTTATTCCTCTCTTGGTAACCGTCTTGACCCTAGCGTTTACGGGCGGCATGGTGCAAAACCAAAGGAGGGATGTACTTTTCCTCTAGCACTAGGCCAATACAGGGCATTGTGGGGCGGGCCTGAGCAAGTGACTGTGCATAACGTGGATAGCAAATGAGCATTTCTAAGTGGACATAAGAAAATATAATGCAAATAACTACAAAGTCTCTACTGCAGCTCAGCCACAATGGGGATGTGTAAACATCGAAAAATCGCTCTCTAATTAGTGACCTGGCTACTGGTGTACCTACTGGCTCCACATCTACGTATGCAAAGGGCTAGCTAGTTTGAGGTTATTCACCTGTCTGTTCTCTCTACATCGAAAACATTTCATGCTCGTTCCTTGCACAGATCGAGCGATACACTGTATACACCAGGCAGGGTTCAACCGGTCTCGTTCAAAACCCATAGCCTGACAAGACTTGCTGTGCATGCACATTCCAACCTGAACCACAAGTATTGCAAATATACAGTATAGTGACAGTACTGGGAGTCTTGTGTTAGCCAAAGAGTCTTCTCATAGTGAAACACACTATGTTTCCGTATACTGAGTCTCAAAGCTTACATTTCACACACACACACACACACACACACACACACAGAGCAACCTCAACACGAGTGACTTCGCAGAGCTGAGTGCCCCCCTGCTCTACGACATGTTCAAGGCCCACTCGGAGTTCCCCCTGCACCTGGCCATCCAGCACCTCCGTGAGGACGTGGTCTTCCTCTTCCTCATCGAGTACAACTCCCAGGTGGGCTAGACCAACAGGGCGTCTTCCCTTGTACCAGGACCATGCTAATCAACTATTCTGATATAATCCTGGAGTGGTGGATATTGGTTGATATAGAGGGGGGGAGGGGGCTTGGACTCTCCTAAACGGGGTTGGACCTAGAGTCCCTGTCTTGTGTGTAGGAGAGTATGGGTGCACCACCTTGTAGTCTACCTCCTTGCAGTTTAATTGCCTTTAAGGGGTCTGATTGGGTGTGTTAATCTCAAAGGTGTTTTAGTTCTCCCATGCTGGGGGGGAAATGAGTGTACATGTAGCTGAACTAGCTGAAACTCACGTCCCAGCTGATACACAGCAAACCTCAAACACACCCTTCCCTCCTTCCCTGTGCAGCTCCCCCACAAACTTGACGAGTGTGACACAGAGGGCAACATCCCCCTCAACCTGGCCCTGCTCAGCCGACACGAGGGCATTGCCAACACCCTCGTCAGCCACAAGTGCGACCTGGACATACAGGTTTGACGGGCGTGTGTGGGTGGGCAGGCATCACAATCTGGCTGGGAAACTTGTATATACACCTATGCACATAAATTGTACATGCAGTGTGTAAACAATGTCATGTACATGCCACTGATTGTTAATGTACTCTTACCCATGCCCTCCCCTCCCCTCCCCTCCCCTCCCCTCCCCTCCCCTCCCCTCCCCTCTACACACCCTGTCCCCTTTTCATCCTCGTCCAAGGACTCTGAAAGCAACAGTCTCCTCCACCTGGCCATCCTGAGAGGAGACTCCTTCGCTGCCTCCTTCCTCGTCAAGAACGGGGCGAACACCATTCTGGCCCGCAAGTCCACCCAGGAGACTCCCCTCCATCTTGTTGGCTCCTACAACCCCTCGCAGGTATGTCCATGAATGAACAGAGGAGTTGGAGTGGGGCAGATATCTGCCTACCTGAACAGCTTGGAGCGGGGCAATAGTGGTCCGTATAAATGTGACCTTCAAAGTGGTAGCCAACGTCACATGTTATGCTCTACACTTGGCAGTGTACTGTGCTTCACCCTCGGACTTTTGTATCGGAATATCGCAATAAAACGTGCTAGGGAAGGACAGGCAAAGATGATGCATGCAATGTAGTTGTGACTCTGCATTTCCTGTAGCAGTTGGTTTGTACATACACAAACGCAACTCTGGCATCACCCGTTTGTTAGCCTCGTTCCCAGTCTCTCTGCTCCAGTTTTATGTCGCTTGCAGTACGAAAAACGGTACTCCAAGCGACGCTAAAAACTGGAGCAGAGAGACTGGGAACGAAGCTACCTATTTGTATCCAGGCTACCAGGGGATGGGTGGTATAGTACATGAAATGTTGTTCCCTACTAATGGGATGATGTACTCACTATACGCACATCTCTCTCCCGCGTGCACAATGGGCAGGCCCTGACCAACGTCTCGACGGTGGCGGTGAAGGAGGCTCCCTGGCCGAGCGAGAGCATGGCTCCCCTGGCCAGCCTCCTGCTGGAGTACCACGCCAACCCCGACTCCCAGGACGCCAGTGGCCACACCCCCTTGCAGAGGGCCATCCAGTGCAATAGCGACGATGTCTTCACCATCCTGCTCAGCAGTCCTGTGTGAGTGGCTGTAGCCTCAGTAACATACTGTTAACCATTTTACTATCAAAGACAAAGGATATACAAGTTTCACATATTGGGAGTCCATCAAGTACCAATAAAATTATGCTGATTTGGCAAAGCCAGTGAAGGAGGTTGTAACCTTGGTGCCATCCAAATCCAGATTAGTTACGTAGTTTCGTTCATTCAAATTGCCTGTAATGTCACAGCTTTCTTCCCAGTTGCCCTCCCTTCCCGATCCCAAACTGAACTCTCTTTGCTTGAGGAAATTCTCATGGACCCTCGCTCTCTCGACTACGCTTCGCCATGTCGACTCTATTAAAAGAACGGTAGGTATTGTCATGTTTCACAATTACGTACTAATGGCCCTGTGCATATGGATTTGGATGGCATTCTCAAGTAAGTTGAAGTTTTATGATCCTTCGGTAGCTCACCTGCATGCTATTATTATGAAGTAGAGATGCATCGCATAGCACCCCATTTTTATGATTTTCGATCCAATTATTGGTGCATCACTATTGTGAAGTCAAGCAGATATGCATGTGGGAACCATAGTACAAAGCATTTCCACTCCACCTAATTAGCTAACCTTTAACCTTTGCTGCTATATATATAGATATGCATCTTACTCTGAACCCTCTCAGGCTGAACCTTGACCTACGCAACGGCAACGGGGAGACGGCTCTGTGGCTGTCCCTCAAGCAGCTGGACTCCACCTACCTCACGTGCCAGGACACGAGTGAGTACGAGTACACCTTCGCCTCGCGACTCGTCAAACGGGGAGCCAATGCCGATGCCGTCAACACTCGCACGGGGAATTCCCTCCTCCACCAGGCCGCTCTGGAGTCAAATGAGGCCGCAGCTGTGTTTCTGGTGCAACACGGAGCCCTGCCCAATCACAAAAACTCGCAAGGGGAAACCCCCATTCATATTGCCGCCAAGAACGGTTTAAGTAAACTGGTGGAAGTTCTCCTTCAGTACGGAGCAGACCCAAACCTACAGACGGCTCTGAAGCCAAAGTCTGTGAGACCGTCGCCCATCGCTGTCCAGGCAACGAAATCTGATGATTTCGTCCCTTCCATCCTCTCCCCGTCCACCCTCGGCGCTCTCTCAGCCCTAAATGTCACCTCCTACGCTTCTTCTTACTCTGCCTACTCCATCGAAAGCGGGCACTCCACGTCCACTTTAGCCACGACTGCCGCGGGCTACAGCTCCACCGGTCCTCCCTTCCAGCCGCCACCAGCTCATCAGCCTCCCCTGTCCCTGGGTAGCCGCTCTGGTCAGCTGCTCCCCCTGGCAGAGGCAAAGCAGGTGATGCAAAGCAGGGGCAGCCCCATGGCTAAGAGGAGCCCTTCCCCCAGAATGACGGAGTATGGAGGTACGCAGACAGGTGCAATTAGTGGGTAGATTAAAGGGGCCACCTTAAACCAAATATTGACATACACAGTCCCTGTTTGCCGAGGCGAGTTAGAATAAAGGGAGTTTCTCTGTTCTCAATAGGGTTAGAGTTTCTCCCTGTATGTGGTTTGAGTTTCTGGCTGTATGTGGTTTGAGTTTCTGGTTGTATGTGGTTAGAGTTTCTGGCTGTATGTGGTTTGTATTTCTGTGGTTTGAGTTTCTATTCTATTTGCATGCAGGTTCGAACCCCTTTGGTGCCCATGACTCTGATGACGAAGACGAGGAGGAGGACGTTGGATTCTCTTCCCTACAGCAGGGTGTGTCTGGCTACCACGTGGCTCCCCTGTCACGAGGGTCGATGGACGCCCTGGTGCCTGGTCAGTCGAGGGAGAGGGTGACTGTGTGTGTGTGTGTGTGTGTGGATCTCACATAGTTTCACTTGTTTGACCTCATATGTTTTGTTGAATGTGCTATTTTTAACGGAATTAAGGGAAAGAAGTGAGTGGGGTACACTGTTCGTTCCCTTGTACAGAAAGAACAGAAGACCCTGGTTCAAGAGTGTGGGGGTATACCATCCAGTTCCTTCGTACAAGGACTGGATTCTTGAATTGTGTACTTTTATTAGTAACCTTGCACTGGTCATAATGCTTACATGTGAAGTGGTCCTCTGGTCCTCTGCCCCCCTCAGGGAGAGATCTGATGCAGCCCTGGGGTCTGTCTTCTCTCAATGCCGCCGTCACGCCCTCACCCCCTTTCTCGTCCTTGTCCTCCCAACTCGAACCACCTCCCCCCTCTGGCAGTGATGCCAAGGAATTCATCGACCTCCCGGTAGAATTTGATATTTCCGAGGACCCCGGGGGTCGCAGCCCCCTTCACCTCGCCATTGCACACAGCCACCCAAGTGTCGTGGATGTGCTACTGAAGCACTCAGGCAAGTGACGACTGTACATACGCCTTCATATGGGCATTCATAGCCTCGTTCCCAGACTCCCGTATCCCGCGCAAAAAAATTAAGGAAAAATAAAGCCTTTATTTTTCCTCTTTTTTTTTTTTCATGTGGGGAGAACCTAGCCTCATACCCAGGCCTCCCCTCGCAGCTTTTTTTCGCAGCCGTTGAAAAACGTGTCTTTTTTCGCAGCTGTGGAACATTTTTCCACGGCTGCGAAAAAAGCTGCGAGGGGAGGCCTGGGTACGAGGCTAGGGAGATCCTGGGAACGAGTCTAGGTCATTTATACACCTCTCTGTATAGGTGATATGGCAAATTGAAGTTTAACTTTGTGTGATCCTTGTGGGGGCCACGGAGCGTTAGGCTCAGTCTGTGCTCCAGTGGTTAATGGCATGTGCACAATGATTTCAGAAGAACTTGAATAGCGGAACACAAAATATTTTTTAAGAATCAGTGTAGGCACATTGTAGTATTGACCTGTGCCGTGATTAGCAATACATCCCTCATTGCTCCCTCTGCCTAGCCTCGGTCGCAGGCTCACTACTCTGACCGAGGCTACCCTCTGCCCCCCATCGTTCATTGCTCCCCTTCGTTCTCTCTCTCTCTCTCTCTCCTCCCCCTCAATGCTGCAGGCAGTGGAAGCTCGGGAAAGCTGCAGGTTGATCTCAACGTGAACCTGAGTGATGGTAACGATGAGATCCCTCTGGGACTGGCACTGTGGACAGAGCAGTTTGATGTGGCCAGGAGGCTACTGGAGAGTGGGGCAGCCATCGAGGGTAGGGAGGGGAGGGGGGGGGGGGATGGGAAGGGAAGGGAAGGGGTGGGGAGTCAAGGGAGAGTGGGGCAGCCATCGAGCATAGGAAGGGGAGGGGAGGGAAGGGGTGGAGAGCCAAGGGAGAGTGGGGCAGCTATTGAGGGTAGGGAGGGAGAGGTGAGGGGAGGGAGGGAAGGTGGGGAGCCGGGGGAGAGGGGAGCAGCTATTGAGAAGAGGGAGAAAGAGGGGGGCAGCCATCAAGGGTAGGACCCTGGGACCAAGACTAAACAGTATTTCCACCTTTTTAACTGCTGATTCTCGCCCATCCCGGATAGGAGTGGGCAAGGGTCAAGGAGGAGGGGGAGGGGGTAAGGAGCCCTTGGGGCTACTCTACCTGGCCATTGTGAGGGAAAAGTCCAGGGCATGCCTCTTTCTGCTGGAGCACGGAGCTGATTTCAAGAAGAGGTGAGTGTTTTTGTAGCCTTGTTCCCAAATCTGCTGGCACATAATTCTGTCACATAGCCATGCACAAAATTATAAATTTGTCACATAACCATACACAAAATTATAATTTTACCACATAGCCATGGACAAATTTTGTCACATATCGATCACAGTTTGTTGCAGAGCCATGCAATTTTGTCATGTGGCCATGCACCAAATCCACATTCTGGTCAATACAGTGATTACAAATTTGCACACACATGCATATGCATACTTGTAGGAGTCCCAGTAACAAAGAGGGGCTTCTCATCTTGGCCATTCGTCACCAGCTGGAGCCAGTGGCCGACCGTCTCTGCGAGATGGGCGTAGACCTGGGTGCGTCCGACCAGCACGGGAACAGCCCCCTGTGGGTGGCCCTGCGCAGCCGACAGGAGACCATCGCCACCAAGCTGGTGAGTGTGGCCCTGAGAGCTGTCAATGTGGTTTGGCCATTGTCCAGTGGGTATGCTGTAGGAAGCCACAACTGTTGTGTACCAAAACTCACCAGAGAGTAAGAAGCCACCATCAAAGCATTTTGAAAGGGAAACACCATCAAAGCATTTTGAAAGGGAAACAGCTGTTCAAACAGCCCTTGGATGTGGTGTGTATGTCAGCTTCAGTATGTATACAGTTTTGTGGGTATCCTGTAAGCCCAAAACAGATGTGCGTGTAGTGCATGTACCATAAATGTGGCATGTTGTGATCAGTATGGAATGGTATGCCCATATCATGCCCAGATTGTATCTATGAAAGCACACATTATCTGTATCTAAGCACTCAATTATAAGACCAGAGTCAGCAAGGCCTTTAAGAGCTCTAACGAGCACTTTTGACTGCAGAAAAAAATGTGCACCATGGAGCTTTCCAGCCTCATATCCAGACCTCCTGGTACTGATCTTATTCCATTTGTTGCTCCGGGTTATTGTATCCCATCCCTCCCCTGATCCCAGATAATCCACGGCTGTGACCCCAACGCCTGGCACCGTGCCCCTGACGGCACCTCCCTCACCCTCCTCCATCGTGCCATCCTACTCCAGGACACACCCACCGCATGCTTCCTCATTCGCTCTGGAGCGGACATGAACAGCCCCTCTCGTCCCGTCACGGTCGAGGGCCAGTTCTCCCCCCCGCTGCACATGGCCTGCCAGCGGGGACTGAGAGAGGTTGTGCAGTGCCTCGTGGACCACCACACTGACGTCAACGCCAAGGTAGGGACCAGAAGGACATGCAAGTTTAGCAGATGACACTAACAGAAGTGATGGTGGCCATTGCAGAATTGTAAATTTGTTAACCCTTTCATAAGACTCATGCATATCAATATAGAATTTTTTTTTTTGCTGGGGCAGAAAAGATGTTGCATGTGTAGTCATGCTCCCTAGTGGGGTCTCGGGGCATTTTCCCCCCGGAAATTTTTGCAAATTTAAATGCTTTAATTTGGGATTCTTTCTGGGGCCTCAATGGCTGAAAATTAGCTACTAATAAGCTACTGAGTATCATCAATGTTGAAAATTCTAGGGGAGGGGGGAGAAACTCTTGCTGGGGGGAAGGGTGGGGGGGGGGGGGGGATTCCAAGCCCCCTCCCTGTATGAAACCTTGAAGGTACATGATTTTCTCTTTTGCGTATGGCACTAAAGTGGCCCGACCCAATTCTTCTTTGTGTTTACATCCATATTCATTTGATGGAAATACTTGATGGAGTTAATGCTGTCACTGCACAGTGTGTATATACAGAGTGTGTGTGGTGGACACATATAAGGCTGCAATGTCTTTATATGTCCACAGAGCTAACCTTCTCATATCACACCTTCACTCCTCCCCCCTCCCTCCCTCCCTCCATTTAAGGACTCTACCGGTTGCTGTTCCCTCCACGTTTCCATCTCCTGTAAGCAGCCACGATGCTCAGAGATCCTTCTGGCCCATCCCAACATTGACCTCACCATTCGAGACAAAAACGGCCAGACTCCCTTCGCCACTGCCCTGGCCGTCAAGGACAATGAAGCAGGACTGGCCATTCTGAAGAGAGATCCCAAAGCTGCGGAACAGGTGTGTAAGAAGCAAATAATACGTACAAAATAACCAGTTCACCGAATGGTGCCTGAGTAGTGGTGCCTTCAGTTGCTATGTTTAGAGTTTCAGTTTTGTAGCTGGACACATGTAGAGGTGCTATTAAATATACTTGGGAGTTGGATGAGCATCCTTTTATTCTGTTCGTGATGGATTAGCGCCACTAATTAAGATGGCATACCCATGTGTCTACACACAACTGCCTGTGTTTGTAGGTGGACTCTCGTGGCCAGAACTTCCTCCACCTGGCCGTGCTGAGGGAGGACGTGGAGGCTGTCATCTTCCTCCTCAGTGTGAGGGCCCACGTCAACTCCAAGGCCCAGAACTCCACCCTCACCACGCCCCTGCACTACGCCATCAAAGGAGGCTCCGAGATTCTTGTCAGACACTTGGTGAGTGGACAGCCACTGAATTGGCCAGGCTCATGATGGAGGTTCACTGCTGTATTGGTATACATGTATGTATGGCAGCTGTGTGCTCAGTTTGCACAACCACGACACATTTGTTTGGCTAGCCAGCACTGTAATTAGCACAAAGAGGCGTTTTTCATCTCAATTTGTGGGTGTGAATACGACATACCAGTTACCAGGATTTGAACTATGTAGCCTCGTTCCCAGGCTCCACTACCCAGCTTTTCTTTGCACGGAGTAACTCCATGCGGAAAAAAAACATGCAAAAAAAAAAGCTGAGCCTGAGAATGAGGCTAGATTTGAACCCAAGTACCACCTACTCTCGATCTCCTCCTCCTCCCTCCCCCTCGCCTGTAGCTGCTGGCAGGGGCACATGTGACGGACGTGGATAACCATCAGCGAGGGGTACTGCACATGGCCGTGGAAGGGGATTTCTCCACTATCCTCAGCGTGCTGCTGGAGAACGGGGCAGACCCTGACCAGATGGACGACGATGGAAATGGCGGTAGGTTTGCCAGACCAGTGGGGATGCATGCCATATCGATGTCATTGTTAAGATCATGTGGGAGGGGGGGGGTGGAGTAGCCTCGTACCCAGGCCACGCTGTGGCTGGGTACGAGACTAGGGGAGAAGGGAATATAGGTATGGATGAGTGTTTGTGTACCATGCACACAGTGTAGAGAAGGGAGGTGTATACACGGTTTCAACTAGCCTCTAGCTTACCTGGTGTATGGGTATGAAGAACCACATTCTGTAATGACTCCATATACATCACTCCAACACCTGTAACACCAGCACTACACCTGGCGATGCAGCTGGGTCACATGAACTGCGTACGAGTGCTGTTGGAAGAGTCCAACCTCAACATGGGCTCCATCAACATGAGGTGAGGAATCAAGTGCTCAAATATCCTAATAAAAACGTATCTTTGTAAAGTACTGGTAGGAGTCACACATCAAGACAGTCACTTGGTCATGTCATCGAGGCTCATTTCTGCTGAGTAATGCTCTACATAACCATTGTAAAAGCTGTCTTCCATTCACCTCATGTCACTTTTATGTACTCACATACACACACACACTCATATCTCCCTCCCCTCCTCACACACACACACACACACTCACATCTCCCTCCCCCCTCCTCATACACACACTCACATCTCCCTTCCCCCTCCTCACATACACACTCACATCTCCCTCTCCTCCTCACACATACACACACACACACACACACACACTTATATCTCCCTCTCCCCTCCTCACACACACTCATATCTCACTCCCTCCTCACACACACACACACACACACACTCACATCTCCCTCCCCCCTCCTCGTACACACACTCACATCTCCCTTCCCCCTCCTCACACACACACTCACATCTCCCTCCCCCCTCCTCACACGCACACACACACACACACACACACACACACACGACACAAAATTGCCCCAGGGGTCAGAACTGCCTGCATGTGCTGGCAAAACATGCCAAGGAGAACGCAGCGGCCATCTTCAGCCTCCTCATCGAGGCGGCCCCAAGCTTCCCCATCAACAAACAAGACGTGGATGGAAACACACGTGAGTCACACTATGCGTCTTAAATAATCTTGAAATGTGCCTGAGCCTTCTAATACTGTACTGTCGTCATGGTAATGGTTTTTCCCAAGGAGCCTATTGGTATTCAGCACACTTGTCACTCTTTTTGGTGTGAGTACAGCAACTCATAAACACAGTGAGCAGGAACACTATTGCTGCCTGACAGGTGGAGTTTCATGCATCAGCACATGATGCTATCTCACTTACTCCAGCTGTTGTAGGGGCAGTAAATGTGGGATGAACCTTCAAGTTCATTGTCACCTGTCTTCCCCAGAAGTCTCTTCTGCCTAGGTTTGTGTAAATGGCAGTATTGAGAATGCAGTCCCCATGTGCAAATGACAGACATAGCACCATCCAGTCGTGCAGAACTTGGCAGTAGCCTCTGGCTAGCTCGCTTTACGTGCCATGTTTTACCTGATCTGATGGTGAAGCATCTCTTGAGCTGAGGGAGGAATAACTTCATGTTGATACTGTTATGCTGTTGCATCAGTAAGTAGCTAGGACAACAAGGTTGATATTTCAGATATAAAAACCCGCTGGATATTTTCACATAACTGAAGGTCAGTCTAAGCTGGATCAGCTTCCAACGAAAGTGCTGACTTGGTAATTTCCAGAGTGTGCTTCCAGTTAGCTGCAAGAACTTGCCAAAACAGAGATCATCGATACCTACCACTTTTTCGCCATCTATAGGCAATATAAACTAAGTTAGCTGACATATCTTGGCTTATTGGGTCCTTGTGGCTATAGTGGCATAGTTAACGTAACGACGTAACTTAGCACACATGAGAATACCCTCGTACACAGGCCACACACTCCCCAACTATTTTTCAGGGGTGTGTGGCCTGGGGACGAGGCTAGCGTTAGAAATGCGGACGGACAAACAGACGTGGGAACATATAGCAGTCTTAGTACCAGCCGAGCACAAGCTGACTGGTAAAAAGGCAGGAGTCCAAAGGGCACATCAGTGACTAACCCTATGTGTCTGTCTACCAAAGGGATAATCGTAAATTGCACCAGGAAGGCCCCTGCGTATTGTAGTACTCTTCTATTTATGCAAGAAAAGGACTTGTGAGTAAACTTACCGTATTGGGTGAGGGTAGCCCTGGGGAACGTCCAGGCCCGAGTACCTGAATCCAGAGGGTAGCTTGAGGGAATTGGACTGTTTACCAATTCTCTTGAATGTAGTATGTAATAGTGAAACTAAGGCACAATAGACGCGTGTGTCATGTGCACACACAGTTGTTTATATCTGGAAAGCAATTTTAGTACCAGCCAAGCACACACTTCATGCGCACCCAGCTGGTAAAGAAGGCAAAAGGCAGCACGTGAGAGGGATACACACCCTATTACCACTGTAGTAATGGCATTATATGTGTGTGGATGCTATTGTAATACATAAATGCACTTGGTCTCAATCAATATAGCTAGGGGTAAGCAATTGTGAGCCATAATTCCCTACATGTATCTTGAGGAATTATGACTCATATAAACCTCAGCTAGATCTGCTTCTAGATACAAGTGGGGGTGCAGGTGGGGGGTAAAAGTGAGCACTAAATGGAGAAAATGTAAGAGAACATGGGTACATTCTTGTATGAAAACACAAGAATGTGCTTGTTTGCTTGTACTCCCAGCACCCCCCACTACATCATAGTGTCTTATCCTCATTCCCAGGCTCCCCACAGAAGCTGGGGTGATGACCTAGGAAATTAACCTTTATCGCTATAGTGTTACACACACATGGCACCCACACATACATACACATTCATACACACACACACACATACACACACACACGCACACACACCACAGCATTGTTTTTGGCCTATTTTGGAGGCAGCACGGTGCTGTGCGATGCTCTGATCCAGGCAGGGGCTCACCCTGGGGTGCCCAACAAACAGGGACTAAGCATCTTCAACTCTCCGGTTGCCACAAAGCAGCTGCTGTTCAGGTGTGGACTAGAACTATCACATTAGCTATTGTAGTGCCGTGATAGAGCAAACACCTAAGTGTACCGAAACTTGCCCATATATAGCCTCTAGCTAGCTAGCTTTAAATCCGGTAATGGTACCACAACAATGTTCCCAGGAATGCATGTTGTTGCCAAGCGAAAGGTCGGAGTTTAGCATGACACTGACGTGAAGACTGTTCCTGGAGATCCCTAGGTGGTACTTCAGCTGAGTATTCCTTGCATTGTCGTCTGATAATTATGTAGTAAGCAATTTCCAGTTGTGGGCCAGGAACAGTCGAGTTGTTAGGGGAGGAGCCTGACTCCTCCCCAACTGATCACCATGTGTCACACTTGTGTTTAATGGCGATAAATTTCTCAGCTGATATTTCAGCTGATGAGAGACTAGAGTTTAGGCGTTACGCAAATTATTTGTTTCCTGATTAATGTACATCAGCATCACAACAGGCGTGCCGTAGCCTCGTTCTAGCAAGTGATTAGGAGGAAAGAACGTACTGATAACTGGTACACCTCTGCTCGTGTTTCCGTACCCTGGCCCTAACCTTACCCTGATGCCATTCCATTCGTTTGGATGGAAGAATTACACGTTCCCAGGCTTCACTCCCCTGCTAGCTGTTATCGACAAAGCACACCAAAACATGCATAGTGCATGATTACAAGTATGTACATGTAGATATGTTAGCTTGGCTCTACGCAAAATGTACCACTGTGTCATTGGCTGTACTATTGCAATGAGACTAGGGCCACTGGGGGTGCCCAGAGCTGATAAGAAAACATTTTTCTTCCAATACTGAATCAACAATGATTTGAGTCACAGTTTTAGGCCATATAGAAAATGATTAGCTGCGAAGAGAGTTTCCCCTGAGGCAGAATAGCATCACATAATTATTACTAGCAGCTATGGAACTGAGTGTGGCATTTTGCTTTTAGAATTTCCCCCCATCTGTGCTCTCTCGGCCTAAGCCTCCCCCCCTCTCCCTGTACGGTTAGAAAGGTGATGGCTAGTTAGTGCTAACAAATTGTTCCTTTGATGCAGGATTTTGAACCAGATTAGCACAGAGCCGACATGGCTGGAGGGTAACTTCTGCATGAACTGCAACATGAAGTTTAACATCTCGCATAGGAAACACCACTGGTAGGTGTGTGTGTGTGTGTGTGTGTGTGTGTGTGTGTGTGTGTGTGTGTGTGTGTGTGTGTGTGTGTGTGTGCGTGTGTGTGTGTGTGTATGTGTGTGTGTGTGTGTATTTGTATTGTGTTTCACCAGGGCTTTTTGTTGAGTCCCTGATGTAATTGACTGCCAACTGACCAATTTACAGATGCTGTTACCTAGGTACTGCATCCAGGGCTGTAGAGAAACCATGGCGATTGTCTACCATAGCTATGAGTGGTTTTGTCTGTAATAACATTCAACTTATGCCAATAAACGCTTTGATAGTGACTGCTACTGTGCATCAGCCCCCTTGTTTGTGCCTTTCCTATTAGTTATCAAGTGCTTGACAGCCAAAACTGGTGTGTGTGTCATATTAGCAGACCATGAACAATGTCCTTGCTAACCATACACAATCACGTGCATGCGATAATTACCCTTTGATGCGCTCCTGTGAGCGATCTAGGCAAAGCTATATATAGGCCAGGGCTAGGATTTTACTACTGCGATTATAGCTGTTAGTTTAGGCTGTGCTCTCCCTCCCTCCCCTCCCCCATTTTACCCCTCCCTTCCCTCCCATCCCATCCTTTCCTAGTCGCCACTGTGGCCGCTTGCTATGCAAGCAGTGCACCAACCACCAGATGCCCATCCTCAAGTTTGAACTTGCCAAGCCCGTGCGGGTGTGTGAGGTGTGTGCAGACTCCTTTATCCTGGGGGACCACGCTAGCTAGGACGAGTCTCATCCCTTTTCCACCTGGAGCCGCTGATTAGTTTTTTATTCTATTCCTGTGATCTCTATGTGTAGGTCTGTATTATTGTGTAGTAGCAGAGGAGTCCTCTGTATGAGGGGGGTGCTAGTGATAACATTAGTTTACACTGGCATTTTTCACTACCTGTAGTAATAGCACCATTCATTCTTGTGGGCACAGTTCATACTATTATGTATTATTTTATGACTGTATTGAGGACTCCTGCCACATCTGCAATATTATATTATAAATGCCACATCCAACTGGACTCAGAAGCCTAACCCACAATTAATTGAGTACTGCAAAAGTTTATGTATACCTATGAGCATGCCACACCAAAAGCTCCTGAACATGCATGCACATTAAGAGTACTTTCAAGCTGGACAGTAAGGGGCAATTTCAGGGTTAGACCACTGCTGCTCACTTCTCCCCAGTGTCCATGCCCTCTACAGCATGAAAAAAGCTGAGGAGTGGAGACTGGGAACAGTACTAGCTAGTGTTATGTTGTCTCAATGTAATAGCTGCATTGCACAATGTCATGTATAGTGCACGACATTGTGTATACAATGTGCATGAATTCTATACACTAGAGCTCATTACTGGCCTTGTACATGTACATGTGCTGCAACGAGATCCGAGTGTTTTGTACACAGGCAGAGCTAGCTGGCTATGAAGCATGCATTATAATGTAGACAAGATGTAACATGCCAAAAATATATTATAGCTGAAACAGCTATCACAATTTAAACAGGCATATAGCAGCAGATAGAAGTATACAGTTTGCAAGTGTATGGCCGCCACAGGCATGATTCCATGTATACAGAAAGAATAGGAGACTATATAGTACTCTATTAAAAAAGGACATACTGAACAGACGAACAATAACACTTTCTTAGCCGTTTTAATACACAATCATTATAAGTATAGACCATCACACAGACTATTTCTATACTAGAACAATGAAAAATAAAATCTCTGCAACATTTAAAAAAAAAATTTGCCTCATCACTGCAGAAAGAATCAACTTAAGAATGGGCAGAAGTCCTTTGAGACCGCAGAGAATTCATTGTCTGCGTGAATTCTTCGTGCATCTGGTAAATCGTCTTCTTTTTAGTGTCTGGCGGAGCAGCCGTCTTTCTAAAGGGAGGGTGACTAGAGGCAGAGCCCTTCAGTATCTGCGAAGAGGGGGGATCGATTACGCTAGCAGCTGCTACAGATTCCGCCTTACTTTGGAGAGAGGGAGAAGAATGGGTTATAGGTGGTAGCTGCTGCTGCCGCTCCTGGCTAGCTACGGGAGTTGGTTCTAAAAACGGGGTTCTGTCTAGAGTGGATGTGGGGGAGAGGGGCTTCTGGGGATTGATGCGTGCAGGAGGGATAACAGGGCTGGAGTGAGGCGAGGGTAGCGTTCTTGTGTACTGTACGACTCTCTGTTTGGCTGGAAGCAGTGGCATTTCCTCAGTCGAGGATGGAGGGGTGTCATAGTCACTTGTTTCTGCAGATCCCAGCAGATCTGTCACTGGCTTACGAAGTGCATGTATGGTCTGGCCTTTCATTTTAGGTGGGATAGGAGGCGGGGTTTCCTCCTCATCGATATCTACCAGTATACCGTTTTGGACTTTGACCTTTGGGCCACTTGACGGTGGAGGTACTTCCTTCATTGTAGGAAGGATGGCACTGCCTTTGGAGGGGCCCACATGGAGCAGACTCATGTCTGAAACTTTCTCCGCTTCGTCCTCCCCTTTGCTAGAGGAGGTGAGGAGGTTGACTCTTCTCTGTAACTCATCCACTATGCTCCTCAAGTACTCGTAACTGGAGTGGGATATAGCCTTCAGCCAGGATTGCATGTCTTCATCGCAGTCGGCTACTAGGACATAAGTTCGCGTTCCTTGTCCGTCAAAGGAGATTTCAAAGGAGTATTTGGCCTGACTTGAAGCTTGTACACTGCAGGCCTCTAGTACAATCACCCCTAAAGGCTCCTTGTCTTGTTTCTTTTCAAAATAAAACAAAAGGTTTCCCTTTAGAACGAACCATCTTCTGTGGTAGCCCTTGTTCAGGTCTCCTTTCTTTGACAGGTAGCCTTCCTTGTCCACTGGCGAGGAGCAGACCGCAAAACTAGCTACGTTCTTGTCGTTCAGCTTCATGTTTCATTATTAGCTTCTAGGAGACCCACGCTGTCAACGGTAACAAACTGCAGGTGACTTTGTAGCACTCTATCTACGCTGGAAACTAGTATATTAGTCGCCTTTTTTTCCCCGCTAGCTAGTATCAATATTTCTTTGACTGTCTATTTAGAAATAGTCATGATGTCATCCTAACGCGATATCCCATATCCAGCCCGCGCCCATGCCCGGTATGCATGGCGCATATTTTGACGTCACGTAATTGACTTAGGGAAACCCATAAGCAAAATGAACTTTTTTTACCATGTAAATAAATATTCAGAATTATGTATAGTGGGTGGAGCAGTTAGCTCCGGGCTGTGACCATGTGTGTTAAGGTAGCGGGTAACGTGGTTTGGCAACTGCCACGGTGGTCTCGGACAGTACGGCCTAGGATCCGTCCGTGTTCCTCCCTTGATTCCCAAAGCCTGACACACTAAACAGACCCGATGACGATCCCTGTACCATAGCGGACAGGCGCCCGAAAGGCTGAAGGCTCGGTCAGCCGGAACGACCTGCCCGTTCACCCCTTAACGTGGCGGTGTCACATGGCCTAGGGTTCCGTTGGGAGAAGAGGGTTGCCCTTTTTTTTTTTGAATATTTAATAGACAGCTAAAGGACACAAAATGTGAAACAAACTCTGCTTCTTACCCGATAGTAGCCTCATTCCCAGGCACCACCGTCTAGGTGGTTAGGTTTCAATCTGGTCTAGACAATTAAGAGAAGGGGCTTGCCATTTATTTTACTGAAGCACAATAGGTTGGGACTTCTTTGGTGAGTGGGATGATTACTGTATTCATTGCTCTCTTGGGGGGGGGGGGGGGGAGGCTCCGCTTCCTACATGATCATTGCTTGGAGGATAGTCAAGACAAAGACTTGCCTTTGATGGTTTACTTTACTGAAGCACAGTAGGTTATGATGGACAGGACTGGGTAGGAAAGGGTTCCGTTGGGAGAAGAGGGTTGCCCATTTTTTGTGAATATTTAATAGGTGCTAAAGGACATAAAATGTGAAACAAACTCTGCCTAGCCTCATTCCCAGGCACCACCGTCTAGGAAAAAGGTTTCAATGTGGTCTAGAGAAGGGGCTTTCCTTACTGAAGCATAATAGGTTGGGACTTCTTTGGTGAGTGGGATGATTAACGTGCTCTCTTGGGGGCCAGGGGGATAAGTATATAATAGGTCCAAGGAAAATGTATATATAGGCTCCACTTCCTACATGATCATTGCTTGGAGGATAGTGAAGACAAAGACTTGCCTTTGATTCTTTACTTTACAGTAGGTTATGATGGAGAGGACTGGGTAGGAAAGACTATGGTGGTATTACCAAGCCTTAATTCCAAGGTCCAATTCCATCCCGGTGCTGAATCATCAATCATGCTCTTCCAGGTCTATTTCCTCATTAATACTTGATCACCTTCCTCCAGCCTACTCCACCTGCTTCTCTCAATTTATCTATTATTATATATAGTTTAACCATTTGCTCATCCTATACCCTTTGCCCGAATAATTATATTTCTTCTGTATTCCCTCCTCTCTTCCACCCTAATCATATAATTCACATGCACTTTCACTCCTGCCACTGTGATAATTATTATATCTTCACTGCCAATATGACCAACTTAAGTGACCAGGTAACAATACCACAAAATTAATATTGATCATGATTGGCCTATAGCACATAACAAGATAGTAAATAACATCATGTATATATAATTATGCCTATAGAGAAATGCAGCTCAATGTCAATATCAAAAGTAAAGTTAACACTTTAGATCTGGGATCAACAATACAGCAGTCCCTGCCGGGCTGACAGTGCAGCTCACAGTCATGATCTTCTTCTCCTTAGAATCATACAAGGTAACAGGCACAGTTTCACCAGCTACACCACGCAACACTACTAGATACTGCTGCTTTACTGGATCTCTCATCTCAATAGACAAAAACCTCGTCTCGGAAACAGGCAATATCTTATTTAGTTCTCCCAGCAAAGCCCAGCCATTGTCCAGAACAGGAGCAATGTTCCAGTACTGGAAGTCCGCCTTGCCACACTTAGAGATCACGAGTCGGGAAGAGGTACCGAAATCCGATATTACTGTGGTAACTTTTCCATCCAGTGTATATTGAAATGCCACTGAGGTGGGGAAAGAGGTGCGAGGGAAAGTGAATTGAGAGGGAGGTAGTTCTGCAGCTGCAAGGGCATAGTCTGCATTCAGCGATGCTGCGATGATGTGGTACCACGTCAGCCACTTCACCTGTAAGTGTGTGCATGCAAAAAAAGCACCTTGTTCACTATATAGACCACCAGATAATATTATAATTACTAAGTGGTGAACATAAGCAAGCATACATAGTGAGGCCAATAAACATGCTCTATTACGTAAAAAAAAATACTGTGTGGACTTTCTTTGCACCATGAGGACCCCTAGCTGGGTTAGGGGATTCTCCAGTGACACACAAACAAGCCACATGCAGTAATGAAGCAAAAGCTGATCAGGAAGAGAGCACTGGAGAGACGGAAAAACAGGCTTGCAATTACATGTAGCTGCTAAGAAAGCAATGAAGACAATAAGAGTCAGAAGTAGATAGAGAGGCCAATTGCCAGCAGAATAGGTTTTGAATAATAGAGAGAGAGTCCTTCTGTGCTGCCAATCGCCACTGCCGTCAAGCAAGGCAAAAATAAAACTGAGGCACAGTGTGCTACCCAGTCTCACACTTAAGTCTTGTGTATTACTATACGCCAGGTACCTACCACTCATGCACATACTAGTGTATACCTGAGCTTATAGTTTCATTAACACCACTAGAATCACAGGTCAAATAGCCATCAACCATAACATTAGCTAAAAGTATACATTTGCAAAAAATATCTGTGTGCTGCACATGCACAAACCTCGGTATAGGCAACCCACAGTTCTCCATCAGGACCCCCTGAACCAAATACTCGCTGCAGGAAAGTAGAATCCAGGCTCATTGCAGGACGAGTGGGTTTCAGCAGCTGACCATCTATCGTACTGAAGAAAAGGAAGACGATATTGATTGCACATGTATTCATTGCCAGAACTAGCATTCGTATAGTATTATAAATATAATTATGTGATTTAGTCACGCTTCAGGAAAGCACTTAAATTTAGCTGGATCTGGGGCGGAGACACATTGCTGTTGTACATTTCTTTTTTGGTAACGGACAATGGAACAGCAGTTTTAGTAACAATGGAGGGTGGTGAGCGTGCTGCTACGTGTGTACTGCGAAAGAGAAAGAGAAGCAATGAAGGAGAGATGGGGAAGTCGCCGTCAAATACAGCATCGAGGCTAAGCAGTTAGAGTGCACAAGAGAGCTAGCATGAAAAAGGAAGCAGCGGTAGAGAGCACATGCTACAAAGAAACGAGGCAAATACAATTACACAATCAATAGCAGCCACACAGATACTTGCCTTCAAACAATCCCTCCCTCCCTCACCTTCAGATTCGATGATTCGCACTTCTAAAACAGCACTTCACCGACCACGTGTCTCTATATGCACTCAGTAGCCGTGGCTCCCAAAGACGCACCACCCGCTCTACACTCTTGTGACTAATGTATAATCATACACATGCCATCCAAGCCCTTCACCTGCCTATCTCCTGCAGTTACATCACATACATTAGTCTACTACATGCAGACCAACACTATGCATGCCCTGAGATTATCTTAAGACATGGGGTCATATGCAGTATTTGCATACGTATTCAATCCCTTGTGTTCTAAAACTATTCACTGCAGGTACATGTATATATGCATTACAGAATAATACGGTTGGCGATTATTTTCTCAGCCACTGACCATGTCCCCATAATGAGCATCTTGTTAGCCATGCCGATGTGGTCACCGGGTCCCACTGGGCCACCGCTGAGGGCAGATGCATAGGTCTCCAGGGCAGGATATGGTTCGGGCTCCTTGTTGGCACAGCCTTTTTCTGTTACTCCGGAGTGGAAATTCTGTGCGTGAGATTGTGTAGTTCAACCTATGCATGTGCTTTGTCTCGTCAGGCATCTAAAGTACCTGAGTATAGATTCTACCCATACTTTACACTCACATCTTTAAATGCAGCCAGGCCTAGGGCATGGGACAAGATCGTGGTGATCCCAATCTTCCACTGCTCATTGCCAGGTATGTAATCATCGCTGACTCTGACCTGGGTAACTACCGGAATCTCTACACTGGTCAACAGGTGACGCGGCCAGGGCATGCAGTACCTGTAGCGAGAGGAAGGCAGGAAGTTACTTTACAGGTAGCCATGGCAACAAGGCTAGTTGCCTGGGGTTTGTTGAGATACAACTCTAGTATTGAGAACAAACAGAAACACAGCAGTAATGTACACTCACTGGATGGTTAGTCCGTATCGCTGCGCAGCATATCCCATCTGCTTGAGCCACTGACGTCCGAGGGTAACGTTAGTCTATTACAAAAGTACCACACAAATAATCAAAACAAAACTGATTCCCGCTGGGCCACACAACAGTATCTTCCCCTTACCAGCAGTTGAGGCACCTTTGCCAGCGTGTCATCAAGCCAGTCCTGCTCGTAGACCCAGAGGTCCCACTCCCTCTGGGAGGAAGACAGGAGAAAGTCCCAGAAGTCGGCGTCCAATGGTAGTGCTCCGCTGGTATCGATGATGAAGTCATATTTTCCTCCATTCTAAGATGGACAATAATATTACATGTTAAATTCCCTTAGAGTGAAACTTGTTCATATTCTAGTAAACTATTTACCTGTTTGGCATAATTGGTCTCCGGTGACCTGCAAAAGAGTAAAGCAAATGTATTACTATACTTGTTATGCAGCAAAAAAAGCTAATTTAAGTGCTTGTAAAAAGACTTTTATATACAACTTCTAAGAAACTAATATAGTAGGCAATATAAATAGGCAGGTGCAGTCATTTGAAAATTACTGGTAGATGTATACACGTGCATAAAACATTTGCTTGGAGGGAATACTACTGGTAAATACAAATCTGGGTCGCGTTTTGGCACTAACTCTAGACACATGTGCATATACATGTGCATACTACCTACAGCCTTATTTTCAGGCTCCACTTCCAGACAGTGCCAAAAGCTGGGGAGTAGAGCTTGGTAAACAAGGCCGTATACGTACCACCATCTGTTGTGTGCAACGATAGGCCAGCCTGTCTTGTTGACTACAGCATTGATGCCATTTGGAAATATGTCTGGTCGAGCTGTCCAGTTCGTCACTCCCCCATCACTACCTCTATAGTACCACCAGGAATCAATCTGTGATACAAATAATGAACATGTAGTGATAATTACATATCAGTGAACTTTATACATGCAGAGAGTTTCATTGCAATATTGAATAGCAACTGTTGCGACATTGTGCGTGCGAGCCTTTGTGAGAATGTGGGGCAGTATTGTTTGTTTCTAACAGTGTTTACAGTTATCCCTGGTCCGTCACTGCTGGAGCCTCAATAATTAAGTTCAATTGGTTTATTATTTATTTTCGTAAAAGCTAGTACCGTACCTGCAAGTATCTATACGGGATTTCCATCTTGTCTGCATCCTCTTTCACAGCCACCAGCAATTCCTCATAATTGGAATATCCTCCAGTGTCATAGTAGTAACATGCTCCATGGTCTGTCCAATAGCTGTGTACCATACACACATGGATTTTCACAGGGAGAAAAACACACAAAATAAAAACACTCACAGATGATTTATTTAAGGGGGGGGGGGGGGGTACTAGTGTAGGTGGATCAAAGTTCACAGTAGGAGAATGTGACATCCCAGAAAATAGTTCCTGAAGCAATTTATCAACAAAATACATGTAGGTCTCCCAAATTGTCAGTACCTTACATCATCAAAAGTACATACAAAATTAAACAAAAAACTTAACTACACTACTATTCATGTATCACTCTCCTAGAACACTACATGTGTGTCGGCCTCCTTTGTGAGATCTTACCCCAAGTAGTTGACAGTGAAGTCACTTCTCCTATAGCTGTCACTCTTGTCGTGCACTGTTCTTATGAAATGCCCAAATTTACGCATTGTCCCGGTCACATTCTGCCCGGCAACAAGCACCGTCATGAAGTCATAGTTGGGTGGCACCTGTGCACATACAACATACTCCTAGTGAGCATTGGTACACGTTATCATAGAAACAGATTTTTCTGAGCTTTATATCTCGGATAAACATAGACTACAAACTGTCATAGTTAGCCCACATCCTCTACTCTGCCCATAGGTTTGATTGTAGGTTTGATCACGGCTGGCACACCCTATTCACCCTTCAGCCTCATAGAGCTTGCCACCCATGATCAAACCTACCTGTACACATAATACAGTGTCACTATAAAGTCTTCATAGATTATGTTAATGGTATCACCTGTCTTATGAGTATATATAATTTCATAGTACCTCTTCGATAGAGCTGATTGGTCCAAAGGTCAGCACCCGTTCGCCGGTGACACTGTCGGTAAAGGAAGCCTGATTGGCTGTGAAGGAGCCGAGGAATGGAGAGAGGACCACCGTGTTCTCCATCTTGGAGTCGAAGACCACCAGGGGAAATCCCCCGTCTCTATCACCGTAGACACCAGTCGTAGGGGACCACTTGCCATCCTTGATAATAGCAGCCACTGCAGGCCAAACAAAGCACTTCACAGAGGATACACGGCATGGTCTACCCATTCAAAGCGATCTTGATATTAATACAATTTTTCCCCAAAAATTTCTTCTTGCAACACTTGAGAAATTTTTGGTGAATCTGATATAAGATTCAATAAGTCTACATATACATAGAGCTGATTGGTCCAAAGGTCAGCACCCGTTCGCCGGTGACACTGTCGGTAAAGGAAGCCTGATTGGCTGTGAAGGAGCCGAGGAATGGAGAGAGGCAGTGTCTGATTGCCGAGCGGGAAGTGAGGTAACCAATCGTGTTACATGGAGACCCCGCATATGTATGTATATATGAAAGTAATGTTATAGGAATTCAATTATTCAAGCATACTTCCTGTGGGTGTGGCATTGCTACCATGTAGTAGAGCCAGAGACCTGCAAAGAGGCTAGGCGGCGATTAGGGAGGCTATGTGCACATTAATAACACAGAAGTAGTGGTAGTGAGGAGAGGAGGGAACATCAGCAGGAGGTTCACTGACAGCGGGTAAGGCTGATTAGCAGAAAAGTAATGACCGCCATTCTCAAAGCCTTGGACTGGCTGAATGGTCAGCTGAGCAGTGTATGCAACTCGATTCCCGCGAGGCCCTCTGCGTGGACTACCATGTATGCACAGTAAAGGTTGCAGCCCTTGCGCGCGCCGCTCGCCCCCGGTTTACTGTATCAAAAAAATTTTTTTGGATATAGTTATTTCATACAATCCAGGAAGCGTTCTCGCTGGTTTTCAGCTCTCCCGCCACAGCGCTTAATGAAGACACTACTGCATGATATTCATCACTCAAGTTATTGTATCGCTCAACCACGCTCGCCTGCCGCTCTTATACGCGGCTGTAGCGCCGAGCGCGCAACCTGACGTTAGCCAAAATTTAAAAGGGCACGAGCGCACGTGAAGCACAGCACGACGTTCACTGACAGCGGGTAAGGCTGATTAGCAGAAAAGTAATGACCGCCATTCTCAAAGCCTTGGACTGGCTGAATGGTCAGCTGAGCAGTGTATTGCAACTCGATTCCCGCGAGGCCCTCTGCGTGGACTACCATGTATGCACTAGTATTAGCTTAAAACAGAATAGTTGTGTTATATACGTATACAATTTTCCAACTTTACTGTCCAGTACCCACTGATGATCTGCACCAGTAACATGGTGTAAATCTCACCATTACACTGTGGGCTACTTTATAAAAATATACGTACTGTTTCCAGACCAAGTGAGGTAGCCTCTCTCCACAGGTTTCTCTTCTATAACGAAGGAGGGCCAACTGGATATGGTGCCATTGGTGAGACCAGTGGAGGTATTCATGGCTCCACTCGTAAAACTGATGCCAAATGTGACAATCGGAAGGTCATCGTAGACATTGATATGTGTCTGGACATCGAGGCTCGAGTTGCTTCCAGCCTGCCATGTGTACTCGTTACTAGTGTAGCCCCCAAATACATCCTTTCCCTCTGCAGTGTGGTAATCAACCAGCTTCAAGGTGTGCCACTGCCCATCGTTTCTGACGTTCAGGGGACCACTGCGGAACCAAGAACTACCAGAGAGAAAGACTTCATAGCTGCCATCAGCTTGACATTTTACCTGGATGGGAAGTGACGATAAATGATTTTAAGATACAAGGACACATGTGGAGTGCACTTTCTTAGTTTTGGATGCAAACCTTTTTACACATTTTATAATTTTTTGAATAACCAGCCCCACCCCTCAAGTCTCAATTAATGTTTGTGTTGGGAGTGCTGTTATAGAAGCATTGCCAAAGATGGCATCTTTGACGGCCTTCAGAACGTCACCACACTATTGGACTCGAGTTTATAGTATACAGATTAAGATGTACCTCTCAATTCACAGCAAGATAAGGACTGCCATAGACATTAGTAGCTTAGCTACCTACATGTACTTTGGTCCTTTGTAGTTTGCTAGTTTTGTTGCTTGGGACTAGCAAGCAGCAAACAAAACCTTGTTGTTTGGTGGAACAAGGTTTGCACTTGATACAATTCAGATGGCAAACTGCAAAACAGTTCAAAGTAGGTTGAAAGCTTAATCATTGAGTTTATGCCATACAGTCATGTCAGCGTTGCATGGGCTCTTTTTAAACACCTGCACGTGGCCTTTCTACTCTACCTTTAAAATACTGCTAATTACATTCCAGTGGAGTTCCCAGACCCTATATACCAGGCTCTGGGAATGAAACTAGGATAATGAGGACCAATGAATCATCGGTCCTCATATAAGTTACTCGTGCCATAGCTATAGATAGTGTAGGTACATGACTAATCTGATCATCGCCATCTATATTACCTCAAGGTTTTCCACTGCTGCAACAGCAGGACTGTAAAACGCGAGAACGACCACGAAAACCCAGCACCAGCCTTCCATCTTCCACGCGATTCCATGTCACGTGGTATCCGCCCCCAAATGTGATTGGGCTCCACCCCCTATGTCTCCGTGGCAACGGCTGCAAGGCAACATTGAGAATCAAAATGGCGACTGCAGTCGCTCTCAGCCTAGGACCCTCAGCCAATCTCCACAGCTCTCCCGTACGGCAAGGCTCCCGATCGAACCCCACCGGATTGAGAAGTCTGAGACCTAAAGGTAGGATGATTTCTGAAAGATGCTGTAATTTTGAGGCTGGGGAATTGCATTTCAGGGCTAGACTCCCTGAGTTGAAATTAAATAATTTCTAGATGGTTTGCCTACAAGACCGTGAGTGTATTTAAACAGGCATGGATGTATGCAGCATTCGAATGCATATTTAAATGTTCACTACACAAAGAATGAGCAGCCTTGAACACCAGAATGTACAGTAGTCTTGCGTGGCCAGACCCTTCTTGCTGTGGGAAGGGTCTGGCCATGCGAGACTAAATTCACAGCGTGTATCTTGCTATCTTGCTCAAGGGTCCTCAAGAATGGAGAGCCTGGATCCCTCCATGGCCCAGTCCCCCAGTGACGACCCCCTACGCATCCTGGACCCGGCACAGAAGAAGCTGAGCACCATTGAGGCCCAGCGGGTCATGGCCGTGATGGAGGAGGCCTTGAGGAGGCTGGAGGGGTCCCTTCTGCTTCCCTTCCTAGTGGACTCCCTGCAACGGTCAGTGCATGTAACATGAACTCAGTGCTAAGTAATAGATCAAGTTTAGCTTTATTCCAGGCTTCTTGATTCAATGATGCAAAACGATATGAGAGAGTCTGGTGTATTTTTGTGACATAATTACCTAAAAATATGGCATGATATTGCCTGCAACAAGGGATAGTCACTTACGTGTCGCCTATAGGAGTGTTTGTAAGTGGATCAAAATGGAATCAAGCGATCAAGGTAGTTGTTAGGAGACGATCAAGGGATCAAGATAAAATCCGAGCGATAAAAATCAATGGATCGACAGTTTTTCTCTGAAATTAAGGAGAATGTGGCTTCCTTTTTGTCCTTTGAGCGATCGAGACGTTCAGAAGGAACAATCAGGTCTGTTTTGCATCCTTGAGTCAGTAGAGCCTGGGAATGAAGCTAAATTAGGCCTACTAACTGGATCTCATACATGTAATCTTTGATAGAAAGTTGACCTGCTTCTACTATTATATACATGGACGTCTAGACAAGACAATCCAGAGAGTGTATGCTTGAGTAGCTCACAGTACCTCTTTGTTATTCTGTGCGCAGGTTCTCCGTCTCTCTTGGCTCTGAGCTGGTCTCGATGCTGGAGGAGTACCACCACCTCGTCAACGAGTATACAGCACTGCTCAAGGCCCTAGAGGCTCAAGGCATCACACCAAAATCAAGTGCCGAGATGGTTCCCAGCCCCACCCGCAGCCGTACTCACAGCCGAGAAGGGACCGTCAGCGCAGCCAGCGTAAGGAGCGACATTGGCACAGGCAAGTTATTTACTCAGAGTTACTTTATCTGTGATGGTTTACATATGTGGCTACTTAGTCTTCAGTTCTGCGCTTATCTCGGCAGTCTCATAACTACTAAGTTTGGGTGTAGCATGTTTAATCGTCATTAAATTTTTAAGCTTTTGCTCATGTAGTAGTCCCTTTTCTACTGCAGGGGGGAGGCCCATGAGACTGGAACCACTGAGAGAAGAAGAAATAGATCAAGAAGAAATGTTCTACAGGGTATGTACATGTACACCCGATCAATATATGAACATACAGAAGTTGTTACGTTCAGCAATGGAAGTGTACTGAGTGATAGAAAGAAGGTTTATAGGGTACACATGTTTTTCCCTACGTAGGAGGAAACAAATGCTAAAGTACGTAAATCTATCTCTATCCGTTTATAGGAGTTGCTGTATATTGATACATGTACATGTAGCCTCTATATTCAGCATACTGAAACTTAGTTCAATGCAGTAGTAGTGTTTGTAAGACTGTATTTGTAGGACGTTGAGGGGACGAACATCAATAGGCTGTCCTGATGCGCAGTCTACTTTATGATTTGTCCAGACATAGATGCATACATGTATGTAATTACGTGCTTCTGGCAGGCTGGTATGATATATATGGACTGTATATGGGCTCTATGGGAATTTAAAGTTTGGTACTTGCAAGGACCCCTCTCCTCCACAGGTCCGGGGCCATCTGAAACACTGTGTGAAGTCGATCCTACGGGCCCTGCACCAGAGCCCCTCCGCCCCCTCCCTCCTGGAGACAGCCTCACAGGAGAGGTCACAGCCTGCCTCCCTTCTTATGGTCTCCATGACCAACCTCAGAGGTAACACATATGTAGGAGGTCCCGACCTTATGCTATGCACTTGCACTCCAGATATGACCAAGGCACAGAATCCTCAAGGAATAATGTCATAATCTGCCAGCCGGTGGCAAAGTCAGTTATGAATTCCCACTCTTATTCGTACAGACGTCCTGAAAGAGAGGCTCCTGACAACCCATGAGGAGGCGCTACGGAGGAAGGAGCATCTGCGGCAGGTGGCCGAGAGGCAGAGCAGTGCAGAGGAGAAGATTAGAGGACTTGAGCTAAAGCTAGAGGAGGCTCAGAAGCAGAAAGACGAGGAGGTTGGGAACAACAAATTACAGGGGCATTGGCGTGCAGTGTTAGTTAACCGTGTTTGCTCTAGCGAACAACAGATTACAGGGGCATTGGCATGCAGTGCTAGTTAACCGTGTTTGCTCTAGCTTCACAATAGCCTTGTTTCCATGCAGGCTATGCACGAACTCTGGTAATATTCTGAGAGCCTATGATCGAGGCTAATTTTCATTCATAGCCCATAGTAAACTTCTTTGGTTGTCCAGTAATATACATGGACGTAGCACACAGGCCACCATGCAATCACAAACAAAGTGAATACTTGCAGAAATGTTTATGTATCAATGCTTCTGTGTTGTAATAAAGCTAATTGCAGCATTTGCAATGTATCACCAGTCCTTGATCATTTTAGTCTGTACCTTTGTAAGCATACATACCTCATTACTATGCAATTATATAGCTGTGGGGAGAGGTGAAGTGAGAGAATGGAAGTAATTACCTCACCACACTCTTAGGTGGCCAAGAGGAATGCTCAGATCAAGCAGCTGAAGTCAAGCATCAAAACGGTGATCAACCTCGCCGAGGACGCCAAGCGCCGCACTCAGGCAAACGCCTCAAAGCAGCAGGATGAGGATCAGAAGACGAACGATGCCGTGGCACACAAGCTGAGCGAGAACATTGCCACCCTCAGCAAAAGCCTGCAGGAGAAAGTAACCAGCAATAGAGAGAAGGAGCAAGTACTGAGAAAGGTGAGGGAGAGAGGCTGTGGAGTCAGCCCAACCCTCAGTGCACGCAACCCACCTTTTGAGTATACCCAGCATGTACATGTATGTGTACATATAGCTATAGGTACCCCTTTCAGGAATGGTGAGGTGTATGAATATACATGTATGATACCCAACACTCAGAGACAACCAGTAACTCAAAGTGTACCTGAATCAGACATGTCATAAATCTGCTTGACCGCGAGTGGTGTGATTGATGTATGATATCGGGTACTTTTCTATCGACAGCAAACCTATTTCAGCTGCATCCTATAAACATTAATTTTGAATCCACTAACTGGAAGATAGTCATCATGCAGCAACTCAAGCGCTTGAGTACTGTTATACTGCATATTGGGCATGAATATAGGCACTCTATGACCTATTGGCATAGGCGGTACTCCATAATAATTATGATGTAACCTCTGATGGCACTTACAAGTGTATTTTCTTTATAGCGGGCGTTCAAGAGGGAAACTGAGGTGGAGAACTGGATACAGAAATATGACAATGAAGTGGGAGAAAAGCAGGTATGAACTGAGCTAGCTGGTTTGTTGGTTGTTGGTTTGCTGATATTCCACCATATTTGATTACTCATTTGGACCTACTGCCAATTGCATCTCTTAATTGTTCTCTCACGATATTATAAACAGGATTAAATATGCTACACCCTTAGTGAAATGTATTTATCAGTCTACTATGTTAATAACACCAGCAAAGCTGAAAACTATTAAGTAATCACATACGTATCATATGTAATGGTAACTTTGACAGATGTAAAATGTAACTGTGAAGGAGTAAATCCAGAGCTGAATTACAAGGATTTCCAGTTATGGAATGAGGCTACATGTATGTACACGCTGGACAGCTGGAGTGGTCTTTGATTCAAAGCTCCCAGCACGTCACGCTTAAGGTGATCTCCTTCAGTCTGCAGTAACCCATCTCTTTTCATTGGCATACAGGAAGAACTGGAAGTTCTTGAGGCAGAATTTGAAGAGGAGAAGAAACAAGTAAAAGAGTTGGATGAGAAATTGCAGGTGGGTAACAGAGAAAGCTCAGGAATAAGTGTATAACATCACCCAGAAGACACTAGCTACCATCAAAATACACTTAATGCCAAAAAACACATATTTAAGATTTCTCTAACGAGGGCCTTTGATAAGCTTAGGGTCTGTGTCTGATAATTAGCTATACATGTGAAAATGTATTAACTGGATTCTGCAAATGTGCTCATCCTCAGGCCTCGTGTGCAATTTATATTACGCTACTACATGTGGGTCTGATACTGTTTCTCAGTTGCAGAAGCCAAGGTAGAGCGGTACAGTCATCCTTAACTTGATTGGTCACTAAACATGTCTGACTAAACATGCCTGAGATGATGCTATAAATAGTAAATACTGATGTACATATAGACTCATTCTGGCCTTGTATCCAGGCCTTCCTCATTGGTTTTATCTCATAGCCATGGAAAAAATCAGCTTACTTCCTAATGGCTGTGAAATAAGATCCTAATGGCTGTGAAATAAGATCTGGATAGGGAAGGCTTAGGTACGAGGCACTGCCTTCTTTTAATGTGTGAAGAACGAAAATTTAATTCTAGTACTATTGTAATTACTCACTTCCTGGTTGCTGGGATTGTACTGAATCATGTTAGCCTCGTTCCCAGGCCCACGTGTGCGTTTCACTTTAGCGCAGCTCCAGCAACGCGCAGAGAGCCTGGGGACGAGGCTAGAATCATGTATCAGTGTAAGAATCGACTTTCTAAAATGCAGGATTTGGAGATAGCACCTGAATATGTGACAGACTGCGCATGCTGCTCACATAAAATGAGGGAAGACGCTGTAGTTAATTACTAGGTTCTGGAAAAGCCACATACCCAGGCCTCTCCACCCACACTTTATCTCACAGGCTGGGGAAATGATGTTTTTTTCTTCTACGGCTGTAAACAAAATCTACTGGGAGGCTTTGGGTACAAGGCTACGATTTTACAATACCGGTATACGACTTCCTTCCAAATGTGTTTGTGCACACTATGATCTTGCATCTATATGTAAATAGCATGCACATTCCAATCATACATACAGTACTTATCCATTGAGTATGACATGGTGATAAAGGAGCAGGCAGAAGCCAAGAAGAGAGCAGAGGAGGCAGACAGGAAACTTAGGGAAAGTGACCATGCTGCCAGGTACGTATGTGTAATAGCTTTATGTACTACATTCAAATATCTAGAGCCATTATATAGCAATTAGCAGCTGGCTACCAAATTGAATTAAGGGAGTCTCTGAATTAGCCTCATTGCCAGGCTCACTCTTCCAAGTTTGCCTGGGAACAAGGCTACCTCTGAATCTGTTACCACACTAACTCCTAATGCTGTGGTTGGAACACACCAGCTTCTTCCTCCCTCCCATTGTGATACTAGACTACCAGTATACAGCTATATAGAGCTCCATAGTGGAGGTGGCCACAAATACAATTATGTGGTCAGCAATTATCATCACCTGTAGTATTATGTAAGAAGGGCTGGTCTAACCACAAATATTGAATTTGCCCCCCCCTCCATTTCAGGAGCTGCTAAAAAGTTTAGGAATTTGCAGTGTGCTCATGGGGATACTATGCATAGCTACTATTCACTCAATGATTTTGGGTCAGCCCGCTATGGTTCTCAGCCCTTCAATTATTATTATATTTATTTATAGCTAGTAGGGAATGATGCTATTTCTAACCCCAGGTTAATCCAACGTTGTTGGCGGAAGTATTGGTGTCGTAGGAAAGAAGAACGAAAGAAACAGAAAGGGAAGCAGGGAAAGAAAGGCAAAGGGAAAGGCAAAGGCAAAAAGAAAAAGACTTGATTATCATTGTTGACACAGCCCGCACTATGTAAATTGTATGTGTGACTACTTTAATACATTGTTGTTGATGTAGAACATTATACATTAATCAGCTGTATTTTTTCAGTGGGTTGACCTATGAGCATCTGATATCCCCGGCCCTCTAGGGATCAAGATAATGTAGAATGACACTCTGAGGTGGTTTCTGGTAGCTACCTGCATAGGAAATAAAATTGAATTTTGAAACAAATAAACATAGTTGCCAGGCTCTTGTGGAGGAGGAATTCTATTCTCCCCCTGATGATAATGATCACTCTACTGTGGAGGGGGTAAAGTCTACATACAATGGAAGCCCCCAACATTGACATGCATGGAGCCACGCTATATTTTGTGTAGATGAATGGAGCTTGAGCCTGTCTATAATGCCCATATGCCATTAGGTTTAGACTACAATGTCGTGCTTCATGGGAAGTGTACCCATCCTAGAATCAGCCATGATTTTTAAGCAGGTAATTATGGAGCCCCCAAAAGCCATCCCATTGCGATGTTTATGGTAGTATGAGGAGAAAACATAAGAAAAGGTTATGATAATATAATCTCTCGTTGTGAACATCGCAACTCATAACACTGAATGTTCCAAACAATTACTAACATAGCCCTTAATTTAAAACTGTGTACCTAAAACAAACAATTACGTTTTGTGTACGGTTACCTCCTTGAAAACACACATAGTATGTACTATTAACTGAACTAAAAACTTACATCAGTAATATCTTCCTAATCACAAATTTCAGACTATCTTCTTTGGGCAGTTCTGGCACATGAAGAAGGTTGGTCAGCCCCACACCTCCTTCACAATTGACTGTGGCCAGCTGGACAGCTCCCGTATGGTCACTCTCAGGACCCAGCAGGCGGGAGCGAGAATCGTACATGAGACCAATTTTGTCATACCCTAGCCTATTCTTGACTGTGTAGGTCATGATCATTTGTTTCTGCTGTAGTAATGTACAATCTTGACTGCACCATCAATTATGTGTGCTGTTCGCACTTCATAAAATAACAAAGAGCTCAGAATCAGAGTGGTCTAACCAACTTGCCCCTCCCCCCCTCCTATATACTTTTTAGCAGCTGGTCATTTATTTACAGAGTATACGTTTTTACTCAATGTTTGTAAGGGTACTAGGTTTTAGGGTTACCCCACTACGGCTTATTTTTGTGTGCTTTGTCAATTATACATATTATTCAATTATTCATGAACCTTAAGTGCTTCCCCTTAGACCTCCCCCTACCACTCCCCGCAGACCAAGGTATTCTGACATTATGCTAGATATTTTACTGATAGAACAGACAGTAGCTATTTATGTTTACCAAGCCAGACTACTAGCTGTACTGTGGCTGCGTATCCAGGGGCCTAGCTACTTGAATAATAAATTAATATTGTGATGCGGTCTCAGGCGTGTCTGCTATTAATATTAAACACTACTGCTTACAGTTAGCTAATACTAACTTACTGTGATCTGGCAGGTTTTGGGATTTGAACCTGTGATTTTTTTTGTCCGCAGTAAAATACTTTAACCATTTGCGGCCACATATCACCTAAGTTCAGAAGGTCTCATCTGCAGCAGTGTCCGGGAGTATAGGGTAAAGACATCAAAGGTCAGCTACTTACGTCTGTCAGCCTATTGCTACTAATTAACAATGCTAAAAAGTATACTGAGAGATGCTTTTACAGGTATAACCTATTGAGGTTCAACTCTCAGGCGGTTGGGGTTTATAATACCGAATTTGACACACATTTGATGGATTGATTATACTCATTGGGCTACAAGAGGAATTTCCATATAGCAGTGATAGCTAGCTACTCCGGTCCTTGTAGTTGGCCATAGTGCATATTGTAAAAAAAAAGGGCAACCCTCTTCTCCCAACGGAACCCTAGGCCATGTGACACTGCCACGTTAAGGGGTGAACGGGCAGGTCGTTCCGGCTGACCGAGCCTTCAGCCTTTCGGGCGCCTGTCTGCTATGGTACAGGGATCGTCATCGGGTCTGTTTTAGTATGCCAGGCTTTGGGAGGAACACGGACGGATCCTAGGCCGTACTGTCCGAGACCACCGTGGCAGTTGCCAAACCACGTTACCCTCTACCTGAACACACAAGGTCACAGCCCGGAGCTGACTGCTCCACCCACTACACATAAGCTAGATTATTTATTTCATTTGTAAAAAGTCTCGATTTGCTTATGGGCTTAATTAACGTAACGCTAAAATCAATTACATGACGTAGCACGAGACTAGCGGACCCGCAAATTCCGCAAGACTAAGACCCGAGACTAATTTTTTCAGCTCCTGAAACACATCTTTAAGACTATTTATCAAGCTTGGGGAGGGGAGAAGTTCTGGGTTAGACCACTCTGGTTCTGAGCCCTGCATATGACGTGTAGGAATTTAATTACCGATGACATGCACTGACCCGATCCTGTGTCTGGCATGCGGATGATCACGCGTTTGTGCGTGGGAGGAGTCTTCTCTGCTCTAGATCTGGGCATATGGTCGAGGTACGTACCCAAGACTAGTACCCAAGATGGAGCGTATGCCGGCCTGCGTTATCGACAGTGGAACTGGGTGAGTTCGTTATATCAAGGGCGCATCGAGCCTCGATGCGCCCTTGGTTTAATATATTCGGGATGATTCGATATTAAATCGTGCCGGTGGAATAATTTAAGGCAAATAATTTTAAGAGTTCAAACAGCTGCAGTGCAGGCGATGAGGATTATTCTTTTAGGTGGTTTTAGTTGCCTAGTTCCCAGTCTTCACTCCCTAGTCTCGCATAGCCAGACCCTAACTGCCCATATACTAGCTACGAGTCGTTCTAACACCCACCAGACTTTGGTAGCATTAATCGTTTCCGTTATCTAGGCATTAATCGCAACACATGAAGAGCTGGACAACCTCTTATTACAAAGATTGAACCACCAACAACCTAACATAATGTGCAAAGTTATCCAATTGATCAACTTTACGATGGCTGCTTTCCATACTAGTACTGTGGCAGCTGTAACCCCTTGTAATATGTGAATTCACTTTTGCTAGGTACACAAAGTTGGGTTTTGCTAGGAACACAAAGCCCAGCTTCATTATCCCATCAGGTGAGTGTGGTGAGAGAGAAAAAGAGATGGGTAATTTACCTTATGACCCTCTGGGTACCTCAATCTCTTTCTCTTCAGCCATTGCCATCAAGGAACTGGAGCACGTGGGTGACGAGACACAGCAGAGACTAGGGGTGGATGACCTAGGTGAGGAGCGGAGAGGGAGGGAGTGAAGAAGGAAAGAGATTAGAGGGGAGAGCTGAAGTTCTTTGGGCAGTGTAACTGTTTGTCCAGGCTGTGTACGTGTATCACCACACCATTTGATTGTGGTTATAAATGCTGAGAGTTCTTACATATACGTGTGTAGCTAGCATAGAGTTTATCATCATACTCACCAACCACACACACACACACACACACGCACACACATACACGCACACACACACATGTATGCATGCCAAGACTTCTACATTGGAGATGAGGCATACAAGCCAGGCTATGAAACGGTGTTTCCCATTAGGCATGGTGTAGTCCAGGACTGGGACCTCATGGAGCGATTCTGGGAGCAGTGCATCTACAAGTACCTCCGAGCTGACCCAGAGGATCACTTCTTCCTCCTGACAGAGTCCCCTCTGAACACACCCAAGAACCGGGAGTACATGGCTGAGATCATGTTTGAGTCCTTTAATGTTCCGGGCTTGTATATTGCTAAACAGGTTTGTGGATGAATGATTCTTTGTTGGCTATAGTTTTTGTTTGAAGCATATTTGTTTAAATGTTGCGGTGAATTTTGAGGCAGTGTTTTGTATGCTATTTGCTGTACATGTGCTGACTCAATTCGAAGGGGCTGTCAGCATCTTCAGGAGAAAATTAAAAGAGCCAAAATGTTAGCCTCATTTCCGGGTTCCCCTCCATGTGCAGAAAGCTTTCTAAATATTTGGTATCCTTGTTCCCACAATCCCCTCCCACACGCAAAAAAATAAAGCCCAGTGAAAAGGAAAGCCAGCCTTTTCTCCCAATTGCCACCCCTCCCCTCCCATCCCCTCCCCTTCTATGTAGGCGGTGCTGGCCATGGCAGCGTCTTGGACATCACCCCAAGTTGCGATAAGAACATTAACGGGATTAGTTATCGACTCTGGACATGGTGTCACTCACATTTCTCCCGTGGTGAGTTCAAATGAGCCCAGTGGACTATCTCTCACACTTTTGAGCAGCTGTAGATCCATAACAGAGTGAGTATGCTAGAATTATAGGAATTATGCCATCTGAAAGGCAAAAAGTCACCGATTCTAGCAATCTGGGTGTCGCCACCACAGGTTTTGGAGCTATGGTCCTCTGAGGTTTGGCATTATTTGAAAGAAGTAACCTGGTAAAGAGTTAATGAATTATCTACCCCTAACTCAATATGCCTAATCCTCCATAACAGTGAAACACCCAGGTTGTGATTAGTACATCTGCCCTGGTCATAATTCATTTCATCTGGACCTCTGCTTGCCAGCAGTACTTACGGTATAAAGTTTGCTCGCCCGCTGTACTTACACTTGGCAGAGTGGTCACCCCTCAATAATATACAATAATAGCAACATGCAATGCAACATAGTTATGTTATACATCTTATAAGCAAGAAAAACATGATAAAACAAAAAAAAATTACAGACAATTATGTAAGAATGTCTCACTATTGAATACAGCCTTGGTAGAAAGTGGCCGGCTAGTTTCAGATAATGCCATTGGGACAGCAAAATTGAATGTGAAAATACTCTAATACATAATATTATATATTTATGCGCACATGTACAAATACATACATCCTAGGTGAATGGCTATGTGATAAACAGCTGCGTCAAACAGTTTCCAATCGCCGGCCAGGACATCACTTACTTCATCCAGCAGCTTCTCCAAGAGAGAGAAACCGGCATCCCACCGAAACAGGCTCTGGAGACAGCCAAGACCATCAAGGTTTGTAGTATTATATGACATCGAGAGTAGCCTCATTCCCAGCCTCATTCCCAGGCTAGAGCAGCCCTGGGCCAATTTCCAGGCTCCACTTGTACAATTATGTGGAAAAAAAATAAAAGCTTTTTGTTGTATGTGGAAGGGGACCTTGGAAATGAGCCTAGTTCAAGTGCACATTGTTACAGTACTGGTGAAGATGGAGAGCTATAGAGTATTACACTGGACAATTTGCTAGCTACAAAGTGGTACACATACAGCATCTTTTAGACTTAAGGTTATGATGTTATTCTATATATGTCATCTCCCTATATACAGGAAAGTTTGTGCTATGTCTGTCCAGATGTTACCAAAGAGTTCATTAAATATGACGCTAATCCCGAAAGGTGGTTGAAAACCTTCAATGGTAGGAATCTAGTCACAAAGCAGGTGGGTGATTTCAACTCTAGCTTTACAATTTCTCAGGTACACTTAACTTTCATGGTTAGGTTTAGCTCACTTGCAGTCATGCATGTGTTACTACTCAGTCACTGTACTGGACTGAACTGGACTGGGCTGGAATAAAGCATAGATCTGCTATAATGAAGTCACTGGCATTGATGCCATGCATCTCACCTGTATACCTGTAAAAGACTCATGCTTTACATACATGTATATGTAGCTGTGTAGTTATCGAAAAGTAGCATACTATTATGAGGTGGCAAAAGGTCTAACCTTGTACCTGGCCTGGCCTCCTGCCTAGATTTTACCCATTGTCAAATGCTGCCAATTGCTGGACTGGATTGGTATGATAAATGCAACTGGCCACCAATATTGTATATCATTTTTACTGATATCGTGTACCATTATCAACATCATGACACTCCATTTCTGGACTCTGATATACCAGTATCTATGGTCAAATCACCAAAGTGACCGGTTATACAAAATATATTAGTTCCTGCATCTCACGGTCTTCCTTACAGGATTTCACAATTGATGTTGGCTATGAGAGGTTCCTGGGACCAGAGATATTATTCCACCCTGAATTTATCAACCCTGATTTTGCCACATCCATTTCTGAAGTTGTGGACACGGTCATACAGAACTGCCCCATTGACACCAGGCAACAGTTGTACAAGGTGCTTGTAACTGTAATGTGATTGGCACGTGTGTGGTCTTATGATCAAATGTAAGGTGCATGTGACTGTAATGTGATTGGCACGTGTATGGTCTTATGATCAAATCTAAGGTGCATGTGACTGTAATGTGATTGGCACCGTGTATGGTCTTATGATCAAATGTAAGGTGCATGTGACTGTAATGTGATTGGCACGTGTATGGTCTCATGATCAAATGTAAGGTGCATGTGACTGTAATGTGATTGGCACGTGTGTGGTCTTATGATCAAATGTAAGGTGCATGTGACTGTAATGTGATTGGCAAGTGTGTGGTCTTATGATCAAATGTAAGGTGCATGTGACTGTTGCATTGTTTCTGTATGCTTCATATGACCAATTCTAAGAAGCCTGCATTGTAAATGTGGGATTATTGATGAAATGGCTATAAGAAACATAGGCCTTGTGCCAGGTGCTCAAACATGTGCAATATGAGGCTAAACGGTGTGTAGCTAGGACTTTACTAAGCTCTGCTGTCGAAATCTTGTGCAGGCTATTAAAACCATATTATGCAACTTCTGCATAGAGATGAACACTGGGGTGCTAGTTGATGTCTGCATTAGAATAAATCCTTGATATGTGTCCATGAGAGAGGGTGTAGAAGGTCCGGGTACAAAGCTAACATTTCTTATCCACCCTGTATACTATAATAACCATGGCCCATTTAATGCCAATAAGAATTACACTTCCAGGGCAGGAGGAAAGATGGGATAGCTGCTGACAGTGAATGTTAAGTAATCATTGCTACATACGTACTATGTAGTCGATGGTATCCCACAGCCTCTGATGTTGTTTGTTGTTGTAGTCGACAGCCTCTGATGTTGTTTGTTGTTGTAGTCGATGGTATCCCACAGCCTCTGATGTTATTTGTTGTTGTAGTCGATGGTATCCCACAGCCTCTGATGTTGTTTGTTGTTGTAGTCGATGGTATCCCACAGCCTCTGATGTTATTTGTTGTTGTAGTTGATGGTATCCCACAGCCTCTGATGTTGTTTGTTGTTGTAGTCGATGGTATCCCACAGCCTCTGATGTTATTTGTTGTTGTTTTTTTCCTCAGAATATTGTCCTTTCTGGAGGTTGCACTATGTTCAAAGACTTTGGCCGTAGGCTCCAGCGAGATCTCAAGAAAAATATTGAGGCGAGGATGCAGCTCAGTTATGAGCTCAGTGGAGGAAAACGAAAGGTACTACTACAATATTAAGGAGTGCTTATGTGCAGCCGGTCTCTCTTGGATCAAAGTAGTTGATGCCTCCATATAAGGAACACTCTCAGCTCTGAGGCCTCACAGTATTGCAAAGATTTTACAAATCCCTAGCCTAGTAAACAATTTCTGAGATCAGGGATGTGGTTACTATGCAAAAATCCCAGTCTGTCTGTTCTTGCATCCAATGGACTACTCGATGCAGCCATTTCTTTCGTCAGTTTCTGCTTGGTCATTATCACGCTACATTCATCAACTCACTGCTCAAAGCCACACCTTAAGGAATTACATCATATGTAATTGAATTAACAAAACCACACACCTTGCGTCACCATTCATGTAATAAAATGGACCAGCCCCTGCTGTATATTAAAGCTGTGGAGTGGAGCCTGGGAGTGAGGCTGGGAGTGAGCCTGGGAGTGAGGCTGGGAGTGAGGCTGGGAGTGAGGCTGGGAGTGAGGCTGGGAAAGCTAATAATGACCTAACCAACATACAGTCAAGCTATTCTGGTTCTGTAATAGCCAAGTACCTCCTATAGTTTCTAAACCACACTGTCGATGCAAGTGTGAAGATTTACTTGATAAATAGGTACCTGTTGATGGTGTTAGCCTCGTACCCAAGCCACACTCAGGAGATGTGGCCTGGGGACGAGGCTTTTGATGGTGTGTACTGTATCGAGATTGTGGTGCTTAGTACTGCTTTGCAAACTTTGCTGTACTACAGTTAAACTGCACAGATCCTGGAAGCTGACTACCACATATGATATCTCCTATAATGTTTCTACTCTTAATTATAAAATGGAATTACTTATAACCAGAGCTCTATTTTTCTACTGCAGTCCTCCATTTCATCATTTTTTCCCACCCTATATTAAAGGAGCACTGAAAAGTGTGGGACGTTTTTCTGTACAGTTGTGTAATATCGTTCATTAAAGTAAACATGCAGTGTACCTGCTATAGACTGATGAGCACACTTGGTAGTTTCCACTTCTCTTATCCAACTCCCCTCCTCAGCCCAAGCCCATTGATGTGACTGTGATTACCCACTTCAGGCAGGGCTATGCCACCTGGTTGGCAGGAAGTATGTTAGCTAGCACTGTAAGTCACAAGGACTACCTATCCTCGTCCCCATGCACAGACTCTCTCCCTAGGAGAGCCTGGTATCTTTTCTCATATGGTTTACTTAATTCTGCGTGGGCTAGGACCAATTAAAAGACAGCTGTATTTCTCTACATTTTGCCAGAAACATTGCTCCAGTGCTTGGTCCATGGCACCAACTGGCCCTGAAGATTAGCTACGAGATGTATGCTACAACTGTGCTTGCCTACGCACAATTAAGTTCTTTTACCCCCTTTCTACCCTGAGCATCACTCATATGAGAAAGGATACCATGCTCTCCCTTGTTCTACACACTTTTAAGGGAGAACCTAGAGATGAGGGTAAGGACTGCCTATAGTACACCTGATCAACACTAGTTATCACCCGATAATACTAAAAATCAAAGTAATTCGGTTCATTCCACTGTAGTTCAATTTCACATAATATAGTACATTGTATAACATTTTACAATATGTGGAAAATCCTTAGAATGGACTGACTAATCATGCATGGAAATCTCTAACTTAAATCCAAGGATTGTGTATTGCCAAGACAAGATCTAGACATGAAGTCACCTTGTTTTTGTTACCTAGACTAACATCGTTCTCAGGTCTCTGCTTTCTTCAATTGTACGAAAAATGTGGGGCTAGGGAAGAGGTTAAAATGTTATCCTTCTATAATGTAAGCCGATGAACAGAAGTGGTGATTCTGTCTGTTTTCTCCCTCCCTTCCTCAGCCCGAATTCTATGAAACCTCTTACTCAAAGAAGGAGTACAATGAATATGGGACGAGTATTTTCCGTCAAAGTCGTTCTCCTGGCGGAGGTTATCCTGGCGGAGGTTATCCTGAATAGAAGATCCATAGCTCTGCCCTAGCTAGCTCTAGGATTGTGGAATAGAGCCAATGCAATTCAGCTGTTCTTTTATATAATTAAATTTTATATTGCAATAGACCATATTCGGTTAAGAGGACTTCGGGCATTTTTGTTGCCATGGCGACAATAGTTCCTTGCATGTAATGTTTATCACAGAAATGTCATCTTTCAAATTTGAAGTAAATTGGACATTAAATGGAATAGATACCTCACAAACGTACGTATACACATTTTATATGGGCCCATATGAGGGATTTGCACTGGAGGCGCCTCCAGACCAAATCCCTCATATAAGCACATATAAAATGTGTATAAGTTTGTGAGGTCATATAATCTACACCATTTAATGTCCAAATTACTTCAAATTTGAAAGATGACATTAATTTTCTGTGTGATAAACATTACATGCAAGGAATTGTTGCCATGGCAGCAAAAATGTCTGTAAGCCCAACATTCAGATTAGGAATCTATCATTATGCTAAAATATGGTTTCTAGCTAGGGTAATCACATTCCGAAGTGTAAAGTATCTGGGTGAGCAGAGAGACATGTTCAAGGCTAGAAACCTCTCCTCATAACGGCCCTGACCATACAGCTGCAGCTAGTAATTGTACTATAGCTACTCATGACCTTCCATGTATATATGTAATTATTACAGTATCCGTATTTAGATTACATTATTCCACTTGGCATGCACTCTATAATAATAATTATTATTAATTAGTACGATAAAACCCAATTCAAACATGCAAATTATGCAGCAAAAATAAAAGTATGTTCAAAATTAAACTTTGTCTTTATCCTGCAGTAGTGACTCTGCAAGGGGCTTGGCATCAATCATTTTACTAGACAGAGCCCTGACTAGGGCCTCCAGGGTCGGAGGTGGATCTTTCATTCGAAGCCACTTCATCAGAACCATGTCTAGGCCAAGCGTATCATCACCCTGGGCTAAGAGTGGTATTTTTCGGAGGATCTCTAGGCCAATCTGTAGCTCCATTCCTATTGGAAACCATAGTGGTGAAACACTCTGAAGCCTGGCCTGCAGCTCTGGGAGGTTAGCCATAGTGACAGGTGTGGCTGCATGTATATAAACAAAAATAGTTGCCCGTAATGTGCATAACTTGAATATTAGAATAGTTACCAAGTTTAGAAGCTTTGGGTACCACCACTGCACTGCATGGGCTGTGTGTCTAAGATCCTATGGCCACGTATTCTTGTATGCAGCTCTTTCAAATTCGCCCAGTCCCATCTCATTCAGCTTCTGCATAGCATATCTAGCCACATAATGCATATTACACTTGAATGTGTACTCCTGTTATAATGTATTAAAATTGTTCACCTCGATCTGTTCCTATTCCCACTTTTTGTTTTTGTTCCCACTCCCATTTCCATTCCTGTTGCTGTGTTTTCCACTTGCCCACTAACCACCACATTTCAAGATAACTGGCACTTAAAATTGATTGACCTCGAGTTCTTGAAAAGCTACTGATAATGTGATTTCCTCTTGTCAAAGAGTCACTGGTACAAGCTTGTCTTCTCTGTGAAGGCTCTCTGTTTACTGTGACTTGTTCAGGATTCTTGCCGCCTCATTTTTTAGTGATAATTATCCTATAATTCCTACATTCAATATCAAATTAAGCCTCTTGTGGGAAATAAATGTATTACAAATTTGCCATTACTAGTATTCAAAATGTTGGAGCCTTTAGAAAGCTTTCAAGATAATAGTATACAGTAGCCAATAATTTCTAGTTAACTTCTCTCTTTGACAAGTGATGGTGCCATTGTGATCCTTGGGCGGTAATAGGTATATAAATCAGTTGAGAGCTTCACTACTGATGAGATTTTGATTGGCAGCAGTAGAATGCACTAGCAGCACTATAGATACCTCTCAAGATATACAAGACTTGATCCACATGCTTGGGAAACCATGCAACATACAGTTACCATACTAATAAAGTTAAAAAGAACATTACCTAAGGAATGTGTGCTTATTTAGAAGATGCACTTATAAATCAATCCAGATACCTTTACTCTATGTCAGAAGCTTAAGAATTTACATTGCCAAATCTTGACATTTGCATACTGTACTGTTGTGTTGACCAGGCCCCTTGAGCAACTTGAAGAGGCCCAGACATTCTTGTAAACATGATGGCTGCAGATGACATGCTCATGAAGGATTGTCTACTAGTACAGCAGCACTGAAGCATGCCAAATTTTCAAGGAGGCGTGTGTGGTCATATTGCAATACGAACACTTTTTAATAAATGCATATTTCCTTTCCATATAGCGTAAGTGGCCCATTCTCGCGCAGTTTTTGTACCCGGGTCCACTGCTTCAAAACGGAACGGCGTATGAACTTCGAACTTTCGCTGTTGCATTGAGTCTATAACGATAATATTCATATTAAGAAATCGTGGACTGAAATGCATATTCTCCGAACTGACACGGTCAAACACAAGGCGCCTCATATGCCAATTGTCGCGCACGAGTACCTAACGTCGCTTACCGTACTTTCTGCTAATACCAAATGTCGCGCAGTTCCAATTGTTGCTGACTGTGCAGATTTCGTTCCAGGTCCATAGCTTCAAAACGGAACTGAGTATGAACTTCAAACTTTTACAGTTACATCATCTCTACGCGATGTAAGTGAGTTTGTAAAAATAGTACGTATACTCTAGCCTTACCTGACATTCGCGCTACTGCGCGACAATAGGTACTGCGTGACATATGGCCACTTACGCTAGATTGATAGGCACATGTGTTTATTAACCTGAGGCTATGGTATAACAATAAACAAGGATATGTGTACCTGTTTTAGTGCTCTCAATCACTGTTGGTAGAGTCTCTCCTGTCTCCTAAATTACACAAAATGAGCACAATCATGCATGCATAACATTTTCTATGCATGAAAAGTGACAAATATTTTACCTGAGATTGAGAGTGGTAAACTTTTGCTGTTGGTTCAGATGGCACTGCATGGAATAAATAGGTCTCTCACAACAGTAGTGAGGGACTTATGTAAACACTTTTTTGAGATCCCATAGTACATACGTAATAGTTATACGAGGGCTTTGTAAGTTAAACCGGATACTTCCCTTGCACTTGGGATATAACTATTTTGTGTCACCGTCACCTAGTAACTGACATCAAATGCATTCTATTGTTACGCAAAAGACGTCAGGCACTTGTTTCTAAGCAATTATCTTGGTTGAATCAGATGTAGCTACTTGCTGTCTCTCAATTAAGACCCAGACATTTGTTTATCTTTGCAACTCCCTTAAATACAAATACACAATTATTATGTGTGAATTAGTTCAACACATCAATGTTGAATGTACCTCTTCAAACAAATCGAAAACATGCTAATCTTACCTTTCTTCAAAGTAGGTATCTTTTGCACAGGTCTAGCTTGGGACTCTGTTGTGACACTTTGTGTCCGCTGAGGTGGGAGGGAGGGTTTGGGTGGGAGGGCGGGTCGGGGACGACGTTTCACTTCAGTAGATCTATCAGCATCACCTACAGATGGAATTGTACATACATAAATTGTTAAAGTGTACAATGAACTTGAATCAGATATACTAATGCATACAGCTGTATCTTGACGCATAAATTAATAGTAAAAAACAAACTGATTTTTGGTGATGTCAAATATTGTGACCTCAGTCTAGGTCATTAAGTATAATTATGCAACCACACAGATTACCTTCCGTGTAAAGTTTCTGTATTTCCTTCAAAACTTTGTGGCATTCCGCATGAAAGTAGCCTTGCTTATATAGGGCTTCCAGGAATAAACCCCAGGATGGTGCTGGATGGTTGACCAGCCAGTAGGATAACATGAGCTCTTTGAATTTCCAGAAATCCTGATACATAATCGTCTCCCGCATGGAAAAGGGAATCTGAAGGTGATAGCCGAAATTGTTCCAGTCCTTCGTGTGCATACCACACTGCGCCATCTTGGTTATTGCATCTTGAACATTTGTGGTTGTGAGATTGGAGTCTAAAATGCATAGAAGTTAACATAGTCATAGTAAATTGTTAAGAATCCAAATGTCAAACAGAGTCCAGTGGCCAAGGGTCTGCAGTGCACTGTCAGTAGCCTCGTACCCAGGCCTCTCCTCGTACCCAGGCCTCTCTTTGCAGCAGTGCAAAAAAAAACACGGAGTTTTTTTTTCCACGGCTGCGAAAAAAGCAGCGAGGGGAGGCCTGGGTACGAGGCTACACTGTCAGTGCCTTATAGATATGCAAATGTAGGAATAAACCTATCCTTAATATCTAAAACAAGCTCTGGTTTCTAAAGTTGGATGCAAACTGCTACAAACAAAAATTGGGTCATTAACGACAATACAGGTATTTGGTAAGCTCGAGTTCTATACGGCGTGTCTCCCATGATACAGTAACTGTTACTGTTAGACTTAATGTGAGTACTTGCCAGGAACCAGCAAATCTGAGGGAACACCCACAGCAACTAGAAAGCAGTTCTACAGGATTCAGCGTGAAATGAATGTATAGAAGAACTCAGGCGGTCCTTACCACAGCTGCAGACCACTTGACAGAGAATAAGTCGCAAATATTCAGTATATGAAGAGTGTGCAGTTTCGGGTTGTCAGGTTGAAGTACTCAGTACCATGGCGCAATGACGAGAATAAGTACCAAGTAGTAGTATGGCGTAATGAAGAGAATAAGTAGGTGTCTACTTAATAGGCTACTTCTTTCTTAGCTTGTACAATTGCATGGCGGCAAGATTAACTTGAGTGTGCAGTCAACTGGTTAATTGAGTCTATCCAAGGTCTACCCTACGTCACGGCAAGTGATAAATGATACCAGACCTTCCACGCTTTTCCTCTCGCTTGCTTCGCCCGCTCGCATTATGTAACACACATGGAGCGGGGAGGCCTGGGAACAAGCCTAGTATTTATTCTAAGTGGCCTTAAGGTATTAGAATACGACTGTAGAATGTCATCCGATGCACCTTTTATGGTGTTTGAGTACAACTCGGTTTTTTGCAGTGCTCGTCTCTCTCCCATGTAGTGGAGTGTTCCGGCGAGAGTACTCCATGAAGCATTTGGGACATTCTGGAGCCAGTAGACAATCAGAGCCTCCTTCTGCTGAGCTGGATCAGAGTAGCGCCTCTTGAAATCCAGCTGCTGTAACTCTGGCACCCCAAGATTTGTGCCTAAACCACCAAGCCCCCACCAGTTCTCAACTGATTCCACTGCTCTTGTAACAGAGTAAGGCACAAGGGCAGGGTCTAAAGGAAATTGAATAGACAAACCAAAAATTGACTGTCGCTTATCATCAGATATGTTAGTAGAGCCAAATGTCTTAACACTGTCCTTATGTTGGGCCAATTAACCACAGATGAGTCATAATGACAGTCAACCTATAATATGCTTCAAATTCAGGAGTAGCCTATTTGGGGGGGGGGGGGGGGGAGTCTCCGCAACTCCAGAACAAAGTAGAACAGGTTACATTGGGGCTCTTTCTGTCGCAGTCACAAACCTTACAAAGGCTTGCCCCCATGGTGATAAAGTTTGAAGTGGTATTACAGATCATTATTTGGTATACCTGTTAATGCCTCAGCATACTGACGTATACTGTCAGCAGTTTGCTGCTCTCCTATCACATCGAGAGCGTGGATAAACCTCCTCCAGGTGGGAGTGGGATCTGCCTCCAGCCAGGAACTGAGGACAGCTCTATAGCACTTCCATGAATCGTAGTTACATTCAACAATGATCTTTCCTAGCTTTGTATTCGGAATGTAAAGTGCTTCTCCCAACTCCTTCCACTTCGGAAGTCCCCTGACTCCCAGCATCACTTGCATCAAATTGTCAACGGTTAGTTCACCTGCAATACCAATACCAATAATAGTAATAGAGTAGTATAATTGGACGTGCAAATTACTGGAAGTGGGCGTTGCTTTGATTGATACTACTGGACTAACCTCCTGTCATCCCATGTAACAAGCACCATGAGGTACGATTGGAAAAAGATGTAGGGATGGCAATCCATAAATTGTATTTGTGTCATTCCTACATGTACCTTGTTTGGTTGCTTTTTTGGGATTTCATCCCTACATGCTTCTTTAGTTTGTAATTAATGTCATTATTTATTTAATACAATAGTAGTAAGTACAAAAACTCAGACAAAGATGTCAAGTGAACAATATTTTCAATAGTGCACTAACAATACCGGGAAAAAAAGGCTTTTTTTTTTACTAGCATGTCAGAAAAGCCAAGACTAACATTTATATAGCTGCATGAATGCATAGTTACAGGTAACTCACTAATTATTATTAAGCTTACCAGAAATGAGGGCACATTCTGCATGGGAGAGAATTGATAAAAACATAATCAAAAGTAAATATGCAGGTAGTGTGATATAGTAACACAAGTCTTAGATTACAAACATTGTGCAGGAGTGATTCTGATCATACCTTTCCTTTCCAAGATGGACAGGATTTCTTGAAAGCTTGGTCGACCCTGTGCAATAAAGGATTATTGCTTTTGTATATTGCACACGGAAACTTCTTTCATTGCAAGAGTAAATACTAAAAAGGCTACCATGCCAAAGTGGTACAAAACATTCTGTCCAGTCCTCTTGATTTTAGAGATTATAACTTTCTTCCAATTGCTCTATTCATCATGGAAGAAAATTTAATTCAACTATGGAAGCCAAGAGTTATGTACAGAACAGAGGGTGGATACAAATACAATGGCAGTCTGAGTACATGGTGTCAACATATTTTTCAGGAGGACAATTATTAAAAAACCATCATATCTACGTACCTTGGGATTAGTATTCCAACATCTCTTCATCAAATTGGCGAGGTACGTTTCACAGGAGGCAGGAATGGTTGGTAACTAACACGAATAAGTACAAGATAAGGTAACAGCACTAGTAGATCATACATGCAGCCCCTATTTATCCAATAATACGTTTTGTGGAATGCAGGAATGGCAGGAAAAAAGTACATATATTTAATAATGCTATTTCTGCATTACCTTAATGGAAGTGAACGGAATTCTATAGCAACAGTTGTGCTGTGATATAACAAGGGTTCTGATCAAAATAGTTGGGAGCTTTATTATTTTCACAATGCATTTTGCACAATGTATTAGTGCCATGCTAAACGCTGCCCTTCGTTTGGCAATGGTGCATGGTAAGGCCATCTTTGACGTCATCACTAGATTTGAATACGCAGTGCTAGTTAGCCAAAGGCTATAAGCACGTTTTTGCATACCTAGCTGTTAAAACTGTGTAGTGGTATATATGTGCCCTCATAATAGCCACTAACATTACTGCAGTGGAATTTCATGCATAAAGGTACCTCTCCACTTGTTATCTTTTGGCCGATCTGGTGGTTAGGCACCCCAGCAAATGGAATGTCTTGAGTAAACAACTCCAACAGGACCATGCCATAGGAGAAAACATCACAGGTCAGAGACACTGGCTCTTTCTTCATAACCTATAGCAGAACATGAAGCACAGTGTTCTAGCTAGCGAAATATTCATCAAGTGCAAGGGGCAAGATCACTGCTACAGCCTAGTCCACGTGGGAATACTCATGTACGATGATATTGATATGTGTGCGGTATGAAACATTGTTGAATGTTACATTGGATGCAAACGTTATGCAGTGTGAGAGATTGTACGTTCTGACACATGTATAGACAAAACTTGCTAGTGTGGGGCTTACTCATGCTTGCCCAATTAGTCTCTTTGAGTTCAAGTGGGTATTGGCATTGCCATAAATCCCACAAATTTTGAGGACAGAATAACTCTAAGGGGCACCTTGCATTGTAGCTAGTCTAAGAATACGGAACCAATAGTAAACAGAAAAAGAGAACGTGGTATGTGTTGAAGTACCTCTGGAGCCATCCACCTTTGGGTTCCAGCTGTGGTCTGCACTGTAGTATGGTCAACTTCCTTGGCAGATCCAAAGTCACAGAGCTACATATAATATACAGGCATACGGTTTATTAATACTGTATTCCACACAGAATCACAGGCATAGTAAAGCCTAGTCTGCAGTTGGAGCCATACCTTTACTGTCTGATTGGCAGTAAGGAGCACTGTGGAACAAAATATTGAATATAGATGCATCAAAAAATATAATAGTTCATTAATTAACATGTATATATATTTTGCCAGTTCAACAATTGCAAGATTTTATTCCTGCAAAGCTTTTCCCTAAGAATTATCAAATTGTAATGTATGATGAAAAGTAGGTGATGGAGTATAAGTGATTAATTAACAACGGAAAGCCAAATGCGGAGGTCATGCATATACATTATCCACTATTAGTGCTACTCACGTGACCTGCAACGAATCAAAAACCTCAAGATCAATCACAACATCATATGACAGTGCTTTAATTGCATAATGCACACTTTGAGGCGCACAAACTAAACCTCCTAATACATTGCCAACTAGAATCAAATAATTTACATACAATCACACCTTTTGAGTGTTTTCCTTCCTTTGATTACTTGTATACAACAACAGAAGTGTGTGCACTTGAAATGAATCACTGTAATTCCTCAGGGTATAAGAAACCGTACATATATAGCTTACCATTGCTTGATTTCAAATCCCTGTGAACGATCTTCATCTGATGCAGATAGTCCATCCCTGCAACGTTTGGGGGGGGGGGGGGGCCAATGTCATAATGAGTCACTATCTTCCATCAGCATTCACAGGTACATTGCTTGGGTGCAAGAAAAATAGATCTATACCTTCTGCGATCTCCTTTGCCCACTGAAGACACTGTTCATAGTCTGGAATGAATTTTTTCTTGTTCTTGTGGATCAAGTCAAATAGAGAGCCTCCTTCAGCAAACTCTGCCAGATGTGTAAACCAATAATAAATATAGCTCACGGGCATATTCGACTTACCTTTGCATATAAGGTACCACTGCACTAACCTGTGACAATAAAATAGTCAGGTTTTCTCTTCACCACTCCAAACAGCTGCATGACATTAGGATGGTCCACTATACTGAGTATCTCCACCTGTAATATGAACATTCTTCCTAGTAATACATGCAAATCTAAAACCAGCTGCTGAGTGGGCACTTTGTTAACTGAATGTGTGTCTTCAATGGAACATCTAAGGCTGTGCTCAGTAAGTCACTTAAGTTAAAGCTGCAGCAAAAGTACTGACACAACAACTGACAGTTCTTAGCATCTTCACGGTTGGTTGGAAAACATGGAGCACTTACTTCTTCCTCTCGAATTTTGCCCGAAACTTTCTTGATGGCCACAACCATGTTCTGGGGCTTCAATGTTCCATGATATACAGTGCCTTGCCCGCCTTCTCCGAGCTCATCACCAAACTCCAGCTCGGAGAAATTAATCTCCACCACAGACCCTTTCATCAGGTAGCTACCTAATTAGTAAACACATAATCATACATGTGTTATATACCCTTAGGTGCATGGACTTACTGGTACAAGAGTATAACATAAATTCACGAAGAATACTATGTCTTGTGACTCATGCTTATAACTACATGTAATTAATATTTCGGCTCGAGTAATAATTATTACACACTGCTATTACCTCCAGCATAGTTTCTCTTTACTTCCTTTAAGATTCTATGGTACTTTTCATCCAAGTATCCCAGCCGATACAGTGCCTCCATGACTGGTTTCCAGGAGGGAGAGGAGCCTTGCCCTTCAAACCACACCTTTAGAATCATCTCTTTGCACTTCTCAGGTTTGAAACTACACTCTTTGCCAATCTCTCCTAGTTTGGACTTGGGTACGTCAAGACTCCATCCAAGCTCCTCCCATTCTTTCACTTCTGCCAGGGCATCACTAAGCTTGGCAAAGGTGAGCTGAGAAAGCTTAGCTGTGAAATCAAAACGAGTTTACACATTAAAATTTACTGCTCACTCTACTTGCCTGCCTGGGAATGATACGCAATGCAACTTTTTGTTTACATTCCCTTATTACCACCTTTTGTATCTGGTTTTTTTTCTCCCAGCATCAGCAATTTGAAAACACACTATTTTTTCGCTTCCAGTAGTCTTTTTCTTACTGGAAGCAAAAAAAGCTGGATACAAGGCTACTATACACTTTAACCAAAACTTTAAATTAAATAAAAAATCCAGAAAAAAAAGAGAGAAAAATGGATCACGGCCCAAAAAATAAAATTAGCAGAAACATTTAATTAGTATTATACTAAAACTGAAATTCCACCATAGTACAACTAAAATATAGAGGAATGGTATTTATATTTTACACTCTATGCAGTATAAGATGCATCAGTGAAGCCTCATTCCCAGGCTTTACTCCGTGCGGAAAAAAAGCTGAGCCTGGGAACGAGGCTAGCATCAGTGCATGTAGAGATAAATTGATTGCTATGTGCAACAAACTTAAAAATAATATTATATTAGTGTTAGCACCATGGACACTACATACTAGCGTTAGCACATATAGTCTAGAAGTAGACAAACCTTCTGGTGTCTTGTGATCGGCATAATGACGAATACTGCTGACAATTTCATCTTCATGCATCTCATCCAGAGCAGTTACTAGGTTTCCCCAAGATGGAAATGGGTGATTGTTTAGCCACCAGCGGACAACAACTGGTATCTTTGACTTCAAACGATACTTTGCCACCTTAATACATTTAGGCCGTGGGAAGAGAAGACCTTTGCCAAGATGTGCCCATTTAGCCTCCTTCAGCTGGTTTAACGCCTTCAACACATTGCTAATCGTCAACTCAGGGACTGTAGAGAGGTATAAAGCAACCATTGAAGAGTAATAACTTTTGTTGCAGTTAGGGTACAATAAAAGTAAGTATATAAATCAGTCAGTGGTAAGGACTATGCCAATAATGGGGTGCCGTTTGTACCAAAACTAAGATCATTTATAAATGATGGCTGTATTTATTAATGGCGGGTCTATGAAAACAGAGACATGCTGTACTGCTTTGAAAGTCAGCCATCTCCCCTGGTCTATATGCTAAAGTAGACTGCACTTGTAAGCATGATAGTGAAGTTGGTATAAACTACTACTTAGTGAACTCCAACTCCCACAAGAAATATGATATCCAAGCCTAAGTTCAAAGGTCACAATTACACACGTAAACATGAACTTCTCTAAGTGGTGGTGGTGGTGGTGGTGTCACAAAAGCACATTAAAAATGTTCCCAAGGGCGCAGGGAACTACTCTGTGGGCCGTGTTCACTGGAGTTAGATTTATCTTCGTTTACTTTCCTATCTGAGCTTTGGGACCAACCAATTAGTTGTTGCGTAGCCACAGGTATTGAAAAAATACTTGTATCCAAGTTTTCTGTTATACGTTGTTACATGTACTTATGCAATTATTGTTAAATTATGCGGATTATGGGAATTTCCTAACTAAATACAGGTAATAACAACCTCCGCTCGCCCTAAAGGTATGCCTGGGAAACAAAGAATTTTCTTTTACTATAGTCTAGCAAATTATGGAAATACTATTAGGGTGCATCTCCAACCTATTTTCTTGAAGATAACGTCATTGTGATGCTAAGCCCATACCAATTTAATTTTCGGGCCTGACCGACCCAAATATTTGCAAACACGCTTCAAATATGATAATTGGTTACGTAATCTGTTATGTATGCATATGTGCGTGTGAAAATAGCATCTGTTGCATGGCTCAGTGTGCAGGTGAAAAGCAGCCTCAAGACTGCCCAGAAGTCAAAGATTACAAGATGTAATGGGAAGGTTCCTTTGTAGAACTCTTGGTGGCAGCCAATCGTATGTTACACAGTCAAAGTGTCGTGAATAACGAGTAATCACATGACTACTAGGGATACGCAAGCGCGCTATACATGAACCGGCAGTTGATATGTATTAAGGCTACACTACCCTAAGGGCTACAACAGAAATAAAACTGGCCTGTCTTATTCTTGGGGGGCATGCATGTGAACAATTTGCTGACCTCATCACACCCCAGATTGCACACAGGGTGTGGACCGGGACTGGGGTAGCCCCCCCAAGATGCACATAGGATACGGACTGGAGCTGGGGTAGTCCCCGGGATGCACACAGGGCCGACTAGTTTCGTGAGGCATCAATGTCTCTAGAAGCTGCTATGGGAGAGCAGAGAGAGGGACTGTAGTGCTTGAAACTCATGTTTGCATTGCTCGATTGTGCCATCTGTCTTCAGCGCTCATATCTCTACTTATAGCTACAGAGTGTACATAAGCTCGACTAACCTGGGAGCTTTCCTTGGTAAAACTATGTGACGGACTTGTCCATATTCGTGTGCCACGAGTGTGAAGACAGTATCAATGTAACTGCCAGAGATGCCATTTCCAGCACGTGCTTTGGGGAGTGTGAGATTCTAAGCCCATATGTTGCAATAATTGGCCTCACTGCGCTCCGCAGTTACTATCAGTATGTACATTTCAACTAACATTAACGTCACAGCTCTTACCCTTAGGCCATTTTTATGTTGCTTGGCCCAGAAGACCTTCCAAATAGGCCTTCTGTACAACAATAATTGCTGCAGAAGGCTCCAGTAGAAAAGCACCAGCAGGATGTGCGTTTTATATAAAGGGAGGGGGCAAAGCTCAAAAACGACATAATTTAGTGACGTGGGCCCTCACAAGGGCTAATTAGCTAACTTAGTCAAATTCCCATCACGACTAGTATGTTAATATTTCATACCTTCTTTCACTTACCGTCGGCGCGTGATACATTAGCCATGGCTGAGGACTCAGGCTCTGTCTGTTTAATAGTCTTGCGCGCCAGACCCTCGCACGGAAGAAGTAGGGTTTGGTGACTTGGTCTGCTTGCAGAATGCAATTAATGCGTTGCGGAATGCGAAACGCGTGGTCCAGTGCATGCCTAAGTACTAAATTATGTTTACATGTATAGGTTATATAACGAGGGAGAGGTGGACTAGCGATTTGTATACCGAGGGCGATAGCCCGAGGGATAAAATCACTAGTCCACCGACCCGAGTTGTATAACCGGCTTGTACAAGATACGCGATGATGGCACGGTTCCCGAGGCGGAGCCGAGTACGTACGTTCCGCGTTCCGAGGAAAATCTGACCCCACCCTTGACCTCCCCCCGGAAATTTACGTAAGGTTCTTGCTTCTGTAGATAGTCAGACATTCAGTAGGACCATCTTTCTTTGATGCCAGGGCGCAAAAACTACGCTTACAGCAGTGCCGTATCGAACTTACCGTGTACCGATCGATCGATCCTGAAGCGCCTGCATGGTTCCAATCCGCCGCCCTTTTTGCCTTGGATGGCTGCAGCAGATAGTCTCCCAACAAAAGCTGCAAAGATTCCATTGCTTCTTTGACTTGGTAAGTGAAAAAACTGCCAAACGCTACACTGATATTTTTAGTCTGCCATTTTTTGTAGAAATTAACGCGTGGTGGCATCACGCGCGTGACGTAATGTTGGCGTGCAATGAGTTAATGCGTTGCGGACATCAGCAAACTCCACTGCAGATGCCTACTATATACCATGGGACATGGTCGGGGTGAAGTTTTTGGAGTGCTGGTGGGAAATGCATAGTCAAAAGAGTATAATTTCTACTTGAAGGTGCATAATATTCCATTATACACAAGAATGTTCTATAAATTTAATTATCACCATCAAATTCAGCAAGTAGGTAGTCTATTTGTGGCTGCATTTTTATTTCTAGGGGCCTAGCTACTTGAATAATAAATTAATATTGTGACTCGGTCTCAGGTGTGTCTGCTATTAATATTAAACATGCATGATGCCTTCGTCAAAGTCAGCTGATACTTGCCAGAATCATGTGATGAAGTTGAACACCGGGTCTTTTATGACCTGTAGGTTATAAACTGGCGAAACATCAGCAAACTCCACTGCAGATGCCTACTATATACCATGGGACATGGTCGGGGTGAAGTTTTTGGAGTGCTGGTGGGAAATGCATAGTCAAAAGAGTATAATTTCTACTTGAAGGTGCATAATATTCCATTATACACAAGAATGTTCTATAAATTTAATTATCACCATCAAATTCAGCAAGTAGGTAGTCTATTTGTGGCTGCATTTTTATTTCTAGGGGCCTAGCTACTTGAATAATAAATTAATATTGTGACTCGGTCTCAGGTGTGTCTGCTATTAATATTAAACACTACTACTTACAGTTAGCTAATACTAACTTACTATGATCTGGCAGGTTTTGGGATTTGAACCTGCGTTGTTTTTTTTGACTGTTGTCAAATACTTTAAACATTTGCGGCCACATGTCACCTAAGTTCAGAAGGTCTCATCTGCAGCAGTGTCCGGGAGTATAGAGTAAAGACAAGGGACCCCTCACCCCCATTCAGAGTTTCCTTCCCAAACAAAAGCTGATCAAGCATGGAGTCACACATCAAAGGTAGCTAGCTATGTCTGTCTGCCTATTCCTACCTAGTTATTAACAATGCTAAAACAGAACTGAAAGACTCAATTTGTCATATGAAGTACCTTAGATGCCACCATATTGCCTCTCAGGGCACTCAAAATAAAGGGTGGCATGCCCTAGATATCATTAGCTATTGCATTATACAGGCAAGTTTCATTATTATGAGGTATGAAGCACTAGCCTCCAACTTATTAGTACTGCATGGGTAGCAGGTGCATATATAGCTAGCTATACAGGACTAAAGGATGAACTTAAAGAGGGAGAGCCAAAACAGGTAGCATGAAAACAAAGTGGTAGTGTGGAGCCTGGGAACAAGGCTATGGTGCAATAGCCCATTAATAATTGGTACTTATAATTATTATTAATGGTGATGTAATTGAGGCAGTACTGCAGTTTGTATGCTGCATGTATTATACTATTTTGACTCCTGACTCTCGATGTACCAACAAAAGATGTATGAACCTATTGAGGTTCACCTCTTGAGGCTCAACGCTTTACAGGTATAATCTATTGAGGTTCAACTCTCAGACGGTGTGGTTTATAATACTGAATTTGACACACATCTGACGGATTGTCGAAATGGTGCGCTCGTTTGCAGACTGGGGTTCGGAGCGTTATCTCCCCAAGGTGATCAAGTCGGGGATCGGGCCTCCTGTACACATATTGATCTTCGACTTTCTACGACCTAGTAGCAAGAACGCCGGTAACTTTCTTCTCCCGCGAGGGCTGAAGGATTCCGAAGCCGAATGGACGACTGGGCACGTTGCGGTGCCCACCGTGATTCCCAGTCTCGCCTATCCAACGCTTCTGGGGCAGCCATACCTCTACAAGTATGTCTGACCCTGCAGGAGGGATGGGAAGCTCACTTGGCGTTTTTTTTTCTTCTCCAACTAGGCCTGGGAAGAATTATTTATAAGTTTGGCTATCCGGGAGAGAGGGAGGCTAGGCTTTTTTTTCAACTAGGCCTGGGAAGAATTGTTTATAAGTTTGATTGTCCAGGAGGGAGGGATGCTAGTTTTTTTTCTTCTCCAACTTAAGTTGTTTCTCTTTATAGAAATACCACGAATAGTCATCTCTCTATCAGTACTAAGCCTGGGAAGAATTATTTGACCGTCCAGGAGCTAGCTACAGGCTTCTTTCCCTGAAGTTGAATGTTTCTCTTTATTGAAATACCACAGATAGTAATCTCAATACTAAGCCTGGGAAAATTGTTTAGAAGTTTGACCGTCCAGGAGGGATCGGAGCCAGGCTAATTTTTTTCCCAACTTAAGTTGTTTCTCTTTATAGAAATACCACAAATATAGTCATCTATCTATCAGTAGTAAGCACGGGAAGAATTGTTTGCCTGTCAAGGGGCTATATAGGCTTATTTTTTCTCTCTCCAATTACGCTAAGTTGGTTCAAAATACCACAAATAGCCATCTAAGCCTGGGGGAAATTTTTTCAAGTCTGACAGGCTGATGGCTACTGAATTATTCATTAGCTACAAGCCGCTACACACACTGAATACTAACAAAATAGTTGGAATGGCAAGTCATTAGGAAAAGCACACTAGCAGTATAAGCCCTTGTGGTGGGTTCGATGAGCTCATTTTTTATGTTAAAGCTGAAACAGGCAAAACATGTACAGCAGGGTCCCAAAAGCATGTGACTGCTAGTGTTAAGGAATCACGAAAACAAATTAAAGAGCAAAACAAATAAAAACAGATACAAAAGAAAAGTTTAAGTACACAAAACAATACAAGTTACAGCAGTTTTAATGGTAGAATATGACACAAAATTCTGGGGTAAACTGTTTCACAGTTTTACAAAACTAGCTACCAAAAAGGAGTTCAAAACAGTGATTTTTTAGTTTTCTTTTTAATTGTGTGTGCATAGGGGCAGACAAAGTTTGCACACATTCTAAGTGTGAACGTTTGTACATTCTCAAGGATCTTCATTTCACCGGATTTGTGAGTGTTCAAGACTTGGCTCGCATACTCGAGGCAAGGACGAACAAGTGAAACATTCATCTGAAATAGGCTATCAGGCTCGAATGTTGATAGAAATGATAGTAAATCAGACCAGTTAGTTTTCTCGCTTTACTACAGAGAGATTCAATGTGCCGTGTCCAAGACATCCAATGACAGGAGGATCCCAAGATATTTGTAGGAGTCCACGAAGTGGCTGACCACAGTGATGTATAATGTTGGTGGGCATATACCAGTCCGTTTTCTGGTAACTTTCATAACTTTACAGTTTGCATCAACCCACATGGATTTTCTGTTTATGTCGTCCTGCAAAAGAGCATAGTCAGCAATAGATCTGTAGAGCAACATGCCGTCTGCATATAGAGTCAGATAACTATCTGGTCAGAGGGCACTGGATTTAATCCCATCAATGTATACTAGGAACAGGAGGGGACCAACCACTGAACCTTGTGGAACCCCAGATAGCGCTGGGAGAACATCTGATGAACTGCCATTTACCACCACCTGTTGCTTCCTTCCTGAGAGGTAACTGTGAATCCATTTTATAAGCAGGCTATCGACTCGCAAATTCTCTAGCTTTTCTAGAAGGGCATGGTGAGGAACTGAATCAAATGCTTTTCTAAAGTAAAAAAAACACTGCTTCAACTTCTTTTCCTCTTTCAAGCATCTCAAACCAGTTGTGAGTAGTTTCCAGTAGGGCTGTTACTGTTGACTTTCCCCTCTGAAAAATCCACTGTGAATCAGAGATTGGCTGCATCTCCATCAGATGTTGTAACAAGAGGCTCACAATATGCCTCTCCAGAAGTTTGCTCAATATTGGAAGCAAAGAAACTGGTCTGTAGTTTGCTGGACTTGCTTTGTCACCAGATTTTGGAATAGGTACTATATTCGACCGCTTCCATGTCACTGGGAAACATCCAGTTGAAAGTGACTGATTAAACAGCTTAGTGACTGGGGCAGCAATGCTTGCAGCGGTGAACTTCAACATCCTACCAGAAATTTGGTCAGGGCCACTTGCTTTACAAACATTTATTGATTGTGTAGAAGACACTTATATAACATCCTCCTCTGTACATAACAGATTTTCTGGACCTCCCTCAGGCAATTCCAGGTGTTCAGCAGACTCAAAGGAGCCATATAGGGGTGGCAATGATGTAGTGAAGCATTTAGAGGAGTAATTGTTCAACATGTTTGCATTGTCCAGCTAATCGTCTGCACATGTACCATCAGACTACTGCATTGATGGTATTGTGGCTGAATCCTTCCTGAAGAGCTTCAAAGCCGGTTTTTGTTTCCAGTGTTAATGTTCCTTGAAAAATAGTTTGAGTTTCTCAATATTGATGTCACTTTATTACGCATACCTTTATATTTTCTCCAGAGCTCAGTTGACCCTGATGACTTTGCCCTTCGGAATAAAGAATCAGACCTTTCTTGTTCGATCGAGATTCAGCAGTCGAGATTCAACAGCGCTGGTGAATAATTTCTGTATTGTTTCTGTAAAGCTTAAGAAAAGGTTTCTGTAAATAATAAGGCGACTAGGTGGACAAGATAAATAAAAGGTCCAGTATAATTAAATTTTTGTCAACAAAAGATAAATAGAAGGCATGAGAGCCAAGACCACAGGAATAATGATTGTGCTCATCAAAGCCTGTGAACTAAAAAGCATGCCAGGCATAAAATTGCGTGATTAAATAAGTGCACCAATTCTGAGACCTCGCAAAATTACCATAGTTCAACAATGCACATTGCTGCGAAGTGATGGCAAGCGTTTCCTGTGTATAGCTATAGCTATACCTAAAGGGATTTTACAAATTTCTTACCCTTGGATGTGTAGCATGAAGTGAATATAACGTAAGGTGTTGTAAGTGCAAAGTATAATTATTCAGAATGCATTTTGTATTCTCATCACTGCACATGTGTAGAGTGTCCCCTATCTGAACCTCAGGAAGTGTAACTGTATGTGGCAGTGTCTATAAATATATATGGCTTCAAGCAGCCCAACATGATCCAACCAATTGTAATATTGGTATTTTAACCAAATAAGACTTACATGCAGTCAATGTAAGTATATGCAATGTCAGGAATTTATATTATCCCAGTATCACACTTCTATTTGGTATTAAAACTATTGATGTCCATGTCAGCCAGACTAATATGATCATGCTTTGTCATCCAGTTTGCAACTAAAATGTCAGTATTGTAGATCTAATGTGAGATTTAATACACCAGGCCAAAATAATTTTAGGTGCTCAAGTAAGACAACTGTAATGACCTCAACTGAGACACTATAGGAGACTAGAGTCTTGATTTAATAATGTGTTTTCGTGTGCTTTATGTATGCTATGTGTTTTCTGTAAGCTGTTTGGACTGTCTGCCTGTTCTTGCCTTGAGCTGTATGTTGCCAGTATATAAGCCACCTGTGGTGATAATGATAGAGCTTTTTGAGAGATCCGGAGTTCTAAGTCCGGAGTTCTGCTGAAAAACCTACAGGCCGAAGTATACGAGCCCGACCGCGCGACACAATTATGCAGTCCCAAATATCCAGACCTGTGAGAACAAAGCACGTGGGTGCTGTACTAAATTTAAACTGCTAGTTTCCTCTTTGCATTTATTGACCATTATTGCAATAACCAATAGAGTGCTCATAGAACACATCCACTTCCTCATGTTGTGCAGTCTCCTAGATAACCTGATCTGATGTGAAAAATGTTTAGAGTATCATAGGTTAACATTTGAAAGCATAATAATTACTGGCATAAAAATAATTATGGGACTAGAATGCATGATAGGGAAAAATGAAAGCATAACTTGTCAAAGTCTAGACTCTAGAAAGTTCCTTTCTGGAGTATGTCCTTTGCTACCAGTAGTCCCTTCTCCTGGTAGTCTTCCCATGTCAGCCAGAAGTGATCACTGTTTATCATCATGTTGGCCACTGCAGCACCACCCAGGAACACTAAGTACTTGCGCCGTGGTGGATCTGCCAAACGGAGTTTAAACCTCTAGAAAAAGATTCAATGTACTGCATCAGTCTCTTGTAGTAAGCAGTATATGTAGATAATCCTTGCTCATGAACAACCAAACACATTTAGAGTGATTCAACAGGTATAGGCTTTTCATGATGGGTCAGCAGCTGCACAGCTTCATGCATAAAATGTGCATGAATTCTTTAGGTCTTCTGTATGCATATAATATTTTTATGTACCGTAGTTTGACAAATTTTCGCTGTTAAAATTTTTTCGTACAGGCACTAGAGTACGAAAATAAAACACGTGAAATATTTTCTACAACGAATAACACCAGCTCTTCACCAACAGCTGCCTCCCATACCTCCTTATATTCGTGGTAGCCTCGAATGCAACAAGCTCTCTCAAACTCCTCCATGGCGCTTTAATTTTCACGATCGAGCGTTCGATTTCGCACTACGTGCATGGTGCGTATTATTTGGGAATTTTTCGTACAGCATCCATTTGTGCGAAATTTTCGTAACATGAAATTTTTACGCATGAAAAATGTTTAACACGAAATATTCTCAAACTACGGTAGATAATCCTTGCTAATGAACAACCAAACACATTTAGAGTGATTCAACAGGTATATATATACAGCTCCATGCATGCAAGGTTTAGGTCTTCTGTATGCACGTATAATAGGAATAGGCCCTATTATATACGCATACAGAAGACCTAACTATTATACGAATTAGAGCATACACAACTTACTGATAGCCTTTCTGCATCTCCCTTGAGTACATGTGTCAAGTATAAGTTCGTGATCTCACATTCAAGTCTGGAACTCAGCCCACGACACATGGTGGAGCCTCCAGAGAGTACAATGTGCTTATAGTAATCCATTCGACAGTCAATGTCTTCAGCCTGAATGGTATCAAAAATCAGCTCAGACAGGCCTGGACCCTCCACACCAATCAACTGGGGCTGAAAGAGCACTTCTGGAGCACTGAACTGTTCCCCTCTCAGCTTTATCACACGACCATCAGGCAGCTGGGAGGGCAGTTTCAATATGAAGTGATAGAAAAGGAGGTTATATTTACACTTACAGTATAGCTCTCTTCAAGTACGGTTGTTTCCATCGCAAGCTTCTGCTCCTCTTCAAAGTTGTACCTGATAAGACCATAAACAATACATGAATAGGTGTTACTTTCCATATATAGGCCTTCACCACTCTGAAATGTGAATGAGACTAATATGTTTTCACATTTACCCTACATAGCACAGCTCCTCCTTCATTATCTGAACCATCTCAAAGTCAGTAGTGTGGTGCAATGTATAGCCACTGGGCAAGAGGAGTCCAATGAGATGACGTGTGATATCCCTGCCTCCTATTTCTAGCTTTCTTCCACGTTTTATGTATCCTTCATACACTGGACAGATATGGGTCACGCTGTCTCCACATTCTACCACTAGACCACTCATAAGGCCTGCATGTAAATGCACAGGGATAAACACAAACTTTTGAGGTCTTTATTAGTCACAAAATGCATAGCATAGGTAGTTCTAATGAATGACCATTATATAAAAATACACTAGCTGCTCCCTGCATAAGGCCATGACCAGTGGCGGATCTAGGATTTTGAAAAGGAGGGTTCCAGTACCACTGGCGGCGGAATCATGAAAAAAGTGGGGGGGTGGGGGGAAGGTGGACTGAAGGAGTCTGCCAGTGTGTGAATTTTTTTTTCACTAAACGGGTCCAGGAATCACTCTCATGGGGTCTTTGAAAATCAGTACCGGAAGTGCTCTTGGTAAAGTCGTGCATGCAGTAGGCCTATGGCCATAGACCTCGCTAACTCAGCGTACGTCTGCTTGTCCACGTACATAGTTATGTTTGCACGCAGACTTACTATATAGTATTAACGAAGGCAGCCCTTTAAAAGAGGGGTCCTCTAGATCCGCCACTGACGACTTGTAGGATCATGTGACTCAATATGTTTTTGAAAAATAATGATGAAAGCCAAAGAGCAAGAGTTAGCTAACAATAACAAATCAAGTCTGGTACTACAAATAAGTAAACAATAAGCACCCATTCCATGTAATTTGTAGTAGGATGGAAAATAAGCCTAGTCGTGGCCTAATATATTTAATGTACATCATGTAACTAAGGCTAGACTCATCCTAGTTGTGTGTGTGTGTGTGTGTGTGTGTGTGTGTGTGTGTGTGTGTGAGGGGGAGTAAAGTGTTTTATACAAAGGGTATTATAGTTTTATGGTAGGTCAGGAGCCCGTGCATGAACTGGAGTATCCAACCTACGAATTTGCAACAGGTTGAATACCTGTATCATTACACTATGCTGGATACTTGCTTTGGTCTTACCTATGCTATACAGAGCCAACAATGCCTGATTCTGAAATTTCACTCCAGCAAATTCATACTCCTCAAACATTATCTATAAAGTGAAGGGAAAAAAACTATAAAATTTTAATAGCCTTTCTAGAGTTCAGGAGCTACCCTTGAGGTCCTCCTGTGAGACTGCATGGAGTTGAGGGCAAAGGTGACAGAACAAACTCCACTGCACAAACCTCACAAAGACTCACTGTCCCAGGACCCATACCAGAAAGTGAATAGCCAACATACTAGCATTGGGCTCACTGAAACTAACTGCAATAACAGAAACAATTGGCCAAAGCAGTTGTGAATTGTGAGCTAGTGTTACTGGTGGCAAGTAATTACCGAGACAACCAGGACATTATACTTTCAGACCACATTTGAATTTCTCTGCTAACTTGCATAGCCTCATGCTCCTTTCCAGGTTTACTGGCTCAATGTGCAGTTTCCATACACTTTTGGACACAGTTTCTCATGGATTGCTTTTGACCAGTACTGATTTACGTACTCCACTTTTTCTATATGCATATTACTCTCAAAGCACTCACTTCGATCATCTTTTCTCTATTCTTTTCAGAGTTCCCTGGTGCCTCAGAAAACAAAACCTGAATGCACAAGATAACAGTATGTGAATATAGATGCAATCCCATTTTGGAATACAGAAGTAAAACGGTACCTTAGAGTTTCTGGTGGTGATCTGAAGCTTCTCATTGAAAGTATAGTCCCACAAGTGCTTCATGTCCTCCCAGTTATTGATAATACCATTTTCAATGGGGTGACTGATCTCCAGCATGGAAGAAAGCTTGCTGGCCTCCTCACCCACCATCAAGTCCTGTGCACCAGAATAGACAATATAACCTGGTACTGACCATACTAATCAATACATATAATCAGCCATAACATTTTACAAACCAATCCATGATCTAACCCATTTAAAACAGGTCGCCCATGGGGCAACCCATCATGAAACCAGTCAACCTGCTTTGCGGTCAAACACTATATACGTAGCTGACCCATTTCAAAATGGGTCAGCTGAAGTCGACCTGCTTTGGAGCAAGTCAATCGTAGCACACGCTCACTGTTTAGCCTATTGGTCTCAGCTATAGCCTACAGATCTAAGATAGAGTACTAGACGTACGCATTGCGCAGATGGGGCCTCGCGCAGAGGTATGACGTAAGTCAGTTAGCACAAAACCACACCCACAAGAACGTTTTGGAGCCAAACAAGGTAGGAATGACACCACAATACTTTTACGAATTGCCGTCCCTACATCTTTAGCCAATTTTCTAACCATGCCTCGTGATGCATTTTATGTCGGATATTAAACAAGAGGCTAGTTTAATACAATTACATCCTGTGTCATTTTTTCTGAAATGCATGCTTTGGTATATAATCACAAATGAGTTAGTTAATACAGATTATGCTGTTGGAATTGTATAAGTAGGGGGAGGAGTCAGAATGTTTCATAAGTGGTAGTTTTAGTGTCCAGTTTTTAAAAAATTCTGTAATACTTATGTATAGGATGAGGGAGACAAAGGTCTGTCGAGAGCAGCTGTAATCACTTAGTGCTGTTAAAGATGATGTGCATTGCGTGTGTAAAGATGTGGATTGAGTCTACGTGCATGTTGCTACAACAGTTATGGTGTGAGGTGTGTTATGAAGTGTTGCAATCATTTATTGGCTGTGGATATGGCTGGTGTGGCATGTAAGAGATAGTGGTAGGTGTGTGGTTGTGAAAATGGCAAAAGATTTGGGACAGCAATCCGTAAAATTCCTACCTTGTTTGGTAATTTTTTTGAGATTCCATCCCTACATGCTTCTTCATTTCTTAAATGTTTTTTTTCGTGACTTGCTTTTTTTGGGGGGGGGGAGGGAGTAAAGTTTCTTTGCAGAGATGTGTTGATGTAAATTGGATATTAGACAATAGTGACATGATGGTTATTTTTTTCAGAGCTGACTGACAACAGCAAGACTGCAGCAGAATTATTCACCATCTTTGTAGTGCATGCACATTCTGAATGGCAGCATGTATTTCTTACTCCATGCAGGTTCTGGTTGCGAAGCTGCAGCTTGTAGCTAGCTATGTATACTATACGTGGAGCGGCGAGAAAATGGCGTGGAGCGGCGAGCGTTCACTCAAGAGCGCTAGTAAATCACTGCCGAAAACTTCGAGTTCTTTGAGAGTGCTCTGGTATGAGTGCAATGCCCCGCAGAGAATGCCGCTTCTTTGTGTTTGAATCATTGTAATTACTTCAGTCATTATTCTCTTGGCCTCTCTGAAGAACTACAACTACAAGAACAACAAGAAGTACAAAATGTTGATTTTGCAACCCGCCAATTTTGTACTTCAGCGATGCTTTCTAACATTGGTATTAGTCTTTTTGGTTACGAAAACACCCAAGAATGACAGGTACAGCTCATAGAAGTTTATGACTATGTGTATATATATATAGCAGACTCTTTGAGCATATCATTTTGCACACATTTAATGCAGCGGCCATTTTTTTCCGTGCCATCCCTACATATGGAGTACTACCGTACTCCATGATATACATACACTAGCTCAGATTCGATCCCTACACTGCAAGATTACTTGCCCGTGCTAAGGCGCTCGGCAATAACAAAAGCCTCATCCATAGTCTTGCCCTCCAGCGTTTCGTCACTTGCAATTTGCTTTTCTGTGCTCCAAGCCACTAAGCTACGGCATTTGATGAAAAAGCTGAACAGAGAAACTATATGCATGCACAAGTACATGTAGCTCACTGCAAAAAATGTGTAGTCGTTTAACTATTTAGTGGTTACCTAAATTTCAGATACCTGAGTATGAAGGTATAGGAGTTAGGCTTCAAAGTGCATGGATAATTTGTTCGTTGCTATAGAACTTGACATTCCATAGTCTAATCTCATAGCTATTGTAGAACTAATGGTAAACTCCTATTTGAAACATTGCACTCGGCTTTGCCTCGTGTAATTTAACCCCATCCTTGGTACATTACTCGTATGATTTATCCCAAATTTCACTCCAAACCATGCTATTACATATACATATTCCATAGTAAGGTACAAATTACCCACTTTGAGGTCTAACTCCTACCTTCATACTCAGACTTCTGAAATTCAGGTAACCACTAAGTGGTCAAAACAACTACGTATTTTTTTTGCAATATATGTAAATGTTGTTTGTAGTGAGCTGTCTATATACATGTAGCCTTGCATTTCAAAATTTAACAGACAGACTGGGCAGCCAGCAGATGCAGGATGGTATGCATACAACATGTATATATCATGTACACATACGAAATGGGTTGATCCACTACAAATTTGGCCGACCTGTTTTTGAATCGGGTCAACAGTCACAAATTGGTTCCTAACATTACACTTTATAGTTACATATCCAAGAAAAACCCTTAAAGAACTCCTCCCCCTCCTCAAAGGTATTTGCGGGCACAAATTTTAGCAAATTGGGGACACTGTAAATTCGGCAGGTATCAAACAATCTGGAGTCTGTTAAGCCACTGGTGAATTTTTTAAGCCGGTCATGCAGTGAAATAGAATTATCACCTCTGTAAATCTACTGCAGCTCCTTCAAGAGCCATTACCTACCGTAAATCTGTAAGTCTTGTAAAGTATAGTATGACCATTTCTACTTTGTTTGTTTGTTTATTTGTCTATTTTAAAGCAATTATCCGCAGTATGGTCACACACCTTCCCAGCCAATGCATGCTAACCTTGATCTCAATGCCCTCAACCTTGGTGGCAGAGTGGATAGAGGGTCTGCCAACCACGGAGGGGAAGACATGGGAGGGGAAGTTGGAGCCTGCAGAGCCACACTTCACAAACTGTAGAAATAAGACAGCACTACAAATGTTTCACTATAAACCTCCAAGTAATATACAACTTAGTTGCGCAAACCAGCACTAATTAATTCAGCACCGCAATAACCTGCAGTAGTTGTGGAGGGAAGCGTCTAGGTACGTAACTATAACTGTGCTTCTTTTGATTACTGTCACTCGTAAGTGGATACAATGACGTGACAGTAATTAATGGTGGTAGATGTACATGTCTTAGTTTAATATTATAAAGTTTGAATTGGCAAATTGGCAAAACTGAGAAACTCCCTTGATCATAGCCACAGATTAGTCCGCCAGCCCTGAGTTTAAGCTCCCTACCACAACCAAAGGCTTTAATACACACCTGCATCGGAGTGCCCCCTTAAGTAAAACTTAATAAGATATGCATATTGCATAAGGGATAGACCAAAGGTCACCAAAAAAATAATCGGCAACGTATATATAACATAAAGTGCAAATAAAAATTGCTAAAAATTTTAAAAGACAGTAGCTTTAACTGATGCTTAAAATATTAGAAGCAGAAAGGTGATTGCTATTGCAGACATTAGCTAAATTGTCCCCCGCAACTGCTGATGATAAATTGTAATCAAATTTTTCTGGCCTATCAACAGTGATCACTCCTCCAATCCAGTGATCATGTGATCACCTCTTAGAATGGTAATTACTTCTGTATATGGTGGCCTTATTGTGTCTTGTGAGTAAAATTTGTGCACGCCAGACTCTCATGCAGGGGTCTGGCGCACGAGACTAGCTGCCCCCTAGTCTCACGCGACAGACCCTCGGACCCCCTGGAGTAGGGTCTGGTCTGCTTTGTGCTATAGCACTGATAATGGCAGTTATGTCCACGCCAAGATCTTGGCAGGGCCAATCAGATTCGTTGATTGTTACGTGACGTCATCCGCAAGCAGACCGACTAGACTCTAGCTCTGGGCCTAGCCTACAGGCCTGGCGCGGCCGGCGCGAGACACTCCATCGCAAAAATATGTTCTGGTATCCACCCCAACTTACCGCCGACCCGAAGTCACACACAAAGGCTTTAATGCCTTTTGAATCCATATAGGCCTATCTTCGAAGGTACTGTGAGATAATGAGCTCGATCGATCAATATGATAAATTCCGATTATGACCTTTAACCCTACTGGCCACGCCCCACATCGTCAGCGCTGCAGCGTAGATAGCTGGTACTATCCATGGCTGCAGCGACTCCTTTTCTCACGTAGCCAGACGCGTCAATATTTGGCTATGCGCTTTATACGCCAGATGCTTTCAGTAATGGTTTCATTTTAATATAAGAATAAATGCAAGGCCACTCTGTATTAGAATGTGTATCAGTGTGTTCCATTCAACATTAGAGGTGAATCCAACAGCGATTCTGCTGTTCTAAGTCCATTCTTTGCACATGTAGATGCCGCCAATCTCTCGTTCAGTAGTCGCAGTGCCTTTCCCACACTCTCCTGCGGTATCTAAGAGCAAAAGAGAGACGTGTATGCTCTTATCTTTGGCCGTTAGGATATTCTAACGTTTACAAATTCAGTCGGTTAAATAAGATGAGGTAGCAACCCAAAAATTGTTGTTGTTTTTTATGTTGCGTGCAAATTTAGGCTATAAAATGAGGTTTATGGGACATTCAGTAGGGGGAAAGAAATAGAAGTACCACATTGAAGAGCATGACACTTCATTAGGTATACCCATCCTAAAGCATGCAACTATAGCCTGACCTAGTGGAACATTGGGCAAGCAAGTGTCTTCACACACACACACACACACACACACACACATACACACACACACACACACACACACACACACACACACACACATACCAATGTGTTATCGGTGTAGTATGTGCAGATGTAGTAGGTTGAGATTTCAGCCTGGGCCAGTGGTGCCGACACTTGGGCCACAATACCACACTCATCTGGAAAGAAAAAAGCTATAGAAGCTAACTGTGAACAGGAAGTCATGTGACCTCACAGCCACACTCCCAACTGTCCCCTCTTACGAGTGTCCACCAGTCCATGCAGCTTATTGAATGGAGGCTACCTTAGGGCACGATTAGAGCACATTGCAAAGTAAGAAAGTGTGCAGCACATCATTTACTATGGGATTGCATTCAAATTGATAGTCTGCGTTTGCCACTTTCTACAACTCCTTATCAGTGAGGCAATTAGGTATGAGATGCATGCTACCCCTTAAAGACATAGTTCTAACATTTTTGCTACATTTCCTCAATGACAGGAAACAGGAACCAAACGCCCACTACATTGACCAGAGGAAGTTAATACCCTGCCCCTGAAAGGAAGCCCCTGTATAAAAAGCTGTTTGAAGGCAGTTCACTGCAAATGAACCCTGGCCACAGCAAGTTAATTTCTTGCTTCCCCATCCCCTCCCCTCCTCCCTATATATCATTCCAGGAAATGTACACATGCAGAGTGGGTGTATTGAGGGCTTCACCCAGTGAAGATGAGGCCTAGGGCGAGACTACTTAATATGTTCCTCTTTCTCATTCTCAAAAATGTATGTGAGCGGGCAAAAAGATAACAAACACAAACACAAACACGGCACGTGCCTTAAATTATGAATAATCCACTCTTGACTCATGCCGGTGACCAGAAGATATCGGTGAGTGCTATACTAGAGCGTACATATAATACTTTCTTGCACAAAGTACCAAGACATGGCTGATAAATCAATTAAATCTCTCATTGCTTTTCTCGCTTGCTTCGATCTGCAACTGTATCAGTCACAGCTACGTAAGGCTTACTGCTGACCGTGCTGGAAGTGTTATAACCACTACTCTTGTACACAGACCCCATTTTCCCAACTGTATATCCCTCTCCCTTGGAAACATAATCTACTCACCAAATCCCAGAGGATCCTCTCCTATTTTGATCAGTCTCCAGCTGCCTTCACTGAAGTAGAGGGCATCTTCTGGAAACCTGGAAGAGCAGCAAACAGCGAGTCATCAGTAACCTCCCGTAGGGTAACATGCATCTTAAACACCCTTCACTACGAACTTTAACAAGCAATTATTAGGCCCAACATGAAAAAAAACAGATATGACAAAATAAACATACGTGGCAGTCCTGTGTAGAAATCAAATATTATTCCATTGCGTATTTCGATCACCTCGCTGCGTTCAAGGCACTGTATCTCTGAACTTCTGTTAAGGGCGGGGCTCATACGCGCTGTGTAAACACATCTATGCTGCACGTATGAGCCCCGCCCTTAACAAAAGTTCAGAGATACTTTGAACGCAGTGACATGATCAAAATACGCAGTGAAATAATATTTGGTTTCTACACGGGACTGCCACATTATAAAGTACAAGCTTTACTATGTTCTGCATGGCACTAAAGCTTTACTCTGTTCTGCATGGCACTAAAGCTTTACTCTGTTCTGCATGGCACTAAAGCTGTAGCCTAAATATTTCATTCAATTGCATGTACAGCAGTAGTTAAGACAGCATATCACCGACGAGGCAGGCCTGTCCCTACATTATACATTAGTAGACTGAAGCTCAGGTACTATAAATTATGTTTTACACAGTACACTCACAAGCAGTCAGTCACATGCGTTGTTACCTGGACAGGTCTCTGCTGTCGAGTACCACTGATATGTCATCGTCAACCACCGACAGCGAGAAGAACACATCATCTGAGGAGGATCTGAGGGAGGATTATAGCATAGATAGTACGTCCTTCTACTCTACTATCTATGATTATAGGCAGTTCACTTCAAATGTGTACATGAACGACACACACAAGGCTTCGCTCTCTATAGCTAGCTATTAATTAACACTGAATCACAGCAACAATTCCTACAGTATAGCAAACCCTCTATTGACTGTACCCTTAGATACTAATACAGAGAAATCACATACCCTCCCCAGGTTTCGCATATCCTCCCCGGGTTTCGTATATCCTCTAGGTGAGAGACTATTTAGACATAAATAGAGTTGAGCTCTGTACCTTTTGTTGTAGAGCATGAGGTCGAGGAGTAGTGTTCCCACGGACGGCAGGGAGCTGGGGACGATGCTGCATATGCTGAACTTGTTACTGGAGCAGGTGTAGGGGTGAACGATGGGTCGAGGAGGGTCGTGGCTGCACTTGGCGATTGCTGGAGACGGAGGATAGCTCACATGAAGCAACACACACACATTTCACTTCTGGTTTATCAAGTTACTAGTCCATGTTGTACATGAAGCCCTTGGAATGGCAACTCATGTAAATTTCATTTTCATGTTCAATGTTTGTTTATACACCCTTGTAATGGCAACTGGCTGGCTGTAGGACCCCTTGGAATGGTGATTATGCCTATGAACCCAAGTAAAATTATGTTGTATGACCTTCATTAACCTCTGTATGACCCCTTGGAAAGGCAATTACACTTATGCTACTACCCAAGCAAATTCACACTGACCTTTGTATGACCCTTTCAGATGACTATATGGGTCCATGCTACCCATGGAACAATTTAGTCTATCGAGCTCACACCCATCCCAGGCTTGAAAGGGGTCTAGCTTGATAGGCTAGGTATAGAGAACGCCTTGATGACTGCTACGGGTTTGTATGAAACACAGGTGTACATGCAGCTGTGTAAGCGTTTAACAAGAGACAGGACCTACTGTACATGTAACTGCAACTACGTAGTTAAAAAAATGTCTGGGAATGAGACTAGCTGTAGTGAGGTGGAAAATGTCTGGGAATGAGACCAGGGCTCACGTTGCAATCTAATGGGAGAGCCTGGCAGTCCAGTCTTCCTCTCTAGAGACTCCACCAGTAAGAGGTCGGACTTGCGCTCTGAGTCACAGGTCAGCCGGAACTTCTTGGAGAGGCACTGCAGGGCCTTTTCTAGGTCTCCCTCTCGTACCTGAGAGAGAAGAGGGGGGAGGAAAAAGAGGGCAGACGTAAGACACACGAGGGGGGGGCGCACGCAGTTAGGAATGGGTACAAGATTACTTTTCAATAGGTTGCTATATATTACTAATAATAATATACTCATGTTGCTGCCGTAGCGCTTACGCCATTGACCACGCACCCACAGACGCAGGCGGAGCTTGTAAGACCTCCAGTCAGAGGACAAAAGCAAGAACAACCAGAGACCACACAATCCTGATCACCATACAATTCCTTCTTCCTAGTCTCCCATATCAGTAATACAAAGCTTGCTATATATTACTAAGGCATAATGCCTAATCTCGTTCCCAGGCTCCATTCCCCTTGCACTGTGTGGAGCCTGGGAACAGGCTATAGCTGCCTATAATCATGACATGTTTATGCCTGAGCACTTCATGCATTCACTCATTAGTGATCTGATAAAGTAACACATGCCCTGCACAGTTTGGTCATTGCATCAGCTAGCCCAGACCACTGGCAAGCACATGCACAGCACAAGATCCTACTGTTCACTGTACTGTTTACTGTAAAAAGTTACCATGATAACCAAATCCAGACCACACAATAAGGCTACTGGAATGGTTACTGATTGCATCAGATGCTGGTCACAATAAAAATACTACAGTGCACTTAGGCATAAACTTCCAAAATTGCATAAACAGTTATATTGACAAGTTGAGTGGCATAGTTGTTGCATCATCTTTCTGGAGTAGGCTTGTGTCTATTATGTTCAAATATTTTGGTATTACATGTACATATAACAGATTGGCCTCTAACTGGAGGCCACCCTGCTGACTAAACTCTTAATTCAATATCAGGTGTGTAATATCTGCTACTACAAGCCCACCATGACATAGTCATCCTGATTGGTCGAGAGACAGAACACAGACACGCCGTGGTTGGCCAGAGGTCCTATGACGCTGGCGGCTATCTTGCTGATGCCCGTGAGAGAGCCCAGGGCACCCACTTCCACCACCAGAGGTCGCCACTTTGCCGCGTCTACCTCAATTTTGTCTGCTGAGCCATTAGAGACAAGAACTGTGTGTGTGTGTGTGTAGAGTTGATCATTTCCTCCATGAAATGATAGATCACAGAGCTTACTAGGCTTCTATTTCAGGGTTTGATATTCAGAGTTTGCACCAAGGCCATACAGCAGGCAATCTGTATTTATGAAGTACAAAGTTCTTTTAGCATGTGCCTAGCATCTCTAGAAGTACAGGAAGGACTCACTTTTCCACACAAGGATGGGTGGCATTCTGGTACAGTCTTGCACACTAGCCTTCGTTCCCAGGCTCCACTACCCAGCATTTTTTGCTAGTGCAAGACAGTGGAGCCTGGGAACGAGGCTATTTCACACAACAGCAGTCGTTAGGCCAGCGGTCCATTTAATTGGAATTTAAATGTAGTACCGGAAGCGTCCGTAAAGCTTCAATCATTTAACATGGCAAGTCAATCATCCATAGTGTATGTTCATTGCCATCTTGTGTTTGAGCCGTACAGTAGCTATGCATATATGTAACTTCAATTTATATTTTCTGATCGTAAGTATATTTGATCATACCTGTTTGATCTTTCGTTTCATGGGCCCAACAGGCCTAAATGACCCATTTTTTATCTGTAAGTCATAATACAAATTACATTGCTTGTGTGGAAAGTACCTTTCTTGTTCGATGGAGATTAAGTAGTTGAGATTTAATAGCACTAGTGGATTATCATCAGTTAGGCTAGCAGACAATGCGGCTACACCAACTGCAGTGCGCATGTGACAGCTGCTGTCTTGTGGCCGTAAAAGTGATGTCATCATGCATAATATTCAGTTTCTTTTTCAAACTGACCCACATGAACTGACCCAAAATTTCTTGTCAGCAGTCCTCACCAGAGGAAACCCACAAATACTGGCTTGATACTATCCGAGACACAGTGTGGGAACGCACTGAGTTTGAAGATGACCTTCCACCATCATTTGAAGCATTGTGTAGACTTACTCTGCATTAACTGTGTGTCTAGAATGATGGAATAGTCCGTGTCTGTTTCTGTAAAGCTGAAGAAATGGTTTCTGCAAAAAAAGGCAAATAAGTGGACAAAAGGTCCAGTAATAATTAAATTTTATCAACAAAAGGAAATCAGAGGGCATGAGAGCCAAGATCACAGGAGTAATGATACAGGTTCTGCAGTTTAAGGGTAACTTGTAGACATTTCTACTTTACACTAAATAATACTTAACAGGTTTCACATGTAGGCTATCAATGAAGGCAAACACTGTGATACAGTAGCTTCCAGTATCATTGCTTCTTTAGTATATTCATAAAATAAAAAAATTGTAAAATGACATGAGTGCATTAAAAAAAATCCCCACTTGGGTGGGGGATTTTTTATCTCCCAAAGTAGCCACTGCTGGCTCTGAATGTAATGCCCAAGGAGTATCCTACTGGAACAAACTCTTTTCAAGTTCCAAAGTCTAAGCTTCATAAATCAGCCCGACTCAAAACGAGTTCCAGTCACCTTAAATATTCAGAAAGCACCCATTGATTTTTAGCACACTACTTCACCCATCCACTATAAAAATAGAGAGTCAACAGCCATGACAGCTGAGCTTGACCTAGCCATGCACTCAGCTCACCTTCTCGCGCCTGAATCTCCACCGAACAGCCGAAGCAGCAGCTGTAGCAACGAGTGGGTAACGGCAGAGAGCGAGTCCTTCGGAATACTCGCCACGTGGAGCTCGTGGCCTAATAAGTGTAGTGTGGAGTCCATGCTCGTTATTATCCTACCAGAGCCTGCGCGCCGGTCAAACGAAATTCTGCGAAGCGAAGTCATCTTTATAAATATGCTAGTTTAATAAAGATGCACTCTCAAAACAAAGTTTACTAGTAATGCACGTGTAGCACACTTGTTAGGCGACTTCGCATACTTATACTACCGGTAATTTGTGACGCGATCGTACGATTGTACGCGAAGTAGATCCTGTGGCAAATACCACTTCCTGTTTGTAGCATAAGGTTTCTGTATACAGTGGACAACACATTCAAGATTCCCTGTGCCACCCATAAATACACATCAGGGGTGCAATTTCAAAAAAAAGAAAAGAAGACATTCTATCATCACTAGTCCTCTTCATCAGAGTCTTCTGGTTCCAGAAAAATATCTCGCAGCTTTTTCTGCTCTTCCAATGTGAACCCAGCCGATACCAGGTATTGGGATACGCTTCCATATCTGTGGATGAGGTAGCAAAGGGAGTATCAAGTATCAATAACAATGCTGACATGTAGACACTGGGGGGGACTGATAGAAACCCTATTGCTGGAATGCTTTGGGGGGTATGTGTTGTCTTCAGAGCACAACAACAGCTATAGAAAACAGAACTTGTCACAATAGCAGCCATTGACATAAATTGGGATATGGCCTTTCTCTGGTCAATGTTGCCAGCACTTGCAGTAATTATTTACCAGATGTATCTATGAATTAGGTTCCAATACTGTGACCAAACTTAACCAGTAAGTAAACCTTTCACTGAAGAAATGGTTTCTGCAAAAAAAGGCAAATAAGTGGACAAAAGGTCCAGTAAAAATTAAATTTTATCAACAAAAGGAAATTAGAGGGCATGAGAGCCAAGATCACAGGAGCTAATGATACAGGTTCTGCAGTTTAAGGGTAACTTGTAGACATTTCTACTTTACGCTAAATAATACTTAACAGGTTTCACATGTAGGCTATCAATGAAGGCAAACACTGTGATACAGTAGCTTCCAGTATCATTGCTTCTTTAGTATATTCATAAAATTAAAAAATTGTAAAATGACATGAGTGCATTAAAAAAAATCCCCACTTGGGTGGGGGATTTTTTATCTCCCAAAGTAGCCACTGCTGGCTCTGAATGTAATGCCCAAGGAGTATCCTACTGGAACAAACTCTTTTCAAGTTCCAAAGTCTAAGCTTCATAAATCAGCCCGACTCAAAACGAGTTCCAGTTACCTTAAATATTCAGAAAGCACCCATTGATTTTTAGCACACTACTTCACCCATCCACTATAAAAATAGAGAGTCAACAGCCATGACAGCTGAGCTTGACCTAGCCATGCACTCAGCTCACCTTCTCGCGCCTGAATCTCCACCGAACAGCCGAAGCAGCAGCTGTAGCAACGAGTGGGTAACGGCAGAGAGCGAGTCCTTCGGAATACTCGCCACGTGGAGCTCGTGGCCTAATAAGTGTAGTGTGGAGTCCATGCTCGTTATTATCCTACCAGAGCCTGCGCGCCGGTCAAACGAAATTCTGCGAAGCGAAGTCATCTTTATAAATATGCTAGTTTAATAAAGATGCACTCTCAAAACAAAGTTTACTAGTAATGCACGTGTAGCACACTTGTTAGGCGACTTCGCATACTTATACTACCGGTAATTTGTGACGCGATCGTACGATTGTACGCGAAGTAGATCCTGTGGCAAATACCACTTCCTGTTTGTAGCATAAGGTTTCTGTATACAGTGGACAACACATTCAAGATTCCCTGTGCCACCCATAAATACACATCAGGGGTGCAATTTCAAAAAAAAGAAAAGAAGACATTCTATCATCACTAGTCCTCTTCATCAGAGTCTTCTGGTTCCAGAAAAATATCTCGCAGCTTTTTCTGCTCTTCCAATGTGAACCCAGCCGATACCAGGTATTGGGATATGCTTCCATATCTGTGGATGAGGTAGCAAAGGGAGTATCAAGTATCAATAACAATGCTGACATGTAGACACTGGGGGGGACTGATAGAAACCCTATTGCTGGAATGCTTTGGGGGGTATGTGTTGTCTTCAGAGCACAACAACAGCTATAGAAAACAGAACTTGTCACAATAGCAGCCATTGACATAAATTGGGATATGGCCTTTCTCTGGTCAATGTTGCCAGCACTTGCAGTAATTATTTACCAGATGTATCTATGAATTAGGTTCCAATACTGTGACCAAACTTAACCAGTAAGTAAACCTTTCACTTTCACTCCACTAGATTGAGGGCATCAAGTGGCCTCTATATACATATAGCTCTGCCCTGGAACCTAACAACTTCTCTGGTATAGTGTGGTTATGCAAAGAAGAGACTGTGTGCAACCTAGCCTTTAGTCTCATTCCGCCACGCAGTCGGAGGGAGTGGCCTGGGGACGAGGCTACCTAGCCTTGTACCCAGGCCTCCCCTTGCAGCTACCCTGGAAAAAAGTGTAGGTTTCTTTCCATGGCTATGGACATTCATTTGCAGACATAGAAAAAAACGCAGGTTCTTTCCACGGCTGCGAAAAAAGCTGCGATGGGAGGCCTGGGGACAAACCTGTACATAAGTTTGTGCTGTATTAATGACCTATATTGTAATATCTATACCATAATTTGGACCCGACTCAAGCAGGCAGTACATATCAGGGGTTCATACAGGATTTTGAGTTTGGGGGGGGGGGGGGGGGAACTCCAAAGTTTTGTCTTGACGCAGAGGGCATGCTTTAACACGCCCCCCTCAGAAAAATTTTGAAAATAGATGCTCTGAGATTGATTCTGAGGCATTCTTCTAAAGTACAGAACATTCTCGAGTAATTAGGACAGCCACATGGTTAAACTTTGCCACAGAACATTCTCGAGTAATTAGGACAGCCAGATGGTTGAACTTTGCCACAGAACATTCTCGAGTAATTAGGACAGCCAGATGGTTGAACTTTGCCACAGAACATTCTAGAGTAATTAGCCTAATTACTCTGAATGTTCTGTGAAAAAATAGAGTTACTGCTATTGCTGTTATGTATTACTGTTGAAATTTCGGTTGTCTTTGGGAGGGGGGGGGGGGGGGGGGGGGGGGAAGAGCTTTGGGGAGGATATCCCAGGTCTCCCCCCCCCCCCCCCAGTATGAACCCCTAGTACCTTCCCTATAGTTCTGGGAACTATCCCTTACATGTACATGTACATGTATATGTACATGTACATGTATATATACATGCTGTGGTATGAGCAGACTTTAGGTCTCCACCCAAACCACACAATTCCTGGCATGTGCAGTGGTCCCTGTGTGCAATAGCCCATATCATCAGCACATTATTTTCTTAATAAAGTGGTCACCGGGGTAATGCAGCCACGTACAATGTAGCTGCACCCAAAGTAGTGCAAACTGTATCACAATACACCGGCTGCAAGGGTCAGAAGATGCCTGGGAGAACCGGTCAAACCTTTGGTGTTATCCTAGCCTCCTGATTCAATAATGCAGGGATATTGTGTAATGGAATACAGACTTAGTCTAGTGTAACAGTACTTTCCAAGTTCCGTAGAAAAACTTCCAAAGCCACACATGAAAACAGTGGATACCAGGCCACTCTTTTACCACACGGCCTGGGAAGGAGGATATGTTAGTGTCTGTTTAGTCTTCAGTCCATGTTGCAGTGATTGTGTAGGTTACCTAATTAAAGCCCCTGCCCATTTGCTCTTTCCTGTGAACAACCAGCTGGCAAACCAGAAAAAGAAACATCCACACCTGCAAGTCTGGTAGTATAACACGGTTTCAAAACTGCCAATGCAGTATACTAGTAATATCCCGAGTGCAAGGCAGGGGTTCATTTAGGAAAATTATCCAAAAGGGGGGAGGGGCGAGGCAAATGCACATCGGGAAGACGTTTGGGGAGGGGGGGGGGGGGCGTGCATATAGTGAGCAGTATTCAATTTTAATGGGTTAAAATCCCCAAGGGAGGGGGGCACAAAGTTTCCCCTAAATGAACCCCTGCATGGGAAGTATCTCACGAAGCCTGAGGAGGGGGGAGGGGGAAACGCCTGAGGGCTGAGTGATTTAAACCAGATACTTCCCATAGCAACGAGGGATATAACTTCATGTCACTGTTGCCTAACAACTGATGTCAAACACATTCTGTTGCTAAGGAAAAATGACATCAGATGTTTGTTTTTTAGTGTTTACCTTAGCAACATGATGTCAAACTAGTGCTTCCCTATTCAAACCGTTGCTAAGCTAGCTTCTTGGTGCTGGAGTTTCTGCAGTTAGCTAGCGATGACAATCACTAACCAGGAAAGAAAGACTCTTTACTTCTTTTCTGTGAAATGGTACCATTCTTGGTGCTGTCCTGGACCTGGAGTGCTCCAGCAGTTTGACATCTCAATCATCTGCAAGGTCCGTGCACATAATTTTCTAGGCACTACGGTTTTGTCCGGAGAGGGATCCCTTAGGCACTTATGCTTCATGTAACTTTGCATAGCTGAAGTAACTGTTTATCCAGGACTGAAAACGATTGTAACTTCCTGGCCTCGGTCAGCTAGCTCTCCGTAATTATGCTTCTGCTTCTTGTGCAGGCTAGGTCCTTCTTACACTCGTTGGCCTTGTGTGGTCTGAATGCTGACTACTAAAGAATTCGTAAAATCAAGACTCCGCAATTCTGCTTGCTGCTTCTTGCTAGGCTATACTAAATTCCCTATGGGCAGGCAATAGTTAAAGGGTATTGTGGTGCTGTGCCACGCTGAAGGCTTCTTCTTAAGTTTATTCACAAGGACAGAGCCAGCCCTAGCATGCTCAGTACATTTGGAATGCACCCGTACAGTCCTACAAGTGTTAGACTTGGCTGTACCCAGACGTTCAGCCCCCCCCCCCCCTGGCGAAAGAACGTCTGGTGTTCTATATGAACTTTCTTGTCACAGACCCAAAGTTTGCTGATAATAAATCTCGTATGTGATTGGTCACTGTATATACGGTATATTCCAAAATTGCTTTCTAATTCATCGAACTGACCAATAGCATGAAGATTTATCGAACTAACGTCATGGCAACTTTATGGAAGGACTAAAAGCTGCAATCTGATTGGATCTTTTGGAATTCCAAAGGGGAAAGTTGTTTATGATGAGAAAGAACATCGGACGTTCTTTCACTGGGGGGGTGGGAGGGGGGGGGGGGTGAACGTTTGGGCACGAGACTAGCTTATATAGGCCAAAACAGAAGCCAAGGAAAGGCCTGAACCCTGTATAAAATCAATATAACCTAACCTGACCCTAACCTAATTATAGGCTTTGTCTTCTACACAACACTACTATAGGAAGCCCTTTAAGCTTTGGGATCATTTCTGCAGGTAGTGTAGACTCATAGAGAAGAAATGCAAAACGACAGGCATCTCAGAGCTCCCACACTTTCTGCAGGTGGGCGCCACTACCACTCTGACAAAATTTTCTAGGGACAACCCTGGGCTTGCCTAGTTTACTACAAAAAATGTGCTGAGGTTGGATAAGATCCAACTATTGTGGAGTGAGGTTAGCATAATTAATAGTACAGTAGTAGAGTTTACTAGTTCTAGGCAAAGAATAGCATTTAGCACTTTGCACTAACTCAGGTACATGTAGCTCTATTCCTCTATGGTTGTAGCAGAAAGGTGTAGCAGTGTACAGTGGATCGGTACGGCAGACCCAGAGCTGCGGTGTGGCTAAAGCAAAGTGAGCATGTGGTCGAGCACAAGACTTTAGTGTTGCAGTCATAATTTTCTGCCACGATATCCATGCATTGAGATCAACTTTCTGGCAGTATCACAGTTTCCAGCAATGTTTATTACATGTAATTACGTAACTAATAAGTGCAATGGCATAATCGATTTATTTTCAGTGTTTTCTTAAGATAAATCAGCGATCAGGAGCCACCTGCTTAGCGTACTATGAACGGTTATTCCAAGCCCTGCTCATGAAGCTTGGTTTGCTGCGCCAAATAATTGGTTTGGTGGTTGCCAGTCTGCTAGATCTTACTCTCTCTAGTGCCTCTTATGAATATTGACACACAAAGATCTAGCTTGCATGTACATGTAGTAATAACCTCCATAGATCTGTATCTTGGAGGGAAAATCCGTGAATGGAACCCCTCATTCCAATCTAGAACATTGTAGCATCAGGCCAGCTGTGTAGCCAAAACTAATATACAGCCTTGATGTAATTCTAACAGGTTGATCCTACCATACAATGTAGTCTCATTCCCAGGAGGGAGTGAAATAACTTCTGCTCCCTACACCGCCCCCCCCCCCCCCTCAAAATAAGGGGAAAATGAAAGGGGGCAAAAAGCAGCCTCCCACAGTACCTAGGCCTCCCATTGCAGCTTTTTTTTGTAGCTATGGAATAAGCGAACGCTTTTTTTCCCCACAGCTGCGAAAAAAGCTGTAAGGGAAGCCTGGGTATGAGACTAGGTGAAGAGTCTGGGCATGAGATTAGGCCCGCCAGAGAACACTCAGAAATCACCTTCTCCTTAGCTCCCTGAGGACTTCCCTCATGGTCTCCGCCTCAGCCTTGGTGAAGTCCTTGGTGAAGCCGTACCTCTGCACCGTCTCCTGGTACACTCGTTCCCTTATTGAAGATAGGCCTTCCTGGAGTGGTGCATGTGTGTGTGTGTGTGAGTGTGTGTGTGTACATGTGCGTGTACATGCGTACATGTGTGTGTACATAAGAATATGTATGTATGCATGTATACGCACACGTTTGCGTGTGGTGTGTGGTTATGTTTTGCATTCCTTAAATCGATTTGAATAGGAGCATTAGTCTAGTTCTGCAGTTAATTGCTGACTCATCTTATGTACACCTCTGTTTGAGTATCGTTATTGCAAGGGATCAATAGCACAAGTGAACATGGCACAAGAGGAGATAAATGTATGTCTACAGGCAAAGACAGCCGTTGGGGCCATACACACGAGGCTGGGTGAAGAGTCAAGAGTCGAGGCTCTCTGAATACAAGGCTCTCTCGTATTCAGAGAGCCTTTCTTTGTTACGCAAGAGGCAACTGATAAGCCCCCTCTTCATGCTGAACATAATCGACTCAAGCCTAGCACTGTATTAGTGATGTGACCAGTAACAAGGAATCTTATCAGATATTCGAAGATGAGCTATAGCTTGGGAATGCGACTATAGCAAGCTACATTTAAGTATCAGTGTCCTTCGCCATAACCTCGTACCCAGGCCTTCCATGCCCAGATTTTATCTCGCAGCCGTGGAGAAAAATCGGCAAATACTTTGCCAAGCTCGCAGCCATGGAGAAAAATCGGGGAGTAAGTACTCCACGATAAAACGGCTGCGGTGGCTGCGAAATAAAGTCTGGGTGCGACTTACTCCCCGATTTCGATTTTTCTCCACAGCTGCGAGTGGGTGTAGAAGGCCTGGTATGAGGTTACTTCGCCACAGAAGCGAGCAGGCCACGGGCACATCAGTGTTATTGTGTACAATGTATACATACATGTACTCTTATTATAGTAACACCTGCCATAAATTGTCACCGGTATTGTCTAAACAACAATGGCAACAGATGCTATCATTTATGGTATATAACTTCTCCATCTACATGAAGGCATGAAGCTTGGGCGTAAAGATAAATACTCCAGAGATTTCACCTTAGTGGGTGGAGAATCGAGGCAGAGATCGCGGTATTGCCAATGCTAAGCGATTAATGACAGTTGAAGGGTGAGCTGTCAGTGCCCCCATGGTGGTTATAGGCAAACCCTACGGCAATAACCATTGCCTCAGAATTCATGCATTAAACCCTCTTTTGAGAGCTAACTGCACGTCTCTTAAACAAGCAGACATCCCTGTGCACTCACCTGAGACTCTGCATAGTCTTGTGCAATTATCTCATCGTCAACCTCCAAGCAGCCCAAGATGACGGCCACTATCAGGCCAGTCCGGTCCTTTCCGTGGGCACAGTGGATCAACACTGGGACGTTACCGCCCTCGACAACCAGCCTCAGGATATCGGCAACGGCTGACTTGGTATATATCAGCATATCCACGTACTGCCGTACCAGCGTCTGTCGGTTGAGCACCGCCCAGGTGAAGAAACGAACGAATAACTGACACCCAAACAGCCAGTCTACTAGAACTAGGATGAGCGTCAGGTATCGGATCAAGAAGTTGACCTGGTTGAAGACGTACCATATCAGATCCATTGTAAACATGTTAATTAGGTATCTCTTGCCAGGAGGGGCATCAGTCGCGTCGGAATCTTTACGGCCAGTTTTCCGTCTCCGCAGGCCGCTGCTTGCTCCTCTCCCCCATCTGAGGGAGGGCTTTAATTTGGAAACTTTGCCATGCTTGACGACACAGGGGGCATACATGTCGTCCAAAACCTTATCCCCATCTGATCTCTCGTACTCCGACTTTCTTCTCAAGTCAATGATGGATTTGATGCCAAGATGCTGAAAGAGAACCTTCTCTTTCTCAGTGAGGAAGTCCGTACGCGAGGAGCGATAGAGGAGGCCATCGCGGACCTTCAGTCCATGCCGATTCATGATTCCCTTACCACCAGCTTGCCTGAAGTTGGGGAGGTTTTCAAACTGTGGTTCCGTCCCCATTGGAAGCACACCTATACAGGATCATGTGATGAAACCATGTTATTATAGGTAATATAGCTACAGGCATGCAAACGCAGTAAGCGTTCAGCGTCAGGCCTCCTTGTAAACACACAAATTAAAACCCTTGTACATTCAAGTCTTCGCGGTTTGCAAACAAGAGCTAATTATCGGTAATTACCTCTACGACTTCTTAGCAAATATAGAAGGTAAGCTTCTAGTAGCCAAAATGGACTTGGAAATTATGAAACGCAACTAGACTACGCAACGTTGATTATTCATTATCATACCAGCATGCTCACATACCGTATCATCTAAGAGAGGCCGGCGATTGCGAACTGCAGTCACTGAAGCGTCCAGATGCAGTGACCTTTCCAACGCACACGTGAGTAATCACAGGGGTAGTCTCACCTTTTGCACACTCTCCGCTCTCCTCCGGATTCTGTCTTGTGCAACATGGAGTTTGTGCAGAACTCGGTGATCTTACAGTTTCTGTGGAACAACCCCTATGCTCTGGCTGCCTCCGTAGTTACAGTCATTGCAGCCACTATCTGGGTGATTGTGAACCTTGCTGGCAGCAGTAATAAACAGAAAGCGGAGGTTTGTGCTTTAATTGGAAGTATAAGTTACACGATGTATAGGAACTAAGTGCATTAGGCTGCAGTGATACAACCGTTACCTTGCATTCCTAGTGATTTAGCTCGATCCATATATCTTTAGCTGGAGTAAATATTTCTCCATGAAAAGATAATAAAATTAACGTACCGTAATTACAGAGCCACCCTAATGTAAGCACCAATGGAGGGGTATGATTTCTATTTACGGTTTTATTCTAATAATTTAATGTAGCACCATCAAAGCCATGAACGTATTTTTTTCTAAAGCGCCAAGCCAACATACTTTTGTTATTGTGCTATAATTAGAATGTATCACGGTAGGTAATGCATGGACATTGACATTCTTATTTCTGTCCGGTTTCATCCTTTCACACCATCAGCTTCACGGAACACACACCTATATACATTCACTTAGTCTCACCATAGATGGTAGATAGTAGAGTCCTCTACTCTACTATCTATGGTCTCACATTACGAGACTCTCTGTGTGAGGCTCTGGTAATAGTTATGAGTGTCAGATATTCTTAATTAATGGGTGGGCCAGGACTAGGATTGGGCCTGTATTGTCCGTGAGCTATCCTATACTCGGAATGAGACTGATGTCTGTGTAGACCTCTGTCCATTTGACATACCTGTGTACCAGTTGATGCATGCAAGGATCTGCTCCTGAATGAGCAGCTAGCTACCTATTTCAACGCACCTCCAATAATATTATATGTATACCCATATATACATGTATACCCTGTTGCTAGCATGGCGATGGGGCAGACTAATTTAGCACACTTTGAGCTACATGCCATTTGTGTCACCTTAGGATGGGGACCAGAGGCTTCCCACCAGAGTGGAAGACGTGCCCCTGGCTGGAGACAAGCTCCCATACACACTGAAAGTCTTCTATGGCACACAGACGGGAACAGCTATGGTATACTTGAACAGACTCTACTCTTATTGTAGTAAACAATACATGTACATGTATGTGCTTACCAATGCGTACATAGTCGTCTGGACGTTGGTTTCTGATTTTGTTTCCTTTTGTAGTAGCCATACCTGTAGTACTACTTATGCATGCTTGAAACACATCTTTTTAAAGGCCCAGCTCGGGCTGCAGAGTAGTGTGTCTCTTTGAGAAGGGATTTGGTCACATGAGACTGTCATTATGTACAGCTAGTCTTGCATAGTGAGCCTGTCACTGTAGCCAGGACTTACCGCATTTCCATAATAAATTGGACTGTTTTCTATAGTGAGGGAACCTGATATATATATTAGCTTAGACAGTATTGTGTAAATGATACGATATATGTGCAGGCACATAGCGTGTGTTTTCTCATCATCCATATGATGGGTAAAGAATTTTAACAACCAAATTGGGGGTGTGTATTTCCAATCCCTGTGGGTGCATGTACTTATTGAATCTCTGAAACTCTGCATCATTTCAACCTCAGTAGTTTCTAAGTTGATCTTCTAATTTAGGTACTTGATAAGCAAAGGAATATATAATGCTAGGTACAAATTTTCGCTGCCTTAGTCACCAGAATCATTACATAGTATCCGCTTATCCATGCTTATAATTCTTCTTCCAGAGGTTTGCGGAATCGCTGGTGGGTGACGCAAGGGCCAGCGGGATCGAGGCAGTCCTGATGAACCTGCAGGACTGTGATCCCGAGGAAAGCCTCACTCAGGAGGTAGGACGGTCGCAGGGGCTGGTGCTACTACATGTACATGTATAATTGCTACTAGTACAGTGGAACCTCTATAATGTGGTCGCTCTATAGCAGCCAACCTCTCTATTGAGGCCACCTTGTTGGGTCCCAATGTACATATTGCTAATGTATTATGGACCTCTATAATCCAGCCATAAAATGTTGGCCCAAGGGTGACCACAATACAGTGATTCCACTGTAGTCTCAAACATTTCCTCATGTCATCTCCTTCTGTCCAGTGCTCTGGCAGGAGTGTCTGTGTGTTTATGGTGTCCACCTACACCGATGGAGCCCCGCCCGAGAGCGCCTCCTGGTTTTGTCGGTGGCTGGGCGACGCTGTCGATGACTTCAGGTGAGACTCGGCTGTGAAATTGCGCATGTGGGATACCTGCCTCGTTTCCAGTCTCCATTTCACTGCTTTGTTGTGATGTGTAAAATACGGTGGCAAAAAAAAAGCTATGGACATTGACTGGGGAAGATGTGGCTTGGTCTGTAAAGCTGCTATGGAGAGTTTCAGCTCTAAAACCAAGCCTTTTGCGGGAAGCTTTACTGGGCACATTATCTGAATGTTAGTGACCAGTGTGTACTGCAAGGTGCTGGGAATGAGGATACCACGTTGGCCCTGGGTCGATTAGAGTTGGCTTGCAGGACTAAACTCAATGTAGGCATGTATTAGGGTCCGCTGGTGGCAAATACCGAATGCTAGAGCAATATCTCTGATAAAAGATAGCTGTCTTTCGATCTGTTCTGGTCCAGTTATCTTTCCCAGCCAAGTTTTAGTACAGCCATAAGGCTTATGTGAATTTATACGGGCTTTTTATATTACATAGGTGTTAATATAAAGTACATAGTTTTGTCTATTTTAAATAGGCACATAAATGTGCCCATTGCGTTCAAAGAGTTTTAACTCTTTCCCAGCCAAGTTTTAATACATCCATAAGGCTTATGTGAATTTATATGAGCTTTTTATATTAGGCGTTAATATAAAGTACATAGTTTTATATAAGCTCATAAATGTGCCCGTGGCGTGCAAAGAGTTTTAATAGATAATTATGAGAAAAGATACAAGGCTCTTCCTCTTTTTTTTTTTGATTTTTCTACAGGGGAGAGCCTGGGCATGAGGCTAACCATTAGTAGTCATCGTCGTTGTTACCGGTATTGTGCATGTCCTTGGTTGCAGGGTGCAGAAGTCTATGCTGAGAGGCCTCCACTACGCCGTCTTTGGTCTGGGGAACTCCCTCTACGGGGAGCACTACAATAGTGTGGGGGAAAATCTGTTTGGCTGGCTGGGGCAGCTCTCTGGGACAGCTGTCTGCCCACTGGGGGAGGGGGACCAAAACGTGGTCCAGAGCAAGCATGGAGGTTTGTGAAAGAACCAGCCCATGCTATGGGGGCGTCGAGCTTAATTAGAGACAGGTGCATATTGTAAGTATATGTAGTTTGAAACTGGCTCATACTATAACAATTCACCAAAATATCCAAATGTGAAATGCGCATAGCAACAAAAAATTTGAAAACTGCAATTACGTAACTACGTCAGTTTTACTATATGCAGCCTGCCAATGAATTCAGAAGCGATGATGTTCAAAGCTTAAACTGACAGTAATGGTGCCTAAGCTAGCGCTACTATAATCATCATTTATCCAGCTAGGGTTAGGGTCAGTATGTTAATTAGCACCTGCTAAAACATAGTCATGTGAAGAGCATGTTACCTAAAGAACCTCTCGACCTACGTGAGGACATTTTGATAAGGAATTGGAGAGTGATTTAGGAGTTGAAATTGTGGTAGTTCCTGTAGTCCCATCTTCACTCCTCATCTGGGCTAATTAGTGCATACTCATGATGTGTACCCTGCAGGCATAGAGGAGGACTTTAACTCCTGGAAGCAAGGATTCGCTAGCCGTATGTTCCCCGTCCTGAGGGGGGAGACTGCCCTCGGGGGACTGAAGCCATCCAAGGCTGGGGGCTGTGCCTGTGGAAGGGAAGGGGACTCCGGGGAGGGGGCATGCTGCCAGGAGGACAGCGTGAAGGAGAAGCTAAAGCCGGCAGCGGATGATGAGGTATGTACATGCAGGAGCAGTAATTCAGTGGTCTATAGCAGTAATAATTACACAGATCTGACTATCAAGAGCTTATAAAGAGAGCGATCGATCACCTATTAAGACTGTGATAAGCATTGTTAAGCAGTGCAGCAGTACGTGTGTAGCTGATAAGGCCTGTTGTACTTACAACCATCTTTTATAGAGTAGAGGGATAGCATATGACGATAGGATCAAGGTAACACGATAGGTTGGTAGCAAGGCTAAAGCGACTGTCATACACACCCATACAGTAGCCTCGTTCTCAGGCTCTCTCCCACATGCACTACAAGCAACAAGGCTAGGGTGTAGGTCTGAGAATAAGACTAACTCTGTGTGGCACTTGAAAGTGCCAAATATAGAACACAGGCATGCCATTCGCTAAGAAAGAGGTTTCCTTGTCTTGGTCCTCAGGTGTTATATGAGACCAGCAGTGATGAGGAGGAGAGTGATGGTGAGGGTGAGGGTGAGGGTGGAGGGGTGAAGGTGAAGTCTTCCGGTGGAATCGTCGACCTCGAGGACATGGGCAGTGTGATGCACAAGATGAAGGTGTGTTGATTATGAGGGGTAGACTAGGGACAGTGGAGTGGAGGTGGCTGTGCTTTTGTTCTGAACCTCAATAGGTTGTATATTGGGGCCATGGCTTGAGTTTGGTATCTCTATAGTCCGTATTGCTGTACTCTGCCAATGTGACTGAAAGCTTTCTACAATCGTACTCTGGTTAGATTTTTATTATCTGTAGAATTTGTGCTAAAATAGCAAGAGCGCTAAAAACAATTTCCCTGCCGGGCATTTTTTTCGAAGTGGCTAGAGAGCCGGTAATCCAACAGTTAAGTTGTAGGAGGATAAGTTAAGATTAGGGCTAGGGTAAGGCTAGGATTGGACTAGGGTCTAGAGGCTTATCGTTGGGTTTGAAGCTAGCTGCGTTTCATCAGTATCGAGATACAAGCTAGCTAGTGCAAGAGTGCACATGCACGTACATCCCTGTATAAGTTGTATATATAGTTTGCCATTTCTCTAGCCATGTTGATTGTTTTATGTGCTCTTAAGCTAACCAAATGTTACACCTACCCAAATGGTTCGTTGTCTATACTCATTTATTAATGTAGTTGTCTTTATGCACTATGTGCGGTCATGTAGGCTGCAAAGGCCAAGCGTACGGCCGAGGAAAGTGCTATGAGGAAGGGGGTGAAGACAGAGGTACGAGAGATGGTCACTCCCATGTTGAAGAAATCCCTCACTAAGCAAGGTGGGTTTACCAGTAGTATGACTGTGCCTCCACATGTGTGTATGTGTAGCAGGTTTCATACAGGATTTTTTGGTTGAGGTGGAAAGAATGATGTGCTCAGAGCCACGCCCCCTGGGGAGGGGCATGAGGTATGCTCCCCCAAAAATTTTTCATGATCCTGCTGGTGGCTTCTGAGTCCCTGGAAATTAGCTACTAATAATTTTTAAACTACTGAGTATCTCAACTTCAAAATTCTTGGGGGGGGGAAGAGGGGGCGATCCCAGCCCCCCCCCATAAAACCCTATGAAGTAATCAATTCCTGTATTCAAATGGCTTCTAATACACACCCTCCCACATACACACTCTTGCCCTAGGCTACCGTGTCATTGGCTCTCACTCTGGTGTGAAGCTATGTCGATGGACCAAGTCCATGCTGAGGGGGCGGGGTGGCTGCTACAAACACACCTTTTATGGCATTGAGAGTCATCGGTGCATAGAGAGCACACCCAGCCTGGCCTGTGCCAACAAGTGTGTGTTCTGCTGGAGGTACATATGTCACCATGCATATCTATTTTCCTTTCCTTCCTACTGCCATTTGCTTACAGTAGTCAAAGTTTATACCACCAGTATTATTTGTCTTTAACTTGCATGACAGTGTACATGTCTTTCGTTTACCTAGAAAGGTCACTCCCTTATCCTCTGATTATGATATTTCTTCTAGACACCATACCAATCCAGTTGGAACGGAATGGCGGTGGAAAATGGACGACCCTGAAACTATTCTAAAGGGGGCACTGGAAAATCACTATCAGATGATCAAGCAGTTTAGAGGTCAGCATAATAATTAGTGCAGTGGGCAAGCAGATTATACGGTCTGGGCGTGAATTACAGCACACACACTGAACCACAGTGCCAAAGATAATATGAAGATTGGGTATACTTTCTCACATATCCTGTGAATGAGCCTTCCCTTCTTTACGAAATACGTTTGTGATATAGACTTTTCCAAGTCTCCTAGTTCGTTTATTTCTCAGTACCGCCATTTACACTGGGCTGTCAGAGGTCATAAATTATCTAGATGGAAGTCTGCCTCTTCTTGTCTTGGGTTCTCTTGGTTGTTGGTCAGAATTCTTCTTGCAATTTATTATTTTTTACCTCATGCAGCGCATGCTGTAAAGTTTCTTATTTATGCGACGTACGTTGTTATATGTTAGACAACTGGTGTAGGTAATTTGGGGTGTGTGGAAGTGAATAGTTAGGGGGGACTGGGTGAGTTAGTTAGGCCTGGATCTAAACGAATACATCGGTGTAGTGATTTTAGTTTGCATGTAAATGAAGCGAACTTGGCCACGACAAATGCGGGAAAGATACAATTTGTACACAAACATCAGTATATGGTATATAAATTACTATTTTTGCTGATCAGCGTTTTTGTTTTCCTATAAATCATTACACTTTGCGACATATTATAGTCTCTAACTATATGTGTGCATGTACATACTTCATTATCTACTAGTTTTGATAATCCAGTAAATTAATGTCTCGTCAGAGCTATTCTACTGGCTTTGATAAATCCAGTGTGTGAACGTACTTTCTAAACAGTTCCCAACTGCCATACTTCCATATCCCAGTCTTTAAGACATTGTTGGAAGGGTTGGCTGGGTCAATGATGCGAGGACGAGAGGGGAGTAAAGTGGGATAATCTCTCCTTCTGTAGTAGTATGAAGTTGTCTTTTTGTTTTCCCAGCAAATGCTAAAAGAAGCAAGAAAAACCTTTTTCACACGCCATACATTATCACTTCTCTACCTTTGACCCTATACCTACCACCAACCAAGCTATAATGTATTAGCTCTGTAAACTCTTGAGTGCTAAAAGCAGTAATGGAGTTGACTGCGTAGCCTTGCGTTAAGTCTGGAAACTGGTATGGCACTGTAGCATTGTTATTAGTACAACAGACTCTCAGGACGCAAAGTGCTATATAGCTATTAGCTAAAAGTGGTGAAAAACCTGCTAGCTTACATGTAGCTGGAATGAGTGTCTACTAGTAGCTACCAGACTGAGTCACAAAACCGTAGGCTGGCAACATGGCCACAGTCATAACTACATCAAAATAACCTACCATGTTTTCTTATTCATGCATGAGTAGTAGCTACGAATGTGCACCCATGCTGCTATTCCGGCCAGCTTGGTGCATATCTGGATATGACATTTATACATCCCATTTTCTATGGTAAACTGATACAAAGTGGAGTTGGAAACGAGAATAACAGTACACAAATTGAGTGGTATTACGGTGTACATGGAGGCCTAAGTCAAACAAAAGCTGTATTTATTGCTCAGCTAGGAGATTTTGGTGAACGTCTGGTGCTATACCGTACTGATGAGGCCCAAATAGGCTGAAACAGCTGTTTGCAGTTTGCATGATCCCTAATATAGTACTTACTTCAGCCTGTCATGGTTAACTATGGCCATGAATTCTCGTGTTACCCTGCAAGAGAATGAGCGGATTATGATGGTGAACACTTGAAAGCTACAGTATCATGACCACACGTACGTCATGGTGTGGCGGTGTTAGGTTGCTATTTTGCATACCAACAAAACAATACTTGTATACATAATTCACCCGTGTCTATTTCACTTCGGAAAGGAGTTTGGCAAAATAAGCAAGACTGCTTCAAACATTCAAGGTTGCTTTACTACTATCAAGGAAATGAACAAATGTATACTCACTTGACCTTTAGCAACAGTTTGTTTGCATTAATCACATTGCATGTACATGTATGCATCGCATGTATGCATGTGCCTGCTTGTGACCCAGACGACTGACCTCTGTGAGTAGTAGGAATGCATAGTACGTGTACGTTGTAACCATGTTATGAAATTATACTTGTTAGAATGCTATCTAAGGCCAGTTTTATCAGAGGAAGTTGAGCATAATATTATAGGAATCAGCAAGTGGCTACTCTTGAATACGGAAGAGGACTATAGTTGTACACACTTTTTTGAGTGCCATGATCAGTTGTCACACATAATGTGTTAATTTTACTCATTGTTTGGTACACCTATCCAGTGTACGTGCGTATACTGGATAGGTGTACCAACAGCTTACAAACCTTGCAGGTAGGCGGTCTCTGTTCCTTCTTCCTGTTGGACATCTTCGATAGGCACATTGAACTATCAGGGAGATGAGGTAGGAAGAAGGCTTGCCAGTGCCTATAGCTTCACCACCTTTTGGCCACATCTTGTTCCTCCATGCCTTTGCCCTCTTGATGTACTCCTTCACCTAGTGTATGTATACATGAATGTAGATAGCATATTTCATGTAGCTCTACTCGCACAGTACTCCATCTATTTCTACATGAATACGCTAAGGAACAGAATGGTTTTCTGGAGACCGAGTCAAACTTTATGCAACTATGGAGCAGCCACAGCTACGTATAGTTTTGTGTTATAAGAGACCAACTTGTTATAGCTATAACTTCGTACCCAGGCCTTTCATGCCCAGACATTATCTCACAGCCATGGAGAAAATTGGGGAGTAAGCCATGGCCGTGAGATAAAATCTGAAGCCTGAGTATGAGGTTACTTGCTATTTGGCTAATAAAGTCTTATTGTGGAGATATAGCAGCTTGCTGTATTAAATACTAGGATTAATCACAATGTCATATTAATTGCTGATATACTGGTTCGCCCAGATGTCTTAGTACGTGTTGAAGTATGTGTATTATGCAGTCTTTGGCTATCTCGGGTTGTTAGATGAACACTTGAGCTTAGTTCTGACCTCGGGTGGTTGTTTCTTGAAGAAGTCCACTTGCCATTTAGAAGCACATAATGAAAACCTTGTAAAGGGAGAATGCATTAATATTGAATATGAATAATACCCCAGTATATGATTCTAATCGATTTCTAGCATTGGTACTTACATATCTCTGTCACGAGGCCTCACACTTTGCAGAAATGAATACAGTTGATGAGGACTTTCCCAGTTGGGGCTGATAAGCAAATCAACCTCAATTATTCCATCATAAATAAACTGCACTGATTTTAATGTGGTGTCTTGATAGTGATACTTTGAAGGCAGAGTATGCTTCAGGAAAATATGCAACTGATCCAGCCATTTTGTATACCCATTGTCTCTCACATCCTCTGGAGTGACACCTGATGATTAAAGGAATTTTTTACCAGAATATATAAGAGAAGATAGTATCTATATAGTGCAAGGTTTAATTTTCTAGAGGGTCCTTAATCATGTATAATGTACTAAACTAGAGGGTATACGCGAGCCTCTCTTAGTGATTACCTGTGCTAATTAATGCAGCTACCTGGTCATGTGCATTGATCCCAAACGATTTACAAGTCTCATGTACGTGTGTACATGTTAAGCTTTCTGTAGAGTACGTATCAAGTGCCCATGGGCAGGGAACCTTAGGATGTAGCTAAAGAGGGGGGTGGGTGCTAGATCTGTATCTGGTCTGCATTCAGCGTGAGTATGTAGTTCCACTTCAATATGGGCAGAGTGGAGACTGCATAGGAATAAGGCTAGCTAGAGGTTCCAAGTGATAAAATTTACGTTTACTGCAGAAATTTGAGAAGACAGTTTTAAACAGCAGAAACTCACTTGTAGAGTAGATGACCAGATCTAGATCAAAACACCCAGGTACAGCCGTCCCGTGGCCCAGTGATCCAGCTTTTATTATCTCTGCCACAGTAATGCCATTGTATTCTGGCAGATTTTGCTACAGAGATTATCAAAACATAGTCTATTTTAATTTTAGCTCCAGTTTGAATCTAGGGAAATTATGGTTGTGTAATGAGTATTACTAATACTACTGAAATGGGGTACATTAGCTCCCTACTGCACAATGCTGTTTGGTATGCCTAGTATGCCAAAAGGCATCAGTTTTGAGTCACAATTATAGGCTCCATAACTACCTATAAACATACCAATCTGCACTTTGGGAAATTTACCCACCTCAATGTGTCTTACTAACTGGTCCACCACAGCATTTGCGTCTGCTACTTTAGCCATGACACTGTCCTACTGAGAAGTACTCTTTGCAAGTGCCTGTTGGACTGCCTAACTCAATTGCATTTGCTAACGCCTAGTTCTTGGTAGTGATGCAATTCAAAACAAGTTAGGGATATCCCCCTCCCCATTCCAGAAATGCCAAGATTCCTGCACGATTAATGTGTATTTAGTCTAGTCTACTGTAGAATGAATTTTATTGTACTTTATCACCCTTTCCAGGGCTGGGGAGTAAATAGAGTAGTGATAGCATTGGCTACCTCCCAGAATATCTGTCAGTGACATAGGAAGTGAATTTGAAGTGGTCAAGCGTATAGTGACATAGCTTGAATGCTCATGCACAGAGTGCAAAGTAACAGCAGAAATAAAATATCTTTCGCACAGTGCTAGTTAATGATGTGGCAGATTGAGTGGCAACAACAGGAGTTAGAATGGCTTCTACCCATGTTTCTGTTTTCTTATAAACACGGTAACCAGTTGGTATGGTTTCCATGCCTATGTCATAGTTTGGTTCAGCTTATAGTGTCAATTCACTTAGGAAGAAAGCTACAGTCTCATATCATTTTCATGACAGTACAGTAATTTTTGTAATCTATGTGAATAGAAATTAGGATATGTATGTATGTAGACCTACGAGGGGTGAGCTATAGTAATATAAATCACTCATAAGCATGAAAGATGAGATAAGACTTTGATCATATCGATCGGGTTCTCTTTCTACCAACCACAAATTGGCTCACAAACATAATATCATCAAATGCCGACGTTTCAACTGCTGGGCTACAGTCTTCATCAGGGCAGAACATCAACAGAGAGTACAGGCAGAACTCAGAGCATTAAATAGCCTAATCTAGAGTCTATAAGCGAAGCCTAGACACAAGCCTATTGCAAAAACACAAAGTAAACACAGAGTCCAGAGGCCAAGCCTAATTGAGTGCTACTTCACTAATTAGTAGCTTCACTACCTCTAAGACAGTAATGTCAGTGGAAACCCTCAGAGATTTTGCTGTAATAGGAAGCAGCATGCAGAGAGGCACTTCTTATGAAACCCTTTCTTAGCCCCATTATGCACGAATGTGTTTATACCTGTAGATAAAATACTAGCTCTCCCACTACTGTGGCATGGTGAATTCCCTCTGTCTACTAGCCATGGCAGATCACAAATGTTTCTCTTGGAGCTATACTCTAGGTAGATTTGTTTGCCTTCACCAGCACACTCTATTAGGTAAGCTGTTATTGTAAGTAGCCACTGACACTAGGTACTTGCCTATGTATATTTACTTGCATTCCAGAAATGCCAAGATTTCCTGCCTGATAATCTATACTCCCTTGCTATGACTCAAGAGTATTATTCATAGTGCCAATAATTCTGACTCAGCAGCGAGAGGCTAGGCTGGCATTATAGCATATATATGTACATAACACGTTGTACCTAAGGAAAAAATTTGACATTCCATAGTCCGTATTTGAAAGGGAGAATAAGATAGCAACATCATTAAACTAGTAAATCATGCACACACACACACTATACACATGTATAGGCTTAATGAAACTCAACTACTTCACTGCTATTCAGTTACTGCTTGCACGAAAGTTGACACAAGTAGAATCACGGCATTTGGATCTCTTCCACGGTTTTGGTGAGGTCAAGGGTACCAATGTACCACTTGAACAGAGTCCAGTCACCATCCCCGGGTTCATAGTCATGGGCTCGTTCATTTGGCCTGTACTTTCTAATCCCAGTCTTATAAAGGTTGTTTGTAGGATTGGCTGGGTCAATGATCCGAGGACGAGGGTCTATGGAGATGTGAATGCGGATGTATTGAAGACTAGCATCTTGTACATGTATGCTGTAGTAGCCATTATCATCCCAGTAGATGCTGTATGTATATGAAATGATACAAGATAAGTCACTGGTAGTCATTACTCACTTAAGGCAGTAAAGCCCGCAGAAGTTAGATGACATCGTAGTACCATTCCTACTAATGATATAATGTAAAATCTTCTGGCGGAGAAGGCAGTTAACAATACATGGTGGAACCCCTCCATTATAGACTGTTGGGACCAACTCCGGTGTCCTAATTACTGGGGTAACCTTATTGCAGGGATCAAACAAAACACGTTCGTATGTAGTTGGGACTAATAGTAATGTCCTTATTAGTGAGTTGTCCTTTATTAATTATCAGGGGTCCTGATAAGAGGGGTTCCACTGTAATGACCCTATGAGGGATCTTGTGTCATTTTCAAAGTGGTTGGAAAAATTGTTGCAAAATGCATACTGCAAGCCCACCGTGAATTTAAGCCATGAGGTGGTGTGCCCATACAGTGGAATCAATAACGAGAACGGGATTGGAAACGCATCATGTGATGCTAATACTATTCTGTACTGACATCATAATTTAACCGGTTTGATCCGCATTACGGTTTGATTTTTGTGATGTGCCATATTGCAAAGTTATTTTAGCCACCATTCACTAAGTTAGATTCTGACAATCATTTTGAGCCATGTATGAAGTCTTAAAACAATTCCCGAGTCTTGCACACAAACTTTACTATAGACTACGGTTACGAGTAGCTATCCCTAAGCAAAACAGTCCATTTCCAGTGCTTCACGATTGAATTCAGATTCCATACACCAGTACTGCAATACCCAGATCTAGTAGGAGTGTCTTGGATCGTCTAGGAAATGCAGAGTTTTCACTTAGTAGGCTGTAGAGTATGTGCACTTACTCTAGTTCATGGTGGTTTTCGACAAGATCATGCATCTCCATTGTAGTCCTGGGGAAACAGAATTTAGTACAATATACATCACTATAAGACCTGAGTGTATAGCCTCATTCCCGGGCTCCCCTGTTATGGGAAATTAATCAGGGCTCTGGTTGGTGCTCAGGTTTATAAAAAAAGGTAGCCATCACAATCAGCTCTTCAGTACAGTGACTGTCAGATACGTACAAAGCAAAAACAGTCAGTTTTTTACACTATGCAAAAGCGCTGGACAGTGGAGCCTTGGAATGAGGTTATATCCACAATCATAATATTGATTACGTAATCCCTTTCTGGTGGCTGCTAGAATGACAAAAAACAACATTTGAAGACTGTAGCGGTTAGCAAAGTGTAATGCTTACTTTAATTATTACTGTAAGACTACAATGTCTGTGAGTAGATGTATGAGGCTCACCCTGAAAGCTGACAGGCAGATGAATCTATGGAAACTGGAACTGGAGTTTGAATTTGAAATACTTACTGCCTGGCAATGGTATGTGTACTTGCTCCATGTCCAACAATAGCAGATGCCTTCTCATGAGCACGAAGTACCAGAAGAGAGATGAGGTAAGACTTCGGCCTTCCCTGCCCACCAGTACTCTTTGGCCACATCTTGTTCCTCCATGCTTTTGCTCTTTTGGCGAATTCTTTTACCTAAGCATGTGTGTGAACAAGCAAGTATACATGTGAGTATATGTTTAAGTGTATGTATGTAGTGTGCCACTTAGTCATGGTACGTATGAGTTCATGAGGGTGTTTCAGTGCACATGCAGTACCTGTTCAGGTTGTTTTCGAAAGAATTCCACTTGCCATTTTGAAGCATTCACTGAAAAACTGTAAGTGGAGAGCACCATGCTAGTTTTTGTTATACCCACCATTATAGAGAATATTAGAAATATGTGTTTGTTGTTAGGTAGGAGCTTACTCAAACTGTTTTGTGGCTGGAACGGAAGAGAGGAATTGGTAGAAGTCAGTTGGGCTGCTCCAGTATGGACTCACAAGGAGGTCCACATCGATCTTGTCATATTTGAACTGTACTGCATGATTTGTTACCCCCTCAATGTTGACTTTTCCTCCTGGAATCTGCTCCAGGAACCGTCTCAGCTTACAAAGCCATTCATCATAGCCATTTCTTATCACTGTATGTGCATCAAAATCTGAAAAGTTGCATATATGAATTGGTGTCGTGTGATTACATAGCCTCTAGTATCAGATACCTTCAGCTAGGCTGTGCTCACTCACCTCTAGAGTAGAGCACCAGATCAAGGTCAAAGTTGCCCGGTACCGCAGTGCCATGCCCCAGTGAACCAGCCTTCACTATCTCTGAGACTGTGATGCCGGTGTAGCTCTGTAGGTTTTGCTGCAAAGAAACCAGAGGCCATAATCCCTATGTATCTGCAATGCCCTTTTCCCTATGCTGTCATCAGCATGTGCTGACTGATTACCCCGTGACTCTAGTTTCCAATATATATTGTTTGGCATCTGATAATAAAGTGACATCATTTACTCTATTTACCATTGAAGTACATGCAGGGCCGGAGCCACAAAAACGTTGAGTAGTCAGGTTGAACAAAAATATGAGAAGCTGCAATGTTGGTAATTATCTGTAGAGAAGTTATTTTTTCAGCAGGCAAGAAACACTCTCATACATGTAGCATCTCATTACTCTGCTGCTTTTTACTGTTTCAACATAAATATGAGTAGAATAAGTTGACCAGGACTTCACATGTGCTAGTATCTGAATTTTGCACTACCACATTATGTCATCAGTACAATGGCTTATGTAGCATCAGTCCAAATGAATATGTGCATGTGACCATTTCTAGGCTTTGCTGAAGAGAGAGACCCAATTTGCTTATACCTGGTCAGTGGTCAGGTACCTGGCCAGTGACACTGACCCTGAATCTGATCTTTTCCACAGTCTCTATTCGCAGGAAAACTGATGCTAGGAACATGCTACTTAAACACTCTCATTGAATCTATGGTGCTTCTTTATGTAATTCAGATTACTGGGAAGAGTAGATGTTTATTTAGCTACCTCACCTGAAGATAGAGTACGAGCTCTCCAACTGTAGTGGTGGCTTCATCCACAGTGATTTCCGAACGCTGATAGCAGTATGCCATTGCTGTCTTTAGATCCTTTATTCTGGGTAACTTTTGGAGAGATCTGCTAGTAAGTACAACTTATTTATAGGCAAAATCAACTGTCTGGGCCTTATCACATGCATGCCTGATCCTTATCACGTGCATTCTTGAAAGTCCTGATTTCCTGCTGATAAAACTTTGTACTCATGAATGTTGAGTAACATTTCTCCTTACTGTTGCAACTCTGAGAATGGCAATATTATTTTGAATGAGCTGATTCATGTATTTCTCAGAAAGATGAATAATTTTGTTATTAGACAGTTAGGTGCAAAGGTATTTTCATACAAGAAGAGATACAAAACTGATAAATAGCTATAGGTTATTATAGGAAGTATAATAATTATTCAGGGAATGAGAGATATATAGTTGTGTAAGGGCTGACTTTTATATTTGTGTCAGAGCAGAATGGTAATGTACAGATGTACGTACGTATATGTGTTCCATATAGTTATGTACTGTATTTCATGATCATACACTGTGTTTCATAATATTATAATATGCTATTAAGTACAAAGCCAGGTTTATTCAAATCCAGTGTGTGTATATTCTTCTTGAGGACAGTCCAGTCTCCATCCCCGGGCTCATATTCACTGACCCTCTCATGTGCACTGTAGCCCCCAATCCCTGTGAGGTAGAGGTTGTTGGAAGGGTTGGCAGGGTCCAGGATGCGAGGAGGATGGGTGGACACCAGGCCAAGGTGGGGTATAAAACAAGAGGCCTAACAACAGACTTAAATGAAGGTTTAAGAATTACATTTTGGTAATTTGATTTGAACTGACCCTTTTATTTTACTGGATGCACTTAAATCTCCACTTTGATATTGTAATGACAAATGTATGTGGCTGCTTAGGTCTAGCCTGAACTCCAGGCTTCCTCCCCTTCCTTCTGTCATGGAAGGGGAGCCTGGAAATGAGACTAGCTTTGGCACATTCTATAGTTTGTGGTTATAGAATTACTGCCATGCCAGTATATCTAGACTCAATGACGAGAATACATGTACGCCCAGTCTTTTCTGGGCCTCCTCAAATGCTCTGATTACCAGCAGCGACATCAGTGGTTCTCAGTCACACTTTACCCCTCCATGCCCTTGCCCTCTTAGCTTCGTTCCCAGTCCACGAAAGAGTGGCATGGTACACAATGTTCGCGCTTGCGCAAGAATTTAAAGAAAACAGCCAGTAAACGTATTTGTAAACGAGTTCAGTCAGATGGCAATGAGTGGTACGGAGGCAGTGTATGAGTATAGGAACTATAGGTTCTGATTTCAACAACTGAAATGGCTTTATAATCCGTCAGGAATAGTAAAAGGACCCGTCTCGCCCCGTCCAAGTCGTGATTCAAATACATCCACTTCTACTTGACCACTATACTTTACACTTGGCAATGCATATACCTAGTAGAAGTACCATATGTAGGTAACTATTTACAAAAGGCAACTAAAAGCTAAATAGCTAGCTGACCTACCCTTGGTATTCCAATTAAAGCACACCAAAGATTGAATTTGCTTGATTCTGCTCACTGTCTTGGAATTTGTAGTTTTTAGCTATAGGCCTGGATGATATATTACTACTAGAAAAGCATTTTGAATGCTGTTTTTATGAAATGCATAAGCAATATTGAGTTGCTGGAAATTACTAGAGGTAAATGGTGGCACGCTACTCCCAAGATGACAACTGCAGTTGCTGACACTAGCTAGCATGTAGCATATTCGCACATTTGTCACAAAAGAATGGCTACTGCAAATGGAACTACAGCAAGAGACATTGACATCATTTCTGACTCGCCAGCTATGGCGGATTCTTGGCTATTCAAGGGATCTTACCTTCAGGCTTTACTGTATAGCGTCTATGGATATTTCTGTTGCAGGAGCCTCCTGCTGTTTATGGATTTCTATGTGCATGTATGTAAACATGCACATACACACATAATGGTGTCTATGCATGTGGTGATGATTATACATACTTCATTTATACTTTTAATATTCCCTGGGAGTGAAATAAGTACTGAAGAAATTATATATATATATATATATATATGTGCGCAACTTCCGTCACGCTTAGGAATGCAATTAAATCTCCGGTTACGTTCCTTATACGTGTTATTACTATGTCTGTACGTTCCGTATACGTGTTGTTACTACAGCTGTAACGAAACGCTTCCGGCCCCGGGTGCACCCCGGGGGGCAAGCGCTCCGGTTACGTTCCTTATACGTGTTATTACTATGTCTGTACGTTCCGTATACGTGTTGTTACTACAGCTGGAACGAAACGCTTCCGGCCCCGGGGGCATCCCGGGGGGCAAGCGTGTGTTCAAGATGGCGTCCTGACGAGTTACATGGATGCCGCCTTTGTACTTCTGACGCCCGAAGGAATAGCGACCTGGACAAATCGATCACTTCTTTTTACCCAGGTAGGCTTACTACAGCTCCAACGCGATTAGAGTTTGTGTAGCCTCTGTTTCAGCAGAGATCTGACCGCTGGAGACAGACGGTACGCGGATCGATTACCAGCGATACGAACGTGAGTTTCAAGCAACTCTGCTCTCGTGTAACAGCCATAACTGATCCTTGGAACTGTGTTGTATATAGAGACATTCGTCTCCTGAAGGCTCATTCGCGTAGAGTAGCTGCGTGGGCGATGCAGCTTCTAGTGGGTGTGGTTTTGCGCTAACTAACTTACGTCATACCTCTGCGCGAGGCTATCTGCGCAATGCGTATGCCTAGTTTATACTTTTAATATTCCCTGGGAGTGAAATAAGTACTGAAGAAATTATAATATTGAAAGGTGTATAATTAGCAACAGCACTGTCGCCATGGATGTTGAATGAGGTGTAGTATATGAAGTGCCTAATAAGCTCACTCCTGACCTCTCCTTTGTAAAGCAAGTTTATAGTGCTCTTTGATTGGTTTTCATGTACATGTATGTACGTATAACCCCACCTTCCTCTTTGAGAAGTTGGTTGAAGGCGTGACTTGCAGTAGGCTAGCTTAATGTATGGGTGAAGCATGCACTCGGCTGGTACTAAGATTGCTTTTTTGTCTGTGTTCGTCTGCACATATCATGTGTGTCAAGTTACAGACGTGTTACTATGCCACTATAGCTACGAGCACAGTGGAAGCTAATGGAATGTGATGTGCAGGCTCAATAGGTCAAGCTAGCTTAGTTCTAGATAGGCGAAAAAGTGGCAGGTAGTAATGTTTTGGTAAGTTCTGATACGTAGCTAACTGGAACGCACTATAAAATTGCTGTGTCAGCACTTTTGTTTAACGGGATGGGACTATCTAACCAAGTTGATCCATTCTACAGCTACGTTTAACTAGGACTGACCTGTTACTGAGCACAACCTTTAGTTGGGTGATTTATGTGAAAAGTACCCGGCTGATGTTTAGATCTGAAATATCAATCTTGTTACCATGGTCACTATTTCTTATAACTATCTTTTGTGGCTGTACACTCTGCAGGAAAGTGTGCAGCTCCCCCGGCCTCCCCCAGTGGGGGCTGGGCAGTAGCTCCACCTCCACTCCATCATAGCTGAACTGGTAGTGTCCTGAAATCTCCAGGTCTGCTTCTAGAAACTGGTAAAGCCTGCTCAGCCGGGGTTTGTAGCCCTTGCGATATCTAGATAGATGATGTCAGGAGCCCACAAACCTGCTTTTTGGCTATATCTCGAGCAGAGGCCTATGAGTATTAGTATTGTATAGTGATACACACAGCAAAAGAAATGAAAGGTGTCATTTTCCCAGCCGTGACGAGTTCCATAATAATCACTAACTTTTGTGATACCTAAATGCAGTTACTTTGCAAGTATTAGGCTTACACATGAATGTTTACTATGTACGTACAGGTGTATGTACATCTCTAAACATCCACTGTTTTTGTTTTTAGCATGCAAAAGGTTGTTATCTTGAGGAAAATCTCATGCATATCTATTTGTATTATACCATTTGGACACAAGTTGCCTTGGGTGACATGCGCACAAATTTAAGAAGTGCTTGAGTGCCACCAATTGCAGGCCTCAAAGCAGCCCAGATACTAGATACTACCAGATTTCCATTTGTTAGATGTTAGACACTACCAGATTTCCATTTGTTGTAATGCTCTCAGGAAGGGAAATAACACTCGGCTTTGCCTCATGTTCTTCCACCCCCCTCCTGAGTGCACTACTTGTGCTATTAATTCCGAATACCACAGCACTATTACCTATACAGATACTGCAGCGCAAATACAACACTTAAAGCTAATCTACTACGTACTACACAGTAATGGCCTCAGACTGCTGTTATCACCGATTATCTAATAATAGTTTTGTGTAGTGCTAAATTATCAGTGTTCAGTCAGGTATAGGATCATTGCATTATATCTCTTCCACGGTTTTGGTGAGGTCAAGGGTGCCAATGTAGCTCTTAAACAGCGTCCAGTCACCGTCCCCGGGTTCATAGTCGTGGGCTCGTTCATTTTTTGAGTACCTGCTGATCCCAGTCTTGTAGAGATTGTTGGTAGGGTTAGCAGGGTCAACAATGCGTGGACAAGCAGGCAGCAGATCAGCATAGTCTCTCTTTGTGTAGTAGCCATAAACATCAGATTCAGAATCCCAGCAGATACTGCAGGTATGTACATGGGTGGAACGTGTATATTAGAATGCTCTCATCAATAGTTGTGTGAGTGATATGTTCTATAGTGCTACAGAGGAAGACGATAGATTTTGGATTTTCTACATGGTCTAATTGCTGAGCGGGAAGCGAGGCAACTAATCATGTTACACGGAGACTCCTCGTGTGTATGTATGTATGTATGTATGTATGTAAGTAATGCTATAGGAATGCAATTATTGCAACATATTTCCTGTGGGCGCGGCACTGCTTTCATGCACATGCAGTAGAGCCAAGAGCATGCACTACGATGGAGTCGCCCTGCAGAAAGGCGGGAGTGATTGGGAAGGCAACGTGCGCAGCAACCCAGAAGAATGGTAGCGAGAAGAGGAGGGGACATTGGTGGGAGGTTTATTGACAGCGGGTAAGGCTGATTTGGCAGCAGGAAAGTGATGACCGCCGTTCTTAAAGTCTCGGACTGGTCGAACGCTCAGCTGAGCAGCGTAATGCAACTTGATTCCAGCGAGGCCCTCTGCATGGAATACCATGTATGTACTAGTATTTAGCTCTCAAACCTGGAATAAAAGTACCTACACGTATCTGCTACAATTTGTGAAGGCGTAAATCCAATTAGTGAAACCACAGGATTCTATGACTTCCACAATACATCTGATTTTGGATTTTATTAGGTTTATTTCAGGAGAATTGCTGGGAGTTAAGGTAGACTGAAAGCAGTAAAGGTGGTGTGTCAACTTTGACTCAGGTTTGGGCTGCTTTTTTGATTTTTTAGTTTGATATTTATAACTCGAAATATGAGGGATTGTACCTTATATTTGTTATTTTTCTCATGTTTTTTCCTCGCACTACCGTAAACATTGCAAGCCATATATCTGTAACTGTACATGCCACAAACAGATTACCAGGTAACTCCAGTGTTATATTTAGGAAGAATTGGGCTTCATTTTATTTTAGTATGTTTACTTTGTCTAAATTCCTTTCTATTCAAAATTTAGCAAGAAACACCTATTTTGGAGAATCTACTCTCCTGCTCTGTAGCACTGTACATGTTAGTACATGAGTGAATTTGAGTCCATAGAAGGTACCCTTCATGCAAGCAGCCTGAACACCTAGCTATAATAATGAGCACGTACTCTAGCCTGTGATGGTTGTTGACAAGTTGGTACATCTGTGTTGTAGTCCTGAAGGAAATAGAATTAAAAATAGGATAATTCACCTAATACCTAGTAGTAGAGCCTCGTCCCCAGGCTTTCCCCTTGAAAAATCATAAAACTGGTATCTTTTCTCACTTCATTCAATTTCCGCGTGAAAGACAGCTGCATATCTCTACCTTTCGCCTGCGACACTCAGTCTGTGGCACCAACAGGCCCTAAAGATTAGCTACAAGAAGTTTTGATTTGCTGCCTTTCCTCAGTGTCGGAGAACTGCAACTATGCTCACCTATGCACAATTAAGTCCTTTCTATCCCCTTTCTACCTTGAATGTCACTCACATGAGAAAAGATACCATGCAAGCTCTCCCCCATTTTTGAGAGGACCTGGGGGCGAGGCTAACCATAGTACAAACGAACTGCTATGGAGTGAAGACCGGGAATGAGACCAACATAAAGCTAATGGTTGAGTACTTACTGCCTGGCAATGGCATGTGTACTTGCTCCATATCCAACAATAGCAGATGCCTTCTCATGAGCATGAAGTACCAGGAGAGAGATGAGATAAGACTTTGGCCTTCCCTGCCCACTGGTACTTTTTGGCCACATCTTATTTCTCCAGGCCTTTGCTCTTTTGGCAAACTCCTTCACCTGTGTGTGTGTGTGTGTATGTGTGTGTGTGTGTGAGAGAGAGAGAGACAACCTTATGAAGGTACGTATATATACTTATCATGACATGCAGTGGTATTGATTACCTGGTTGGGTTTCTTTTGAAAGAAAGCCACCTGCCACTTTGCAGCATTCACTGAGAAACTGTGAGTGTGTGAATATGATATTAAAATTAAATTTAACATGTCTACCATGCAGGGTCCTTAATTGAGTAGTAATCTTAGCAGACTGTGTACAGAAATGTAATACGTAGCTAGTTGGTTTTAGTTTTAAGCTTACTCATATCGTTTTCCTGCTGGAAGAGAGCGGAGGAATTGGTAGAGGTCAGCTGGTCTGTCCCAATAGGGACTCACTAGGAAGTCCACTTCAACCTCATTGTATTTAAATTGCACTGCGTGAGCTGTCATGCCCTCAATGTTGACCTGCCTTCCGAGAGTCTGCTCCAGGAATCTCCTTACTTTGGCAAGCCAATCACCATAGCCATTCCTTGACACTGCATATGCATCAATATCTAGAGTATTAGATATGATGGCATGTAGCTCATACTCATGGTTGCTAATATGTTACTGGAGGATCAGAATTTGTATACATATGCAAAACTCAAAGAAAAAAAGGAAGTCAGAGCCCACACAGTAAAAAAAGAATTGTCATTTTGACTACAGTTGTTTGTTATCAAGTTACACTCGGATGATGAACACGTTACATACATGGACAAACCTCGATGGGTCGAGTTTATGGAGGGAGTTCATAATTCGTCAAGAACACAGTGGAGGGAGTTGGTCAAGAATGCAGAAAACACATTAGAACAAGCGCTCTGTGCATTTTCTGATATGTGGACCAACTCCCTCCAAATTGCTTTAATGTATTTTGACCAACTCCCTCCACAGCAATTTGCTCTAATGTGTTTTCTGAATTCTTGACCTACTCCTCCCACAAAACTACTATCTTGCTGTGTCAATATACGTAATGTGTTCATCATCTCCAACCCCATAACAAACATCTGTAGTCATAATGACAATTCTTATTTTACTATGCAGCTGGGAATTGAACCTAGGACCTTCTCAATACTAGTCAGATGCTCTTACACACTGAGCTACTGGAGCTCCAGGAGCAGGGGCGCAGTAGACAAGCCTTATGTAGCTACTAAACCACTTGCCAGTAGGACCCAGCCACATCCAATTGTAATAACTTTTTTCAGATGTTATTTATCACCCTTTAACACGATTAACGTGCTACACCCAAACTTAGTATGCATCAGACTTTGGGGTAAGAAAACTACCAAAGCACAGACCTGAAAACTAAATCAATCCTAAACATCTACTTTGCGAAAAACAGTCACTACAGGCCTGCTAATTCAAATTCCCAGAATTCTGGGAAATTAACTGCATGCACAAAGCCTGGGAATGAGGCTAAGTCAGGACCTAAACATGACTAGCTCCTTCTAGTTCTCCGCTTACAATATATATACATGTATATGTATACTGCCTCCATACTGTTTCTTGCCATGTGATTAAGATCGTTTACGGATAATTTTGCTGACCCTTTGTTTACGCATGCGCAAACAGTGAATATCAGGCCACTATTTTTCAGGGGGTGTGGCCTGGGAATGAGGCTAGTCCTGACGTTGGCAGCTGGACTTACCTCTGGAATAGAGTACCAGATCAACGTCAAAATTTCCCTGCACCGCAGTGCCATGTCCTAGAGAACCACTCTTCACCACCTCTGAGACAGCAATGCCAGTGGAACGCCTCAGGTTTTGCTGCAAAGGAAGCATGCAGAGAGAGCAACATGTGATCTTGATCCCTGTTCATAAAACGTCTTATGAAACCCTTTTCAGCCCTTTATGAGACGAGTGAATGTTAGGTACTTGACCTCTAGATGGAATATCAGCTTTCTCACGTTCTCCCTGCCTACTAGCCCTGGCTACTTAGTTTCTCTTGGAACTATGCACTACTACGTGTAGGTAGATTTTGGCCTTTCCAGGAGTACTGAGTATACTAGGGCTGACTACTCTATATGAGGTAAAGCTGTTATTGTAAGTAGCGTGCATAAACTGCCCACCTACATCATGTATTCCAGTTTACTCCCTTGCTATGACTCAATAGGTGTAATTCAAGAGAAAGTTTTGCTCAGGTCTTTAGCCCAAGATATTTTCTAACTAGTAAATCTTTAATATCAGTCTGTGACTGTGTACCTGCAACGTAACAACACAAGACCTGAGAGCAAACTGCCACGGCACACAGATGCCTAATGGGATGCAAGGGATGCTTGCTGAGATCTAGAGCACCAATCACAAATATTCTCAAAAGGAGATTCTCGGTTTGCTAGTAAATCTGTGCATGCAATTTATCCTCAAAACTGAGTGTAGACTGCTTGTATAGTTTCTAGGCTTTGCTAGAGAGAGACTAACACACACGTTTGCTGTACTATTGGGGCTGACCCATGCCACTGACAATGAATCTGTGGAGACTATGTTAGTGGGCAAACTGGTGTTATAGAAGCAAGCTACATACTCACTAACATTGTGAATCTATGGTAGACTCGTTTCCAGGCCGCTTTATTTAGTTGCATGAAGCCGAAAAAGCGGGCCAAGGGATGGGGCTAAATCTATGGTGCTTCGGTATTCTGTTATATGCACATATGAATATTACTGGGAAAGGTTACCAATATGTAGGTATGTATTTAGCTACCTCACCTGAAGATGGAGTACCAGTTCTCCCACTACAGTGGTGGCTTCATCCACAGTGATTTCCCTGCTACGCTGATAGGTCTGCCAGTATGCCATTGCTGTCTTTTGATCTCTATTCTGGGCAGCTTTTGAAGAATCTGCTAACGTTTTATTGGTAGAGCCTATTTGTAGACTAAATCAGCTCTCTGATCACCTGAATTCCAGAAAGTCTCGATTTCCTGCCAGATAAAATTTGTAACCATGAATTATGAATATAGTTTCTCTGTTACTGTAGACTACTAGTGAACCTTGTGGGCTTCTAGTGTATAGGCAACACTCTAATTTTGACTGAAACTGATCTTGTTATGTATTTCTCAGAATGATGAAGAATAATTAGTTTGTATATTAAGATGTTGACTTGTAAAGGAATAAAAGTGGGTGTATTTGTGTCAGAGGGTATTTTAGAACAGTAGTGTAGATATAAATAGATGTGTTCGTATACACATAGTATACTATCTTTCATAATCATGCATAGTATGCTAAATGCTGAGCCAATGTTGTACAGGTTTTATTCAAATCCAGTGTGTGTGTATTCTTCTTGAGGGCAGTCCAGTCTCCATCCCCGGGCTCATATTCACTGACCCTCTCATGTGCACTGTAGCCCCCGATCCCTGTGAGGTAGAGATTGAGACAGGGTCCACCTGGGTACGAGGCTAAGTTTAGCCTGGTATGCATAATGGTGTGGCTTGGCCAGTATGGTGTGTTTACCAGTGATCCTCAGACTGGTACAAGTATGTACATGTATATGTATGTTACCAGTGTTGCCGAATATGATAATAGCTGCTACTCTATGCATGCCAGTATGTGTCTTCAGGGATCCTTATCAGGGGTTCATTTAGAAAAATCTCCAAGGGGGGGAAGGGGCAAAAATACGTTGGAAGACATTTTGAGTGGGCGTGCGTATAGTGAGCAGTATTCAATTTTGAAGCAAATGGCCCCCCCCCCCCCTGTTCCCCCCCCCCATAAATGAAGCCCTGCTTGTTTGTACTCACCCTCCGTGTCTTACATGCACATGTATGCATATCAAGATTAGTGCTATGATATGTAGCTAACTGTATACATGAATGTAGACATGATATCTAGTCCACTCTATCTATACATCATGATTAGCAGTTTCCTAGTAGTGTCTTATCTTAAAAGATCTGGTTCCTTTATGGTGTAATTACATATTCCTTTAAAATAATACTTGCTACAAGTCATTATCTGTATCAGCCGTATGGTTTCGATCCTCAGACAGGAATGGTGAGGTCAAGGGTGGAAATATTTTTCTTGAATGCAGTCCAGTTACCATCTCCAGGCCCGTAGTCACTGATCCGATCATTTGGCCAATAGCTTGTGATCCCAGTTTCATAGAGGTTGTTGGTGGGGTTAGCGGGATCAATGATACGAGGACGAGCAGGAAGCAAAGTAGGGTAATCTCTCCTCTTATAGTACTCCTCCCAGTAGATACTGTGTGTAGAAGAAATTACAAAATTATCTAGACGTATGCATTGTGCAGATGGGGCCTCGCGCAGAGATATGCGTAAGTTAGTTAGCACAAAACCACACCCACAAGAACATTTGGGAGCCGCATTGCCCACATAATTACTGGAGAAGCAACGGCTACACGAATTGGCCTTCAGGAGACGGATGTCTCTGTATACAACACAGTTCCAAGGACCAGTTATGCAGAGTTGCTTGAAACTCACATTCGTATCACTCGCAATTGATCCGTGTACCATCCGTCTCCAGCTGAAACAGAGGCTACACAAACTCTAATCGCGTTGGAGCTGTAATAAGCCTACCTGGGTAAAAAAAAGTGATCGATTCGCTTGGCCTATTGGTAGCTTCCACTGTGTCTGGCTATAAAGGCATAGTAACTTAGTGCACATGACAAGTGCAGATGAACATACATACAGACAAACAGACACTGGAAACGTAAAGTGCCCATGTGCCCAGCAGCTAAAGGTGAAAAAGATCGAAATTTATAGCCTCTCTAAAGTGGAATGAGAAGGCTTGAATATCCTTACCACTCTAATTTAGAGGCCTGATAGGTTTTAAAACTGTAGCGTATATTAGATAGGCGCAATACTGTTTTTAGATGTGAAATTAATTTTTTTACCAAAATTTCTATCTTCCTCTCTATATTTTTTAAAACATGAGATGGTTAGTAGATTTTGCTTCTTAGAGCTCTCTTGGTGGCTGCATTATTGTATTACAGCTTTTTACAACAATTTTGGCCCTTTAATATCTCATGTTGTGAATTACCTCCTCAAAAAGTCACTAATAGTAGTAGTAAATTAGATCATGCTGAAGACTATTGAATATGCAGTCTACTGTATACACTTACTCAAGGGTGCTGTGGTTATGCACCAGATGCTGCAGCACTGAAGTAGTTCTGTGTGTGTGTGTGTGTGTGTGTGTGTGTGTGTGTGTGTGTGTGTGTGTATGTGTATATGTATTGTGTGATACAATCAGCTATTTAAGGAGTCATGGAAAGAAGAAAATACGCGAGTACCATTTCTTGTGTTTATGTATACCACTTTATGATGTGATAAACATAGGAACGAAATTGTGGCAGTCCTAGGTAGAAAACGAACATTTGCATTCAAAACGTTGTATCTCTGAACTTTTGTTAAGGGCGGGGCTTATACACACTACTTGGAGTTTACTGAGATTTACATTGCACATGTATACAAGAACATTATTTTTAGAGGTGTTGGAACATCAGAGGCCAGGGCCGCTCCACTCCACTAGTGAATCACTATTGAAAACTAGTTCTTTGAAAGTGCTCTGGTATGAGTATAATACCTGAATGGAAATGCCACTTCTTCATGTTTGAATCATTGTAATTGCTTCAGTGATTGTTGTGGTAGCCTGGCTGAAAGAAACAAGAAGCTGAAGATAGTCGATTTGCCCATTTAGCGACTTGCCAATGTGACTTCAGCGGTGCTCTCCAGCAACGTACAGTCTTATTACTGATGAAAACACTCGAGAATGACTGGTAAGGATCATAAAAGCTTATGACTACATGTAGAGCAATTTTATGAACATGCCATTTTGTACACATTCAATGCAGCGGACATTTCCCCCCCCATTCCATCCCTACATATGGAGTACTACCATACTCCATGATTATCAGTAACTACCTTAAGGTAATTATTGCTGTAGACTTATAAATGTATATTTAAGCTCAGTGGCAGTAGTTAATTAATTCACAGTAAAAAAGGAATTGTCATTTTGACCATTGTCATTTGTTTTTGTTTTTGAGTTACAGATGCTAAATATACGTATTACATACATGGGCACAGCTACATGTAATTGCTGAGATGATATTAGTATGTGGTAGTTGGTCAAGAATGTGGAAAACACATTAGAGCAATGATGACCCCAGCTGTCCGCTATGCATCAGAACTGAACACAGATGATTAACTAATTCATTGTTAATGTGTTTTCCACATTCTTGGCCAATTCCCTCCACATACTCATACTGTCTTGGCAATTAGTTGTGTCCTTGAGGGTCGTGAGTTCAGTATCTGCAGCTCAAAAAATAAATGGCTATAGTCAAACTGATATTCTTTTTTTTGCCATGAATTGACACAGCTGATATTGAATGTACTGCTCACTCCTTGGCAATCTCCTGAGTGCTGTGTGAGTGCACAGTCTGACAAGCCTTTTCATAGGCATGAAGTACTAGCACAGAGAGGAGGTAGGACTTTGGTTTTCCTATGCCCCTGATGCCTTTGGGCCACTTCTTGTTCCGCCATGCTTTTGCCCTCCGAATGAACTCTTTCACCTATCCATAAAGTCAATCACATGCATATAATATATACTACTGCTCGTAACCAGGATTCAACAAAGTCTGCGTTTACTTAGTACATGAGTAATTTCAAACCATGCAGGGTCTTAGTCTCCAGTATTGAATGCTCATACTACTACAGAGAAGAGAAAATACCTGCTTTTCAATGTAAATTTTACGTACCTGGTTGGGTTTGTGCCGAAAAAACTCAACCTGCCACTTTGAAGCATTTACGGAGAACCTGCAGATTGTATTGAGGCATTGTTAATAACTTTATTTTAATTGGAGTACCCACACTAACAGTATATTTGTTTATGGATGCACTGGGAGGGAGGGTGGGGGGCATGCATGATTCATATCTGCAGTGCTATGTTCTTTGAACACTCTGCATTCCTTATTGTAACTAACGGTTGCCACCCACATAGTTTCTAGCTCTGTTCCTATACAATTTATGCATATGTGAGAGACTATAGGCATGGAACTGTGGCTATATAGTATAATATTGCATCACTATGAAATTGCATTAAATACTTACTCATATCGTTCAGCTGCTGGAACAGTGCAGAGGAAATCATAGAGTGATTTTGGTGTGGGCCAATAAGGACTGATCAGGAGGTCCACCTCAATAATACCATCATAATTGAATTGCACCAGGTGATTGTCTTTTTTTTTGAACCGGAGTTTTGGACCAAGGCTTTGTTCTAGGAAGACCTTCAGCTGGTCCAACCAGTGACCAACACCGTACTCCTTCACTTTTTCTGGCTCCACATCTGTGGATGTATATACATTTAGTTGGCTGGGTATATTAAGTTAAGCAAGAGAGCAGAAACCCCAATTACCATTCAAAGCTAACCTATACAGATCACCTAGTAACTATGCAGTAAGTTCCCCACTTTCACTCTCCATTTGGTTTACCTCTGGAGTAAATCACCAGGTCAAGATCAAAGTCTCCCGGCACTGCAGTGCCATGCCCCATTGAGCCAGCCTTCACTATCTCTGAGACTGTGATGCCATCACCATCACTCTTTAGGTTTTTCTGCAGAAGAGTTCAGGAAGGTCGCTGCATGTTATTATTGTACATTCTGCACAAACATGTACATGTAATTAAATCAACTTGCAGTTGCCAAAAATTGTTTTCTTTTCCTGTTTTCTATCCACCACCAGTCCATTTCTAAAAGGACCACATACTTGTCCATTATTGTCTTTGCAGGTGTTCATTATTTGCCCCACGGCATGCAGAACCCAATTGCTCTGTCCTATTGTTGGTGCATGTTGGTATGTTGCTAGTCAACAGCAGCATTTTTGACAACATTTTAAATACTGCGGCAAGTCCCTACTCTGGTGGACCATCCTTACAAAAAAGCGACAGTGCATGATAGGCTGAACCTGGCTGAAATAGTAAGTGCCAATGGGTGTGATGTCATCACCATGCCGGTAATGATAATACCTGCCCACCGGTACAAGAAGCCATTCTCGACATAGGAAATAGGAAGGATCATATGGAAAGAATGATACCGCGAAAGTTGGAATTATATAGCCTGAACCTTAACCCTAAACCTCAAGGAGGGGTCACTCCCATAGACTCTATAGTCACAACTGCGACCACAGTTGGTCAGTGGTCAAAGCCGTCTAAAAGGATGCAGTCAACGATCAAAGCGTGCTCGGAAGCATATACAGTCTACGGTCAAAGCGCACTCAGAAGTGCTGTGAAACTGCAAATGTGGGTGGGGTTACACATGAGGTCAAAGGCTGAAAATCAGTGCAGTCAACGCTGAAAAGGGCTGGTCAAGGTCTTGACCTGCGGTTGCAGGTGTGAGTATAGAGTCTTTGGGAGTCCGTCCCGGGCCCCCCCCCCCCCTTGAAATCTCACATAGGTATAATTTTCATGATGTGATTCTTTCCAGATGTTCCAACAGAAAATTTATTTGGAGTGGCCTGATAGTGTGCAGAGTTTAGTACATGTACTGCACTTTATTTGCTCATTACACTTGGGCTGAGAAGTTACTTCCGGACTGTTTATGAGAGCTATAGCGCAGGTGGAGGCTTGGGTAGACTAGCTTTCATTTTCCTGAAGGAGCAATGTCCTTCTGTGAGATTTCTAGTTGAAGTAATACACCCACACCATAAATTATATAAGGTAGAACGGGTAATTCCGGTCACGGCATAATTCTGGTCAGTCTATACAAAAATGACCACCAATTGTCCAAGTCTCACTCGTGCTGCTATAGCACTAACTACTCCTTGTACTAGAACTGCAATTACATCCGCATTTCTTTATTAATTTAGCTTTTGAGCTACACTGACCAGAATTACGTTGTGACTGAAATTACCCGCTCTACCTTATCTTAGGTAGCCTAGCCAGATCACAATTACGTTTGGGTATGTTCTGAGCATGCAACCTTAGCCCTTTAGTCTTGTCCTTTTCCCTGGAAGTTTATACTCTATTGATGTTCCTGTATTATCCTGTGTGGCTTCTTAGCTAGAACTTACCTGAAAATTGCGAACCAAAGCATCCACTGCCCTCTTGGCTTGGTCCATTTCAGTTTCACGGAAGGCCTCTGCCATGACTATGGCCTTCTGATCTGATTCTTTGTATTTAAAACTGAGCCTTAAACAAGTGAGCCTTAAAAGCTCTCCTTTCTGCCGAAGAGTTAGTTTAATATGTCACTGATTGGGATGTGGACGTACGTAAGTATTCAAAACAGGAAATGGGAAAGAGCCATCATTATAGATTACCTGATTGATAACTTCATTATGAGAAGCTGTTTTAGGAATTACCCTCTACTATTATTTGGAGTCATTCTTAGAATCAGATCAGAAGGCCATAGTATGTATGACAGGTATGGTTTTTTACTGCTGTATGGAGTTGAGCATGCAAAGAATTTACTGTTTTCTGGAGTTCAGGTAATATTACTTTCAATGATCTAATCACAGCCAAACTGGGTGGCTCCACATAGGAGTGTGTTATATCATTGTGATCCTTGGACCATGGAGGTAAGACATATTAGGATGAAATTTTCAGTTTCAGTTTCAATAACAAGATATGGCTGAAACAAAACTATATATAATTTATATATGTCCTTATGCTCATAACGTGCTCAAAATGGCATCTCTTGCAGTTGCATGCATGCCGTCTTTGAACTTGTGGCGCATGAAGAGCCAGAGATCTGGACAAGTCTATTGCACAGTTTTACCAATGGAGCTCCCAGGTTAGTTTACAAGCTGAGATACGAGTGCTAAAGCGGACAGCTCGATCAAACGATGTGCCATGAAGTGAGCTATATATATATGCCACAATGCCTGTCTCTCTATTCCCCATAGCAGCCCTAGTTGATCCTTGAGAATATATTGAGACATCAATCTCCCAAAGAGCAGTCGCTTTTTTGTAGCTTCTCACTTGTTCTGAAGTTGTGGAATCTTAGCAGGAGTAGATATAGCTGAGAGGATACTACAAACATCTGCTAGGTAATTCAGGCCCGGAATATAGGTGTTGTACATTCATATGGGTAGGTGAAATGGGCACTGGCTCCATTTAATGCACATCATCGGGGTTAGCCCGGCCCTGGGGTCTAACAGTTGGTGTGATATTACACGCATATGACTATAAAATAAGTAATTCATGGAGAGAGAGAAAGAAATCTGTTGCCCACTTTTCTATTCATTTGTCTGCTCACCCGGAAACTTTATACCTTAGAGTGTGGTTACCCTCGTCGTGGTCCACATGTATGAAATCATTTTCAAATGGTAGTTTAGTCCCACTGATATTCCCAAGAGCACCAGTTATTTTGAAATTATAGTGATTTTAGTTTCAATTGACTAAAATTCCACTGGGACTAGACTGGTGTATGATATCAAAACAACTCAACTCGAGGACTAATTACATGTGCCTATTCCCAAATGTACTTTGTCAACAGTTACTATTTTTGCTCCTACCATGCTGTAATATTGAAGAATCTAGAATGTTGACTGGTCACTTCCAGTACTGTAACTGTTATGTAAGTAACTACTATATGGCTGCTACTACTACTGTTACTATAGTAATGTATACTAATCTAATAAAGTGGCAGAAACCTATAATACATGTAGTAAAACATGCAGGAACTGATAATAGATGTAAAATAACAATAGGCAGATTATTTCACCAGCCCATTCCTAAACTGATATTCTTGCAAAATAATAATACTGTGATTCACTAAATAGAACAACATCTTTTACGTACTTCATGCCCTTGATGAATTTGCTATAATAGTATACTGGATTTAAATTAATGCTGGCAATTTTGTGACGAATGTTTGATGGGGTAATTTCATGCTCAGTGCTCGAAGTTGACATGTGCAAACTTTTGCAATGCAATTTTGAATTGGTAGATATATCGTGCAGGCAAAGGTCTAGCATCAGCACTGGAAGTTTGAACAGTGTAGTCACTCATCCCTCATAATAACTCCGCACTCAACTCATAATTCCAACACTCCACTTTGCTTTAAATCTATTTTCTGTTCTTGCTACCTTTATTGGGAGTTGTTTGATATGCTGAACATTGGTTCAGGAGCTATTCTAGTTCCATATTCCAGTCCCACATTTCCGTTCAATTATCCAGTCCCACATTTCAGTGGAGAATCCAGTCCAGTGTTTAGAGACACCCAAAAAATAGTATCACAAAGTTAAAGCAGCAAGGAATCAATTTTAGCTTTCCACTTTTCAGCTTTCTGCTTCAGTTTTTCGTTTTCTTTCTTTCCATTTCCTTGGTTTCCAGTATCCTTTGTTCCTAAGGAAAATATTCTTAAGCTACCTGATCACCAGCTTTCCAGACAAGAAACCCCTGAGAGTTTTTATTCATTAACTGCATTAATGAATGAATATCATTGCTACAACCTTATGAACTTCTAGAAAGGGTTACCTTCCTGGGAATGACTAAGCTGAACCCATAAATGTTTTATAGAGTGATCAATAATTTTTGTAATAAGTAGATTGGTATAATATGCTTATAAACAAAGGTGATGAGCTCTAGCCATGTCGCATACAAATTTTTTTTAGCTGCATATGAATATGAAAGAGAGTATGAGATAGGGATCATTTTTAGAGGGCTTTTCAGAATTGGTTAAATAACATGTGGATACAGATGTAATAAAATCCTTATAGAACATTTTTATGTGCACAGCCAGTGTTGTACGGGTTTATTCAAATCTAGTGTGTGTATATTTTTCTTGAAGGCAGTCCAGTCTCCATCCCCGGGCTCATATTCGCTGACCCTCTCATGTGCACTGTAGCCCCCGATCCCTGTGAGGTAGAGGTTATTCGAAGGATTGGCAGGGTCCAGGATGCGAGGAGGATGTGTAGGCACCAGGGTGGGGTACTGCCGCAGCGAGTAGTACTGCTCCCAGTAGATACTGGAGAATAGCATGCAGTGTGAGTGAGAAGGGAGGTAACAAACATAGTTTAGCTAAAGTTAAGAGTTGACTTTCCCAATTGTAGAATGTAAGATATAATGTTTCATATGTCTGGCTCAATGTAGCCTCGTTTCCAGTCCTTCCAACCCCAGTTTTTATCTCATACATTGCCAGCTTTTATACAAAGGGCACTGCAGTGCATGATAAAAGCCATAAAAGCTGGGACTGGAAGGACCACATGGGAACGAGACTAGGCTCAGTACAGTTTTGTATAATATCACACCATGATATCCATATGTGCTATGGTTGTACGGTTGCATGCTTACTCGAGTGTTCTGTGATTGCACACCATAGTCTTCAGCTCTTCAGTAGTTCTGCATGAGGAATATTGTATTCAGTGATTACCTGCAAAATTATTCTCATGAGCAAGTCTAAATAATTGCCGAGCCCAGTGAGGCCAATAATCACGGCATATGGGCTCAGAATCTTAGCTAGCGTTCATATATTATTTCTATATATATATATATAGGTAGATTTGTTAACAAGGCATGTGCTCAAAAACGGCGTCTCTGGCAGTTACATTGATGCAATCTTCGAACTTGTGGCGCACGAAGAGTCAGAGATCTGGACAAGTCTATCACATAATTTTGCCAAGGAATTTGCTTACTACAGCTAGCCTATGTTAGTAGAATGTGTGTAGCCTCTATGTAAGTAGAAATATGAGTGCTAGAGACAGACGGCATGTTCGAGCGATATATTGATGCGAATATGAGCTTCAAGAAACATAACCGTCTCTCCACTCTCCCATAGCAGCCATGGTTGATCGTTGAAAATATGTAGCAGATAGAGACATCAGCCTCCCGAAGACCATTCGCTTTTCCGTAGCTTCTCCGGCATCACTGATATGCTGATAATGCTGGTTTAGTTATTCTCCGCTTTGATATCGTAATGACAAGTGCAAGTGGCTGCTTCAGGCCTCCTCCCCTTCCTCCTGTCGTGTACGGGGAGCCTGGAAATGAGACTAACTTTAGTATATTGTGTAGATTTTGGTTAGACTTACTGCCATGCCAGTGTATCTGGACTCAACGACGAGAATACACCCAGTCTCTTCTGGGCCTCCTCGAATGCTCTGATTACCAGCAGCGATATCAGATAGGACCTGGGTCTGCCCCTGCCATTAGTGGTTCTCAGCCACACTTTGTCCCTCCATGCCCTCGCCCTCTTAATGAGCTCTCGCCTGTAGTCTTTCTTCTGTGGTGGGCAGGGAAGAGGAATTTGATGACTTCTGCTCGAGTTTATAGAAAAGCATGTGTTGTGGTCTCAGGCAGAGAACAAACATTATTCTGTTGCAAATTTCAATAACGTTACTCTGTTTGAAGCTGAATTTTCTATAAGGGTGGGGCTCATATGCTATGTGTAGTTGCTATGGATATTTCAGGAACCTGGAGCATTGCATTGCTTATACAGAAGTTTAGAGATGTAGTACTTCAAACACAATAGTGCGATTTAAATGTGTGACAGAATAATGTCATTTTCTACCCGGGACTGCCACATGTGCAAATACATGTATACCATACCATAATTACCGAAAGAAATATGATTGCGGGTTCTGTTTTTATGAAGTACACAAGCAATATCGTTTTTTGAGGTATCGGAAATTACTAGAGGTGAATGGTGACACGCTACTTCCGAGATGACAGCAGCAGTAGCTGACAGTAGCTAGCATGTAGCATATGCGCACATTTGACGCAGAAGAATGGCTGCTGTGACTGGAACCACTGCAACGCTGACCATCAAAGCAACTAGTGTGGCTAAAGAATGGTGCCCCTAGCAAGAGACATTGACATCATTTTCTCACTCACCAGCTATGGCGGATTCTTAGGGATCTTACCTTGAGGCTTTACTTTATAGCGTCTGTGGATATTTCTGTTGCAGGAGCCTCCTGCTGTTTATTCTCGTTTGTGCATTCCATATGTGCATGTACACGTACGTAAACATGCACATACACACGTAATGGTGTCTATGCATGTGGTGGTGATTATACATGCTTCATCTTATATAACATTCCTTGGGAATGAAACAAGCACCAAAGAAATTATAGTATTGAAGGGTGTATAATTAGCAACAGCAATGTTGCCATGGATGTTGAATGAGGTATAGTGTATGAAGTGCCTTATAAGCTCACTACCGACCTCTCCTTGTGTAGCAAGTTTATAGTGCTCTTTGATTGATTTCCTTGTATGTATAACCCCACCTTCCTTCTTTAAGAATGGTTGAATATGTGATTTGCTCTTAAAGGTTGGCTAGCTTATAGGAAACACCCACCTGGTTGAGATGTTGCTTGAAAAATTGCACCTGCCACTTGGATGCTCCTGCCAAGAACCTATAGAATGTATTTCAAATTACCTTTTATCCTTTCCCCACCTCTCACTGCTGCTTTTAGGCATCAAAAGAATTTCAAGCAATGCTAATTTAGTGGATATATGTAATTTGTACACAAATGATCTGCAATAGCTTAGAGTATAGAGCTGCCCATGCTCTAGGCCATTTAGTATATGTACACATTTCCTGTATTTCTAGAGCTTCCTATACTCTATGGGATTCTTACCATGCTCTATGAAAAAAATACTATACCATGTTACTATAGTAACATATATTAAAATATTATATACATATTGGTAGTGGTGTCTAGTTTGTTATTCTCTGCATAGTATCTTTTTACCAGCCAGGCACACGCGAAGCATGCACTCGGCCAACCTTCAGTTGGATGATTTATGTAAAGACTATCTGGCTGATTTTTAGATGTGAAATATCAATCAGTGACTATTTCTATGACCGTCTTAGATTGGTAGAACTATCATATTTTTGAGTCCCATCTTTTCACTCGATACGCATGTTATACCAAGGTACCTGAGCCTCTTTTGTGGCTGTACGCTCTGCAGGAAAGTGTGCAGCTCCCCCGGCCTCCCCCAGTGGGGGCTGGGCAGTAGCTCCACCTCCACCCCATCATAGCTGAACAGTATGCCGTGGGAGGAGGTACCCTGGAACTCGCAGTGCTCTGAGATCTCCAGGTCTGCTTCTAGAAACTGTTGGAGCCTGCTCAGCCAGGGCTCGTAGCCCTTGCGCATCACTTCATTGGCATCGATATCTAGATAAATGATGTGTATACTTATTAAACAGTCGTCCATTACAAATACCCAATGAATCATCTGTACCTACGTTTTGGTTGTCACCTATATACTGAACATACATGTAGTCCTATGAGTATTGGTATTGTATAGTGATACACATAGCAAAAGAAACAAAGATGACAGTTTTCCAGCTGTGAAGAGCTCCATAGTTGATCTGAAAGTACTAGCTTCACACATGAATATTCTACTATATAGTGTGTGCTTACTGTGTATGTACATTTTTAATGCGGCTATGCATAACATTCACTGTTTTTGTTTCACAATGTCTATTTGTATTATACCATTTGGATACAAGTTGCCTCGAGTGACGTACGTGCAAATCTAGAAGTGCTTGAGTGCCAATTGCAAGCCTTGATGTAGCCGGCAGATAGCAAACCTACTTAGCATTGACAGTTCAATGAATGGGCTATTTAGAAAGGTATGTAAGAAGAGTGTCTTGTTACTTGTACATTCGGTCCTGCAATGTACATATACAGTCATATATTCCCAGTAACCACATAAACTTGTGTGTTATACCTGTTGGTACTTAGTTCTTATTGTATGGTCCAAGGATTACACGAATGATGTATATACCTTTAGAGTAGATCACCAGGTCCACATTGAACCGCCCACTCTCTGGGACAGTGGTCCCCAGCCCCAGAGAGCCTCCTTTTACCACTTCATTGACGGTCATACCACACACTCCGGGGAGCTTCTGCTGTAGTAGTACACATGCAGTGAACATCTCTTTGTTATTATGCAAGTGTACACTTCTTAATCACAACAGTATGAGTATAGTGTGTAGCTCTACGTAACCTCCTAGCTTTCCATCACTAGTGGTACTATTTCTGGAAGCACCGGGAATGGAGCCTGGGAATGAGCCATGCAACTCTTAAGTATAGCTGGCAAACCGGTACCTTTGCCTGTATTGTAATAGTATACTCTTGAACTATAATACTATTTCTTTTGTGATTGTAGCAACAAAATCCTACCTGTAATTGCCACACCAAGTCCTCCACTGCACTCTGAGCATCCTCAACGGTGGTACATGTGTACTGAGAGTGTGAATAGCGATTCATCTTCTGTCTACGAACTAGCTGCTCTAGAATTCTGCAAATAACTTTCCCTGGCTATCACTATGTCTATGGTACTATGTACTTGCTCTTATATAACCCTAAAGTACTCTATCTGTACATGTGTATCAGACTATAGCTACTACACAGACTAATTTTCTGGATTGTAGTGTACACATGTAGCACAAATAGGGGATTGTCAAATGCCTTAACCGTACTATGGGTGGCTTTTAGGGTGTTTATGCTCTGTTTTGATGAACAATTGCAGCTTGTTACTGCATAAGTGGCTTGTTTAGGTAAGAGAGTGCTTTGGAATTATAACCGAGTCAGCCTGGCTTTTGTAAACCCTGGGTGGATTTGCTTTCGCAAATTGTTACATTAATTTATTTGGCCCCAGGCCAGTTCATGAGAGTGTGGGTTTTGGAGGTTGTGTGTGTCTATGTTAGGTAGCCATGCTCAATCACGTTGGTATGCCAATGTACGAGCAACAATCAATTAAGAGATGTTAGATTAGGTAGGGAATTTCTAGCACACTGATCAATCATTAAGGTTGGCCTATTCAGGTATGCATTGTTTATTACATGTACTTTACAAAGACTATTTTTCTATTCAAATTCAATTGACACATGCTTGGCAGATATTAAAATTGTTAGGAGTTAAGATTGAAACTAATGAAAGCTATTAGTATCTTTCTAGAGGACGTACATACATAATCAGCAAGATTGATTTTTTGATCTAAAAAAACGCCCAGACAATTTTTCATATGTATCATCTACGGCTATGCTCAGCAACAAGTCAGCCCAAGCCAAATGCAGCTCTCTGAACAGATCAACTTGGTTAGGCTCATGTTACACAATTAATTATAGCACTATGTGCCAAGTCAATTTTGTAGTGCGCTCTGACTGGCGTAAGTCAAACAGAGTCACTGATTTGGTATTCCAAGAAGTGAATGCCCTCCCGAAACCGAGGACCTACTTTCTGGGGCCATGTATCTATATAAGGCTAGAGTCAGGGGGCATGGGAGCATGGGACATAGGCACAGGGGTCAAGGTGATTTCTTCCTCGTTGGCTTTTTAGAGTCGATTGACTACGCAATGAATCCAACGTTATGAGTGTTAATATACAGTTCACGAGGTATTTATTTTAGTGTTAACTGGAAGTGCATAATAAGTGACAATTTCTGAACTTACCAGCGTGTGTCAGGTGATAGTGTCCATATCAAATACACCGGCATGCTTCGCTATCCTTGCAGGTGTGCCTGGAGTAAAGCCGGAGCGTCTGGCTGAAGGGATGCAGGCCCAACACTGTGCTCTCTCCTTGGTGGGGGAACCCATCATGTACCCTGAGATCAACGCCCTCATCAAATTACTACATGGAAAGAGAATCTCAACGTTTCTTGTCACCAATGCCCAGTTTCCTGAGGCTATCAGGTAGGAGTTATTGATTAAGCGAGAAACCTAGCTGAGATGATAGTACTAGCCTAAAGTGAAGTGTGCATGTTGGCCTGAGCTGTCAGTGTATGCAAACTTGACATATCTCTTGAATAGCAAAGCCCCCCACTGCTACTGTAACATATTATGATAACATGCAGTTATGCACATGTGTAACATTAGTGGTTAAAGGTGTGTAAGTAATTGGACATTTGAATTTGAACTCCAACTCAGGAGTTGAGGTTAAGGTGTGTGTAACAGTCATTGTCTAGTGTTGGCACTGCAGTTGTAATTGTAACTACCTCAAAGGTATCAATTGCTTTGAGCATAACTACCTCAGTAGTAGCAATTGCTTTGAGTCACTCTTACAGCATTATATATAGTGCAATGCTCTGAATGTACTGAATTGCTAATATCCCAGGTAAATCCAACCATATGTGTGTGCGCTAACTAATATTGGCCTCCATCATGAAGTCCTGAGATGTTATACCATTTTCCACTAATGTCATCAGCACATGCTAATTTGTCAACTCTTTGGAGCCAAATTTGTATCAACACTTTCAGTTTTGCACTACATGAGGTAGGAAGATGTCGAGTGTGGAAATTACTCATGCAAATGTGTTAGTATAGCTAATGAAGCCATTCTACACTAGTTCTAGCAATAGCTATTCTCTTCTCAGTGTGAATTATTGATTGCAGGCAAATGTTCCACCAAATAAAGACACAAGGCATATGCAATACTAGCCTCGTCCCCAGGCCACACCCCCTGAAAAATAGTGGCCTGGTATCCACTGTTCGCGCATGCGCGAACAAATTGCTAAATGTACGGAAAAAGGTCAGTAAAAGTATCCGTAAACGATATTAGTCACATGGCAAGGAGTAGTACGGAAGCAGTATACGTATATAGTAAGCGGAGAATTAGAAATCAACCTTGATTCTGACTTTCTGCAACTAAAATGGCTCTCTAACCAGTATAGAATGGTAAAAGAACCTGTAATTTTCTGTCCGTTATGATTATGGTAGCTATCTTACCACAGAAATTCGGAAGCGCCTCTCCTGGCAGTGACTGTGAGCTGCTCGATATTCAATCTCGGATGTGGCCTTCTAGGCTTTTCAGCAGCAAACGGGATCAAAGAATCGAACTACTGATCACTTACTAAGCATCTACCTTACGAAAGACCATCACGGCAGACTTGAAACCCTCTTGCCTTCACTTACAACTTCGTGACACGGAAACATTCACGGATTCGTAAGCGAACGTGACGTAATCATACGCGGACACGATACGGCAATATCCTAAATTCTCAGAATTCTGAGAAATTAAGCGCATGCGCAAACAGTGGATACCAGGCCACTCTTTGGGGGGGGGGGGGGGGGGGTGTGGCCTGGGTACGAGGCTAATGCAATACGTATGTCTGTGACTATATCTATCCCACAATCTTTCCTACTATACGGTATTGTATTTATCATGCAGATAGCTTATGTGTCCTTTGCTAAACTAAAGTGCATAGGAAAGTGCTCCAACACTTTATAAAATCATCAGATGCAACATTAGTGTTCTTTGAGGGGGCATGCCCCCAGACTCCTATGCAATGCAACCTCAATCTATTTGGGAGGGGGGGGGGGGACAGACTCTCAACATGCACCTCAATGACATTCATATAACCAGAATACGGTGGGAGGGGGGCAATGGTTGTGCAACAGCCCCTGTAACTTTTGATTCAGAATTAACAGTACTGCTGCCCAGGCACTCCTTATGATTGATTCCCACTCAGTAATCTATGAACTGTACATTCAATCTCCCTCCCTCTTCCGTCTGATTCCAGGAACCTCGTTCCAGTGACCCAGCTGTATGTGAGTGTGGATGCAAGTACCAAAGACAGCCTGAAGAGGATCGACAGGCCCCTCTTTCGAGATTTCTGGCCGCGATTCGTCAGCAGCCTGGAGGCCCTAGCAGAAAAGGTGTGTGGTTTGGTAATATGGGAGTATTCCTGTAGCTAGATTTAGGAATATTGCTATCTCATGTATGTACTATATTATTTACTATATATTTCCTGCTTAATTTTTTCTCATCCCCGTCATCACTAGGATTTGGAGGGCCCAGGTCATAGGTTGGTAGTTAGCCATTCCAATTCCACACATACGTTCAGATAGTCATGGGACTAAAACATGAGACTGAACAAGAAAATACCCTAAACATCTATAGCTAATCCTCTAGCATTGAGAGCCTTTTTCTGAGCAGCTATGGCTTTAAGGAATAGGAACACTTCCTTCCCCTGATAGGGCCAGCGAACAGTGTACCGGCTCACGTTGGTGAAGGAGTGGAACACAGAGGAACTGGAGGCATATGCGAGCCTAGTTTCCAAGGGTAACCCTGACTTTATTGAAGTGAAGGTATGTCTCATGCACAAAGTCATCTGTTTGAAGGAGTATCTTTTTTCTTTGCAACCTTGACAACAAGTTATTGCAACAGCCATCAATAAGAGTTGCTAGGAGTGTTTTCGCTACCGCTTTTAACCAGTATTTATCTTAAAAGCCTGCATGTTGATGGCGACTAGCCATTTCTAATATATTGCGTCAGCTGATGTATACAGCCTGGTACTGAGTGAAAATAACACACTTTTATAATTATGAAGTAAACACATACCCAAAGTACATCATGAAATGTACTTATCTTATAGTCTCTATCATGTCATTGAAGTGAATTAAGTAAACACACTACTTTCACTCAGCCGGCTGAAGATGTTTTGCATAACTGAGTTAAATTTACCAAATGCATAACAGCTTTCTCCAGGAATAGATTACATATCGTACAAGTCACACACTGAGTTACATATATTCCGTTATCTATCTCCCCTATAGGGTGTAACCTACTGTGGGGAGTCAAAGGCCTCAAATATCACGATGGCCAATGTGCCTTGGCACGAAGAGGTATGTACGTATGCTAGTATTTTCACTAACAGTAGTACAGTTGTATTTTATCATCATGTATATATTTACCAGCCGGGCGCGTGCTTCGCGCGCGCCCGGCTGGTACTAAGATTGCTTTACGTTCCCGCGTTTGTCTGTGTGTGTGTGTGTGTGTGTGTGTTCGTCCGCAAATATCACGTGCACTAAGTTACGTCATTCTGTTACTATGCCACTATAGCCACGAGCGCAGTGGAAGCTACTAGAAGTTTGCAGGCTCAATAGGCCAAGGTACATCAAGCTAGGTTAGTTTTGTGTTGGATAGACGGCGAAAGAGTGATAGGTAGCGATTATAGTTCTGTCTTGGCAAGTTCTGATTGCTAACTGGAAGCGCACTACGAAATTGCTGTATCAGCACTTTCGCTGGCCGCGCTACATGATGAGACTGTCTGATACATTCTACAGCTGCATTAAGCTAAGACCAATCTGTTGCTGAACACAACCTTCAATTGAATGATTTGTGTAAAAAAACACCCGGCTGATTTTTAGATATGAAATATCAGTCTTGTTTTTACCAGCCGGGCGCATAGCCTCGTTCCCAGGCTCCACTCCCCAACTCTTCTCGCACTGTGTCACAATCGCTCTACATTCGTCGACTCACTGCTGCTCGAGCGGAGAACGCTGCATAGTAGCGTCAATACGCGAGGCTTTACACAACACATATAAGTTGAAGTTCTGAGATATAGCGCTTTGAATGTGCGAGTGCGATCGAAATACGCGACGGAATAATGTTCATTTTTTACCCGGGACTGCTACATATGTAATCACATGCATTCTCTAACTTTTATTTTGCACGCCTCTATAATAATAATAGAGCAAAATATAAAGAATGTGAGCTGGGAGTGTGTCATGAGTATGCTAAGTCTTAAGTAACTATAAAAATTGACCCTGTATCCCATTAATTTGCTTTGCATTTCCTGATTGTTGCCATGTGTAGGTGCTGAATTTCGTCCACAAGTTTGCAGACCTTCTTCCGGACTACGAAGTGGCCTGTGAGCATGAGCACTCTAATTGCGTCCTGATAGCCCACACCAAATTCAAGGTTGATGGCAGGTGGCATACCTGGATTGATTTTTCCGAGTTCCATGAACTGGTAACTACATATAAGTTAGATACTGAGACCAAGGGATCTACGGGCTTTAGAAACCCGAGGGCCCGAGGCTGTAGTGCCCGAGCGAAGCGAGGGCGCTACTAAGTGCCCGAGGGTTTCTAAAGCCCGTAGATCCCATTGGTCGAGGTATCTAAGTTATTTAGAGTGTAGCCCTAGCAACAGTTTTTGAATATATATAAGTTATGTTGAATATATATAAGTTAGATGTCATTACAGTGTGCATGCAGCCTCCAGGCCTAATAGTAAACAACTTCTACAAATAGTAAATACCTTCAGGAATACCCTGAGAGCACAGACTTGTAAAAGTTGTAGGTCTCTATATAATAGAGACCCGCTTTTCTCCAGCAGGTCTCTATGAGATTTAGAGACCTGTAATTGACCAATGAAATGCAAGAAAGTACTAACACTATACTCTAAGTGTTATTATTGTGAACTATGATGCATCTATACCTTACACTATGCTGATACTGTTTGTTACATGTCCAACTAAACATGTGTATCCTTTCAGTAGCCTGTATAATTTCCTTATGCTGTATATCTGAAATTGGAATTCATAGTGTTAGCAATATTATACACGTGACATAATTATTATGGGTCCAATTAACTGTACGTACTCTAATAGGAACTGCATTATTATATGTTTAAGAAAGTGTCCTGTGTAGGTTGGCATTCTATTTGGTATATCATTATTTATTTTCAGATTCAGAAGCATGACTCCATGGGTGGACAGGCATCCTTTACAGCCCTTGATTACATGAGCCCCACTCCTGAGTGGGCAGTGCTGGGACACTCCCAGCGGGGCTTTGACCCTGACGAGACCAGGTGGCACCGCAAGAAAAACAAGGAGATGGGAGGATGCTGACTGTACTAATGGAGTTACTTGATGCTCCATAAATATACATTTTGTAAGATGTAATTGAGACTTTCACTAATCATGTATGAACCTTACGAGTTGCAACCTGTAATTCATGCACTATACAATGGTTAATTAACAAGCTACATGCAGTTGCTTATCTGTATGTGGCCCACAATGAAAATACATGCATGTAACTGCTGTACAGTTCCATTGGACCCTGACAGGAATAGTAATGTTACCCCAATGTGATGGCTGGGAGGTTGAGTGTTTTGTGGAAGAGGGAACTGCGTATGACACAAGGAGGGTTATATAGAAGTGTCAGATGCTGACCTGTTAATAGTAGTAGCAAAACTGCGATATTGCCACGCAGCATACCATCTACTGCCACAGAATGTTGATGACCTCAATGATGATATGTGTAAACACTTCAATAGACATGGGCAACTTTGTAGTAGATGTGAACAAGGTTTTTATATCCCAGCTTACTCATACTCACTGCACTGTATTCGTTGTACATACAGGAGCTATAACTGGATTAAGTACATTGTGATTGCACTAGGGCCTCAAACTGTATTCTTGTTTATTGTAATCACTTTCCGCATTTCTGCAACTTTACCTCCATTGCTTGTTTTTGTCCAAGTTTGTCACACTTTAAGTGCACCACAAACGGTTCGGAATATAATAGCTGAATTAGAAAGTGATAACTCTCTTGAGTTAACTATAGCACGCATATTATCCGCACACTCCTCCCACCCATTTGTCTTCAACTGAGCACCCTACAGACTATAGCACTGGACTATATTATAGCATTTTATCCTCTAGTGCTGGTTGTATTTACTTATATCCTTTTTGAACTGCATGACCATAACTTTAGACTTGTTGTATTACTGTGGAAACCCTTTCACAGATGTTTTGTGTGTATCAGAAGGTAATGGAATATTAAAACCTCAGTCATTGATGCTTTTGCTACATTTCTCATTCTTTCTTACATGAAATTTCTCTCAGTTTCTGTTGATCTGCTGAACCCCATAATACTATTTGGTATTCATGGCAAACCACTCCACACACTTTATTTGTACAATGATGCCACAATTGAGTATTTTGGCAAAGAGCACACACCTTATGCCATCATGGCTTTGACTGTTTTCCTGTTTGTGGTTATTCTTCCACTGGTTCTGCTAGTACTATACCCATGTCAGTGCTTCCAGAGGTGCCTCACACGCTGTCGACTCAGAACCGATACACTTCACATATTCATGAATGCTTTTCAAGGCTGCTACAGAGATGGAACTAATGGCACTCGTGACTGCAGGTGGTTTGCAGTTGTGTATCTTGGAGCACGGTTCATTTTGTATATACTCTATGCTATAGTACATGGCGTATTCTTCTGGACATTGGGTATAACTATTTACATGATGGTCGTCATTCTACTTATAGCTGTCCAGCCCTACTCATCATCCATTTATAACAAATTTGATCCCATAGTAATAATGTTTGAATTTTATTTGCAGCTGTTGTTTTGCATCTCACATGCATCTCACATGCATCTCACATGCTACTCTTTCCAATCAGTTTTTGAAGGCTTCCTATGCATTTGCATTCGTACTGTAATATACTCATGTTGCTGCCGTAGCGCTTACGCCATTGACCACGCACCCACAGACGCAGGCGGAGCTTGGCATTCGTACTGTAATATACTCATGTTGCTGCCGTAGCGCTTACGCCATTGACCACGCACCCACAGACGCAGGCGGAGCTTGGCATTCGTACTGTACTGTGCACCTCTGCTGTACATGAGTGGAACTTTTTTGTATTGGATAGTTGTGAAGAAGCAGATGCCCCGACAGATTACACAGTGGCTACCAGACAGACTGGACAATCCCGAGGAATATGAAACTGAAAGATTACTTCCTGATCCAGTGTGTGACCAACATAGCTTGGAGGAGGGCAGTGAAACTGATATTACTGCCTACTGACTAACTGTTGCAATTCTAGCCATATAGCTATAGTACATTATGCATAAGTCAGACAGAATGCTAATCCACCTTTTGAGTTTTTCCTGAAGAAATTGTTCCCAATAATTCAATGTAGTTAGCTACATGTTTCTAAATTTTAATTTCAAGTTGTATTGGCATTTAATTTGGATGACCATTTTTGATCACTTCACGCATTAGCTGGACAGTTTTGAACCCAACATGAATGCAAAGAAAGTGTTACTTCCACACATAACTTACGATTGAGGGCTGCTAATCTGCTAGCCCACTACAATAATAACCATGTAATATTAAGTTGTTACCCTTGCATGAATGAATGCGTGAATCAGCATGCATGTCACAGAAAGTAGTCATGAGGATATGATTAGTCCTGCCCCAATTAGCAGCAACGTTTAATGCACCTGGAGTCCAAATAACATTCCAAAGTTTATGAATCGGTGTAGTGGGTGAGTTAGCCTGAAGAAGCAGATGCCCCGACAGATTACACAGTGGCTACCAGACAGACTGGACAATCCCGAGGAATATGAAACTGAAAGATTACTTCCTGATCCAGTGTGTGACCAACATAGCTTGGAGGAGGGCAGTGAAACTGATATTACTGCATACTGACTAACTGTTGCAATTCTAGCCATATAGCTATAGTACATTATGCATAAGTCAGACAGAATGCTAATCCACCTTTTGAGTTTTTCCTGAAGAAATTGTTCCCAATAATTCAATGTAGTTAGCTACATGTTTCTAAATTTTAATTTCAAGTTGTATTGGCATTTAATTTGGATGACCATTTTTGATCACTTCACGCATTAGCTGGACAGTTTTGAACCCAACATGAATGCAAAGAAAGTGTTACTTCCACACATAACTTACGATTGAGGGCTGCTAATCTGCTAGCCCACTACAATAATAACCATGTAATATTAAGTTGTTACCCTTGCATGAATGAATGCGTGAATCAGCATGCATGTCACAGAAAGTAGTCATGAGGATATGATTAGTCCTGCCCCAATTAGCAGCAACGTTTAATGCACCTGGAGTCCAAATAACATTCCAAAGTTTATGAATCGGTGTAGTGGGTGAGTTAGCCTCGTCCCCAGGCCACCCCCCCCCCCCCCCCCCCCGCCGAAAAAGTGGGGGTGTGGCCTGGGGACGAGGCGTCTAAATTAATCTGCCGTGGGCTGGATGCTGTATGTGAGCACCTGTTTGGTCAGCACCTCTGCCCTTTGTACAGCTATTCAGTATAAAAAAGTTCCACTTATATACACCATATCATGGGTACATAGTACAGCATAAATACTATTACATTATTATGATGTTTTCAAAATTGCTTAGAAATTGAGCAATATGAGATAGAGATTGCTTCCAAATCCAATGGGTGAAGAACAACGCACTTCCAAAAAGAAAAAACTTTCTGTACTGACATTACCATATATGTGTGTCCATGCTAGTTATGCTTCAAGTGTACATGTATTTTATACACGTTTTGATATGAAAGTGAACATGATAATTGTCATATTATAGCTACATAATGCCTCCATCAGTTAGTGTCTACAAATTCTGTGCACCTCAAATTCTGTGTTTCACATTCTACACTTCACATTCCATGCACTTCAAATTCTGCAGTGGAAATTTTACGTGCCTCAGTTTCTAAATCACGTCACTTTCTGAGCGCTTTGAAACATGTGTGCTGAAATTTCCCGAGCTTCTACTAATGCGTGCTGAAAATTTTCTACACTTTTACAGACTTAATATTAACATTGATAACACACCATATGCGCATGCATGCAGCCACACTGTACCACACTATATTCAGTAGGAAAACAGATACATGTAGCTAATTTGGTTTGCCTTCACAGTAAACTGGTTATTAATTAGTATCTGACACATCAATAGTGAACTATTAACTATAGCACTAGAATCTGGATTCACCTGATTAAAATCAGACTCTGAACTTCATTCTGAGGTTAATGAACCAAAGAGTGACACATTCAGTTTTGTAGGAAACTGTCAAGTGGAGAAAGTACTCGTGCAAATGAATTCCATTATCATAATATATATATATATATGTCTTTGGTGCAGCTATTGAAGCCATTCTACACTAGCTTTCCTCCCCAGTTTTTATCTTTCAATTCTTCAGGGATTCTCTCGGTTGGCTAGTAGAATTTATGATCATAATTTTTTTTAAATTACAACCCGAATTTTACATCATCATCAAAACTGCCGACGTTTCGACTACAATGCAGTAGTCTTCCTCGGGCATATCAATGCAGAACTAGGAATGCTGTAACTTAAATACAATTTTTTTACTTCAAAAGTAGTGTTTTAAGTTTCATTTTTAACTATAGGTTAGGTCAAAGTTTCTTTATCGAATGGTGTCCGGTAATGTTGCTCATATAGGATAATATCATTATGCATGTATATACAATGTCCCATAGTATTATAATTAATTTTAAACCCAATGAGAGTCACCTAAGTTGCAGTTTTATTAGTTACCTGTACACAAGTCAATTGGATCAGTTTACCTACTGTGAAAACAGATTGTGCAAATTTAACCAAAGCCTGTTTATGTCAGTTGCAGTTCAGTGTCATAACAACATCATGTATATATTTCTCCTGTTCTGCACAATAGTATCATGATTGGCTGACAAGCTACAACAATTATGGCTATGGTTAGGGTAGGAGTAAAAACAGTAACAGTTGACAATGTAAAGTGGATTTGGGAAAATGCACATGCAATTATGCCTTGAAGTGTTTTTATTTCATACACCAATCTGAGTTGAAATTTAGTCAATTAAAACTAAGATAATTTCACAACAGTGGTAGCTCTTGGGAATACTGAAGTGCCATTTGGGAATGAGTCTATACGTGTACTATGATCAATGACCTCTTCTACGTTAAATGCAACTGATGTAACAATAAATTTAGTATTCATTTTTTATATTGTGCAAATGAATTCCTTAATGCCTTTAAATGTTGTAGTGTAGCTAATGAAGCCATTTTACACTAGTTCTAGCAATAGCTATTCTCTTTTCAGTGTGAAGTATTGGTTGCAGGCAAAATGTTCCGCCAAATAAAGACACCTAGCTTACTGTGCCTCCTCATAGCAGCAACTGGAGTGAGTCTTGTGCTATGCCAGACTGAATCACAGCAAGCAAACTATCATGATGACATACATGATTGTGGGACTGGAGGAATTAAAAAGCCATGTCACACTGGTTTTGATCTTTCCAGGCAAGGTAAACAAGCATCTGCTGCAGCAGTAGATGTAGGTGGTAATACACAGCCGAACATACATGTATGTCCCCTATGGTCTTTCTTCAATGGCTCTGCTTGTGAGTGCGGGAATGATGTCAATGGAGTGGTTTACTGCAATCCTGACATGAACTTTACTTTTGTGCTCAACTGCTACTGTATGACATATGACAATGTTACAGATACAATAGCTGTTGGTGTGTGTATCTACACCTGCTTTAATAGTAGCAAAACTGCAATATTGCTACGCAGTATGTACCATCTACTACCACAGAATGTTGATGACCTGAATGATGATATGTGTAAACACTTCAATAGACGTGGGCAACTCTGTAGTAGATGCAAGCAAGGTTTTTATATCCCAGCTTACTCATACTCACTGCACTGTGTTCGTTGTACATACAGGAGCTATAACTGGATTAAGTACATTTTGGTTGCACTAGGGCCTCTAACACTATTCTTCTTCATTGTAATTGCATTTCGAATTTCTGTGACATCACCGCCATTGCTTGTTTTTGTCCAAGTTTGTCACACTTTCAGTGCACCACAATTTGTTCGTAGCTTATTAGCCCAATTAGAAAGTACTACCTCACTTAAGTTAACTATAGCTCGTGTAGGGACCAGCCTGTATGGGATCTGGAACCTGGACTTTTTCCGCACACTCCTCCCACCCATTTGTCTGCAACTGACCACCGTACAGACTATAGCACTGGACAGTATCATAGCATTTTATCCTCTAGTGCTGGTTGTGTTTACTTACATCCTTGTTGAACTGCATGACCACAACTTTAGGCCTGTTGTGTGGCTATGGAAACCCTTTCACAGATGTTTTGCTTGCATCAGAAGGCAATGGAATATCAAAACCTCGGTCATTGATGCTTTTGCTACCTTTCTAATTCTTTCTTACTTGAAATTTATTTCTGTTTCTACTGACTTACTGATTCCCATACAATTGTTTGATGTTCATGGAAAACCACTTCACAAACTTTACTTGTACAATGATGCATCAACAGAGTATTTTGGCAAAGAGCACACACCTTATGCCATCATGGCTTTGACTGTTCTCCTGTTTGTGGTTATTCTTCCACTGGTTCTGCTAGTACTATACCCATGTCAGTGCTTCCAGAGGTGCCTCACACGCTGTCGATTCAGAGCCCATGCACTTCACACATTCATGGATGTATTTCAAGGCTGCTACAAAGATGGAACTAATGGCACTCGTGACTGCAGGTGGTTTGCAGCTGTGTATCTTGGAGCACGGTTGATCACATATATAATATACGCTCTGACACTGAATATGTTCTTTTGGACACTGGTCATTTCTATATACATAGTGATCATCATTTTACTCATCGCTGTCCAGCCCTACTCATCACTCATTTATAACATAGTTGATCCTATAGTGATGATTTTTGTAGGTCTGTTTAGTGTTTTTGTTTTAACTAGAAGCAATGCATCAAAAACTCTTCCAAGGCAATTTTTGAAAGTCTCATATGTAATAGGTTTTATACTGTACTCTGCACCTCTGGTGTACATGAGTGGAGCTTTTTTATACTGGATAGTTGTTAAAAGGCAGATACCCCAACGGGTAGCACGGTGGTGCCGACCAAACAGGTATTTGCATACGGAACTTGAAGCATCTCTAGCAGACAGACTGATCCATCCTGACCAATATGAGATTGAGAGATTGCCTGATCCAGTGGGTGAAGAATGGCACACTTCAGAGGAAGGAAGAAATACTGTGCACTGACATTACCATTATGTGTGTCCATAGAACTGCTGAATTTTAACCACTAGTTTTAAGTCATGTTTCAAGCAAGCGGATAATATAAACTATATAGTTAAGCCAGCCTCTGTATTTTGGTATATATAATGACCTTATGTTCATGTATGCCCACTATAGTTAATACTATCTTGTGCTAGAATGTTAACTACTTTCTAGTGTATTGTATGGGTTTTAATTATTAGAATCGCGTGAAAAGTGATCAGTTTGTTTTTATGAAATATCAATCTTGTTGATTGTGTACATACTGCAGTTATTTTTTACCAGCCAAACACGTGCGAAGTATACATAAAGCACACACTCAGTCGATCTTTAGATTTCGCACTTGTCTATATGACATTGTATGTTAGTTTGTTTATGTGTGCAAAATTATGTCATGTGTTAGTATGCTTGCATAATGGAAAAGGTCAGGCCGAGCTGTAGAACAAATAAGCTTTGTTAGCCCGCCTAAGTGGTTTCATAGTGCACTTCCAGTTAGCAGCCATAACCTATATACCAGAATAAGATTGTCATCACTATCTATCACTCTTTCACAGTGTAAAGATGTTGCCCTGAAAATTTTCTCTGAAAAGGTGCCCGGCTGGTTTTTGGATATGAAATATCAATCTTATCTTGCTCAACTACTACAGCACAGCATGTGAAGGAGCCACAAGTAGGACGATCCTCAGTTCATGCCTAGGCTAAAATTGTACTTGGATTGCATACATTCCACTTTCACAGTCCTTCTGCATTAAGAAAATAGTCACATATCGAGAATTGTTAATGCAAGCCATTGAAATATCATTATTTGATGATTTTACAGCTTTATTACATCATGACTACATTATAAATGTTTAGGAAGACTGTACCTTATGATATTCCTAAAATTATATAAACACGGCCACACGTAATGTGCATTAATGGACTTAACGTTCTTAAGATTCTTAATCTGAGCATTTTCAGAGAAGTAAAGTATTATGTATTGACTACCGTAACAGCTAGGAGAACTTTTAGAAACATGTTCTACTAAAGCTGATACTGATGTTAGTATGTCTTCTGATAACAGCAGCAACTGGAGTAATTTGCTTTTGTATGTATTTTTAGCAGTGATACGGAGTACATTCTTTTTGACACCATTCATTTTCATTTACATGATGGTCATCATTATGCTTATAGTTGTCCAGCCCTACTCATCATCCATTTATAACACCCATAGTGATAATTTTTAAAGTTCTGTTTGGTGTTTCCATGTTAACTGTAGGCATTGCATGTACCACACTTCCTAAGCAATTATTAAAAATTTCATATGTAATATCTTTTATGCTATACTGTGCACCGCTGGTGTACATGAGTGGAGTTTTTTTTGTACTGGATAGCTGTTAAAAGGAGGATACCTCAACAGGTCACACAGTGGTGCAGACCAAACAGGTGTTTGCATACTGAGCTTGAAGCATCTCTAGCAGACAGACTGGTTCATCCTGAGCAATATGAGAGATTGCTTCCTGATCCAGTGGGTGAAGAACAACACAATTCAGAGGACTGATAACACTGTGTATTGACATTACCTTTTACTATTTGTGTCTATGCAACTGCTAAAACTGTTATACTTGTTTACTTTAATTTCAAACACAATCTGCAAAAATAAAGCAAGCAACTAAGTTATTTTTAATATTGTGTTTATTAGTTCTAGGTAAGCCACCCACTAAATTGATACTGTGCGCATTCACCTAGCATATATGGCTATAAAGCTATTTAGCTTTCTTTTCTTGAAATGTGGTGCACAGGGATGTATAATAAAATTGAGAGCATGCTGCTCCAATACTCAATGAAGTCACCATGCGGAGTATCCTTTGAGAGGGCATGCCCCCAGACTCCCATACATGCCTTCCATGGGGGGGATTCTGATCAGGACTTCATTATGCAAAGTTCATGCATGCTGTACAGTCATGTGTGCAGCAAAGTTAGTGATATAGATAGGTATATCAAAATTGGAAAACATAATATACGTAAACACGAGGCAATTTAAGGATCAAAAACAACAGTTATGTTTTTGCAGACCATGCATATACTGCAAGCAAAAACACGAGAGCTGTTTTTGATCCAACAACAACCCTCATGTTTTTGCAGTGTAAGTAGTCAAGACAACTACATATTAATTGTAGTGGTATGATGCTCATACCTATGAGATAATTATGATATTCATACTTGTCTTGAAAGTATGAACATCAAACTACTACATTGCTCAGGCAAATCATACCATTTTTGGTGTGAAGTGTGTACTTCTGTTTTTGTATAGTGTACCGTGTAGCAAATGAAGCCATTCTACACCAGTTCTAATGAGTGCATGAAGTATACTGAGTGAAGGAGAAATGTTTCACCTAAACAAGACACCTGGCTTACTGTGCCTCCTCATAGCAGCAACTGGAGTGAGTCTTGTGCTATGCCATACTCAATCACAGATTTTACCGGCTCCAGGAAAGGTATACAAGTCAATTCTGTAGAGTCACCAACCACTGCAGCAGCAGACGTAAGTGGTAATACACAACTGAATATACATGTATGTCCCCCATGGTATTTCTTCAATGGCACTGCTTGTGAGTGTGGGAATGATGTCAATGGAGTTGTTTACTGCAATCCTGACATGAACTTTACTTTTCTGCTCAATTGCTACTGTATGACATATGACAATTTTACAGATACAATAGTTCTTGGTATGTGTATCTACAACTGCTTTAATAGCAGAAACAACACTGCAGAATTGCCTCATAGCGAGTACCACCTGCTGCCACAGAATGTTGATGACCTGAATGATGCTATGTGTAAACACTTCAATAGACGTGGGCAGCTTTGTAGTAGATGCAAGCAAGGTTTTTTTTATCCCAGCTTACTCATACTCACTGCACTGTATTCGTTGTACATACAGGAGCTATAACTCGATTAAGTACATTGTGATTGCACTAGGGCCTTTAACACTATTTTTTTTCATTGTAATCACTTTCCGAATTTCTGTTACTTTGCCTCCATTGCTTATTCTTGTACAGGTTTGCCATACTTTAAGTGCACCACAATTTGTTCGTATTTTTGTAGCCCAAGTAGAAAGTGATAACTCTCTTGAGCTAACTGTAGCACATGTGTTAATCAGCCTGTATGGGATCTGGAATCTGGACTTTTTCCGCACACTTCTCCCACCCGTTTGTCTGCAACTGAGCACCCTACAGACTATAGCACTGGACTATATTATAGCATTTTATCCTCTAGTGCTAGTTGTGTTTACTTACATCCTTGTTGAACTGCATGACCGCAACTTTAGGCCTGTTGTGTGGCTATGGAAACCCTTTCACAGATGTTTTGTTTGCATCAGAAGGCAATGGGATATCAAAACCTCGGTCATTGATGCTTTTGCTACCTTTCTCGTTCTTTCTTACTTGAAATTTATTTCTGTTTCTACTGACTTACTGATGCCCACGCAATTTTTTGATATTCATGGAAAACCACTCCACATGCTTTATTTGTACAATAATGCAACGATTGAGTATTTTGGCAAAGAGCACACACCTTATGCCATCATGGCTTTGACTGTTCTCCTGTTTGTGGTTATTCTTCCACTGGTTCTGCTAGTACTATACCCATGTCAGTGCTTCCAGAGGTGCCTCACACGCTGTCGACTCAGAACCCATGTACTTCACACATTCATGGATGCCTTTCAAGGCTGCTACAAAGATGGAACTAATGGCACTCGTGACTGCAGGTGGTTTGCAGCTGTATATCTTGGAGCACGGTTGATCACATATATATTATACGCTCTGACACTGAATCGATTCTTTTACCCACTGGTTATTTCTATGTACTTGATGATCATCATTATACTCATAGCTGTCCAGCCCTACTCGTCACCCATTTCTAATATAGTTGACCCTATAGTGATGATTTTTGAAATTCTGTTTGGTGTTTTTGCTTTTGCTGTAAGTACTGCATCTCCAACACTTCCCAGGCAATTTTTGAAAATCTCATATGTATTATGTTTTATACTGTACTGTGTACCCCTGGTCTACATGAGTGGAGCTTTCTTGTACCGGAGAGTTGTTAAAAGGAGGATCACACAGTGGTGCCGACCAAATAGGTGTTTGCACACAGAGCTTGAAGCATCTCTAGCAGACAGACTGATCCATCCTGAGCAATATGAGAGATTGATTCCTGATCCAGTGGGTGAAGAACAGCACACATCAGAGAAAGAAGAAACTGAAAATACTGCATATTGACATTACCTTATATGTGTCCATGTAAATGTTTAAACTGTTAGTTAGTATGTTTAAGTTTTGATTATATTTATACAAATTTCAAGAGTATAAAGCAGCCTCTGTATTTTGGTATATATAATGACCTTATGTTCATGTATGCCCACTATAGTTAATACTATCTTGTGCTAGAATGTTAACTACTTTCTAGTGTATTGTATGGGTTTTAATTATTAGAATCGCGTGAAAAGTGATCAGTTTGTTTTTATGAAATATCAATCTTGTTGATTGTGTACATACTGCAGTTATTTTTTACCAGCCAAACACGTGCGAAGTATACATAAAGCACACACTCAGTCGATCTTTAGATTTCGCACTTGTCTATATGACATTGTATGTTAGTTTGTTTATGTGTGCAAAATTATGTCATGTGTTAGTATGCTTGCATAATGGAAAAGGTCAGGCCGAGCTGTAGAACAAATAAGCTTTGTTAGCCCGCCTAAGTGGTTTCATAGTGCACTTCCAGTTAGCAGCCATAACCTACCAGAATAGGATTGTCATCACTATCTATCACTCTTTCACAGTGTAAAGATGTCGCCTTGAAAATTTTATCTGAAAAGGTGCCCAACTGGTTTTTGGATATGAAATATCAATCTTATTTTGCTCAACTACTACTGCACAGCATGTGAAGGAGCCACAAGTATGACGATCCTCAGTTCATGCCTAGGCTAAAATTGTACATGGATTGCATACATTCCACTTTCACAGTCCTTCTGCATTAAGAAAATAGTCACGTATCGAGAATTGTTAATGCAAGCCATTGAAATATCATTATTTGATGATTTTACAGCTTTATTACATCATGACTACATTATAAATGTTTAGGAAGACTGTCCCTTATGATATTCCTAAAATTATATAAACACGGCCACACGTAATGTGCATTAATGGACTTAGATTAACATTCTTAATCTGAGCATTTTCAGAGAAGTAAAGTATTACGTATTGACTACCGTAACAGCTAGGAGAACTTTTAGAAACATGTTCTACCTAAAGCTGATACTGATGTTAGTATGTCTCCTGATAACAGCAGCAACTGGAGTAAGTTGTGCGATAAGCTACTCTAAAGATGTGAATAATTGTTGGACTGGAGAAAAGCCAAGTCACCATTTAAGTCCTTCCATAAAAGATGTACAAATCAATTCGGAACAGTTGACCACTGCAGGAGATGTATCTACTATTGGTAGTTTGAGTATGGATGTTTGCTTCCCATGGTCTTTCTTCAATGGTACTGCTTGTGAGTGTGGGAATGATGTTGATGGAGTGGTTTTCTGCAATCCTGACATGAATTTTACTTTATTGCTCAACTGCTATTGTATGACATATGACAGTGCTGCAAATATGACAGTCCTTGGTTCATGTATCTACAACTGCTTTAATAATAGCAAAACTGAAATATTTCCACGCAACATGTATTATTTACTGCCACAGAATGTTGATGACCTGAATGATGCTATGTGTAATTACTTTCATAGGCGTGGGCAACTTTGCAGTAGATGTGAGCAAAATTATTCCATCCCAGCCTACTCATACTCACTGCACTGTATTCATTGTACATACAGGAGCTATAACTGGATTAAGTACATTGCGATTGCACTAGGGCCTCTAACTGTATTCTTTTTCATCGTACTCACCTTTCGAATCTCTGTGACCCTGCCCCCATTGCTTGTTTTTGTTCAAGTGTGTCATACTTTAAGTTTACCACAATATGTTCGTGCTGTACTAGTCAGTTTTGAAAATACTGAATTAATGACTACAGCTCGTATATTGACTAGTTTGTATGGGATCTGGAACCTGGATTTTTTCCGCACACTTCTCCCACCCATTTGTCTGCAATTAACTAGCCTAGAGACTATAGCACTGGACTATATTATAGCATTTTATCCTCTAGTGTTGGTTGTATTTACTTACATCCTTGTTGAACTGCATGACCATAACTTCAGGCCTGTTGTATTACTGTGGAAACCCTTTCACAGATGTTTTGTGTGCATCAGAAGGCAATGGAACATCAAAACCTCGGTCATTGACGCTTTTGCTACTTTTCTTGTTCTTTCTTACATGAAATTTGTTTCTGTTTCTAGTGACTTACTGATTCCCACACAATTGTTTAATGTCAGTGGAAAACAACTTCAGAAACTGTATTTGTACAATGATGCAACGATTGAGTATTTTGGCAAAGAACACACACCTTATGCCATCATGGCTTTGACTGTTCTCCTGTTTGTGGTTATTCTTCCACTGGTTCTGCTAGTACTATACCCATGTCAGTGCTTCCAGAGGTGCCTCACACGCTGTCGACTCAGAACCCATGCACTTCACACATTCATGGATGCCTTTCAAGGTTGCTACAAAGATGGAACTAATGGCACTCGTGACTGCAGGTGGTTTGCAGCTGTATATCTTGGAGCACGGTTGATCACATATATATTTTTAGCAGTGATACGGAGTACATTCTTTTTGACACCATTCATTTTCATTTACGTGATGGTCATCATTATGCTTATAGTTGTCCAGCCCTACTCGTCATCCATTTATAACATATTTGACCCCATAGTGATAATTTTTAAAGTTCTGTTTGGTGTTTCCATGTTAACTGTAGGCATTGCATATACCACACTTCCTAAGCAATTATTGAAAGTTTCATATGTAATATCTTTTATGCTATACTGTGCACCACTGGTGTACATGAGTGGAGTTTTTTTGTACTGGATAGCTGTTAAAAGGAGGATACTTCAACAGGTCACACAGTGGTGCAGACCAAACAGGTGTTTGCATACAGAGCTTGAAGCATCTCTAGCAGACAGACTGGTTCATCCTGAGCAATATGAGAGATTGCTTCCTGATCCAGTGGGTGAAGAACAACACAATTCAGAGGACTGATAACACTGTGTACTGACATTACCTTTTACCATTTGTGTCTATGCAACTGCTAAAACTGTTATACTTGTTTACTTTAGTTTCAAATACAAGCTTCAAAAATAAAGCAAGCAACTAAGTTATTTTTTATATTGTGTTTATTAGTTCTAGGTAAGCCACCCACTAAATTGATACTGTGCGCATTCACCTAGCATATATGGCTATAAAGCCATTTAACTTTCTTTTCTTAAAATGTGGTGCACAGGGATGTATAATAAAATTGAGAGCATGCTGCTCCAATACTCAATGAAGTCACCATGCGGAGTATCCTTTGAGAGGGCATGCCCCCAGACTCCCATGCATGCCTTCCATGGGGGGGATTCTGATCAGGACTTCATTATGCAAAGTTCATGCATGCTGTACAGTCATGTGTGTAGCAAAGTTAGTGATATAGATAGGTATATCAAAATTGAAAAACATAATATACGTAAACACGAGGCAATTTAAGGATCAAAAACAACTGTTATGTTTTTGCAGACCATGCATATACTGCAAGCAAAAACATGAGAGCTGTTTTTGATCCTTAAGTTGCAACAACCCTGATGTTTTTGCAGTGTAAGTAGTCAAGACAACTACATATTAATTGTAGTGGTATGATGCTCATACCTATGAGATAATTATGATATTCATACTTGTCCTGAAAGTATGAACATCAAACTACTACATTGCTCAGGCAAATCATACCATTTTTGGTGTGAAGTGTGTACTTCTGTTTTTGTATAGTGTACCGTGTAGCAAATGAAGCCATTCTACACCATTTCTAATGAGTGCATGAAGTATACTGAGTGAAGGAAAAATGTTTCACCTAAACAAGACACCTGGCTTACTGTGCCTCCTCATAGCAGCAACTGGAGTGAGTCTTGTGCTATGCCATACTCAATCACAGCAAGTAAACTATCAAAAGGATGTGAATAATTGCTGGAGTGGAGGGATCAAAAAGCCATGTCACACAGATTATGATTTTACCGGCTCCAGGAAAGCTATACAAGTCAACTCTGTAGAGTCATCAACCACTGCAGCAGTAGATGTAAGTGGTAATACACAGGTGAATATACATGTATGTCCCCCATGGTCTTTCTTCAATGGCACTGCTTGTGAGTGTGGGAATGATGTCAATGGAGTGGTTTACTGCAATCCTGACACGAACTCTACTTTTGTGCTCAACTGCTACTGTATGACATATGACAATGTTACAGATACAATAGTTGTTGGTGTGTGTATCTACAACTGCTTTAATAGTAGCAAAACTGCGATATTACCACGCAGTATGTACCATCTACTGCCACAGAATGTTGATGACCTGAATGATGTTATGTGTAACCACTTCAATAGACGTGGGCAACTTTGTAGTAGATGCAAGCAAGGTTTTTTTATCCCAGCTTACTCATACTCACTGCACTGTATTCGTTGTACATACAGGAGCTATAACTGGATAAAGTACATTGTGACTGCACTAGGACCTCTAACACTATTCTTCTTCATTGTAATCACTTTCCAAATTTCCGTCACTCTACCCCCATTGCTTGTCTTTGTCCAAGTTTGTCATACTTTAAGTTTACCACAGTTTGTTCGTGGTTTGTTAGCTAGAATAGAAAGCATTAACTCGCTTGAGTTAACTATAGCTCGTATATTGGCTAGTTTGTATGGGATCTGGAACCTGGACTTTTTCCGCACTCTCCTCCCACCCATTTGTTTGCAATTGACTAGCCTAGAGACTATAGCACTGGACTATATTATAGCATTTTATCCTCTAGTGCTGGTTGTATTTACTTATATCCTTGTTGAACTGCATGACCGCAACTTCAGGCCTGTTGTATTACTGTGGAAACCCTTTCACAGATGTTTTGTGTGCATCAGAAGGCAATGGAATATTAAAACCTCAATCATCGATGCTTTTGCTACCTTTCTTGTTCTTTCTTATATGAAATTTGTTTCTATTTCTATTGACTTACTGATTCCCACACAATTGTTTGATGTCCATGGAAAACCACTCCACACAATTTATTTGTACAATGATGCCACAATTGAGTATTTTGGCAAAGAGCACACACCTTATGCCATCATGGCTTTGACTGTTCTCCTGTTTGTGGTTATTCTTCCACTGGTTCTGCTAGTACTATACCCATGTCAGTGCTTCCAGAGGTGCCTCACACGCTGTCGACTCAGAACCCATGCACTTCACACATTCATGGATGCCTTTCAAGGCTGCTACAAAGATGGAACTAATGGCACTCGTGACTGCAGGTGGTTTGCAGCGGTATATCTTGGAGCACGGTTGATTACATATACAACGTTATTAGCTATGTCACTGAATGCATTCTCTTTGACACTGTTTGCTTCTATTTACATGATGGTCATTGTTATGCTTATAGCTGTCCAGCCCTACTCAACATCCAATTATAACATACTTGACCCTATAGTGGTAATTTTTCAAGTTCTGTTTTGTGTTTTTGCTTTAACTGCAAGCAATGCGTATGCATCTCTTCCTAAGGATTTTTTGAAAATCTCATTTGTAATAGCATTTGTGTTGTACTGTGTACCCCTGCTGTACATGAGTGGAGCCTTTTTGTACTGGATAGTTGTTAAAAGGAGGGTCACACAGTGGTGCCGGCCAAACAGGTGTTTGCACACAGAGCTTGAAGCGTCTCTAGCAGACAGACTGGTTCATCCTGAGCAATACGAGATTGCTTCCTGATCCAGTGGGTGAAGAACAGCACACATCAGACTAAGAAGAAACTGAAAATACTATAATAAACCTTATATGTGTCCACGCAATGTTAAAACGGCTAATTTTGAGTGTCTATTTTATACAAGTTTTGAGGTAAAGCAAGCAGATAACAGAAGTCAAGTCAAATGAATAGTTTTGAATGACTCACAAATGATCGACCTTATATGCCCACCGGCATTATTTCTATTCCTTTGGAGTGAAAATCTCTAGCTGTAGCAATGATTTGTTTACATGTAGAATGTTGTTTTCCCAAGTACAAAATCAAATTTATATAGGCGTGTTTTGTTACTCATTTATATAATTTCTTTGCTATGTACATAAAAATTATAGTAAACTTTGATATGCTCAGCAACTCTAGCAAAAGAATGAGCACTTTAATAACCACTACTAAAGCAAATCCACCGCTGATGAACAGTACTCCAAATTTGTATCTAATTGTCCTGCTTCAAATTCAGAGCTTAATTTAATAGAAATTCAATTACGAGAAATGGAGGGGGGAAAGTGGCTGTCTACTACGGCAAGTGAGCATGGCCCTGGAAATCACATAGATCCCTATATAGCTGAAAAGCTTAGCTATTTTGTGGCTATCCATCCTACAAAAATTATTATTGGTCAGCTTAACGGTCCGCTATTCACGGTCATAAAAGAGTAGTTTCTTTCAACTGGATGAGAAGTATTCTACGACTGCACTGACAAGGCATGATTTATCTTTTAGAGGAAGATTGAACAAGTGTACAGTTTGTACAGCAGAATTGAAGTAGCATGTAAGTCTAATGATACACATAATATTGCCTGACATCATTTACTGCGATGAAAAGTAGGACTGAAGTCTCCTGCAGGTCTTCAGTACTTCCTAAAGAATGAAAGCAAATGATAAATCCAGATTGACTAGTACTGTCATGGAGCCTATAATTATACGAGTTAAAGCTCCTACAATCAGCAATCAAATATACTGCTGGTATTCTTTCATACCTCATTAACAGCTTGCTTTTGGTGACCGGCACCACTGCTGCTGTTTTTGCCTCTACTCCACTTCCCCTTACTACTGGCACTATCTCTTCGACGCATATGCTTTGAGTTTTGCTGCTTATTCTGCACTTTCTTAGCCTGCTCTCTCGGTGGTGATTTGACGCTCCGGCCGGCCGACCCAGCACACTCCTCAGGACCCAAAAACAGGCACTGAAGCTTTCTCTTCCTGCTTTGTGACCGGAAGGCAATAGCTCCGTGGTCTCTCTCTGGGGTCGCTTCAATGTGTGCAGAGGGTGAATCACAATCGGAGAAAACAGTACAAATACCAGAGCATGGAGAGTTCTGCAATTCTAAGCAAGTAGAAACCGGCTCGGACTCTTCTGTTTCAGGTGTTCTTGAACGCTTCTTTTCATTCCTATTGCAAGGTGAGAGTGAAGTACTACTACTCTCACCATCTTCTATGTGTATGGCCTTGTGGCCTTTAGAAAGGTCTAATGTGCAGTTGTCATCGGTGCACACTTTAACATCACCATTCTCTGAGCTCAGCCCATGTGGGGGAGGCACTGGAGTTGAAGCAGAAAGTGTCATCATGGTGGCTCCATTTGGGCTACTCTTCGGCGTCAGGAATCTGAGGAGACCTGTCTGTTTTTCGACGGGGCTTTTTGGTTTCGGCTGCTTTCTGGCAGAGTTTGCAGTCTGTAGGGAGGTCTTCGGGAGGTTGTGAACTGGCTTCAGAGGCGTACGAGCAACCTCTTTCCCTGCTTCGGTGGCGTCTTTGGTGTATTTCTTCATCACATCAGTAGCTTTTAGGTGCCCTGGGAAATAATTCATCGTAGCAGTAAACACTTACTGCTTCCCCACTTGTAAGTGTCCATGGACTATAATGGGAGCCTTCTGGAGGGTAGACCCTTGCTACAGGCTCTGTAACTTTTCTTTTGAATGCTAAAAAAATGGGCATTTAGCATACAGTTATAACTTGTATGTATACCTTCTCCTCTGTATTGTTCACACAGTCCAATAAATTCGCCAGGAAATGACCTCCTTTTCCGAACCACTCGCCTTTTAAGGAAGAATATAATGAGTATAATCTCCGGTTATCATAAGTGGCAAGATCAACCATAGATATGTTATACCCCATATGAGATCTATGAGGATCACATATAAGAATTCATTTGCTTGTAACAATGCATAATGCATGGATGATGTCTACTACTCACCAGAGTCTGATGTCATTGTTGTCCGAGCAAGTAGCAAGCTATAGGGGATAGAATCAGGTGTACTGGTACATGGTCTGTGGTGCCTGAACCAATTATATGCCACATTTGGTTCAGGAACCACAGAGTCTGCTTAATAAGCACAGTGTCATAGATACACACTAAGGACATGTATATTTATTAAGCAAGAGTCCACTGATTATTAGTTTGTTCTCCTTTCACCAACAAGCATCATGATCACTGTTAAAGTAAACAATTAGAAATATGATGCACAATCGTGGCTGGGACTGCAATATAAATGTCCTGAAACAGCTTGTAAAGTGCAAAAAAAACATTATTAACAGAAGACAATGATGTACAGCTACAAAACGGTAAGACAGCTGCATTTGCCGTATTAATGTGAAAGCAAGCCAGACATCAAAGCAAGGTACCAGTACATAGGTAAATTTATGTGCATAGCTAGCCAGCAAGCGACCATTGTAGCCGACGAAATGAGTCTCCAGAGAGCGATGGTAGTCACGCATGATTGAATTTGATACAGAATTAGAAGGACACCCAATTAGAGCGCCTATCGTAAGTATACATACTGGGCTGAGATTCACCTTATCAGGTTGGGTGGGGCACCAACTGACAGCTGTGACTTCCTTAGAGTGGCCAGACAGCTGCAGCGGTTGACTATTAGGTCGGCCAATCTTGGTGTGGTTTAGGAGATAGAGTAATTAATACATCATAGTGACATCATCATATATATATTAACCACATGCAGCTGTATATTAATATACAACCTACCTCCCAAATGAAGGCATTTCCACAACTCGATCCAGAAGCTAGATACCTATGTAGGAGTGAAGGTACATAGCTTAATCACTGTGGAAGGTATTAAGCTAGTACGGGTCATCATTACACCACAGTACCTTCCATCAACACCAACAGAAGCCTTGACATAGAAAGTTGAGTTCTTATGACCACTGAAGGCACACACTGCAGCCAACGGACAAGAAAGTTCATTTAAACACTAAAACACATTTAATTTTATGAGTACCTGGATTTTTCTTCAGTCCAGAACAGTCATACTTGTAGATTCTAGCAAAAAAAGAGCAAAAATTGTATTCATCTGATATGATAAATTGAATAAATTTCTGTTTCTCAATGTTATGCTTACATGTCGTCTGTGCAGGATGCAAAGAGGCAGCTCTGGAACGGATCAGAAACGAGGCATGTAAAACCTGTGTGCCGAAAAGTAGTGAAGAACATTCCACATAAGTTATATGTACCATAAACTGCATACAGAATGCAAAGACCTAAGTACTTTAGGTATACATGAATACTGGAGCCTGTATTAGCATACTACATCCAAACATATTATGCCAAGAAGAGTGCATGGTTGCCCATTGGTTGGAATATATCACGTGCAAGAGGTGGGTTTATCAGTGTTACTGTCAAACATGCATTTAGGGTTCATGGGCGTAGATTACCAAACGGCCTTGCAGGGTCTCCAGTTTGTGTGAATGTGTGCCAAGGCTGGGGAGTGTCATTCCGATGGGTATATGTCTTCCTCAGGTCCCACAGTTTTACGGTACTGTGGAGTGAGGAAGAGGGAGGGAGGGGTCAGTGAGTTCATGAATACCACCACAAAAATACACGCTTAATCATGATGTACATTCTGTACTACTTACCCATCAGCAGCCCCAGATGAGGCCAGCTTGTCACCCCCATGAAAGAGAACAGCTGTAACACTATGCTGGGTGTCCAATGACTACAGAAAAGGGAAAAAAATTGCCCTTCAGTGCCTGCTTAGCAGTCAATGCTATAGATGAGGCTGTATAAATACGATCAGTATATTATACATCCATGGATTATAACTGCCTGGCTATGTGTACACATTGCTAGGAAGTTAAGTTAGAGTATGGTATGTATTATGCATTCCTTAGCTTATGGTATGCTGGATAAATACCAAATTTGTTCCTCTCTAGTAGAATTCATCAAGCATTATAACACATCCAGCATTATTTTACTCACAGTCTTTAGTAGGGCATTGGCCCTGTGGCCCCTCCTCTTCTTTCCTCCTGGTGTGTGACTGTGGTCTGCTTTCTTGTGTGCCATTGAGATACAGTTCACTGGCTTGTGCTGGTGCTGAGAGCCTACATGTGGCAAGAGTACACACATGTATAGATGTAGTTGATTCATGGTTCAGGCATGTACCACATGCATGTATGTAGTTACATAGATCCTGGGGGTTGCAGATTTTATCCGGTAAGTGCAATTTGTAGGGAATTTGGACTGTTGAAAGGTTGTCTTCCATCGGGAATAGGATGCATAAGCTCACTTGGCTTTTGCTGCATGCGGCAAGATACTGCATATGGCTTTAACCCCACCAGACACAGGTCTGTACACACCCCACTCCTGATTATTAGCTTATTATGTACTTTTGAAACATAACCAAACTTGTATATAATTGAAGGGCTGAGAATCAGATCTAGAGTGGGATAATCTACTGAAAATTACATATACTTATATTTTCAAATTCGTCACGGTGACCAGCAGCTCTTAATAAAATACATTTTACAAGAAAATATCCTCAAGTGGGTACATGTGAATTCAGTACTGGGTTGGCTCAGAACCAGAGTGGTCTAACCCAGTGAATTTGCATATGCAATTAATACAAAAGTGCCTATTGATTATAAGTAAGTAATGTTCAGGAATTTATAAGGGGATGAATATACAGCTAAAGTGTTTTGAAAACTTTATATGCTAAGCGTGTGCAGGGAGGCAGTGATTTTAAAATTTGAATATATAATAGTAAGCCAATGATATATGTGCGTAGGTGTTTGAGGCAGCCTACATGTATGTGCATATCATAGAAGATGGAAATAGTCGACATAAGAGTGAGTAGGAGACTGAAAATGTATCATACATGTAGCTGAAAATATGAGTAATATGCATATTAAAAGCAGATTGAACATGTATATAAAAGCCTGAGTAGGAGTTTGCGACAGCCAATATACATACTGAAAGTCTGAGTAGGAGTTTGCGACAGCCAGTATACATACTGAAAGCCTGAGTAGGAGTTTGCGACAGCCAGTATACATACTGAAAGTCTGAGTAGGAGTAGTTAGAGATAGCTAATGTCTACACTCAAAATAAAACTAGACAGAGTCTGACACATTATGCTTTTGGGACCTTCAGACTCCAAAAAAATGTATGCCTATTTCTAGGAGACGGTAACACAAGAACAGTTATATCCCTCATGCATATGGTTTCAAATCACTCAAGTCACTGAAGTGGCCCTTGGGCTACATGATTTAACATCCTCAGCACTCAGGATATAGCTACTACTCCAATGACCATATAAGGCTTGGTTTAGACATGACACGTTTCTAAGTAACTATCTTATGTAGCAGACTGAAGAATACCCCTGAATCACTGAAAGGACATGCCAATCTTTTTATAGGAAGTGTGTCTCAACAGTGTGTGTACTTCCTGCTTTATAAGCCTTCTTTCATTCCTTGGTGGTATGCTCTGGCCACTGTGTCCAAAAGCCATTTGAACTAGTACAGTGTAAGCTGAAATTAATGCTTAACAGCTAGAATGTTTGACCTTATTCTCAATCAGCCTACTAATGAAGCATTCACCCGTGGATCAGAAGTGAGTGGATACCTGGTGGTGAATAAATGGAAACGCAAGTGTGCAGCACAGTTACAGATAAGTCTCCATGGCCATGTCAAGATATGGTGGCAAGAACCAGTTATGCATAAGAATCCAGATGGTAGCAAATCTACGCAAAATCTCTCTTACAATACGGAGTTGAACTTCCTAACACTGAACGTACCTACGCAGGATTTCGACATGGAGGTTCACAAACGAGTTCCATTTCGATTCATTATACCAGAAGACAAGCCAATGCCTTCATCTCATGACGGTCATGCTGGCTCTATCAACTACTACGTTGAAGGTTTGTTATCTGTTGTAGGCATAACATCTGTTCCACCTCTTTCACTTAAAGCTGTGGTACCATTTAATGAGACTGTTGACATCAACTCTCCTGCCTTGCTGGCTTCCACTGTCCAAAAGAAAGAGGAGCATATCTATCGATGGTACTCCAAGAATCCTTCCGGCTCCATTACTGTGACTGTCGAAACTCCACACACTGGATACCACCTTGAAGAGAGCGTTCCATTTACTGCCACAGTACATAACGATACAGGCAGTCGAATCAAAATGGAAGCAGCACTGCTGCAAACAGTCAGCTATTATGCTTCAGATGCTTGTAAAGTTGACCCTTTTGTGATCGCAAAATATTCAGAAACGTGCAGGCCATCAAAGACCACCAGTGTGTGGAACCCCACTGAGGTCAGAGACAATAGTGATTATGAAACCACTAAAAAGGTGCTTGTATCATCAACGTGTTCAGAGTATATCAAAGTGCAACACCGACTTGAAGTGACCGCCTCACTGCCAACAAACAAAACACTCAAAATAGAGATACCTATCACAATTGGAAATGTTCCTCGAACAGAAGCTAGTGCCAGTGTATCTACCATAGCCTTAGAAAAACCTACACAGTTGTCTCCACATCAGCCCCCATTCCAACGTGACGTAGGATGGTTGACTTCAAACCTTAGTCTCAGTGAACAATCAGTTCTGCCAGGTAACACTCTTGGACAACTGCCACCCCCTGAGACGGACCTTGCCATACTTCCCACCTATGATGCAGCAGTAGCCAATATACGAAAACGGTCCATTCCGAATGGTCCAGGATACCAGACGCTCACAGGGCTAACTACTGAAGCACCTCCGTCCTACGAGGCAGTTGTGGAGAAACCTTCAGATTATGTAAACTTTCCTGCATGAATTGTGTGCCACATAAATATCTAAGGAGTTTCCGCAATTATATGTATACAGTTAGATGATTAATTACTGCATGTGTACTGTGACCAACACTATGGTAGCTATTGCATTTAATCAGATTCTGTTCTCTGTTATGTGCAGAGTAGGCGTATGACAATAATGTCGCCAGATGGCTGTTGTTACCGTGGGGATTGTACTTGGTTCCCAGGTGACAGTGAGCAGAAAGGAGGTTGTCATGATGGAGGAGAGCCAGCCCACCCCCCAGCAGAACACCCACCTGCGGGAGAGGGTCTCCTATGGGCAGGAACACCTCGACAGGGGGGAGAATATGAATATGCCACTACAACCCCCAGCCATGGTGGGTCTTCCTATGGACTCAATCCTATATGTGCCTGTCCCAGGTAGAAAATGTCTATTGCGAATTTGGATTGCATCACTGCGTTCATAGCACTGTATCTCTGAACCTACGTTAAGGGTAGGGCTCATACACGCTGTGTAGAAGCCTCACATATTGACAGAGTCTCTTAATGGAAGTTCAGAGATACAGCGCTTTGAATGCAGTGACGCAATTGGAATATACAACAGAATAACATTCGTTTTCTACCTGGGACTGCATTGAAAGATAGTTACCAGGCAATCCATAATATGTTTAGACCTATCCATGCAACAATTTTATGATAGCCAAATATATCACATACACATACACATAGGTGCATAGTGAGCCTCCTAGACCACAACAGATGCCACAAAATAGTGAGCCTCCTAGGCCACAACAGATGGCACAAAGTAGTGAGCCACAACAGATGCCAAAGACACCAACATCCACTGGACAAAGAGGAAGTGAAGCAGGGGCATGGTCCTGTAATTGGTTCTTGTTCAGATTCCTGCTACTGGTGGGGGTGTCTGTGATGACCTTCCAAGCCTATGACTACTACACCAATAACATCCACCTCCTCTCATGGATAGTGCTTAACATCACAGGTGTCTTTGAAGGGAGCAGCCAACCACCAGAATTCATTAAAGACTGACTTTCACTCACATAGCACAACCTATACATGTACATGGCAGCTTCCTACCTATTAGACAACATGCAATTTTCTATGATGGTTGTACTTAGCTATGGCATTGGCCCGCCCATATAGCCTTATTTTACTGAGGCACTCTACGTGTAGGATCCATGCCCTCAGAGAATGGACTCTATATATCGAGTCCACGATGGATTCTATGAAATTTAGAGCCGCAGTACGGACAAATCACGTTGCTGTATTTTGCAACTTATACTCTAGCTAATTGTTGTCCATCTTGCAGTCGCGCACGAGATAAAATGTACCAGGCTCTCCCCTTCTTCAGGGGGCTGTGTACCACAGAGAGTAGTCTCGTGCCCAGACCTATGCTTGCCCCTTCGCAGAACGGTCTGGTGCACCAAGTCAAATTTCTTGGGTTTATGGGCGGAGCGACAAGCTTGTTAATTGACTATTCGAGGTTTGAAATGTTATATAAAGGCTTACTGAGGTCTTCGCACTCAAATAAATAAGTGCTTTCTTGTATAATCGTACGTGCAGAAGGCAACTCTTAGCAACAAAGTTACAAAACTATACAGTACAAGTACAAAACACGGCAACTTAATCCGAGGAATTGCAAATCCTGCAATATCTCATCGGTCCTTACCACATACTAGGAATAAGCCCAAGCAATTCGGGTTGGTTTGCCAGACCTTTCTGCGAGGGGGCGAGCCTAGGTCTGGTCACAAGACTATTATACAGAGATAGTCACAAGTCACATGACTTTCAAGAGCACTTTGAATAATTACTAGGCAAATGCAGGGCATTGTGGGGCGAGCCTTCGCGAGAATTGTGAATGTGAAGGAGCTGTTGGCGAATGAGGCTATATCTTGCAGCAGATTGGTGACATGTCCACGGTACCCATACTGTCCGTGAGGCAAACGGTAGACATGATTGGCAAACCCCTTGAAATTAATATTTGCACCTGTATTAAACCCTGCAATGGAAATGTCGAACATGTAGGATGATGTCATACTAATAGACACAACATTGATATGTCAATTCACACCCTCCAATGGAATAATCAACACGTCATACTAATCAATACAAAAATTGATACTTCAATGCCACTGTAACTTCATCAAGAATGCAATACATGTGCTAGCCTAAAGAGGGGCAGGATCCATGTTGTTGGTCGAGGAGTATAACTTAGGTGTATGCTCGTCCTGGCTACATTGCAGACACTCAGTAGAATGTGAGTGAATCTTAAGACCAGGGAATCTCATGTACATCTCAGCGCGTCCAGCGTAGCCATGTGGTGTGCATGAAATTTAAACATCTTAGTTCGGATAGAAGATTGTTGCAACAATGGGAGCTGTGCCTGCATGACCTGTTGTTGTCTGTGCCTCACCAGTACTCTGTCAGACTGTAGCCTGGCTTCTCTCTCCTCAGCAGTCTCATCGGCAAGTCTATCAGTCATTCGCTGCAGCCTAGCCTATCTCACCTCGTCAGTCTGCATGATTCAGTAGTTCCCTTTGAGGAAGTAGTTTGCGCTTTTGTAGCATCCATAGCCAAGGAAAAACCAGTGGTTTTCCACGTGTTTTGTACGTAGTGGAAACGCGAGAAATTCAACTGCTAAGTGAGAGCGCGAGAAATTGGAATTGCAAAATTAGATTGCAAAGCGTTAAATTATGTGAACATCGAATATGCGGCACGACGTACGTACGATATTTAATACGTACATACATTCATACATTCATACATTCAGAGGAAATGCACCGCTGACATGACTAGTGTGGGGCTCGCTCAGGCTCATCCCAAAAACATGAGCTGATAGTCACAAGTGTTAAAACATGTTTATAATAACCTTACTACTATAATGACCATATAAGGCTTTGCATGTGTAGAAACTACACAGAAGCAGGAAGTTGCTACAGATTCAGGGATAATTTTCTGTCTGCATCAGAACTTAGTACTCTCAGGTCCATCTTTTAGACCACTGTGCCCAAAGTATTACTGGCAAACAAGTGTAAGCTGATGGTATTGCTTAACAGCTAACATGTTTAAGATCATTCTCAACCAACCTACTAATGAGGCATTCACCCGTGGATCAGAAGTGAGTGGATACCTGGTGGTAAATGAATGGAAACACAAGTCTACAGAAGCACAGGTACGGATATGTCTCCATGGCCATGTCAAGATATGGTGGCAAAAATCAGTTATGAATAAGAATCCGGATGGCAGCAAATCGAGGCAAAGTCTCGTTTACTTTTCAGAGCTGAACTTCCTAACACTTGACTCGCCTATGCAAAAATCCCAGCTGGAGACCAATAAAGAATTTCCATTTCGATTCATTCTGCCAGTAGATAAACCAATGCCTTCATCTCATGACGGTTATGTTGGCTCTATCAACTACTATGTAGAAGCTGTGATATCTGTTGTAGCAGGATCCGTTGGGCCTATTTCAGTTAAAGCTGTGGTACCATTTAATGAGACTGTTGACATCAACTCTCCTGCCTTGCTGGCTTCCACTGTCCAAAAGAAAGAGGAGCATATCTATCGATGGTACTCCAAGAATCCCTCCGGCTCCATTACTGTGACTGTCGAAACTCCACACACTGGATACCACCTTGAAGAGAGCGTTCCATTTACTGCTACAGTACATAACGACACAGGCAGTCGAATCAAAATGGAAGCAGCACTGCTGCAAACAGTCAGCTATTATGCTTCAGATGCTTGCAGAGTTTACCCTTTCGTGATTGCAAAATATTCAGAAACATCCATGCCATCAAAGACCACCAGCGTGTGGAACCCCACTGGGGTCAGAAACCGTAACGGTTATAAAATCACTGAAAACGTGCTTGTATCATCAACATGTTCAGAGCATGTCAAAGTGCTACACCGACTCGAAGTGACCGCCTCACTGCCAACGAATAAAACACTCCAGATAGAGATTCCTATCACGATTGGAAATGTTCCTCGAACAGAAACCAGTGTAGCCACCATAGCCTCAGAAGACCAGGAAGCCAGTGCTTCTGCCCTTCCACAGGAGAAGTTACAGTTGTCTCCACATCAGCCCCCATTCCAACGTGAGGTGGGATGGTGTTTGGACGCGACTTCAAACTTTAGTCTCAGTGAACGATCAGTTCTGCCAGGTAACACTCTTGGACACCTGCCACCCCCTGAGATGGACCTCACCATACCTCCCACTTATGATGCAGCAGTAGCCAATATACGAAAACGGTCCATTCCAAATGGTCCAGGATACCAGACGCTCACAGGGCTAACAACTGAAGCACCTCCATCCTATGAGGCAGTTGCGGAGAAACCTTCAGACTATGTAAAGTTTCGTGCATGAATTGTATACTCGATATTAAATCTATATTTTTGCTAGATCGCTAATTACGGCACATGTATCCTGTGACGAATACTATCGTAGAAGTTTGAAAGTCCATTCCCCAAACAACCAATCTCTCAAGATAAAACTCTCCAGTGCTTTTGTATTTTTAGCACACTCAGTTTACTGTGGCCAGTACCATGGTAGCTAGCGTAAGTGATCACTTATCAAAACGTGAGACAAGGTGAAAATCAACTAGTACACTTACTTCTGTACCAACTGGTATAGCCCTAGTATACGGTGCGCGATAATACATGTGCAAGCACAATAAACTAGCTCCACCTTCACTGTTCGCATAAAAATAGTGTCTCCGCCTATCTTCGCTTAAATGGAGAGTAAAATTGCAGAAGTGATGACGATTCTCTCGGTGAAGTTCTAACGTTTACACATTGTTCCATTCATGGAATTCATGGTTATGGATCCTGATACAAAATCTGCGCAACAGTTGGTCACTTACGCTATTATACTCAAGCAGATTTCGTTTTATGTTAGCAGGCATATAACCGCTTTAGGTGTAGCCAGCACAGCCGTTGTTACCGCAGGGATCCTACTTTGTTTTCCCAGGTAACAGTGAGCAGAAAGGAGGTTGTCATGATGGATGAGAGCCAGCCCACCCCCCAGCAGAACACCCACCTGCGGGAGAGGGTCTCCTATGGGCAGGAGCACCTCGACAGGGGGGAGAACCTGCCACAACAACCCCCAGCCATGGTGGGTCTTCCCTAGTCTCGGGTACCCAGACCCTCAGAAAATCGTACGGAGGGTCTGGGCGATAGGCTTCGGTGGAAATGTACACTCCGGAATGTTATGAACTCATAATTGCCTCCCTGCATGCTAATGCTAGCTTAGTAGATTTCTCTATCACTTACCAGGTTGTACGTTGATGTCAGAGGAAAGGCTGACACTCCGAAGCACAATAGCGCTCTAAGCAGCTTTTAAAACGCAATTCAAACGTGACTTTCCAATTAACGCACATTAGACAATTGGAAGTGCGCCTGCATTCCAGGTGCACGGTACACTTCTGCCCCAGCCTATCGCCCAGATCCTCTTATGATTTTTCGATGGGTCTGGGTACCTGTCTTCCCATAGACTTTATCAGACAATTTGTAATGGGATCCAATGTCATTTACAGCCAATGTTATGTCTGCTCCACATACACATAGGCACATAGTGAGTGAGTCTTCTAGCCGACAACAGATGCCACAAAGTAGGGAGGCTCCTAGACCACAACAGATGCCACAGTTACCAACATCCACTAGACAATTTGAAAGAGGAAGTGAAGCAGGGGCATGGTCCTGTAATTGGTTCTTGTTCGGCTTCCTGCTACCGGTGGGGGTGTTTGTGATGACCTTCCAAGCCTATGACTACTACACCAATGACATCCGCCTCCTCTCATGGACACTGTTTAACATCACAGGTGTCTTCGAGGGGAGCAGCTGACCACTAAAGACTGACTCTAACTCACATAGTAAAACATAAGGTAGCTTTGACTACCTGGTAGCTTTCTACACACTATGCAATTTGCTATGTCTGTTGTACTTAATTACAGCATTAGTCCACCAATATAGCCCCTTAATGTTTTACTGAGTGCCCAAGAGTGAGGTGGTATTGTCCATCTTACCTCTCTGGTCCCAGCAGGCCTCCTATGATACATATACAACTGTGACTACTTCATAAACTGTACTTGGTATGGTTTTCAAAATGTTTCCTTTTTTATTCCACTAGAGGTTTTTTGGGTTGTTTTTTTTATAAGTCCGTTTAATATATAAATTTCGCTATTTACAACCACAAATACATCTAATGAAACTGAAGTCTAGTTCCGAAGTGAGCCACGCTTTTGCTGTTCACTGTTGGTGTTGCAAAGATTACTAAATAACAGCAAGCAAGGAAATGTGAATTTCAAGAAAGCCTGTGCATAACATGTAGACACATCTTGAACTTGAATACAAACAGCAAAAACACGGGTAGGGAGCCCTGGGCTCCTTGGTACGTCACACGACGTCACGTACGTGACGTAGGGTGCATGGTTTTGCTAAATCAAATTATACGTGACGTATAATATTGCTTCGTTGTTTACAGTATTATTGAGACTAGCCGTTGCGCGTTCAAAGATGACAAAAGGCAAAGAGTGACGATACATGAACTGTTTCTGGATGTAGCACAAAGAAGTGGCTGTTTGTCAAGGACCACCGCCAAGGTAGATCCGCGAGACTACAAGGTAGACAGCTATGATCTAGCGAGAGTATGAACCGACTAGCAGTAAGCCTATGCTTAGAACTTGCTTATCCTTATCAGTATACACAAATCTATAACAGGACTTACATTACAGGTTCCATCCTTCGCTGTCTTGCCATGCCTTCTCGGTGTTTTCAAGAGGCGCTTGATCGTTCACAACGCCCGAGGTTTGTTCATGCTGCTGGTTGCGTCCGTTGTTGTAGCTAATGGCTGAATACAACGCTGTCTCATTGAACAACAGCTATATAGAGCGCGATATCTAAGTACTTGGCCGTACAGTTAGCTAGCTGCTAGCAGTAGCCAAGAGCGTCTCCTGCTCGCGTTACGTCACGTATAATTTGATTTAGCAAAACCACGCACCCTACGTCACGTACGTGACGTCGTGTGACGTACCAAGGAGCCCAGGCTCCCTACCCGTGTTTTTCCAAAGTGCAAAAAACGGGCAGTGGAGCAGTGGAGCTACTGGGTGAAAGAAGTGATCACAGCATACCAGTATAGAGGAGGATTTCCCGTAGAGGCGTGAAGGAATTTTTAGCACTTTGTAGCACCTTGAAATTATATTCATTGCAGTTTGAGGAAGTTCCGGTCATGCCCCTGGTGGGAATGTTAAGTATTACGCTCTATGGAGAATGGAGCGTTTTCGTGGCAGAACCAAGGATCCGTCAGCTATCTCGAGGATTGCCTTTTAGACAGTTAATCTACTGTGACTTTGCATGCTGTGGTAAGTAGCATTCTCCAAATTGGTATCACAGTGCTGGTCTAGAGCCATAAAATAACGATTTTTTCATAGAGCGAAATAGTTAAGATTCTCACCAAGGGGCGTGATAAGAAATTGGGCGGAGCTTCCTGAAAGTGCAATGAATATGATTAAAAGGTGGCAACTATTTCCTTCACACCTCTGCAAGAAATCCTCCTATAAGAGATAGGACCCATTAAAGTAGTCTCGCGTGCCAGACCCTCGCGCCCAAGACTAAGGACCTAAGGTCTCAGCACGACTACAGTATAGCTATTATTCAAACACAACGTTGTTAAATGCACAATAGCTATAGGGGAGCTGTTGTATTATACAACAGCTCCCCTATAGCTATTACTTCTCACAACTGGCTGTCTCGTAAGAATAGTATCCAGGCTACTATTGGGGTGGTTACTGCAGTATCTATGAGCCCTATATCAAGTCAGACAATCACTGATGTATTAAAATAAATCAACACCTGATTCAGTCACAGCATCAATGATATGCTATACATGCACTCCATTGTATACATAATTATAATGCCCTGGCTCAGGCTCGCCCCACAATGTACTTTTTATATTGTGAAGGTAGCTAGTCCAATGGCAATTAACGTTGGATGGTGATGCCAGGACATGTTTGTCTACGTACAGCCAGTTCTGCAATTCTGTGCTATGACTCAATGCAGGCAGACAAGAGTACAGTTGAGCTTCCTGTGGTACACAGGAGCATATTCCACGTATCAGCTTCATGTGCCTGATAGGTATTACGTATGTACTGTAGTGAATTGCTGATATTAATAATTGACTTATCCCATTTGTCCAGTCATAACACGGGGTGTATAGGGGAGGAAGTCATGTTATCATACAGTCGCTTAGCTTTTTAATGTAATCCCTGGCCTCGCCCAGTGCTTGTGCCATAGTACACAGGATAAAATAGCTAGCAGAAGCAGTGCTACTTTGTAGCAAGAACTACTGTTGTCAGACTTTGAATAACCACTCTTCCAAAATGCTCAAGATTGTTTTGGATCAGCCATGGCAGAGAGCATTCTTCAGCGGCTCGCAAGTGAGTGGAACCCTTCATGTGGAGGTAGACTGTCAAATGAGTTGCAATTTCATCAAGGTCAAGCTATACGGTCAAGCCAGGACACGTTTATATATAGAGAGATCTAAATATACATCAGATGCGGAGCTGGTGAACTCGCAAGTCATTGTGCATGAAGGTATGTTGCAGCCCGGTCAATACGTCTTCCCATTTTGGTTCACTCTTCCAGAACAAATACCATCAACCTTTCAACCAGTAATAAGTGGCAAGGGTTCCGTCGAGTACTTTGTAGAGGGATGGATCTTTCTACAAGGACCAGGTGTGCCGCTGGTAAACAGAGTGCACGTCCCTGTCACTGAGACTGTGACTGTCCTCCATCCTTGGCTGCAAACTCCAGTAACAGAACGGGTACAACAGCGGGTCCGTCACTGGTACTGCTTACATTCACCAGGCAATGTAGTCTTAGCTGTCGAATCCCCCTGCACTAGTTACTGTGCCGGAGAAGAGGTCCCTCTCACTGTTAAGGTACAAAATGATACCGATTGCCAGGTCACGGTGAAGGCAGTATTACTACGAACCATGACCTATAGTGCCCAGGGTAAACAACAACAGAGTACCTACATGATTGTGAAGCAGCACAGAGGGAACCCAGTGCAGCCTAGGTCAACCATCACCTGGAGACCATTGGGCATGCGAACCGATTCAGCAGAAAAAGTGACATCAAACTCGGCCAATATCATCACAGTGAAGCATTCTGTCGAAGTGACTGCCGAAGTGGTAATACCACTATCAGTTGACAAGTTGCTCAAAACTGAGATTCCACTCACAATTGGCAACGTTCTCTATCAAGACACAAACGAGGTCAGGGGTCATGCCCCTTCCCCTACACCTCCATCATACAACCAACTCATCCAGACCACACCCCACACGCCTACACACGTACATGGATATTTGTGGCAAACTTCACAGGCCCCACCTACTGACACACCTCCCACCTACAATGCAGCAATAGGAACAGAGAACAGTACAAGCAGTGCTGCAATCTTTCAAGCGGTTTCCCCGCCAACCCATACATTACCTACAAGCATAGAATTAACTAGTTTGCCCCCACCCCCATATGAGATAGCATTGACCATGCCCCACCCACCGACACACCTCCCACCTACAGTGCAGCAGCAGCGGTACAATCTGTCAAGGGGTTCCCCATCAACCAACCATCAACTACAACCATGGAATTGACTAGCCTACCTCCACCAGCACACGAGGTACATAGCACTCAGTCCGACCATGCATCGATGCACATGTGGCTGAAATGAATAGCAAACTTCGAGGCTATTCTGTGAAAACGATTGCCATCCTGCTGGTGCTAATACCTAACAGCAAACCAATTGTGTTTATAGTATCATGTTAAATTAATGGTCAAATTCAATAGCCATTCGCGGATGGCTTCACGCTTTCATGAGGCTCAGGATATGATTATTAATACACCCTAGTTATATGATTTAAACAAAAAGTTACATAGCTAGGGCAATTCTCGGCATTGGTGACAACAGTGAAGAATTCCGCTTTGCTACTAGAGAGGGTACATAATATTTAAGATTTAATTATGCATGAAAGGAACTGACCAAAAGACGGCTGCATTTCTTAACCTTTTGCTACAAATTGGCTTTAAAGAGTAGCTACAAGAAGTGTAGCCTTCTTTCGCCATACAAAATTACCCTTCTATCCTACGTGTTACACAGTCACATGAGGAATGTACCAAATCCACAGCTACGGTGGCTGAAATGAAGGCCGCTATTGAACGTAGGCATGGGAACTAGACTACATAATTAGGGTACAGTCAGGTATCTAGCATATGATAGTCTAAACATTGACTAGTGAATGGGTATAATATATATTCGTTGACTTGAGCTAATGAACTAACACACACAACAGCCCGGGGACTGACTATCTTGTTGACTTTGTAAAGGTCTCTCCTAGTCTGTTCATCTTCAGAATGTGTAAACAAGTAGTCTCATGCCAAGACCCTCCGCCCACCCCCACAAAAATGCTTTTTGTGGGAGCGGGCGGAGGGTCTGGGCACAAGACTATTATATAAATAAACAAGGCATATATTGTAGACATCACGTATAAGGAATTTAGGTCTGCTGGCTACTGATAACCATTAAGACATCACAACGGCAGTGACACCAGTGGATGACAGCTAAATTATTGTCCAGTTTAATGTCCATGCTGCTCCAGAGGAATTCGGTGGTGCCTACTTTGCCAGGGTAGGGAAACTATTGGAATATCTTCTTCCGGCCCCTCAAGGTCAGTCAATTGTTCTTTCTGTGGCTGGTCAAGGAATTAACTGAGGGCTGCTGGCACTGTGATTGTCCTATTGTCAGTATAATCCGTAGCATTCTGTATAGTCTTGTGGAATGTAGATGGTCTGTAGTGCCAGTCTTCTATCAAAGTAGTAGGGGAATATTCAATGAGCATATCAGCAATTTATATTTAGTGGAATGTCCCTACTAAGACTACCAGAGAAATCGGAGCTCAGACCTTAGCCCAAAAATGCACTCAGCTTTTGGGAAAATGTATACACAGGATGTGCTATACTTGTGGGCTTCCAAAATGTATGAAGAGTTCAAAGGTTGTTCTGGATCAGCCAGTCTAGACAGGAACACAATAATTCTCAATTTCCTGTGTTACACCTGCACAAAACACCCAAAAAATCTGAAGATCAAAAATTTGGTTAGCGTAGGTGGCCAATTCTCACACAGATTTTGTACCCAAGTCCACTGTTTCAAAATTTTTGAAAACTTTCAAAACCGAGTGTCTCAAATTACGCTTATTTTATCATACATCTAACTCATATGAATGTACAGTAGTCAATGGGGAAGCCTTATATGTACACACGCAGCCGTACTTTTTATTACGAGTCACATGGTCCGTATTTTTTACTGTAAGTCACATGATAAATCGTATTAGTACGGCAAGTCACGGGGTAGTCAATCGTAGCATGGCTAGAGTGTACCACACAGAACTATTGACTTCGCAAAAATCCAAGCGTGTTGGTAGAAGGCATGGACCACCATAGCTGGCTAAATCAGTCGTCATTTGAGGTACGTACGTATAATTAAATCACTATCACAAAAGTACAAAACTATACCGCCATTCAATAACTATTCACAGAAGGCTTCATACTTCAGTAAGCTAAGGATTAGCCTCGTACCCCATGGAAAATAAGAAATAAGTGGCCTGGTATCCACTTATTTGCACACACATGTAATCTCACAGAAATCTATTGAAGTAGTAGCGAATTTCACTGAGGATGTCCCAGCACATGGTATATCAGCAATTTGGAATGTCCCTACTGAGATTAGTAGGGAAATCCTCTGTCTATTTATAACCACCTAGCACATTGCTTCTAGGAATACAGCTATAGCACTTGGGAGCTTAGACGTTAGCCCCAAAAATGCACTCAGCTTTTGGGAAAATGTATAGGTAGCTACCTACACAGGATGTACTATAAGACAAAAATTCTCCCTTCTTACATTGGAGGAGCTTCCTGTTTTGTAGTAGTAGCTATAAAGGAAACGTTGCTAGCTAACTACTACAGCTTTAGGAACAGGTAGAAGTATACAGTAGAGAAGCAGTGCTACTTTCATCATTGTTTACCACTCTTCCAAAATGCTAAAGGAGTTCAAAGTTGTTCTGGATCAGCCATGGCAGGGAGAGTTCTTCAGTGGCTCACAATTGAGTGGAACACTTTTTGTGGAGGTAGACAGTCGAATGAATTGTAATTCCATCAAGGTCAAGCTACATGGTCATGCTAGGACATGTTTAGAGAGATCTAAATCAGATGTGGAGTTGGTAAACTCACAAGTCACTGTGAATGAAGGCATGTTACAGGCCGGTCAATACAACTTTCCATTTCAATTCACTCTTCCGGAACGACTACCATCATCTTTTCAATCAGTCAGTGGCAAGGGTTCCATTGAATACTTTGTGGAGGGGTGCATATTTCCACGACGACCAGGTATGCAACTGGTAAACACGGAGCAGATACCCGTCACTGAAACTCTGACTGTCTTGCATCCTCGGCTGCAAACTCCAGTAACTCAACAGGTACAACAGCAGATCCACTGTTGGCACACCCCAAATCCAGGCAACATACTCCTAACTGTAGAATCCTCCCGCACTAACTACTGTGCCGGAGAACGGATCCCTCTCACCATCACGGTAAAAAATGATACTGAATTTCAAGTCATGGTAAAGGCTGTACTACTACGAACTATGACATATAGTGCCCAGCGTAAATGTCATCAGAGTATCTATAAGATTAAGAGGCTCCATAGAAAGAACCCAGTGCAGCCAAATCAACCATTACCTGGACACCACTGGGCATACAAACTGATCCATTAGAAATTGTGACATCAACCTCTGCTGACATCATCACAGTGAAGCATTGTGTTGAAGTAACTGCCGAAGTGGTAATACCACTATCGATTGACAAGTCGGTCAAAATTGAGACTCCACTCACGATTGGCAACGTTCCATATCAGGACACAAATGAGGTCATAGGTCCTGCCTCTCCTCCTATACCACCACTTCTTGGCCTCGCCTCCATCCCAGGCCGCACCTCTACACACATACCTGAACAGATATTAGAATCCTTACAGGCCCCACCCACCAATGCACCTCCAACTTACGATGCAGTAGTGCAGAACAGTACAGGCAATAAGGGGGTACCATCAAACCAGGCATCATTTACAAGAACAGAACTGACTAGCCTACCCCCACCAGCATATGAGGCAGCACTGACCATGCGTTCAATTCGATGTAAATGAGACTGTCAGTGAATGAACAGCTGAATTCGAGGCTATTTTCTGAAAACATTTGTCATCCCGCTGATGATATATAACTATGCCTTTATATGTTCTCTGGTGTGTGTGTCTGTTTATTATATCATGTTAAATCAAATTCAATAACTATTCACAGAAGGCTTCATACTTCATTAGGCCTAGTAATCCACGAAAAATGAGTGGCCTGGTATCCACTATTTGTACATGCATGCAATCTCCCCAGGAATAAGTATACTAATGAGCATCTGTATAATGACATCACATTCCGTTATGACTCTGTCAATGTTTCGTGTCATGTCATACTCTTGAGAGTATAATGAGCCCCAAATACTATAATCCCATGAATATAATTACCTATCATAGCAGTTACTGCCACTTTTTGAATATCTACTACCTAATCCAGTGATGTAAACAACTTCTACCACAGCATGGCTTCCTCCTACATGTACATACATGTAGTCAGCCCGCATGCATTGTGAATTCAAATTTTTTTTCGCAGCTGTGGAAAAAAAAAACGTAGGGAATACCTGGAAGGAAACATCACGTAATGTCTGCCATTGTCGTAACTCCAGAACGCTATGTACGAAACGTGGGTGGTTTATACAGGAGGCGTTGCTGCAGCTATAACCCCTTTCAGCCATACCGCTAGGAAGATATGGGCCAAGTCCACGGAATTTTCAATTGTGCGGTGATTTTCCGAAAATAGCGGTGCTACCAAGGCATGTACATGTATCACAGAAACGAAGAGAGCTGCAGACTTCTAGCGTGGGATTCCTTTAGTTGAAGGTCAGTACTTGTACTGTTCGAAGAATCGTTCGTGTCGCAATAATGGAAATGGAGATATGACAGCTTTAAAATTGGCAATAATTTAAAATTTACAAAAATGCACCCTTCTCTCAAATCTGCTCACATATGGCTAAGGAATACCACACTGCACTACACATTAGCGGCACTCTCAAGTTTAGGTTTTAGTGATGGTACAGTACCATCATAGTGATCATAACAAAACGCAACTTGCAGCGTAAGCACAAACCTATTAGTCAATTTCTGGACATCCTCCAGGCTTGGGGGAATGCCAATAACAACAACCATAGATACACACAACAAAGAATCAAAAGTGAAACTGTCAACCATGAATGTGGTAGAATGCGTACTGTAAGGTTTCAGTCTTGAAATAGTTCGTAGTGAACCTTTCAATAACTCCTACACAGATTAGCATGCAGCACACCACGGGTAAGTGAATAGATGAGTGCTGAACCTCTATAGGGTAACTGGTGCGTCAGCACACATGTGTATATACCATTCATGCTTACTACAGAACTCACTTCTAGGCCAGCGATTTCTGTTAACATCATCAGCATTAATTAGTCAACTTGGCTTGTTTGGGCCAATTTTTGAATAATTATGTTGAATGACGTTTATTGTTATGATGTAATGGGGGAGGGGGATAAAAGTGAGCACTATATAGAGAAAACACAAGAGAACCTGCTTTGATCCCCCATTATATCAAGGGGCATGCCTCAAATTAGGTCTATATATAGCCATGCTTGCCCTATATGTTACAAATTTCTCTCCACATAGATATAAAGGAAGCAAGCATGTATAGCAAGTGATATGCTCACCTCTTGTGGAGCACCTGGTGTCCCACACCATAACGTTGCCATCACGACCACCGGAGACAAAGACAGCTGGAGGAACAAAGCATAAGACACCCTATGTTACCAGCCTCACGGGGGCTTACAGTCACAGGGTGCAATTCAAGCTATAGCCCATTACAACACACATGTAGCCTTGTCCTCAGGCCCATGTGTACATCACATGTAGCCTCGTCCCCAGGCCCATGTGTACATCACATGTAGCCTCGTCCCCAGGCCCATGTGCATGTCACATGTAGCCTCGTCCCCAGGCCCATGTGTACGTCATATGTAGCCATGTCCCCAGGCCCATGTGCATGTCACATGTAGCCATGTCCCCAGGCCCATGGGCACATTTCGCTTTAGCTGAAATGCAGCTGCAAACCTGGTACATTTCCTCATATGCATGACACATAGGGTAGAAGTGTGGCATATTTAAGGGTGAAATTTGCATGGGTAGGGACAGCAGCTCTCAGACAACGAAGGAAGGTAGCGAATCTAAACTTCTTGTAGCCACTCTTTGAAGCTCATTTACATGTATATCACAGACTGAATACTGAACCAGCAAAAGATAGAGAAGTGCAACCATCATTCAACTGGTGTCTGCCCACTCATAATGCACCAGCAGCTTTAATACAATGTGAGACGTGAGGTCAACTGGTTTACACAATTTATAGGCATGTATATACATGTCAAAACTTTCCGTGAGGGAAATAATCATGACACTACAAACTAGTACCCACGTTAGAGATATACCTGGGACCCATTGTGACTAGGCACTGCAGCTGTAGAACCCAATTCCTCCCCATCCCCGGAAACAAGAGTGCATAAAACAACTATCCCCACCCCAATTTTCCACCCGTCTCCACTCTCAACTTTCGCATGCATGTAGTCAAAAAAGGAGGAGGGAGTTTGGATATCTGCAGGAATGTGTGTGTGGTTGTGTGGAATTCTCTGATCTTGCCACACTATGCAGAGGCAGAGGGTGAGTAATAACATGGGGGGAGGGGCTTCCTTTGAAGGCTTGCTAGTTTGAATGTATGCCACCATAGCCTGGCCATTAAGGCGTGATCTACAGTCTAGCTCTCTATCACCAGCTTCGTTTCGAGTGCTACAACCTCTAAAGAAGTAGTTTGCCCGTACCACTACCTAAACTAAAAGACCTAGCCCACTAGGTACTGTATAAGCTAGTTGCTTGCCTATACTGCTAGCTACACTAAAATGCCTAACTCGCCAGCTAGCTAGCTTTCAACTAAGGCTCACAATGTTTACCACTGACCCACTGGTTTGTTTTTTCAGCCAGGACGGTCTTTGTACTCATAGAGAAGCTTGCTCAAGACTGCTGTGTGCTCTTCACTTTCTTTGCCGGATTTACCAGTCTCAGCATACAAGCCAGATCAGAGCATTCCATAAAACCACATACACTTCCTGCAGATATAATATGACACTTTTAGACTGGGAAGAGGCTATGTTGTCAGTTAAAGGGTGCAATTTATTATTCAAGACCGACTCTCAGTTTACACTTGTGATATAATGGTGTTCACTAATGTAAACTACAGCTGTTCTCAGCCAAACTACAAGTACATGTATAATATGATGTTCTTACATTCTGTCATTAGGCCACACAAATTCCATATAGTTGTTTAATGAATTTTCTGCGATTCGGAAATGGGACGGTTGGTCGGTCGATAAAAAGTTTATTATAAACCCGCACACATTCGCATACTTCATTAATAACAACTTCATATCCGGTAGAGTTGGCGACCTGAACCACCGGCATAGAAGCTAACTACCACTAGCTAGCTAACTACCACTAGCTAGCTAACTACCACTAGCTAGCTAACTACCACTAGCTAGCTAATACATGCAAGCAGATAATCATAGTTGAGTGAATAGTGCTAAGTTATCATAGTTCACGATGCCATCAAGATAACCCTGCTAGTTACATGCCATACCAGCTGGCTTATTTGTATCAATTTACTAGCTGTTTCAGGACGGTTTGCAGCTCTTCCATTTGTGCTATCGAGCACTGAACCCGTACAAGTGAAAACATGACTATATAAACACTGATGCTGACGTCACATTTAATTTTTTGGCATTTAGCAAAAATCTGAGTCGGTCGGATCAGTTAAACAGGTAATTTAATTGGAATGGCCTTACTAATATTGTACCTTTTGCAGAGTGTTAATAACCCTACCGCCTATGGGCACTTTACGATATGTGCACGGCACCTACTTGGTTCATCAGTCTTCACATCCACGGACTTGATGCTGCCCTTGTGTGCCTTGAAGCTCGCCAGGGAGGCTCCGCCCACAACATCCCACAGACGCACAGTCGTGTCACCAGAGGCAGTAAGCTTGTGAGACAGAGATAGAAATTTTTAAGAACTTTTCGACCTTTCCCAACTGTCATGGTGCAGAGTATAATCCCAGGTGAGTTACAAGAGAGTGGGGGGCATCGCCAGGAACTCAGAAGTGTACATTAAGAATAATTTACAGAATAGCTACAAATTTTCATAATTCCTATGAAGTCTTAGAGTGACAGAACAGATATTCCCTCGAAATTCCAAGTGACTGCATTGGACTGGTGAAAGATTAGTGCATATACGTAATGAGCTAATTAACACACCAGCTTTGTGCCTCCTGGTAGCCAGGCGATGTCAAAGATGGCATTTGTGTGTGCAGCCAGCTCTGCAAGGAAGTAAATTAAAAGCAGCTGCTCACATGCATACACCGAACACTGCCTCATTTGCCCGCCAGTTCACAAAGTGTGTGTTCGGCTGAAACTGAGATTGCTTTACGTTCCAGTATGTGGCTGTTTGTCCGCACAAGCTGGACCTGATCTCCTATTCTACTACATGTATCTACGCTGAGTACAACCTTCGATTTATGCAAAACTGGATGTACAGTGGGAACCCCAATCAGGACTCCCTGGAATAAGCTCAATATAGAATCCAGCACTCAACAGTGCTTGTATAGCCAATTACATTGTGCAACTGTAGCTACCCAACTTCTAAAATGCTTCATTTTACGCACCTAGCCATTTAAGGACTCCTGCAATATGGACCATTATCACCAGGAGCCCATAACCCAAAGGGTAGGAGCGTTAAACTTGTGTATGTATGCTGATTCCACCTGTTGTCAAATGGCACTTGCAAAAAAAACTCCTTATATGGTAAGTGCTATGTCCATATATGGAGTTTTCTTGTAGGTGCCATTCGACAACAGGTGGAATCACTTGTTTAACGCTCCTTCCCTTTGGGTTATGGGCTCCTGTTATCACTGATCCCAAATACATATATTTAGCCAAGGCCACCATGCCATTAGAGCCGGTCCCAATAGAGCTCCACCATACTAATTTACTGAAACTTACACCCCCAAATAGCAACACACCTTTCACCAGAGATTTGGAGGCTGGCTTCGTCGTGTCCATCAGCCTGACGGATCCCTCCTCATCTGCTACCGCCAACAGGTTGCCATAGAGACCATCTAGAGTGTAGAATGTACAGTGGAAATACGTATGTGGAAGTATCAGGTAGAAAATGTACACTATTCTGTCAACGTATCACTATGTTCAAAGCATTGTATCTCTGAACTTGCAAATGAGCAATGCTTGAGTCCAAAGGCCCCTCTCTCCAAAGGCGACCTTACTGGATGTTATATAGCCACGTACATAAGTATAGTAGTTATTACAGGCCATACTGTTGCTTGGATACCACCAACTAATTTTCGTGCTTTGTAAACATGTGTACACTCAATTTTAAAAGGCTATCATAAATGCCTGGCTGTCATCTGTGCTAGTGAATGGCTATATCTGTTGGAGTCAGCTGAGAAAGGGGTGGTCTCTAAGAAGGAAAAGCTCGTAAATCCATGCCATATGGCACCCCTTACAATTTTTTTTCCGCCCTACCGACCTGATATTAATGACACAAAAGTCTGAGCAACAGTATATCATGTAGGTACATGTATGGCCTAAGCTGGAACACTCACTCACTCACACACGTACACACCCACCTGGAGTAAACTTGCAAGCAAATGGAGGTACAAGCACCTGTAGACAAAGACATTCGTTAGTCCATCTAATTCATTGTTGGGGGCAAGCCTGAGCCTAAAGTAGCTAGCCTTTCGTTCACACGGAGACATGGTAAGCTATCAAAACATAGCTGACTGGATAATTAAGCAGTGTACTCACTCCTGTGAGGCCCCCATGGAGAAATACTTCATCCGCATAATGGCAGCAAAGATCTTGGAGCATCCATTGGAGAGAAACTGGAGGGAGGGAGGAAGGGGTGGAGGGAGGGAGGGATGGATGGAGGGAGGGAGAGAGGGAGGGGTGGAGGGAGGGAAGGAGGGAGGGAGGGAGGGGTGGAGGGAGAGAGGAAGGGAGGGAGGGAGGGAAGGAGGGAGGGAGAGGGAGGGATGAAGTGAGGAAACAAGGGTACTATCAGAGAATAGACTGGTGGCCTGTTAAAGTCTATAGCCAATATGCCACTGGCGAGACTCCAATCATTGGTCAATCTCCAATCATTGTCAGCTACACGGTATACTATTTAATGAGGCCGCCTAACCCAGCTTAGTTAGTCTTGATCTATCAGACCTTTGTTCCTTCCTGAGAAGTCAATCTGTCTAGAAAACAGTTGAGAGACAAGAGCCATCGCGGTTTCAGAGGTCGCTCATTCTGCTGAAACTGCGCGGGAATTTCGCGCCAAATTGATTGTATCGCGCATGCGTAGTCTGTGAGTTGGGAACGGGACCTACGGTATAACTGAGTACGAGACCCAGCTCCGGTCTCCTTGCAAGCACTCGTACGGTCTAGTCTACTTACAGCAGCGTCTTCGCAAGTAAAGCTCAGCCTCAGTAAGTTTCAAACTCTGCCATTGGCACTATTATTGTATGTTTGTCTTCACTAAAATGAGTTACCGTCCATACATAATTATGTGGACTGTCTGGCGCGACCATATGTGCATGCATGCCTACATTTATGATTGGGGTTCCTGTATTAATTTTGTGTTGATGATTAACATTGGGCCATCACCTAACTTGTACAAAAGCAATGAGACAGGACAGATACGAGGAAGGGGAAGTATTATTTCATTTCTGTGCCTGCTGCAATCAGATGGTTGTAAGCAAACACATCAGAGTAGGCAGGGATAACATCTATTTCGTCCTGGAATGACTCAGTACTGGTCTCTTGATTATATATGTATACTGGAAACAGAATCATTATTTGCTGAGGAAAATATTTGTTAAATAAGGGTACTGAGAACATATACAGTAAGCTGCAGTAGGTAGCTGGTCTAGCTACAGCAATTATAAAACTGCATAAATCTGATATAAGTATAAAGAGGTTTACAGGAGTCACTATTATAGCTGTTTCCTGGTCCTTAATTAGCAAGTCAGATGCATAACAAAATTCATGTACAGCTGCAGTTTATGTAAATGTCTCTTGTCACTTCAAATGTGTGTAGGCCCGACTTAGCACTAGAAAAGGTCTGTACAGTTTATGGCTGAATATTATAGCAGGTGTTCCTGTCCCTGGTTCCTGCCACTTCAAATGCATAAGCCCTAGATACTTAGCTGGCAAGTCAGATGCATGACAAAATCAATTTATGCATGGCTGAAGTCCATGCAACTGTTTCCTGTCACTTGAGTACCTTAACAAGTCAGATGGCAGAATCAACATAGACAGTTTTTACAGGTGTTATGTATCCACTATTTATGGAGCTACTACCATAGATAACACAATAGTGTGATCTCACTAGTAACAATGTATGTTTGGATGGTTGCAGCATGCATCCTGCATGGCCTGCATGCTGTCTGTACTGACACTATGTTAGTATTCTGTCTGAAACCATCCTAGATACCATATTCTGAAAGCATCTGGTATTATATTATCATAGTACTCTCTTATTAATGCTTGAGCTATGAAAATGATCCCAGACTCTATCTTACAACCTCACTCGGTCTCACAGATTGTTATCTGCACTGATCACAATGGCACAGGCCTTTGTCTACACCAGTCCAGCTTTCTACACCCGAGATACTGTGCACTATCGGAGGCATGCAGGCCAGAAGAGGAAGCAGATCCTCCAGCAGAAACAGAGGGATGAGGAGGAGAGGGAAAGACAGCAGCAGACTCCCCCAGAGGAAGGAGAAACGATGGAGGAGCCAATGGCTCCACCTGTGGAAAGAGAGGAACGTGAAGAGGCAGAGATAACGATGGCATCTATCTGCTCACCAGGTCCCATTCGGTGGGCCTACAGAAATCTCTATGCTACAAGCATCTCGTTCATGCTTGTGTTTTCATCTTTCATTGGAATACAAAACCTCCAGAGCAGCCTCAATGCAACACTCGGTGTTGTTTCACTCTCCCTAGCGTATGGTTTCTACTTCATCATTGGGTTCTTCACACCAGCAATCGTTCGCCTACTCACCACCAAGTACGCCCTTCTCTTTGGATACATCTGCCACCTCATCTACATCATCACCAACTACTTCCCAGAGCTTTACACCCTGATTCCGTCCTCCATACTAGTTGGTCTTGGTTCCGGACCAGTTTGGGCAGGGTTAAGCACCCACCTGGCCACCACAGCCATCACACTAGCTCCACATGTGTCGGACGCCATCGATATTCTCATCTCAAAATTTACGGGAATTTTTTTTTTTACTTATCAATTATCGCAAATTATCGGCAATATTGTCTCCTCCCTCACCCTCTTTCCCTATGGTGCAAATGATACTATTGTGTTACCTGACACCTGCGACAACCTGCAAGCCCAAGAAGTCCCAGGCTTCAAGTTCATCATTCTTATTTCAGTCTATGTTTTGCTCGACGTTCTTGGCATACTGGTGCTGCTACTTTTTGTGAGTAAGGTACCCTCCGATGCCCCATTCATGAACAACACAAGCAAGGTCCGACACTACTTAGTGGTGCCATTTAAGGATGTGTTGGGTTGTCTTAAGAACTGGAAGATGTTTCTCCTTGGGCCGCTCGCACTATATGATGGTGTGGAGAGTGCGTTCGCTTTTGGAAGCTTTACACAGGTATGGGGGGTTGTACTTCTACTGGTTAACGCACAACCTGGTCACCTCACGACAGCTACCCTAGATGTGTTACACAGTTAAACCCATATCAATTGCATGTAAGGGCATAGATATGATATGTGCAATAGACGTTTGGCAAAGAACGTGCAGCGTCATGTGCATGTGACCATATTTGGTGTTAATGGAATTAGTGATCTGGCCTCCATGTTTGTCTATAGCTGATGCATGCTCCCTTGCTAGCTTGATGTGCCCACTGACTTTCCCCCAGGGTCTGGGTTGCTGGCTGTTGCTGCCACTAGCTTTATATAGTAGGAGGGGCTGCATGCAAGCCTTTTCAGTATAAACCTCCTAAATAGAAACCTTAGTAAAGCAAGCATAATGATGATGCATGTATTCAGCCCAAAGTAATTGGTGTTCAAGACCAGTTAAATTAACACACTTTTCATTTCCCTTAGGTCTATATCTCGGACTGTGTTGGTGTCAGCAAGGTGGGTTTTGTGCTGATTGCATTTGGCTTCTTCAGTGGCGCTATGAGTGTTCTGTATGGAAAGATCGTGCAATACATCCCACGATGGCTCCTGTCACTTACGGCCTTTATCATCAACCTCTCATTCTACCTCTTCCTGGAGTTCTGGACGCGTGTGCCGAGCTATGTGCTGATATTCATGTTCGCCTTCGGGTGGGGAATAGCCGATGGAATTTGGAACAATGTGTCTGCAAGTAAGTAGCCACAGTGATTCCCCTGCTAGCATATAGTATTGAATTCTGAAAATACATTCAAAGTGGGACTATAATAGCCTTGTTTCTGTGCAGAATCTTCATGTTTTCATTGCATGAGAGTATATCAGTACAAAATACGAAACTGATACATATTACGTACCAGATATGTTAGCATATGTAAGGGAATTTCCCCACCTATTTATAGCAGACACCTGCAGCAAAGCTTTTGTGCAAAATATGGCTCTTGGAAGAGCTGGTAGTAGACCCTCGCAGTAGCCCTGACTAACTCTCCTGTTGCAAAATCTCGAAGCACTAATGATAGCCGTAAGTATATTGCTAGCACCTTATGAACTTTCATTGAGACAGTTTTCAAGTGCAGGTACATGGCTGAGTGGTATTCTTCTTCTGCTCTGCCTCAGGTCTCCAGATAGTTCGAGTAGGGTTATGCCATCATAGTCTTTGCCTTCATAGGCCTAAACATTCGAGAAAGCACCTTCAAGTGATGCACTTTCGCAGGCCAATGCCAGACTAGGCTGACGCTTCCCAGGGAACTTCTGTCGTGTTCTTTTTGCAGTGCTAGGGGCAGGCAGTGGCTTAATTGTATCCAAATACACTATTAATTAATACATGGCGATCAAGAAATCATGTATTTTGTTCAACAACAGTTACTAATGTATTCCCGGTACAAAAGTACTCAAATTTAATTTTAGCAGACAGTGAGCACAAAATTTATTGTTGCATTCTAAATTGTTGAATTATTTTCAGGTGTCCGTTATAGTTTATTATACAGTACCTGCAAAGGCAGTACGTAAATAGTAGTGAATCTAAACATTATGCAATAGAGAGATGCATATATCTCAATATGGATGCATAAAATATTGCATTGGGGCAAAAGTATCATTAATGGTTATCTAGATACCCAATTCCCATTGCTCATATAATATAATTATCAGTCGAGAATACAAATTGATCTAAAGTTCTAGTAGGCAGAATGTGCCAAGACAAGAATCGGTTGATTGATTGACTGATTGATGAATTCATGATTTCTGATACACAAGTATTTTTCTATTGTAATTGTCTCAGCAAAGACAACTCACTGTTTACATACAGTACAACAGTGGATTCAGGCACACTATGTGTTCAGAGCATTGTTCAGGGCATTGTTTGTTGATAATCTCCCTGTCGTGCCCATCCCAAAATAGCCCGTTTTGTGGTACGATGATGTGGCATGTATAGCATTCCACTCGTGCATAGCTAGCCTCATCCCAGGTGCTTGTGTGTTGCACTGTGCTATGCTGGAGAGTCTGATACATTTTCTCACATGATTTAATTTCAGGCTAGGTGCTGGTATTATGAGACAATTGGTATATGTGCCCAGAACAAGAACAGTTCTTGAAAGGCTTAAATGAGAAGCTCATGATTAATTAATGATAGCCTAAAACTTTTTTTTTTTTCTAGCTTTGGCAGGGATTACGGCTGACCTTAGTGGTTTGATGGTCAGGAATACAATTAATTGGCTACGAATTTCTTTAATAATATGATCAATTGACTCGTTCAGCAATGGCTGACTTGCTTGGACTATAGTGCTTTAAAAATCAAATTGTCATTTTATAGCAAAGTCACAGGTTGTTGAGAAGATTCCTAGTCCATTAATGATATTCACTGATAGCTGGATCAGACGATAGGAGCCCAGTACATGTGCTGTATGGGAAATCCATGTGTTATGTAATGCAGGTGTGAGAAGCAAGAGAGAGGAAAAGTGGGTTGTCAAAGCTGGGGTTGCAGGCCTGGGAGCAAGGCTAGATAAGTACGAGACTATCACAACAACATTAATTTTCCAGCGGCCATAATATATACTCATATCACTGAAACCCCTTCCTGTTCCTCAAAATAGACCTACATGTACATATAAGGTCTACATGTACATATAAGGTCTACATGTACATATAAGGTCTACATGTAGTATAAACCACTAACACACCCTCTCATACAACTTTTTACTCTTTTATGCCACAGGTCTGGTGGGCATCTTATTTCCGAGCAACCTCCAAGAAGCGGCCTACAGTGCATTCAGAATCTGGATGAGCCTGGGCTTTGTTATTGGATTTGCACTTGGCGAAATCAAGTCCATTCAAGCCAGAATATGGATCTTCTTGGCCATACTTTTGGTTTCTTTCTCCTTGTACACGGCACTGGAGTTTTTCACCAGCAAGTACGGGGCGAAGTACTGCAAGGACATGTCAGTGCACGAGAAGGTAAAGGTTTTAGTAGCCTAGCATGTTCCTAGCCTCATTTCTGACTATGTCTACACTATTTTCTTCTGGCTATACCTCCACTATTCAGTTTAATCAGGGGCTAGCCTCATTCCCAATCTCCATGTTCTCTGTTTTTATTATGTTGTGTAAGAAGGCTCTTTTTTACATTATGTAGCTAAGGGGAAAAAATGAATGAGGTCAGGTGTGCCCATGCATGCAGCCTGCATTTCACATTACAATAATAATATGTACCACCTTATCCAATGAAGCCACTGAATCTCTAGACTAAGTGGCTTACCCTATATTATAACCCTGATCCGGGCAACTGGAAAACACTGCAAACTGAAAGACTGAAAAACTGAAAACTGAAAAACTGAAATTGGAAACCTGTACACTAAGATAGTCTAGCAAACACACTGGGATTTTCCTTTTTACCATGAGTGACTCGCTACATGCTAATCGTTACAGGATGTAGATAATATTATATGCTGCATCTGTACTGTATGTACCACCTACTGTATCAATAATTTTTACGTGGACGAGACTATGGTCAGAGTGTACGTATTGGTTATAGTATTACGTACATTGTATATAGCTACTCAATATCTTCAATTTAACGTCACAATAACGTTATTTGGACCAATATAGTTTCACACGCCCCCTAAAGTGTGTGGACTATTGTAGCTATCCAGTTACTTTAGCCTTTCACTGTTTCAGTTTTTCAGTTTTCAGTTTTCCACTTACCCCCCTGATCCTCCTGATATGATTACCTATACCCTTGTTTAGCCATTACATGCAGCAAGAACTACACATTTGTTTGTCTCCTTTCAGGAGGAGGTGATGGAGGAAATGTTCACTGGAGACACGGGAAAACGGACAGGCAGCACCTACAAGCACATGATAACCAATAGCCTCCAAGAGTTCACCAGACCTGCTAGGCAGAGTGATACATATGGGCTGGCACTGCTTACTAGAGAGCCATTCAAAAAGGGACGAACAGTGTCTTACTAGTTGCACTACTAAATGGAGCTTGTACATTGACTGTAAGATAAAACTGATTCATGGGCTCCTAATAGCGCTAACACTTTATTCACTCAGAGTGCTACAGTAAACATTAGTGTATGCAAATTTTTCTTAATATGTCATTCATTGAGTGCTTACCTACTGTATGAGACTTTGTTGCGTCAGACTGCGTGTGATTCTGGTGTAGCTAGTGGGCTTAATTATGCACATCAGGAATCACGTATTTATTTGTGTGCATTCAGCGCATCTTGTGATTCTCCGGGATTCGAGTCTGTAATAATTGTTGTTGTCTGATTTTTGTTTCTGGAATGGAATACCAATCCTTAAAGTATGCATGTGATGGGCCTAGCTAGCTAATATTGTAGCTAGAACCAGAGTGGGCTAGCTAACCCAAAAGGAAAACTGCCTGAATTGCACAAAATGAACTGAACTGTGTAAACCTAATATTATGACCAAATTTTAAATATCTACTCCTGAAACAGGGGTAGAGGGAGGGGGGAGTAAGCACTAAATGGAGAAAATACAAGAAAACATGCTCTGATGATGCTAGCTACATGAAAACATATGAACGTGTCTAGCTATTTACTTGTAATTTTGTGTGCTTCCAGCACTTTTACCTCCCATTACAGATAAAGATCTATAGCCTTACCCCCAGGCCACACACCCGGCTCCACAAACAGCTATATGAACCTGCAGGCGGGTCTAGTGGCAGTGGCTGCACGGCCATGGGTTTGCGTGCCGCCGAGTGAGTTTTTAATTACAGGAGCTGAGGGGAAGAGGGGGCGTATTTACCGAGAATTTCCAAGGTAACACTGTAGGCGTGGCCCGCAAGACGCACTCATCTGCCCCAGTAAGTTTTAAACTCTGCCATCGGCGCTATTACTATCTGAGTTACCATGCATGCATGTCTGTGTGGACTGTCGGCGCATGTGCATGCCTGCACACATGGGGCTCTGAGCTAAATTGGATATTTGTTGTTACTTCATGATTGAATCTCTCACATCTGGGCCATTACCTCACTTCTGCAAAAGCTTCAACGAGGACAGATAGCGGGGGGGTCATTGAAGTCTGTGCTTGTGAGTGGTTGTATGTTAATAAATACATCAATTCATTATGACTGAGCAGAAAGTTGCTCAAAATCACAGAGTTTATTGCATTATAAACTGCATAGCTAAGTATGTTTCAGAGCAACTGCAACATCACACTTGTTCAAGATTATAAAATCTCTTAATGATAGCAATTGAGCTAAGAAAAAGTCTCTCATGAAGCTACTGAAAATATAAAACCAAGTATATGATTTGACATGATCTGAAAGACTTTGAAAGCATTCTGAATGTTCATCTGAAGTAAACCTATCCAGGATATGTGATTGGTAGCTATGGTGAGCAAGAAAGCAAGAGAAGGTACAAAGCTACAAGTAAACTAACGCCCCGTGACTGTCTTTGTATTAACTGGAACTTTAACTATGATCTGGTATCAGTTCCTCCTGGCATCAACGCAATCCTTATATTTTTATGTTAAATACTCATGCATCATGGCATGGTATGCCTACTGATTGGATATGTACATGTTGTTTTTTTTGTACACATCTCATGTAGACTGTTAAACTGATGTTTACAGCGAATATCCTGTTCAGACTTTGTGTATGGAGAGGATATCATAGTTAAGTATTTCCAAGCTTTGCCCAAATATATGCAGTGTTTTATAAGTTTTTCACAAGTATTTTCCTACAAAATTAAGTATCAAATCATATTCACTATTTAAATTTTACCCATTCCAATTTCTTCCTGACCTTCCAGTAGTGTGAGTAATATAAATGATCCCAGAATTTATCTTACAACTTCACTCACTCACACAGATTGTTACCTGCGCTGATCACAATGGCACAAGCCTTTACCTACACCAGTCCAGCTTTCTACACCCGAGATAGCGTGCACTATCGGAGGCGTGCAGGCCAGAAGAGGCTGCAGATCCTTCGGCAGAGGCGGAGGGATGAAGAGGAGAGGGCAACACAACAGCAGGCTCCCTCAGAGGGAGGAGAAGCAATGGAAGAACCCATGGTTCCACCTTCAGAAGAAGAGGAAGGTGAAAAGGAAGAGGTAAAGATGGCATCTGTCTGCTCACCAGGTCACGTGCGGTGGGGCTACAGAAATCTCTATGCTACAAGCATCTCGTTCATGCTTGTGTTTTCATCTTTCATTGGAATACAAAACCTCCAGAGCAGCCTCAATGCAACACTCGGTATTGTTTCACTCTCCCTAGCGTATGGTTTGTACTTCATCATTGGGTTCTTTACACCAGCAATCGTTCGCCTACTCACCACCAAGTACGCCCTTCTCTTTGGATACATCTGCCACCTCATCTACATCATCACCAATTACTTCCCAGAGTTTTACACCCTGGTTCCATCCTCAGTTCTGCTTGGGCTCGGTTCAGGACCAGTTTGGGCAGGGTTAAGCACCCACCTGGCCACCACGGCCATCACACTAGGCCCACATATGTTGGACTCCATCGATCTTCTCATCTCAAAGTTTACAGGAATATTTTTTTTTACTTACCAGTTAGCGCAAATTATCGGCAATAGTGTTTCCTCCCTCACCCTTTTTCCTTATGGTGCAAATGATAGTCTTGTGTTACCTGAAACCTGCGAAAATATTGAAGCCAAACACGTCCCAAATGACAAGTTCTTCATTCTCATTTCGATCTATGTTTTCCTCGACATTCTTGGCATACTGGTGCTGCTACTTTTTGTGAGTAAGGTACCCTCCGATGCCCCATTCATGGACAACACGAGCAAGGTCCGGCACTACTTAGTGGAGCCATTTAAGGATGTGGTACATGTGCTTGGGAACTGGAAGATGTTACTCCTTGGTCCGCTCGCACTATACGACGGTGTGGAGAGTGCATTTGCTTATGGATTCTTTACAAGGGTATGGAGATTTGTACTTCTACAGCAGTCTTAGAATTAAACTCACTCTAGTCACGATAGCTACTAAAACAAATAAACTTTGGGAAAAGAATGGAAAACAGCATGACATTTTTCTGGTAGCTACTAGTCCATATTTGGTGTTACTAAAATTAGTGATCTGGCCGCCATGTCATTGCAGTCGCATGCTCCCTTCCCTAGTTATAGCTGGTCTCTCATCTTCAGGATCTATTGTTGCTTTATATATAGTGCGAGGGGCTGCATCTAAAAATGCTTATCTCATAGCAAGTATAGTGACAATGCTGTGTGTTATATTAGCCAACCAGTAACATTTTATTTGACATTCAAGATACCTAATGTACTTTGACACACTTTTCCTTTTCCCATATATAGGTCTATATCTCAGAGTGCGTTGGTGTCAGCAGGGTGGGTTTTGTGCTGATAACGTTTGGTTTCTTCAGTGGCGCCACGAGCATTGTGTATGGAAAGATTTTGAAATACATCCCCCGGTACCTCCTAGGTCTAACGGCCTTTATCATCAATGTCTTTTTCTACCTCTTCCTGGAATTCTGGGTACGTGTGCCGAGTTATGTGCTGATATTCCTGTTTGCCTTTGGGTGGGGAGTCGCTGACGGGGTTTGGAACACTGTGTCTGCAAGTAAGTAGTACTCTTTTTCGGGATATTTTGCAAACATAGAATTCAATACTGTATACCAACTCCAGAACAAGAGAGCATGTTATAGTTTCATTGTGTGGGAGGATGTGAATGGATGAGTATGAGATTATCCTAGCCTCGTACCCAGTCAGTTTTTTTTTGTACTGCCGTCAAAAAAAAGCTGTGCTGGAAGGCCTGGGCACGAGGCTAAGACTATCCTAAAATATTAAATTTCAGCACCCATAATCCATGTCACCTCTTAAATAGCCCAAGTGAAGGTCTAGATTAAAGTACAATTCACTAACACCCACTCTCATGCAACCTTTCACTCTTTTATGCCACAGGTCTGGTGGGTATCTTGTTCCCAAGCACCCTCCAAGAAGCGGCCTACAGTGCATTCAGAATCTGGATGAGTATGGGCTTTGTTATTGGATTTGCTCTGGGCGAAGTCAGGGCCATCGAAGCCAGATTATCATGGTTCTTCTTGGCTATACTTGTGGTTTCTTTCTCCCTGTACACGGCACTGGAGTTTTTCATTGGCAAATATGGTGCAAAGTACTGCAAGAACGTATCAGTGCATGAGGAGGTAAAATTATCAAGTTCCTACCCTTGTTCCTGACTATGTCTACACTATTTTTTCCGGCTATACCCTATAGACAGGGAAGAAAGCTATGGCAAGGCCTGGGAATGAGGCTAGATGTACCCCTGCCGCCTATTAATAACATTACACAGCATTTTTATAACAATGCTGCGGATTTCCCCCCCATCAAATCTATAATGCCTGATCTTATAACCCTGATCTCTTGATATGAATACCTACAGTTGTCTAGCCACTGCTGGTACATGCAGCAAGCTACACAATGTCATGTGTTTATCTGTTTGCTTTTAGGTTGAGGAAATGTTGAATGGAGACATGGACGCGGAAGGCAGCACCTTCAAGCAAGGCGGGATGACCAGTAGACTCCGAGAATTTCCCAGACCTGCTAGGGAGAGTGATACATATGAGCTGTACGAAGACAGTGGCGAACCATTCTCATTCCTTACTAGAACAGTGCCTTAACTGCACTACCAAACTATGCTATTATACGGGAGCCCAGTTTTTACTTTCCAGTGCGTGTATGAACCCGCATGTTATTCACCCAGAAAAAAACATTACTGTATGCAATGTGCTTTTATTAATATACGGTCTGGGTTGACCATTTTTTCTTGGTCTCTCTCTGAAAATATTAAACGATACGACCTGCGCCAAAGGTAAAATGTCACTTTCTACTAGTATACTCTTGGTAGCCAGTAGGTGCTCAGATGCAGTCTGCTGAAACTGCGCGCGCCGAATTAATATCGCGCATGCGTCGCGTATGAGTTGGGAACTGGACCTGTGGTAGAACTGGGTACGAGACCCATCTCCGCTCCTTCTTCGGTCTCCTTGCAAGAAGTTAGAAGCCGTCCGGTCTACCTACAGCAGCATCTTCGCAAGTAAAGCTCAGCCTCAGTAAGTTTCAAACTCAGCCATTGGCGCTATTATTGTATTTCTGTCTTCACTAAACTGAGTTATCAAGCGTGCATGTCTGTGTGGACTGTCGCATGCCCGGCTGCATGGGGTTCCTGTTGTGTTCATTATTAAATTTTCCGCATTGGGCCATCACCTCACTTGCGCATAAACTTTATTTGCAATGAGAGAGGACAGATACAAGGAAGAAATAGATTTCTGTGCCTCAGTGACTTTTGTAAAACACACCCAACATGAATTTTAATGTTTTATTGTTGGTTTTGGAATGGGTCAATGCTGGTCTAGTGATCTACGTATGTTGGAAAAAATAAATTACTGCAAGAAATATGTAATTGTTTTGACAACTGAATTGCAGGTGTCTGAGTAGCTAGGCAGGTAGGAGTTAGGCCTCAATGAGGGTAATTTTTTCCTTGCTATGGAACTTGACATTCCATAGTCATACTTAATATTATCACTGAGGAACCAATTTATAGCATTCTAGCCGGTCTAGTTACAGCAATTATAAAGTAATATTAAAGCATAAATCTATAAGGTTTACAGTGGTTACTGTACAGCTGTTTCACGTTACTTCAGGTGCTAGGGCCCAGAACAAAATTAAGTACAGTTGCAGTTTATGTAATTGTTCCTTGTCACTTCAAGTGTGGGTGGGCTTAACTTAGCACCAGCAAAGAAAAAGTCCATGTACAATTTATGGCTGAAGTTCGTAGATAGGTATTCCTTTCATTTGAAGTGCATGCACTGCAAAAAAATATATAACTAGTTTGTTTAGACTATTTAGTGGTTACCTGAATTCAAGAGGTTTGAGTATGAAGGTATAGGAGTTAGACCTCAAAGTGGGTAGTTTGTTCCTTGCTAATGAACTTGACATTTCATAGTCAATTTCCATAGTAAGGAATTACCCACTTTAGTACTCAGACTTTTGAAATTCAGGTAACCACTTAATAGTCAAAACAACTGCGTCCTTTTTTAGACACTTACCTGCCAAGTCAGGTGCATCACACAATCAGTTGCTGAAGTCCATGCAACTATTTCCTGTTGTTGGTTCGAGTGCATGTGCCTGACTTAGCACGTCAGCTGACAAAATAGGTTTTTACAGCTACTGTGTATCTACTATTTATGGAGCTACTACCACAGAAATACTAGAGTGTGATCATGGGCCACTCACTAGTAACAATTACTGTATGTTTTGCACAGGTGCAATTTTTGAGCATGCATCCAGGCCTGCATGCTGTCTGTACTGACACTGTGTTAGTACATCATACTACATGTATTCTGTCTGAAACCATTCTGATTACCATTCTGAAAGTATCTGTATTATCACAGCATTCTCTTATTAATAGCAATTTGAGCTATAAACGTTGTCATCAATTAGATTATACTATGAAAGTGTACAACAACTTTATACCAATTTCAATCTCTTCCCGATTTTCCAGTAGTGTGAGTTATATAAACTGTCCTAGACTTAATTCTACAACTTCACTCGGTCACACAGATTGTTACCTGCACTGATCACAATGGCGCAAGGATTTGCCTACACCAGTCCAGCTTTCTACACCCGAGATACTGTGCACTATCGGAGGCATGCAGGCCGGAAGAGGAAGCAGATCCTCCGGCAGAGACAGAGGGATGAGGAGGAGAGGGCAAGACAGCAGCAGACTCCCCCAGAGGAAGGAGAAACGATGGAGGAGCCAATGGCTCCACCTGTGGAAAGAGAGGAACGTGAAGAGGCAGAGATAACGATGGCATCTATCTGCTCACCAGGTCCCATTCGGTGGGCCTACAGAAATCTCTATGCTACAAGCATCTCGTTCATGCTTGTGTTTTCATCTTTCATCGGGATACAAAGCCTCCAGAGCAGCCTCAATGCAACACTCGGTATTGCTTCCCTCTCCCTAACTTATGTGTTCTACCTCATTGTTGGGTTCTTTACACCAGCAATCGTTCGCCTACTCACCACCAAGTATGCCCTTCTCTTTGGATACATCTGCCACCTCATCTACATCATCACCAACTACTTCCCAGAGTTTTACACCCTGGTTCCATCCTCAGTTCTGCTTGGACTCGGTTCCGGACCAGTTTGGGCAGGGTTAAGCACCCACCTGGCTACCACGGCCATCACACTAGCTCCACACGTGATGGAACCCATCGATCTTCTCATCGCAAAATTTACAGGAATATTCTTCTTTATTTTTCAATTAACGCAAATTGTTGGCAACACTGTTTCCTCCCTCACCCTCTTTCCATATGGGGCAAACGATACTGGCGTATTACCTGAAACCTGCGACAACCTTGAATCCCAAAATGTCCAAGAAAGAAAGTTCTTCATTCTCATTTCGATCTACGTTTTCCTCGACATTCTTGGCATACTGGTGCTGCTACTTTTTGTGAGTAAGGTACCCTCCGATGCCCCATTCATGGGCAAAACGAGCAAGGTCCGGCACTACTTAGTGGAGCCATTTAAGGATGTGATACGTATACTCAGGAACTGGAAGATGTTACTCCTTGGACCACTTTCACTATACAACGGCATGGAGATGGGATTTGCTTTTGGAAGCTTTACAGAGGTATGGAGAATCGTGTACTTTTGTTGCTCTACATACACTAGAATTATAAGCTCACTTCGTGATAGCAAGAGTTCATAATACAAAGTTAACTACAATACAAGACATGTAACAGCAAAAAAGTAAATTACATAATAATATGAGGGAAAAAGTCAACTAAAACTACTACTAGCCAATTTATCGGAATTACTATACAAGTATGAATCTTCCATCGAGGTCGAAGAGAATGAGAAGCATAAGAAATCCTGACGAATGTACAAGGCATGCATAAATCACCCAATGCATAGTAGGCAAATACTTTCCTCAAACCTGCATAATTGTACTGATTTCAGGACACTAAATGATTAATTAAGTTAACATTATGGTCTCTGTATACAAGTGATACCTGGAGTGCAGCGAGCCAGCAAAGCCATATAGGTACACCCGTGCAGTATGTACTATGTAGACGGTAAAATTTAAACTTGGTGGCCACTCTCATTGTATTACTGTCACAATGACGACTGTAGTCACTCCTGGAAGATGCTATATAACACTCACAATCACTTCAGCCATCATCATGTAGCGCTTAATAAAGCAGCCACTAGTCAGTGCTGGTACTCTGCTACAATTGCAACTGGCTGTAGGAGGGGCTGCATGCAAAGGCTAGGTGAATCCTTTCAGTGCTACACAAACAGAAACCTTAGTAAAGCAAGCATGGGTCAACATTAGCCTAGCAACAGCCTAGCAACAGCATATTGTGTGTTCAACTGTGTTGCATTCAAAGATTGACTTTAATTAAGGTACAAAAATTCATCATCGACACACTTTCGATTTTCCATAGATTTATATCTCGCAGTGTGTTGGTGTCAGCAAGGTGGGTTTTGCTCTGATAATTTTAGGTTTCTTCAGTGCCACCACGAGCTTTGTGTATGGAAAGATCGTGAAATACATCCCACGGTGGCTCCTGACCCTTGTGGCCTTCATCATCAACCTCTCATTCTACCTCTTCCTGGAGTTCTGGACGCGTGTGCCGAGCTATGTGGTGATATTCATGTTCGCCTTCGGGTGGGGAGTGGCCGATGGGATTTGGAACACTATGTCTGCAAGTAAGTAGTACTTAATTAAACCACTCTCTTTTTAAGTGTTTCACTAATTCAATACTACTGATACTACTGGGAAGGGAAGCCATAAGAGTGTAGTGTAATTATTATAATTTCTGATATTGTGACATAGAAAGCAATGGACATCAGCAGCAATGGAGGTGATGGCCATTGCTTATGAGCTCGAGGTCATGCCACCTTGTCACATAACGACATCACATGAAAATAGGGTCTTGGGAATGAGGCTGGGACCGCGGATGTGAATTTAGCAAGCTGTAAAGTCTCATTCCCAGGTGCCCAAGCTTGATCAATTAGCCTCGTTCCCAGTCTCTACTCCACGGCTTTCTTTGCTACATGTGAAAAAAAAAAGCTGAGATTGTGAACAAGGCTATGCTTGATATCAATCACCTGGTGACGGTACTCGCCCCTGATAGTACTGCTAAGCTGATGGCAGTGGTGTAGAAGCCGTAGCGGCCTTAGCGGCTTTGGTCGCTACACTTTTCGCCTAAATTATTAATTATTCACAAGCTGCAACCGTGAACCCTTCCTTTTCTAAAGAGAGAATTTGGGAAGAAGACAGTTGTTAAACGTTGTTTCCAGCCCTCATGGTTCGCGAAATGGCCACGGCTACATTATGTAGAAGAGCAAGACGTCGTGCTGTGTTTCACGTGCGCTCGTACCCTTTTAAAATTTGGCTAATTTGTGCCTAGACATTAGGTTGCACGCTCGGCGCTACAGCCGCGTATAAGAGTGGCAGGCAAGCGTGGTTGAGCGATACAACACGCGGGCGCGCGGCACGCGCAAAGGCCGCTTCGCAGCCCTTTCGCCTCCCCACTTCCAAACTGCTTACTATGTGCCTGAATGGCCAAGCTGTACAGCAATGTGACAGCTAGGTATGTAGTGTGTTGTTGCCTGCTTGTACCTGCCTCTAAGTCGGCTAGCGCATGAAGTATTTAAGGTGTGTAGGTAGTAGAATTATATCTCAGATTTGAATGCAGTAGCTTGTTCCATTCAGGAAATACATGTAAACCCAAGTGAATATTCCATAGAGAGGCCGACATTGCTCGGACTCTCTACCACGTCTCTTTAGCTAAGGCTACTTCAACTTAATTTGCTGTTTCACAGGCCCGACTGACCCAAGTTTTAAAGAAAGCACTCAAAAAAAAAAGGTACAATTGCTCGTGTATGATGGCCGCACGAAAGGAAGCAGAAGCTTATAATATGCTAGAAAAGACAATGTACTGATTAGTAGCTATAGCTACAATACGGCTAGCCAAGGCACAGGTCGTAATTAATAATTATTAATTACGACCTGTGTCTTGAGCTATGAACAGGAAGTTAATTAATCACTAATTAATAATTATTAATTACGACCTGTGCCTTGGCTATTATAAGCTATGAACAGGAAGTTAATTAATCGCTAATTAATAATTATTAATTACGACCTGTGTCTTGGCTATTATAAGGAAGTTAATTAATCGCTAATTGTAAAGCCGAATTACTGACCCTACTTGAATGAAGAATTGGCCCGTGACAGAACAAATCAATTTAAAGTGGTCTAATTAGCTAACAAAATCATTCCTGTTGAGTGGCATTGATGGTCTTTCCTCAGTATACAAATCCATGTCAGCAGAGGTAGCACTGGAAATGGCCGGTGCCATGTGATAGCAGATTCAGACGACATACAACAGATGTCTCACCATGCATGCTCGTGCAAACAGATCTGCTTATTCAGCACACAAAGTATAGATACTATAGATAGTACATGGCAGTTTTTATAGCCTAGGAAGTAATACTGTTACTACCGTATAATCACTTACACATCGGCATTCATAGGACTATGTACAGTGTTTTCTTTGCAGAATATGAATACATGTATATTACGTACGTCTTGAACCACATGTGTAGTAGGCTATGACTGCGAAATCAGCTGATGGGGCTTGGTATGCAAGTCCATACCGGGTATTTTATCACATTTTCAATGTTTGCCATACTATTGAAAATCATGCCTGTGCTCTGTGGTAGCCTCTTCAAACTTCGTTACACTTGAGCTATAGAGATGGCAATATTTGATGTCATATCCCGTTTCGCATATACCGGTGATACTGTGAGCTGACTAGTTATTGCGCAAGCCAAAAAAAAGGGGAAGGCCAAATGGTGGGCCTCCCACCCCATTGACCTCTATATAGGATTGATACTGGGAAGATTGTCCAGCCCATACATGTATAGGTACGCCATAGCCGTTATGTAGGCGGAATGTGTCAAGACAAAATTTTGTTGAAGATACACACAAAGACACTATGAACTTTTCATTCCTAGCTGTTCAACACCTGACCTCTGCATAGACAATAGCTGTTTACATACAGTACCACAATTATTGATTCAGGCAGTCATGTTGGCTTTGTTTGTCGATACTGTCCTTGTCTGGCCATACATACAAATATAATTATAGGTTTGTACACACACAATCCAATATCAGAAGTGCGTTTCTGGTACACTGAATATCAGAAGTGGTTTTCTGGTATACTGTGGTGATAGCATTCCACCTGTGCAAAGCCATAAACCATGAGAATACCATGGCCAAGGCATGCAGATAAACCAGTTTAATATGTAAGACATGTAACCTGATACTGACATGACCTTTGTAACTTCATGGATCAAATTTGATATCATCCCTATATCTATTTCCTTTCTATTAAGAGTATAGCTACATACATCAGAGCACACAGAAACCCTATCCCAGTTCCTGTTAATTGACTACGGCTATTGGGGCTTAAATTCCTGTGAGGGAAGTGCTTTCACAATACCCCCACCCTGGCTGAACCATAAACAGTCAGAACATCCTTCCCAGAACCTCAAAGAAGGATACATGTGGCATAAATATTACCTATTGAACCAAAAGCCTACAGGATCTAAGTACATAGAAATATTAAGACCACTAGTGTACATTGCAGGTGTGCCTTGTGACCACACTTGACCCTGAGTTGAGAATCAGGGGTGGTGGGTTAATAATAAGCAGTTCAATGGCATGCCAACTTTCTCTGAATGTAACTAACAAACACTTTTTTGGAATAGACCAGATTCAGTTAAGATGACTGCAGGCTTTTTTTTACTGCTATAGCAACAATAGTTCCTTAGATGTAGTGTTTTGTCACACAAAAGGGTTGTCTTTCAAATTTGAAGTAAATTGGACATTAAATGGAGTAGATATTACCTCACAGGAGACCTAAACCTTCATATAGACCCATATAAAATGTGTATAGGTTTGTGAGGTCACTACTCCATGTGTGAGGTGTCTAATGTCCAATTTGTTTCAAACTTCAAATAACAACCTTTTAGTGTATTGAATAGTGGATACAAGTAATTATTGTTGCCATAGCAGCAAAAATACCTAATGCTGAATAAAATACCGACTATTGTATTAATTCAGCAGTCATGCCCGTGCCACTTACTGACTGGTGATCTTAAAGTGAAGGTCTATAGGTGAAAGCACTAACCCCCTAGCCCCATTCCAAGCGACTGGGAACGAGGCTATAGCACACCCCTCTCTGTATTATCGATTAACCCTTTTCCACCACAGGTCTGGTGGGCATCTTGTATCCAAACAGCCAGGAAGCAGCCTACAGTGCATTCAGAATCTGGATGAGTCTGGGCTTTGCCATTGGATTTGCAATTACCGAATTCACGTCCATTGGAGACAGAATATGGTTCTTCTTGGCTGTACTTGTGGTTTCCTTCCTCCTGTACACGGCGCTGGAGTTTTTCATCGGCAAGTACGGGGCAAAGTATTGCAAGGACACGTCAATGTATATGAAGGTAAGGTTATCGGCTAGCTAGTAACCTAACAAATTCCTAGGTAAGTTTTACGTCGCTTGCAGTACAAAAAGCGTTTTTTCGTACTGCAAGCGACGTAAAAACTGGAGCGGAGAGACTGGGAACAAGACTAGTTCCTAGCCTCATTCCTAGAGTATACCTACATGATTTTTTCAGCTATATGCCTCCTTCATAAGTTTGCCCCCTCCCCCCCCCCAAAAAAAGTTGCAGAAATTTCGGGAAAAAAATTCTGAAAAAAAAAAAAAAAGTGTTAGCGACTAGATTCAAGCCTGGTAATACCCCAAATTTAAGTGCAGACCAGCCTCAATCTCCATACACACTCTGCAATTTGTGGAAGTGGAAACTGGGAATGGGGCTAGTGTGGGGCCGGGCTGGGAAAGAGGGCTAGCATGCATACCCACACACACTCTTCCACGGCCTGTCTTTGCCACCGCCCTAGTGCGCTGCATAACGCGGAAATAAGCGACAGAATCCTCACAGGTTTTTCCAGCTAGTTCCACCCCAAAATCTATATAACACTAATTGCCCCTGACCCCTCTTATATGATTATCTTAGTTGTCTAGCCACTTAGCCTCGTTCCCAGGCTCTTGCAGGGAAAGAATAGCTACTGCAGACCCTGGGAACAAAGCTCCACTACGGCAAGAATGGCCATTGTAAACGACCTGTTCATTTGGTTGCTCATTTAGGATGACATGATGGAGGAAATGCTGAATGGAGACATGCATATGGACGGAGAAACCATGACAGCCAGTACCATGAAGCAAGGGATGACAGCTAGCCTTGAAGAGTTCACCAGACCTTCTAGGGAGGATGATACGTATGGGCTATACGAGGATAGTGAACCACTCTCGTCGTTTACTGGCAAGCAGACCAAAAGGTCGCGACTGGCAGCAACAGTGATATAACTGTACATGTACTACCAACTATGCTACTGGGAACCCAGGAATCAGTTTATTTTGTAGTGCATATTTGAGCTGCATGCAGAGTGCTACAATGTAATAAATAATCCTTGTTAATGAGTGGGCTGAATCATGTGTCATATAATAATCGTGTGTATCCAGAATATATTTTTCCTTGGCACTATATGTTTTCGTGTGTAGGAACTGTCTCAAAAACTTTTTATTGCAGGTAACATGTACACATTGTCGAATTGTTGTTTTAGTTATGTTAGTTAAAACAAATTTAGTAGAGGCCAAAACAGATTTAATTAGCATATTAAAACTGAAAGTTTACCATAGGGATTATTGTAAACTACAACAAAACTAGTTAACTAACAAAAAGTAAACTAAAATTAATAGAGTTTTAACTAAAACTAGAACTAAATTATGTGAAGCCATAACAAAAACTAAACACTTTGTATACTTATTGCATACTTGTGTACGATTTATAGGGTTATGATTAGGGTAGAGTAAGGGTTAGGATTAGTGTAGAGTTAGAGTTAGGATTAGGTTAGGATTAGGGTTTGGGTAGGGTTAGGATTGGGGTAGAGTTAGGGTTAGAGTTAGGGTAGAGTTAGAGTTAGGATTAGGTTAGGATTAGGGTTTGGGTAGGGGTTAGGAGCTGACCGTCGGCTTTAGAGCTTAGTCAGTAGCGTGACCACTCTGCCAAGTGTAAGTACGGCAGGCTAGCAGACTGTGTACCATAAGTATTGCGAGTGAGGAGAAATGCGGATGTGTTGCTCGTACATTCCGTATCTGAACTGTAGGGTTAGGATTAGGTTAGGGCTAAGAAGAAAGTAGCTACGTAGCTGTAGAAGAAAGTGAAGAGTTTGATCGCGTCACTTTGTAAGTGTGTATGTTTGTGTGTAAAGGAGGTATAGTCTCAGCTACGCAACACTAAAGAAGGCAGAACCTCAAATTCACAGTTTCAAAGGTTCATTTCGCAGCAAGGAACTTGACATTGTATAGTAATTATAGGGACAACTCTGGCACAATCACCAGAGACACGTAAATCTTTTCTCTTCCTTCACGCATAATATTATGGTGTGTTAAGAGTTCCAGGGTGGTGGTGAAGACAGGGAGTCATGCTACGATAGATAGGTATTTTTATGTCCCACCACATGGGCAGCAGGCCAAAAACTGGCCTATGAGACAGTACAGTACAAAATACCTATCTATCGTAGCATGACTCCCTGTCTTCACCACCACCCTGGAACTCTTAACACACCAGTTCCATGCTTAGCCCTGATTGTGGGCTGGGAGCCTGGGACTCGTTCGCCTGCCTGGGAACGAGGCTAGCACGAGACGAGACTCCTCCCGCGCGCCCGGATCCCGAGCATCCAGAATATTCGAGAGTTACGTAATGCGCGTGAAGTTAATGAATTAATAATCGAGCCAAACCAGTTACACTAGTAGTACTGGTACACTATTACTTGAAGTAGAAGTACGTGCAGCTTGTCAGAAATACTAGATACGCGAAATGGGGAAGAAGGCGCAAGAACGAAAGGTTGTTGCGGTTCAGTCCCGCAATGCGGTGACTCAAGCGCCCTCCCGGAGTCCTCCGAATAGAAAGAAAACAGTGGTTATATCGGAATTAATCGAGCAGCCGCGAGAGGGATGTCTTCCTCCATTCTCAGATGCCATCTTGCAACCCAGGCCCCCGGCCGAACTAACCATATCTATTCCTGAGCCTCAAGAGAAGAATGATGAACAGATGGATTTGGAAAGAGGGGGGGAACCCAAACCTGTGGAGAGCGGATTCATGGGGCAAAGTACGCCGAATGTGTGTGGCGATACTGCTACAAACCCCCGCAGGTGGGGCTATAGGAACATTTTTGGACTCAGTATCGCGTTTGTGACCGTCTTCTGTGCCTTTATCGGCCTGCAGAACCTCCAAAGTAGTATAAACACAGAAGGGGGGTTAGGGCTTGCCTCCCTCTCTGTTTTGTACGCGGTTTTCTTCCTGTCCGGATTTGTGACCCCGGTAATTGTCCGGATATTAGGCACAAAATACACTCTGCTATTCGGTTTCGTGTGCCATTTGATATACAGTCTCTCAAACTACCATCCAACTTGGTACACCCTGATTCCAAGCTCTTTTGCCATTGGATTCGCTTCAGCACCAATATGGGTTGCTGCCACTACGCACATCACGGAAGTTGCAGTTACGATTGCCCCTGCGCTCAGAAAGAACCAGGACCAACTGATCAGTATGTTCATAGGTATATTCTACTTCTTTTTCCAATTCAGTCAAATTCCTGGAAACCTGGCATCTTCACTGATCTTATTCCCCTATGATCAGCAAGTTGATCAGCTCAATTCATCCGATTTCAGCACAGTTTCTTCAGCAGCAGAAACAGCTTACTTAAATGAAACCGCTCCATCGTCTGATGATATTTGCGATGTATTAGAATCGACCAGCATTGACCCCAACCTTTACAACATCTTGGTTTCGCTTTATGTAGTCTTTGTTGTGACTGGAATAATTATCCTCCTCCTAACTGTCGACCAACTTCAGACTGACTCGCAATTCTTCTCGACAGAGCGAAAGTTTGAAATCTTCCTGAAGAAACCATTGCTTGAACTCCTGAAGGTGCTCAAAGATGTCCGGATGATAATGATTGCCCCCATGGCGATATTCAGTGGGTTGGAGATGAGCTTTGCTGTGGGCTCTTTCACTGAGGTGGGTGAGAACACTGTTTTAATTAATGCTCTGTGTGTACAGTCCACTTATTCCCTTTCAAAAAAAGAAAGGTTTAGGCATATTGACACCCATTCGAAATGTTAGTATTGGAATGACTGCTTCCAAAGAACTGGTGCCAAGTATGGAGGTAGCTATGCTGATAGCGTGCCTGATGGAGGAATTCCTGGAATTTCCATTTGCAAAAGAGGGTGTATTATATTATTGTTAGTTTCAATACTTCGTCCTACTTTAGAATACGGTAGTGAAGTGTGGGCTTGTAATAAACGGCAGACAGCTTCCTTAGAATCCATTCAGCTAGGAGCAGCTAAGAAGATACTTGGCTGCTCTTCCAAAACGTGTAATGAAGCGGTAAGGGGAGATATGGGGTTAGAGTCCTTGAAAGGGAGGAGGGATGAAGCAAACTTAAGTGGTGGTATAAAGTCAATAAGTTGGATATTGAGCGGTATCCTAGAGTACTATTAGATGCTGAGTGGGAAGTGAAACCATGTAGAGGTAGGCAAAGGAAAACTTGGATGAAAGTAATTAATGAATTGCTGCTGCAGTTAGATTTAGATAGCCAAGAGGTATTAGCTGCAGATAATATTAATTTGTTTTTAGATACGGTAGACGAAGCGTTGAGGGTTAGAGAATACAAGGACTTTAATGACAGCTTGAATACTAAAGTTAAGTTGAATCTGTACAAGTCTTTCTGTAAGGAAATAGAATTCAAGAATTATTTGCAGGGGGTAGGTGATCCGGGTACAAGATTATTGTTTAAGTTTCGGTCAGGTACGAACGGTCTGAATGAAGAGTTAGGAAGACATAGGGGTAAAAATGATGATAGGCAGTGTAAATTATGCAGGGGTGAATGTGAGAGTGTGGTACATGTTCTCTGGGAGTGTCCAGCATATGACAGCATTAGAAATAATTTCATGGTAGAATTAGAAAATCTATTGGGGGGGAGGTTTGGGGAGTTTAGTACACTTGATAATTTTAATAAGGCAAGTTTTATTTTAGGATTTGAGAATTGGAACAGGGATGATTTTAAAGCATTATTAAAGCTAGTTAAGAGCTTTGTATTATTGATATGGGAGACTAGGAAGAAGGAATTGTATGGTGATCAGGATTGTGTGGTCTCTGGTTGTTCTTGCTCTTGTCCTCTGACTGGAGGTCTTACAAGCTCCGCCTGCGTCTGTGGGTGCGTGGTCAATGGCGTAAGCGCTACGGCAGCAACATGAGTATATTATTATTATTATACTAGTTGGTATTAACTGGAAACACAAGCCTTGCAGGAAGCAACCTATAATGAGAAATTCATGGAATATCTGGTTACAAAAGAGGGTGTATTACTAGTTGGTATTAACTGGAAACACAAGCCTTGCAAGAAGCAACCTATTGAGAAATTCATGGAATATCTGGTTACAAAAGAGGGTGTGTTACTAGTGCATAACTGGAATCACATGTAGGGGGCCTTGCAGGAAGCAAAATGTCTACTTTATAACTATATTCAGTACTACTGCTTCACAAGTGCAAGCAATCAAATTTTGTCACTTGCATGTGTCAAGAGCGCATAAATAACCCCCCCCCCCCCCCCCACATATGCACTCTTGCAGTGTAGCTGGAAGCATTCTGGCAACTGCTAGCCTTGTCCTCAGACCTCCAACCCAGCTTTGGGCGACAAAAGCTGGGGTGGAAGGGGTAGCCGTCATGAGCGGCCTCAGAGTGGGCTATAAGCTTACTATGACTAGTTAGTCAAAGGTTGGCGGGGACTAAAGAGTAGTTAAGCAAACTACGGCTGAGTCTGAGCTCACTGTGCATTGCATTGGCTTAATCCAAGGCTGAATTAGGTACAGGCAACGGCAGTACAAACCCCTTCTCTCAGAAAGCAGTAGAGCAGATCATAACAACAGGTGGTAGTTTAGTAGCAAAGCTCTAGGGCTCAGTCAGTCAACCGTTGCCTCCAAGTCATGCCCTCCAAGTCATGCCATTCTGATGACAGCCTGGGCTTGAATAATGGTTGGAAGCAGTTCACTTACAGAGTTGTCGAATCAGTGCAGCTAGAGTCTAGGAAGTGCAGCTAGAGTCTAGGAAGTGAACTAGACTAAACCTACTCTGCTTTTGACTAGTTGCTTTTGGCGCACCCCTACTAGTGCACGCTCAGTCAGTGGATCTGATTGGCTGTTGCTGTGATAGAACACTGGATTGCCATATATGGCAGTGCCTGTGTGCAGGTATTGTTACACTATTGTAACATATATGTCTGCAAGCCACCAAACCACAGGTACTAGCATCTGTGTGCTATCCACACACACACACGTATAAGTACCCGTGCTGCAATGGTACATTATTGACAACTTCGTGTAATTCACCCATGTAGGCCTACATCTCCGAGTGCTTCGGCACCTACCAGGTGGGCTTCACGCTCCTCTGCCTGGGGGTGACCAGTGCTGTGATGAGTTGCGTCTACGGGAAACTGGTAAAATACATCCCCCGTTACTCCATCGTCATGTTTGGCACCTGCATCAATGTTGTCCTAATTCTCTTCCTGTTCCTGTGGGAGAGACGGCCCAGCTACCCCGTGATATTCACCTTTGCCGTGGGATGGGGTGCTGCAGAGGCTGTCTGGCACACCATGTCTGCAAGTATGTTCTCGCCGAGGTGGTTAGTGATTGCATGTGCATGAGAGTAAGCAGTTAATAAGCAGGGAGGATACATCAGTTTTTGGTTTTCTATTACGGGCTTGCTACTTTCTTAAACAAGTGGCTTTCTGATCCATAGCCTTTTAGTGACCGCTTCTTCCTACTCTAGCTAACGGCATATTCCCGCAGCTTTTAAATTAAATAAGCATTATCAACATTAAAATTTATCAATGTGTGAGCTTCATTTTAATAATTTTTATCACTAGTGTGAGCATTAAGTTTTATTGATTTTTATCACTGTGTGTGCATGCTGAATTTTATATATTGTACAGGCAGTATGCGCTGCTGTCTCTACCTATGTGCTGCTGGTGGTATGTGCTACTGCCATTTACTTTATTGTTGCAGTGTTGTGACTTGGATGCTCTGTGGAGAGGTACCAGTGGAGTTGTATACCAAACAAAACACTGAGCTGACAGTGTTGTGTTTAACAGTCTGCTCTGAGCATTGTTTTACAACAATCTGCTCTGAGCATTGTTTTACAACAATCTGCTCTGAGCATTGTTTTACAACAATCTGCTCTGAGCATTGTTTTACAACGGCATTGTTTGATGCTCTGTTGTCAGTTCAGTGTGCTGTGCTTTAATTGTATTTTAGATATTACAGTGCATGGGTAGACAGTATTGTTCTACTGAAGAAACGTGCCTATTCCAGTCGAAGTTATAGCTCTGAGGCTTGAGCTAACAGAAAGCGGGATAGAACAAGAGGTTGCCCATGCACTACAAGTTATCTGTTATAGCACTGGACAGTGTCTGCTACTTTTATAGTTGTTTTCCCAGCGGCTTTGCATTACCAAGGAGCAGGTTATAAGCTAACCTCGAACCCAGGCCTTCCTCGCCAGATTTTCTCTCATAGCAGGGGAGAAAAATCGGGAGTAAGATGTTTCTCCACGGCTGCGAGATAAATTACTTCCGATTTTTCCCCACTGCTGCGAGATTAAAATCCGGGCGAGGAAGGCCTGGGTTTTGTTCCCTTGGGAAAACGGAGCTACCTACCACCTCACTGACACTGTCTAGTTGGTTGTTGTGAGGGAATGTGTAACACCCGGCACCCTCGGTTTCTAGGTAGAGCACGTTTCTAGGTAGGGCACTTGAAACTTTCTGGGTAGAGCACCTGAAACCTGTTCCTGTACAAACCTCATACTAATTGAATTTTAAAGCTTCACAGGTGTGGTTTAGGTGAAGGTATGCATTTAAGTGGACCACTTTTCTTGTAGGAATGTAATTTTAAACCACAGACCACGCTTTGATCTTGGAAAGCCAGTAATGCATGCATCACAAGACTATTAGCAAAAACCACCTTCACAACTGCTTCTGGCTAGAACACAGGTACGGCCTGCACAAGTTGCAAACCAGAAGTGTTACACATTCCCTTAACTTGATGCTGGTAACCCCATCCGATTCCTGCCAGGATAAGCTCCTGCCATTGTAACTAGCTATATAACAATGATATAAGATTAGAAATATATGTGAGGAAAGTACCTTGCGGTAAGAGTACTTTTTTACGAAATTGCATAGCAGCTTCCCACACGCTGCACATTGTGAGCATAGGGCTGAGGCTATGTTGGTTTTTGTAAGTCTAGATTGTGAAGCCATGAAGATGACAAAGAATTGATGCTAGCTGCAGTTTTGACGACATTGATACTAGAACTAGCCAGGCGCTACTTGCAAGGCTATGTGCTCGGTAACAGGTCAGGGCTAGACGTGGCTGTAGAACAAATAAGCTTTGTGCATGAACTTACAGCAAAAAGCGCCGACTCAGCAGTTTTTTGTGCGCCTCCAGTTGGGAGCTATAACTTGCCAGAATACGATTCCAACTTCTTCTTTTTTTACTATCTTGGCAATACAAAACCGGGGTGACTTGCTGTAGCTTGGCCTGCGAACGTATAGTAGCTTCTGTTCTACTGTTAGACACATAATGTGATTTTTGGACTAATCAATACAGATACATGAGCAAACGAACGCAAAAACCTGGTCAGATCACATTTCCCATTCATTAATTTCACACATATACTTCTAATCATATGGTAACTGGAAATATGCCTCTATCAATTGGATGGGACTACCAATATGTTTGACCAAACCACTGAGAATCCGAGAATGCTTGTGTATTGCTCCCTCCAATGCCTATAGCTGTTCAAAAGTGGCATCTGTGCAACATCCTCTGCGTCTATGGCCTTGATGCACCAGGAGTTTGTAGACATGTGGTCATTTTTGAACGACTACACATTGGATGGTATGCAATGCCTTGCATTTGTGCAAAGTTGAACTTAGTGTAGCTAGTACTTTGAACTTGTAGTAGTAGGCTTGACAGTAATGTTGTGTTCTTTGGACTACCTTGTGGAGATCATTGACACCGTGATAAAGACTTACTTTTGCATTGTGCGAGGAATTTTGCTTATACACTGCACTTACCGGACAACCACCCAGGAGTTTTGGAGATGGGCGATACCAGTTTTCCACATTTCGATCGATGCACATATCACTGTGTAGTTAGAATTTTATAGCGCCGTTCCAACTAGTCACCTGCACAGTTAACAACACTACACTGACATCAACTCTTTCTTTGTTTTGTTGCACTGGACGTAAAAAAAAAAAGAAATCAAAAAAAACGCACCGGCGCCAACCCACCGTGCTAGGGTGGCGCATGGGGGTAAGGTGCATTATGCAGGAAGAGCAAGGCGATTCAGAACTGAATCGGCCGTTGCTTTTCCTTCTTTTTATTCGCTGCTTGTTTTCCAACACTCCAGCCTTATGGTTTTGCTCTGCACTGATGAAATAAAACCTTCTCATGCTTTGCATTCTGTCCCTCCCGTGGGCTACTAAGCAGCAGACCACATATTTGGGCACTTGCATTGTGTGATTTGGTTATCAAAGGAATCAAGCGCAGGTGATGGTAACTGATCCAGGCAGTAGTGTACAGATGAGAGAGCGTTCTGGTGTCTTTAACATCAGTCTTCTGAGCATCAGGCCTAGCTACTTTAGGCTATCATAATTTTCATAATTAGTGTAGCATTATTGAACGCATCTGCATTGCAAGCATTCTGTAATTCAGAAGTCTCATTTTTTTTGGCATCAATACAACAAGCTAGCACGTTTTGGCATCGACTGTAGTTTTACCTTCAGGCTTCTGCATTCTTTGGAGTGTGTGCAGATCTTTAAGACTTATGTGTATGACAAAAACTTTGTATCCATTCATTCCCTAGGTCTGACTGGAATTCTGTTTCCTGACCGGTCTGAAAATGCCTACTCAGCTCTTCGTATCTGGCAGGCTATTGGTTTCACCGTCGGCTTTGCAAGTGCAGAATTTCTTACTATTGAGGGTCGGTTGTGGATCCTCCTGGGCACTGTAATCCTGGCAGCCGTTTTCAACCTCTTAGTGGAGTGCAACACGCAGACCAAAGAACAGCTCATGCCCTGCGGTAACCGATCTTCCAAGAAAGGGAATTACCCTGTGACCCCTGGTGATTTCAAACCTGATGACCATATCGTAGACCTTCCCCAGTCGCCTTCATACAGCAATATCCTGTTTTCCACGTACGACGGTCGTCGACCCAACAATTGGAGCATGGGTTTCAATTCCAGCCGAAGACCGTCTGTCAATCGTCAAGATCATAACGATGCTAATATTGTATTGAATGATGTTATCTTGGAAGAGGGTGGTGAAAATGAACAGGAACATGAACATGAAAGTGTGGTACCTCAGAAAAGAAACTCTATCGATCCTTCGCCATCATACTGCCAGGCTGTATCTTATTCACTGGAGCTGGAAGAAGTTAATTTGAGCGAAGTCGTTGTTACCGTACCTTCACTACCGCTACCACCTCCACAGAGAAGAGGATCTATTAATCCTGCTGTTTCATACTCAAATGCACTACAGCATGCTGGTATACTATATTAGAGTAATTAGGGCTTGCCTGATTGCATGTTGCCAAATCTAATGATTGCTTTATTCACATTAATTATTATTGTACTTTTGAGTGTATGTACAGGATGCAGGAGTAATGACATGTTTCACAACAAGTGCTGAATGTGTAATGCACTGGGATGTGGGCTGGGTTGTGAATTTGATGTCTAGCTACAGTGAGAATCCAAACCAGACTCGACTGAGATTGGTTGATGACCACAACAAGAAGGCTGTTTGCACTGTGGACCTTCAATGATCAGGTGTATAGGCTGGCCTGGTATATTTAAATTAGGATGAGAGTAGCGGCATGTACATAATTTAAGTGCACTACAGCATGCTGGTATACTATTTTAGAGTTATGGCTTGCCTGATTGTATGTTGCCAAGTCTAAAGATTGCTTTATTTATTATTGTACTTTTGAGCTCGAGTGTATATACAAGATGCAGGAGTGATGACATGTTTCACCACAGGTGCTGAATGTGTAAAGTACTGGGATATGGGGTCTGGCCACGCGAGACTAGATATGGGCTGGGTTGCGAATTTGATGTTTGTAGTAAACCTACAGTGAGCGTCCAAACCAGACTCCACTGCGTCGGAGATTGGTTGATGACTGCAACAAGAAGGCTGTTTGCACTGTGGACCTTCAACGATATACTCTTTGCGCTAAAGGTATTTACATGATAAACGTAGCATCGTTACATAATTGAGAAATCACATGACTTCCGGGTCACGCCTACTCTGCAAAGTGGCCATGGGCACGAGACGAGTCCAGATATCCCACGCTAGCGGTTCAGGATCGAATTAAATGCAGGCTTTGCCTGCCTGAGGCAGATGAGCTACCGCCAGCCTGGCTGCCCCATAAGCATTGGCGGTTATTTTTCCTGTCGGCCTTAAAATATACTTTCACTGTTCATTGGGCAGAGTTGCAAATTGAGCCGAGTTTTAAATTACGCGCGAAACTCGTACGTTCAAAAACGGGCTGCAATTGTTCACTTCTTCACTTTTGAGTGTCATAGCTGTGCAAATTTTCAAAACGTATTAGACGGCTGTCCTATCCGCTGATGTAGTTACTTCTCCTGCCTCCTCCCAGTCATCGCAAGACTGCGAGAGTTCTCACAGCAACCGCCACTGTCCTATCAAGTCCTACTCTGACATCTCAACTCCGCCCTACCAAGCACAAGCACATCTCAACTCCCCCCTACCAAGCACCTACTCCGAGTTAAGTGCATGTGTATGACTATACTGCGTGCGTAAATAAGTGCATGTGCATGACAGTGTAATATTAAAGTGTGAGCAAACAACGTATTCAAAAAGTAGTGATCACAAAATGTACCACACAAGTATTACTGTACTAGGCTATAGATTACATCAGTAGCTACTTGTTGCAAACTTAGAGTCTCAGAGCGGTAGCGGGAAGCTATATTATCTATGGTACTAGTCTCGCGTGGCCAGACCCTTCCCGCCGCGAAAAACAAGATAGAACATATTACATAATAAAACTGAGATTAAAGTTCTGAAGGCTATGTAACTGAAATGTACACAATTATGCAATACTGGGTTAGACAAGGCCGTAGCGTCCCGAGGTCAAAAGTGCGTGTCGAGTAGTTCTTCGCAATTACGTAATGCATATACTACAGAGAACATATTCTGTGCCGGCGTGCGTCATAGACGCGTACGACGTAGTAATAGAAGTATGTGCGGCTTGCATCAGCAAGGATACTTAAGTAGCATCAAAAAAGCTACGTATTAAAAAATGGGAAAGAAGGCACAGGAACGAAAGGTTGTTGCGGTTCAGTCCCGCAATGCGGTGACTCAAGCGCCCTCCCGGAGTCCTCCGAATAGAAAGAAAACAGTGGTTATATCGGAATTAATCGAGCAGCCGCGAGAGGGATGTCTTCCTCCATTCTCAGATGCCATCTTGCAACCCAGGCCCCCGGCCGAACTACCCATATCTATTCCTGAGCCTCAAGAGAAGAATGATGAACAGATGGACTTGGAAAGAAGGGGGAAACCCAAACCTGTGGAGAGCGGATTCATGGGGCAAAGTGCGTGCTGTGCTTGTGGCGATACTGCTACAAACCCCCGCAGGTGGGGCTATAGGAACATTTTTGGACTCAGTATCGCGTTTGTGACCGTCTTCTGTGCCTTCATCGGCCTGCAGAGCCTCCAGAGTAGTATAAACACAGAAGGGGGGTTAGGGCTTGCCTCCCTCTCTGTCCTGTACGCGGTTTTCTTCCTGTCCGGATTTGTGACCCCGGGAATTGTGCGAATATTAGGCACAAAATACTCTCTGCTATTCGGTTTCGTGTGTCATTTAATATACAGTCTCTCAAACTACCATCCAACTTGGTACACCCTGATTCCAAGCTCTTTTGCCATTGGATTTGCTTCAGCACCAATATGGGTTGCTGCCACTACGCACATCACGGAAGTTGCAGTTACGATCGCCCCTGCGCTCAGAAAGAACCAGGACCAACTGATCAGTATGTTCATAGGTATATTCTACTTCTTTTTCCAATTCAGTCAAATTCCTGGAAACCTGGCATCTTCACTGATCTTATTCCCCTATGATCAGCAAGTTGATCAGCTCAATTCATCCGATTTCAGCACAGTTTCTTCAGCAGCAGAAACAGCTTACTTAAATGAAACCGCTCCATCGTCTGATGATATTTGCGATGTATTAGAATCGACCAGCATTGACCCCAACCTTTACAACATCTTGGTTTCGCTTTATGTAGTCTTTGTTGTGACTGGAATAATTATCCTCCTTCTAACTGTCGACCAACTTCAGACTGACTCGCCATTCTTCTCAACAGAGCGAAAGTTTGAAATCTTCCTGAAGAAACCATTGCTTGAACTCCTGAAGGTGCTCAAAGATGTCCGGATGATAATGATTGCCCCCATGGCGATATTCAGTGGGTTGGAGATAAGCTTTGCTGTGGGCTCTTTCACTGAGGTGGGTGAGAAGACTGTTTTAATTAATGCTCTGTGTGTACAGTCCACTTATTCCCTTTCAAAAAAGAAAGCAGGTGTAGGTTTAGGCATATTGACACAATGACTGCTTCCAAAGAACTGGTGCAAAGTATGCATGGAGGTAGCTATGCTGATAGCGTGCCTGATGGAGGAATTCCTGGAATTTCCATTTTCAAAAGAGGGTAGGTGCAGGAGCAAAATAAAGATTAAATTTCGAAAATGTTCCCACGCTAGTTCCGTTACTATTTTGGGCACGCACGTGCTTCGAATCCATCAAAGAAGGAAGTTTGATAGTCGCTGTTTGCTGAACCAAGCAGCTTCTACAGCACTGCTGCAGTGAATATTACCGGAGAAGCGAGCGAAAACGTTTGTGTAGCCGTTCGTGATCGCTTAGCCGCCAAACGTTTGCTACAGACAGAAGTACAGGCTAGTAAACAGCTAAACCTACCGATATACTTGGATCAGTGTACCTCAGGCGCCTATCAGGTTCTGATGGGTTTCTGAAGATCAGGTACGTTGTAGCAACAAACTTAGCTAGCAGCCGCTTAGTCTAAATGACGTTAGTCGCCGTTACTAAAAGTTGTCTCAGGCTTCACGCCTCTGGCAGCGTACGGTTGACAGTCATGAGTCGCAAGCGGCCTTTTTGGGGTTGTTGACCGCTGTAGGGCATAGTGTCACTTTGCTAGACATGCTAGACAGCCGTAACCTTCTGTTTCAAGCCATCTTCATGCTGCTTTGACTGGCACGTGCGTGACCAAAATAGTAACGGAACTAGCGTGGGAACATTTTCGAAATTTAATCTTTTGCGTGGCCGTTAACGCGTTGCACGCTCCTACTCTCTCTTCCGCTTCTCACGTCATTATGCGCTCCTGCTAGTTGGTATTAAGTTAATACTATTAACACAAGCCTTGCAGGAAGCAAGCTATTCATGGAATATCTGGTTACAAAAGAGGGTGTATTACTAGTTGGTATTAACTGGAAACACAAGCCTTGCAGGAAGCAACCTATTGAGAAGTTCATGGAATATCTGGTTACAAAAGAGGGTTTAGTAGCAAAGCTCTAAAAGTAGTACCTGTGGTTTGGTGGCTTGCAGACATAGTATAACAATACCTGCACACAGGCACTGCCATATATGGCAATCCAGTGTTCTATCACAGCAACAGCCAATCAGATCCACTGACTGAGCGCGCACTAGTAGGGGTGCGCCAACAGCAACTAGTCAAAAGCAGAGTAGGTAGTTCACTTCCTAGACTCTAGCTGCACTTCCTAGACTCTAGCTGCACTGATTCGACAACTCAATTGTAAGTGAACTAGCTTCACTGCTTCCAACCATTATTCAAGCCCAGGCTGTCATCAGAATGGCATGACTTGGAGGGCATGACTTGGGTGCTGCAATGGTACATTATTGACAACTTCGTGTAATTCACCCATGTAGGCTTACATCTCCGAGTGCTTCGGCACCTACCAGGTGGGCTTCACGCTCCTCTGCCTGGGGGTGACCAGTGCTGTGATGAGTTGCGTCTACGGGAAACTGGTAAAATACATCCCCTGTTACTCCATCGTCATGTTTGGCACCTGCATCAATGTCGTCCTAATTCTCTTCCTGTTCCTGTGGGAGAGACGGCCCAGCTACCCCGTGATATTCACCTTTGCCGTGGGATGGGGTGCTGCAGAGGCTGTCTGGCACACCATGTCTGCAAGTATGTTCTCGCCGAGGTGGTTAGTGATTGCATGTGCATGAGAGTCACTTCTGAAGCAGTTAATAAGCAGGGAGGAGGCATCAGTTTTTGGTTTTCTATTACGGGCTTGCTACTTTCTTAAACAAGTGGCTTTCTGATCCATAGCCTTTTAGTGACCGCTTCTTCCTACTCTAGCTAACGGCATATTCACGCAGCTTTTAAATTAAATAAGCATTATCAACATTAAAATTTATCAATGTGTGAGCTTCATTTTAATAATTTTTATCACTAGTGTGAGCATTAAGTTTTATTGATTTTTATCACTGTGTGTGCATGCTGAATTTTATATATTGTACAGGCAGTATGCGCTGCTGTCTCTACCCATGTGCTGCTGGTGGTATGTGCTACTGCCATTTACTTGTCGTAGTAGGCTTGACAGTAATGTTGTGTTCTTTGGACTACCTTGTGGAGATCATTGACACCGTGATAAAGACTTACTTTTGCATTGTGCGAGGAATTTTGCTTATACACTGCACTCACCGGACAACCACCCAGGAGTTTTGGAGATGGGCGATACCAGTTTTCCACATTTCGATCGATGCACATATCGCTGTGTAGTTAGATTATTATGTCGCCGTTTCAACTAGTCACCTGCACAGTTAACACTACACTGGCATCTACTCTTTCTTTGTTTTTTGCACTGGACGTAAAAAAAAATGAAATCAAAAAAAATGCACCGGCGCCAACCCATAATGGATAGTTTATAAGCAAATTCCCCATACAATGCAAAAGTAGCTCTCCATAAGGTAGTTCAAGGGACACAATACTATTGTCAAGCCTAATACTATAAGTTCTAAAGTACTGCACTAAGTGTATATCCATTCATTCCCTAGGTCTAACTGGAATTCTGTTTCCTGACCGGTCTGAAAATGCCTACTCAGCTCTTCGAATCTGGCAGGCTATTGGTTTCACCATCGGCTTTGCAAGTGCAGAATTTCTTACTATTGAGGGTCGGTTGTGGATCCTCCTGGGCACTGTAATCCTGGCAGCCGTTTTCAACCTCTTAGTGGAGTGCAACACGCAGACCAAAGAACAGCTCATGCCCTGCGGTAACCGATCTTCCAAGAAAGGGAATTACCCCGTGACCCCTGGTGATTTCAAACCTGATGACCATATCATAGACCTTCCCCAGTCGCCTTCATACAGCAATATCCTGTTTTCCACGTACAACGGTCATCGACCCAGCAATTGGAGCATGGGTTTCAATTCCAGCCGAAGACCGTCTGTCAATCGTCAAGATCATAACGATGCTAATATTGGATTGAATGATGCTATCTTGGAAGAGGGTGGTGAAAATGAACAGGAACATGAACATGAAAGTGTGGTACCTCAGAAAAGAAACTCTATCGATCCTTCGCCATCATACTGCCAGGCTGTATCTTATTCGCTGGAGCTGGAAGAAGTTAATTTGAGCGAAGTCGTTGTTACCGTACCTTCACTATCGCTACCACCTCCACAGAGAAGAGGATCTATTAATCCTGCTGTTTCATACTCAAACGCGCTACAGCATGCTGGTATACTATTTTAGAGTAATTAGGGCTTGCCTGATTGCATGTTGCCAAATCGCTTTATTCACATTAATTATTATTGTACTTTTGAGCTCGAGTGTATATACAAGATGCAGGAGTGATGACATGTTTTGCTGCAGGTGCTGAATATGTAAAATACTGGGATATGCATGGGCTGGGTTGTGAATTTGATGTTTCTAGTAAACTTGCAGTGAGAGTCCAAACCTGCAGACTCCACTGAGATTGGTTGATGGCTATTCAATGCAACGAGAAGGCTGTTTGCACTGTACCTTTGATGGTCAGGTATATTTAAATTTGGATGAGGGTTGAGCGTACACAGCTTTGCGAAAGAGTTGGGGTAAGAAATCACATGACTACCGGGTCACGCCTATACTCTGATCTGACAGTATATTATAGAGTCTGGGCACGAGACTAGTCCAGATATCCCGCGCAAGCGGTTCGGGATCGAATTAAATGCAGGCTTTAGTGCCTGCCTGAGGCAGCTCAGCTACCGCCAGCCTGGCTGCCCCATAAGCATTGGCGGTTATTTTTCCTGTCGGCCAATATACTTTCACTGTTCATTGGGCGAGTTTTAAATTACGCGCGAAACTCGTACGTTCAAAAACGGGCTGCAATTGTTCACTTCTTCACTTTTGAGTGTCACAGCTGTGCAAATTTTCAAAGCGTATTAGACGGCTGTCCTATCCGCTGATGTAGTTACTTCTCCTGCCATCGCAAGACTGCGAGAGTTCTCACAGCAACCGCCACCGTCCTATCAAGCTCTACTCTGACATCTCAAGTCCGCCCCTACCAAGCCCATCTCAAGTCCGCCCTACCAAGCACCTACTCCGACATCGCCCTACCAAGCACCGGCACCTACTCCGACATCGCCCTACCAAGCACCTACTCCGAGTTAAGTGCATGTGTATGACTATGAGTATTGCGTGCGTAAATAAGCCACGGTGCATGTGCATGACAGCGTAATGAGTGTGAGCAAACAACGTAGTAGTGGTCACAAAATGTACCACACAAGTAAAAATCAATCAAATTAGAGTGACATGCCCATATATATAAAAACATAATGATATGGTGCCCAGCCATGACATGGCTTATAAGTCACTGTATAAATTATGCCTTATGAGTGATACAAAACCGAAGAACGTATTTTAAACATTTTATATAAACATTTAGCAATGAACATGTTTCATTCATTAATATATATAGAAGTTTATCAAAAGGGTGAAGTTGCATGAATGCATGAAGGGTCTGTTTGTGTGATGTGATATAGTAATTTATTCCTTTCTCGGTTAAGCGTATTACAAACCATAACAAAATGAAATTCATCTTCAATAAGACCCGTATTACAAACCAGACAGACCTGCTGCTCCAGGGGAACCTTAGGAATCCGGTAACGCCCCCAAGGGCAGACACCCAGCCCGGAGCGAAGCCATCACCCACCTGGCCCAGGATCAAGCGGGGACAAGACACAACTGGCAGGAGTACGAGTGGGTGCAGCCTTAAAAAGTTTGTAAAGCTTCAGCTTACCACCTGATTCTGAGTCTTTATAGTGACTGGTTTGTGTAACATTTCAATCCATCTTTCACTAGCAACCCTAAAAATTCTATCATTTATGAGATGTAATATCTGATTAAGACAGTTAACAGGAGGATTACAGGTGGAATAAACTTCTGGTAACTGCAAACAAGTAAGTAGCTTCCTAACTTGCCAACACCAATTTCTAATTTTATCACCTTCAGCAAGTCTCATTGACCATGTAAAAACCTTTTTACTTATCCTATTGGGTTCTTGAGAACGGGTTCGTAGCCACCATTTAATAAATTGAAGATTATGTCTAAATCCTGCAGGAATCCAACCCATGTCTCCCTGTAAGGCAGCAATGGGATGGTTCCTACCAACTCCAAGGAAGAATCTCAGGGCATTATTCTGGGTTGCTAGCTTCTAATGTACTGTAATGCTCGAAACCCCATATACAACTACTATAATCCATAACAGGAGCAACCAAAGTGTCATAGAGATATGTATAGGTACGTCCACCCAATGCCTTGGCTTTACCTACTAAGCTACCTAATGCACGACGAGCAGCCAAGTTTACTTTACTAACCATTTCTTTGGTGTCTAGGTGTTCGTTAATCCACAGCCACGGTCCTAAGTACAATATTTTACTTCATTATTCCCACATTTGAAAACCAAAGGAAGATTGTGGTAGTCTTTTATGCCTAATGTGCATCACCTTGGTTTTATCCAGGTTAAAGTGAATATCATTCTTTATTATAATTGCATGGTTACTATACTATATAGATTACATCATTACTTGTTGCAAACTTAGAGTCTCAGAGCGGTACATATACTACAACATTGAGTTCAAATTCTGGTTCAAGTCCTGGTGTGCCACACAAGTGTATTGTATTCAACCATGCTATCTTAGAAGTGGGTAAACATGCACCATACCTTCACTACCACTGCCACCGGGGTCTATTAATCCTACTGTTTTGTGCTACACCATGCTGGTATAGTAAGTTTAGAGTAATTGAGGCCGGGGTAGTTAGCTACTTCATCTATATAATATTAAAATGTTGCATCATTTGATATTTAGCTACTACTAGTATATAGCCATTTCTGAATCACCTATCTTAAAAATGCTTTCATACCCTATTAATTACCCTCACGCTTCACCAGGAGTACACTAGTTTGTGATAAAAGAACAGGTAGTCTACTATTACGATGACTATATAATAAAACTGAGATTGAAGTTATGAAGGCTATGTAACTGAACTGTACACAAGTATGCAATACTGAATATTACAAGCAAGTGCGGCCTTCGTTGCTTCGCGGCGTGCACTGAGGCCTGCCATAAACGGCAGGCCTCAGTGCAGTATACTGTCAACTATTTCAATATACTTATCACTGCATAAAAGTGTACATAGAGCTAGATCTAGGCTTGAATTTTTATGGGAAGATTAATTTATCTGTAGTGTTGCGTATTAAATTTAAGTTCAATCCACTTTATCATGAATCAAAAGAATAAGTGCATAGGCCTAATTATAATATAGGATAGGGAATAAAGGTTCAGAATAATATAGAATAATGGGACAGAATAGAATGTCAAGATTCAAGTAGCAGCAGTGTCTCCGTGGACGTCCGACGGGCCCTGGCGGCTCTCATTTGGTCTTGATGCCGCCTCCGTCGCTCGGCGGAGGTGGTAGCGGTGGTGGGAGCCGGGAGGGCAGATAGGTAGCTTCGCTCGGACGCCTTTGAGCCATTCTTCGCTGCAGTGTCATGCTCCGGGCCTCGTCATGCGCCTGTCCCCAACAGCATGCAGTTGGTCCATTTACTCTCAATCAACAAAATCCAGTATTTGGAAAACAGACTGTCAGCACCTGTCATCGACAATTATACACGCTTAGTACTCATCACTGCCAGTCATCGCTCGAACGCTTAACGCTCATCATGAGTACATCCGGGAGCGCGCGCGCGCATGCGGCTTCTGCTTTTGATTTCGACACACACAGACAAAACCGGCTTTAACCGTAACGTCCCGAGGTCAAAAGTGCGCGTCAAGAATAATCGCGAGTATAGTATTGGGCGGTTCTATGCTTCGCAATTACGTAATACATACCCTACAGTGAACGTTAAGGCCACCACAGTATTATCATGACTCCCTCACGTGCTTTATCGTACCGGAAATTATGCCGGTGTGCGTCATATATATATAGACGCGTACGCGCGTCGACGTACGCAGTAACAGAAGTATGTGCGGCTTGCATCAGCAATGATACTTAAGTACATGAAGCATCAAAAAAGTACGCATTAAAAAATTATGGGAAAGAAGGCGCAGGAACGAAAGGTTGTTGCGGTTCAGTCCCGCAATGCAGTGACTCAAGCGCCCTCCCAGAGTCCTCCGAATAGAAAGAGAACGGTCAGTATATCGGAATTAATCGAGCAGCCGCGAGAGGGATGTCTTCCTCCATTCTCAGATGCCATCTTGCAACCCAGGCCCCCGGCCGAACTACCCATATCTATTCCTGAGCCTCAAGAGAAGAATGATGAACAGATGGACTTGGAGAGAGGGGGGAAACCCGAAGTTGTAGCGAGCGGATTCATGGGGCAAAGTGCGCCGAATGTATGCTGTGCTTGCGGCGATACTGCTACCAACACCCGCAGGTGGGGCTATAGGAACGTTTTTGGACTCAGTATCGCGTTTGTGACCGTCTTTTGTGCCTTCAATGGTCTGCAGAATCTCCAGAGTAGCATAAATGCAGAAGGCGGGTTAGGACTTGTCTCCCTCTCTGTCGTGTACGCGGTTTTCTTCCTGTCTGGATTTGTGACCCCGGGAATTGTCCGGACATTAGGCACAAAATACACTCTGCTATTCGGTTTTGTGTGCCATTTAATATACAGTCTCACAAACTACCATCCAACTTGGTACACCCTGATTCCAAGCTCTTTTGCCATTGGATTTGCTTCAGCACCAATATGGGTTGCTGCCACTACGCACATCACAGAAGTTGCAGTTGCAATTGCCCCTGCGCTCAGAAAGAACCAGGACCAACTGATCAGTATGTTCATAGGTATATTCTACTTCTTTTACCAGTTAAGTCAAATTCCTGGAAACCTGGCATCTTCACTGATCTTATTCCCCTATGATCAGCAAGTTGATCAGCTCAATTCATCCGATTTCAGCACAGTTTCTTCAGCAGCAGAAACAGCTTACTTAAATGAAACCGCTCCATCGTCTGATGATATTTGTGATGTATTAGAATCAACCAGCATTGACCCCAACCTTTACAACATCTTGGTTTCGCTTTATGTAGTCTTTGTTGTGACTGGAATAATTATCCTCCTTCTAACTGTCGACCAACTTCAGACTGACTCGCCATTCTTCTCAACAGAGCGAAAGTTTGAACTCTTCCTGAAGAAACCATTGCTCGAACTCCTGAAGGTGCTCAAAGATGTTCGAATGATAATGATTGCCCCCATGGCGGTATTTAGCGGGATGGAGTTGAGCTTTGCTGTTGGCTCTTTCACTGAGGTGGGTGAAATATACAGTGCTTGTATGTACAGTCCATTTATATTCCTTTACACAAAGAAAGTAGCACCCACACTGCAAAAACAATAGACTATACCTTTTACAGCTTTACTATTAGTTTTTCATTCTGAAGTCAAGCATTATACTTAAGCTTGGCATTTTAATTGTGAAACAGTCTGACAAATTACACAGGCAATCTATATACCTCTTTCGATTTAAGTCTGCTGGCTAAAGGCTCAAAATAAACGAAACTTCACAGATGTTTAAACATGATCTCTGTGAAGTAAATTTTACAATTTGTAAAACAGTCTGATGTGAAAAACAAATTACACAGGCAATTTGTACATCTCTTTTGGGTCTGGTAGCTAAAGGCTCAGAAATTTCATAGATGCATGTTCTAGAGCAGGGTAATTTTGCAATTTGTGAATTAAACAGTCTGATATGAACAACAAATTACACAGGCAATTTGTACAGTCTGGTAAAGGCACAGAAACTCCTGGTATAGCTATAGTCAAAACAACTACTTATTTTTGCAGTGTATACATGTATAGCTATAGTGTAAGTCAAGACCACTTTCAGGGCTAGTGGAGCACTTGGGCTACATCCTTGTTCTTGGTCGTATATGATGTACATTGTGGACTAGGGAGTATAAATATGCGTACCTGTACTACAATGGTACATTATTGACAACTTCGTGTAATTCACCCATGTAGGCCTACATCTCCGAGTGCTTCGGCACCTACCAGGTGGGCTTCACGCTCCTCTGCCTGGGGGTGACCAATGCTGTGATGAGTTACGTCTACGGGAAACTGGTGAAATACATCCCCCGTTACTCCATTGTCATCTTTGGCACCTGCATCAATGTCATCCTAATTCTCTTCCTGTTCCTGTGGGAGAGACGGCCCAGCTACCCTGTGATATTCACCTTTGCCGTGGGATGGGGTGCTGCAGAGGCTGTCTGGCACACCATGTCTGCAAGTATGTTCTCGCCGAGGTGGTTGGTGGACTGCATATGCATGAGATTGTGTGTGTTACTTCTGAAGCAGTTAATAAGCAGGGAAGAGGCATCCGTTTTTTTATTTTTTATCACGGACTTGCTACTCTGATCCATAGTGACCACTTTCTGTTGTTAGCAGTATAATGAAATAACTTTTGTCAGTGTATGGGTTTTGTTTATCATGATGTTGTCTCTGTGTTGCTAAACAAAATAATCATAGTGGTACCTGGGGAAATTTGAAACCCTATATGACCTCCTGTCTTGCAATCCAATAATCCCTGTGATTTCCCCTCTTATTGACGAATACCAATGATGCTTCCGGCATAAAATTGTGAACCCCAATGATTAGAGACAGGGAGTTCTAGAGAATTCCAAGGAAAACTTCAATCGCTAAGATAGGTTTGGGACATGTTTTTTTCCCGGCACCATTTTTGATACATTGTTGCACGATTGAGAATGCCGTGAACTCTGCCCCCATATCTTCCTGTGTGTGGCTGAAAGGCTTCATTTTCAGGTTGTTACTACGGTAACACCTCCTGCACCCACGTTTCATTAGATCATACCTAGATATACCATACCATGTGCTGCTGGCGGTATGTGCTACTGCCATTTACCACTGGATTTTATTGTTGCAGTGTTGTATACCAACCAAACACGTTTAACAGTCCGTTTTGCGGATTGCTTTACTGTTTGATGTCTGTTGTCAGTTCAGTGTGTAGACATGGTGTGTGCTTTGCATTTGTATGATCATAGTGCATGGGTAGATCGTATTTTTCTACAAAAGAAAAGTTTTTTTTCTCAGGTTTGTTCTTATACCCATTAATTTTGTGAGCCTATTCCGGCCCATATGGATTGAATGATGATTTCAAGTTTAGCTGTCAATGTCATTGTCTCCAAAGTTGTAGCTCTGAGCTTTGACAGTTGTAGAAAACACAGCGGAGAAAAAGAGGCTACCCATGCAGTCCCAAGTTATCTGTTATAGCACTGGACGGTGTCTGCTACGCTTATAGTTGTTCTCCCAGTGGTTTTGCATTACCTCTCAGAGCAGATTATAAACCTACATGCTAATGGAGGGGTCAATCACCTTTTGTTCCCTCGGAAAAATAAGCCACCACGCTGCTGACACTGTCCAATGTGTAACACTTGCAACCTCATATCTATAGGAACCACTGCCCAGATGTAAAAATGTGGAAGCTTCTACTCGCTTACAAATAGAAGCTGTTTCTAAGCCACACACAGATGTGAGAAGCCTGTACTCAATCACAATATTTATGGTGGATCACTTTTCTTTGAAGAATGTAATTGCCATATCGATCTTGAACAAAGCATATAACACTAATTGATTCATAAACAGTGGTGGATCACCTTTCTTTGAAGAATGTAGTTGCCACCACAACTATGCTGTGATCAGGCTAGTACACAGGTATGGCCTGCACATGTTACACAAAACAGAAGTGTAACCCATCCCCTTGATGTTGGTAACCTCATCCCATTCCTGTCAGGATAACCTCCTGTCGTTTTAACTAGCTAACAAGTGGCACCTCCAGTTAACTGCCATATCTTACCAGAACAGGATTATCATCACTACCTACAACTTTATTGATATCACAAATCAGGCTAGTAGCTTGGCCTGCAAACCTTCCGTTGTGCTAGCGCTGTTAGACTAGCCTCATTCCCAGGCCCCCGTTTTATTCAGTTGCACGAAGGTAAAGCGGCTTTTTCTTCACATAGCCAGAAAATGTGGGGGGGCTGGGCTGGGGACGAGGCTACTGTTAGACTGACAGAAGTTCAAGAAATCATCTTGAGCCTACCTTATTCTTCATAATGATGATTTAGTAGTACTTGCTCTGTCAGAAGGTAGCAAGGACCACCTTCATTTTATTCACATTACTGTTAGACTACAGTTGCATAGTAACACATAATGTGATTTTTACACACGTGATAAGTGCGAATGCACAAACAAAAAACAGAAAGCAATCTTAGGACCACATGCATGTATCTCGTTCATTCACATATTCTGATCTTATATGGTATCTGGGAATGTGCCTCAACATTCTGTAAGTATCATCAGTTGATGGGACTACCAAACCACTGAGAATCTGAGAATGCTTGTGTATTGCAATACCTGTGGCTGTTCAAAAGTGGCATCTGTGTGACATTCCTGGGAAACAAACTTTTCCTATTGATCTTGATGCAACAGGATTTTGTAGAGATGTGACAATTTTTGCATATCTCTATACGTTGGCTGATATGCAATGCCTTGCATTTATGCAGTTTTTTGACATACACACGAGTGAGCAATACTGATTCAGTTTTGACGTTGCTGTTCCCTGCATAATGCACCTTACCTAGATCCCTAGCATAATGGATAGTTTATAAGCAAATTCCCCATACAATGCAAAAGTAGCTCTCATAATATTATCTCCATAAGGTAGTTCAAGGGACACAATATTATTATCAAGCCTAATACTACAAGTTCTAAAGTACTGCACTAAGTGTATATATCCATTCATTCCCTAGGTCTGACTGGAATTCTGTTTCCTGACCGGTCTGAAAATGCCTACTCAGCTCTTCGTATCTGGCAGGCCATTGGTTACACTATCGGCTTTGCAAGTGCAGAATTTCTTACTATTGAGAGTCAGTTATGGATCCTCCTGGTTACTGTAATCCTGGCAGCCGTTTTCAACCTCTTAGTGGAGTGCAAGACGCAGACCAAAGAACAGCTCATGCCCTGCGGTAACCGATCTTCCAAGAACGGGAATTACCCTGTGACCCCGGGTGATTTCAAACCTGATGACCATATCATAGACCTTCCCCAGTCGCCTTCATACATTTTTTCCATGTACGACGGTCGTCGACCCAGCAATTTGAGCATGGGTTTCAATTCCAGCCGAAGACCGACTGTCAATCCTCAAGATCTTAACAATGCTAATATTGTGTTGAACGATGCTATCTTAGAAAAGGGTAGTAAAAATGAACAGGAACGTGAACATGAAAGTGTGGTACCTCAGAGAAGAAACCTTATCAATCCTTCACCATCATACCACCAGGCTATGGCTCACTTGCTTGAGCCGGAAGTGATTAATTTGAGCGAAGTCGTTGTTACCGTACCTTTACTACCGCTACCACCTCCACAGAGAAAGGGGTCAGGCTGTTAATACTCAAATGCGCTACTGCATGATATGCCAGTTGTAGCTAGAGCATAATTGGGGCTTGCCTGATTGTACATGTCCAAGTCTAATGATTATACTGCGAATTATATACATTATTATGCTTTTGGAAATCACTTACTCAGTTACACTAATTAGTTAATTACTTCCTGACGAACAGACGTACCTGTATGTTCGTTAGGAAGTAAAGAAAAGCGTATCTGATTGGCCATTCATTGTACTTTCGTATAATATATATGAGACGTCACCATGACACGCCCATTTTTCAATATATTTACGTATCTGTACTGTGCAAGTAGAGCAGAGAGGAAAGAAATGCAACGCAGAAAAACACTCTCATGTTGAGCATCCACGAGGCGGCTGATATTAAGTTTAGCGTATATTAATTTTAACGGCTGGAACACCCCATAATGCCATTCACAAAACAAAATGGCTCACCCACGACACCCTCGAGCTCCCTACCCACAAAACAAATTCACAGGGCCTAATATTTCTGTCTGGAACAACTAATTCTGGGATGGGCACTGGACAGTGTTGTATAACAGTGACACACTGGATTTTGTTATGATGCTCATAGCATGCTCCATCCATTGATGCTGTTAAAATATGCAATTTTGAAATTTTAAATCTGGCATAGCTAGTTAGTGCAAGTATGAAGGTAGATATTGGGAGTCAGTGCTGTAGCGGCAATAAGGTAACGTTTCTGCCATAGAAAAGCCACAATAAAGTGGAGGGTTTGTCAATGTTGGTTGGTATTTAATTTAACCCTCAGCCAACATACTGCATGCAGTTCTGATAGTTCAAAATATTGATTGAAAAGGCATGATCAAAAGAATGATTTGGATGAGAGTATTGTGGTGCGTGCTCTATTAAAAGGTAGGCTGGTAATTTGATATTAACCTACAGTTAGACTGAGTGTTTTATTACTGCTTGAGTATATATCAGGTCTTACGCATGATTGTGTACATGTATACCAAACAATTCAAACATCAAAGCTTCCTCCCCCCACCTAATCAACAGTCCATATGAGGACCCCACTGCATGATGGTCATATCATCATCAAGAGTGACAGCACACACGTGCAGATTAAAGATGGGTAAGTCGTGCTATCGTACATAATAGCTATCAATGAACAATTGAATTAACTGCACATGCCCACTCAAAAAGTAAAACCTTTTGGCTTCTAGTCTATGCGTGCCAGACACTAAAAGTATGTCTCATGCATAGGAATAATGCATGGCGTGGGGGTAACTCTATATATTTTTAAGGCAAAGACACTTTGCATGAGTACAATTTGCATCAGCTACAAGACTTAAGTGATAGGTGATGACAAAAATATAATATTAATGTGATTGCAGGTCATGTCTGATATGAGTGAAATAGCTCATGTATAGAGCATGCCAAAAAAAGTCGCTGTGATGCAGTAGAGAGGAGATGATGTAATGTGTACTGACCTGACACACAATCACGATCACGCTGTTTGCTTTAGGAAAGATCACTTACATGGAGTAAAAGAATACCATAAACAAGGTCATTGATAAGTGGACTTCAGTCACATAGCCTTCAGAACTCAACCTTCAACACGTTGACATCATTTCACAACCTTGATACTAAACGGACTGCCTCTGATTTCCTCGTCCCCGTCTCCCCACAAGAGATGGAGGCTGTAGTTTCCCGGGTTCTTGGGAGTGAGCGTGACGCGCACTGTTCCATCTGCGTTGCCTGAAAGACGCAGACCCGCCTTCAAGGGACCCTCCAGCTTAGCACGCAGTGGTCCAGGCCCAGCTCCTTCTCCCGGTCGTACCGTAATGGTGCCGAGTTGGTTGCATCTCAGTCTCGCCGTGAGAGGGGTACCAGAGGCGCGGACAAGCTTTGCATTTCGAACAACATGGCCAGTGACATGTGCACTAAAGGGGCTGCCCTTGATGTGTAAGTCGCCAAACAGGACCCCGATTGTGTATTCGCCAGGTGCGGCGGGATGGTAGGTGACCTGCATCGTACCATCGCACTCGTCGCAGTTCTGAATATCGATTGGCTCCGGAGATTGAGGTCCGGTCGCAGACACCTCCAAAGTACCGGGACCAGCTTCCTTGGGGACATGAACATTAAATTTAGCTTTCTCTCCCACGGTGCCACGTTTGATTCCCCTTCCGGAAGCAGTGCACAGCTCCGGTTTGATCTTGCGACTCTTTCCCCTGACGTCAATTGAGTAGGGGCTGTTTGGCAGGTCTTTGTTATCCCACGTTAGAAAGAGCTGGTACTCTCCGGGGTCACAGCACCGAAAGGCCACCTCGACTCCCTCACCGCTAGAATCGTCTGATGTAATCTCTGGCGTCGAAGGTCCGACCATCCTCACTCCCAAGGGCCCAGGTCCAGCTCCTGGCTCTCCCTTTACAAATATCTTTATGAGTTCATTAACATTTCCTCCGTTCAAACCGGATCCAGAGACCTTTACTTTTCTCGGATCATTTCGTACTGCTTTGGTGACAGGGACATGGAAGGGGCTCCCAGGCACTTGTGCCTCACCCAAAGTTACGCGAATTACGTACTCTCCAGTAACCGTAGGATGATACACAACGTCCACTGAACTACCGTCGGGATTCTTAGTCAGCTCAATTGGCTCAGCTTTGGAAGGTCCAAAGACTCGAACATGGAGTCGTTCACACTCTGTAGCTGCGTTGCATCTGATAGCGAAACGGCAGGGTGTGTCTGCCACACCCGATAAGAGACCTGGACCGTCTACTGAGCACTCATCTGTGTAGTTTGCAAATTGTACATCAGCTGTAAATGGACTTCCAGGAACATGCCGCCCTTTCACCTTCACCGAAACAGTATGTTGAATCGCAACAACTGGCGTATACAGACACAAGAATTGCCCACTTCCGTAGTCCTGAATCTCAACAGACTTGCTTCCATTGGGCCCAGAGACATCAATTTCAAGATCCTCAGCTCGCGTGTTTGGTGGACAGAAAACCTGAAATGTGGCACGACTGTTCACCTCAGCTATCACCAGACCGAGGCCAGAGGCAAAAGCACCCGATGCGGGTGACGGAGTTTTTGTAAGCACCGATCCACCACTCCTGGCGAGCTTCCTCGTTTGAGATGGAGAACTGACGAGCGTCCTCGTTTGAGATGGAGAACTGACCAGCTTCCTCGTTTGAGATGGAGAACTGACCAGCTTCCTCGTTTGAGATGGAGAACTGGCTTGCTTGATCCTGTGATATTGCTTCAGCGGCGCAATGGGCAGAGGCCTAGGCCTTGGTCTGGGGGATTTCTGGTTGGTGGGTTTCTCAGCACGAGTGGCAATAGCAGCCATATTAGGCTGTAGCTATAAGTCCTGAGGATAAATCAAAGTATATATTCACAATAGTTATTACAGTCATTGTGATAGTACAGACCACCTGTTCCTTTACAACCACTGACTACAGTATAAGCTATGCTGGTGCCCAGGCAGCTGTGTTCAACAGAGCCTTGTTTAGCCCAGTATAGTAAACAGTGCTAGCTGGCATTATGAAAGCTGGTCTAGCTATATATATACATGTACCTTTAAGATGAGGTGATTCAGAATGGCTATTCCAATAGCAGCTACATACTCTCAGATGACAATGAAGTTCTAGGGATGAAGTATCCCATCATACAATTGATTTTGCTGTGAAGAGAGGCTATGCTCAGCCCTTTGGAGTGCCAGAGGCTATGCTCAGCCGATTGGAGTGCCAGAGGCCATGCTCAGCCCTTTGGAGTGCCAGATTCCAACAAACACAACTGAAGGACTTGAGGCCAGACCTACATGTACTCGATTTTTGTTGCTCGAGCCCGGCGGGTCAATTTTTTGATTTTTCAAAATTGCCTCATGTGATACTTGGGCCACAGCGAATTAATTTCTTGTTTCTCATCCCCCTTGAACTCACGCGGGTGGGTACAAAAATAACAAACACACGCAAAAAAAAAACACAGCACGTGACTTAAGAATAATCGATTCTTGACTCGCACTGACGACCAGTATATACCTGTGAGTGTTACATTTGAGTACTTTCTTTGTCCGAGTACTGATCGTGAGTTACAGTCAGAAGTGTTGATAAATCAACTGGATTTCTCACCGCTTTTGCCGCTCGCTTCTATCTGCAACAGTACGCACGGCGGTTTATACAGTGAAGTACCTGTGTGTGTGTTTTAGTAACATTTCCCAGAACTGAATGCGTGTGGGGATGAGAAACAAGAAATTAACTCGCTGCGGCCTTGCTACCGATCGCTCAAATACGTGAGCGTGAAATCGCAAATATTGTGAGCTGTTCACGAAGGAAACACTGTATCAAGACTACCTCGCAGTTTAGAAAGTGAATATCAAGGACAAGTTAATTTTTACCCCGAGTCAATTACCCCAAACTGTAGCTACGTCTGGTAATTAGTCTGTCGCTCTTTGGCCGCCACAACTGAAGCCCGATAAGGCATACACACGCAATGTCAACTTAAAAATAGCAGAGTTATATAGCGAAATGTAGCTAAGGCTTTAAGCCTTCATGCCTCGTACTGAAATTGCTATTTTAACAGTATGCTTAACTATTTAATAACTGAATTCAACATTCATACGGGACAGTCACTACTATCGCTCAGTTTAACTCACTTCAAGTTCAAGTTGCCGGGCAAAGGGCTGCAGTGGGCTAGCTAGCTGTCTCTCTCGGACAGGGTGTGGGAGTGAGAGTCTCGCCCATCGACACCAGATCCTTTTTACGTACACAGATGAGCCATTTAATAGTCGTGTATATATACCCACTTCCTGTCGAAGGTAGGCGGGGCTAATTACTTTGCCGGTGTCCTTATTATTCAAGGATCTGAATCTGAGCATGTAAATTACCTGCGAGCCTATAATTAAGTATTCCCAAAAAAGCAAATGACAAATAAAGTATTAGGAGACAAGAGTAAGGAAGCGCAAGGTTAATATGCATCAGGGTTTCATAGAGAGGGAGGGATTCCTCCCTGCCCCCCCCCCCAAAAAAAGAATTTAAAGCTGAACTTTTTTTCATACTCAATAGTTTATTACTATTACTAGTTAATTTCCAGCCTTCTTGGGCCCCCAGAAGCCAACACGTGTCTATGCCAGACTAAAACCTACCATAGAGTTGTGAGAATTTTTCCGCTTGTATTTTACACCAAGCCAGTGGGATTCTGTACAGACTCTGATTCCAGGGAGCTAGACCAAAGCTCTTGGCTCATGGGACACCTCATGAATACTTGCTTGGTGAACATACACAAAATGGAATTTTTGAGCCGTTTCAATGCCAGGGTTTTGAACTGGAGTGTTTACCCTACCATCTGTACTCAGGCCCCTGCCAAGCCAAACACACAAAAGAGTTGGCACACGTTTTACTATGTGCTGTGTTCCCATGCTGGCTACCAGCTCGCCAAAGTAAGGCTCCAAATTCATGCATACCCCACCACCAACTTGTAGGCCGCACCCATGCTATAGAAAGATGCAACATTTTTTATGGTAATTTGGAAACCAAAATCTGAGTCTTATACGTTATGGCAAACTGAGCTGCAAGGGCATAAGAGACCATGTTCAGCCATGAGGCATTCAGACTATCAATATTGCCCATTGAAAAATTATCTCCATAGCAACAAATTTTATAAGTGTGGCTACTACTACAGTGTGTGAGCATTTAGGATGTACATCCAGATACTGACCACACTAGCCTCATTCCACCCCGGTCCTGGTCTGGGAACGAGGCTGTGGCCACATGTACCTTGCCATATAGGTACGTATGCCACACAAGGAATTTTGAAGTTTGATGTCATTAGAGTATGTAATGTGTACTCAAATTACCATGTTAATGGCTAGCTACCCCGCTGCATTGATCTGGCCACAGACAGTCAGTCAGTAATGCAATACCACCACAAACAACTGCTTATTAGGTAAAAACATTGTTCAAAGTATGACAGTACACAGTTGATGCTATAACTAGTCTGTGAATTGGATGAAAAAGGACCTAAATTCCAGCAAATTAAAAGAGAATGCAAACAGTGGCAATAAAATTTCATGATTCCAAAACAAGATGACTAAAACTAGAGAAGCTGGTGTCAGAGCTCAACGTGTCAGAGCGGTGTCAGAACTCTAAGCTAACCATCAGTTCACAACCTTGATGGAGAACGGACTGCCGCTAATTTCATACTCCTCGTCTTCTCCATCTCCCCACAATAGGTGGAGGCTGTAGGAGCCCGCATCTTTTGTGACAAAAGATACCAGCATTGTTCCATCCTGGTTGTTGGTGAGCTGCAGATCAGCCTTCGAGGGCCCTTGTAGCTTAGCACGAAGCGGTCCAGGGCCTGCCCCTTCGCCTGGCTGCACCAAAAGAGTTCCAAGTTGGTTACACTTGATTCCATCGGGGTTTAGAGCGTCCCCAGAGACAGTAACAAGTTTCGCGTTTCGTACTGCTTGGCCGGTAATCTGGGCGGTAAAGGGGCTGCCGTAGATATGGAGATTGGCCCAGAAAACCTCGAGTTTGTACTCACCCGGAGCAATTGGGTGGTAGGTGATCTGCATGGAACCGTCCTGGTTGTTCACTATCTCGATTGGCTTGGGTGGGTGGGGCCCATAAGCCGTAACACTCAGAGAACCAGGTCCGGCCTCATCGGGTACGTCAACTGTGAATGAGACCGCTTCTCCCACCACACCACGTTCAATTCCACTTCCAGATGCCTTACAAAGTTCCGGCTTGACTGTTCGACCTTCTCCCTTGATCGTGAACGGATACGGGCTACTTGGTAGCTCGTCGTTCCCCCACTTCAGGATCAATTGGTACTCTCCAGGATCACGACAGATGTAGGTCACCTCGACACCTTCCTCTCTGGAATCATCATCAGCCGTAATCTGTGGCTTTGAGGGTCCGACTATCCTCACTCCTAAGGGACCGGGTCCAGCTCCAGCCTCACCCTCGATGAAAATTTTCAGGGGCTCATCAACATTTCCCCCGTTTAGGCCGTCTCCCGTGACTTTTACCCTGGAGGGATCATTAATGTTTTCGCCAGTGACGGGCACACTAAAGGGACTCCCGTGTACATGCGCTTCACCCCAGAGCACACGAATGGTGTAGTCTCCAGCGGCTGAGGGATGGTAGACAACATCGATGGAACGATCTTCGGGATTCTCCGTCATTTCGATCGGTTCGGCTCTTGAGGGACCCAGAATGTGAACTCGGAGGCGTGCATACCCTGCTTCTTCTTTGCATTTGATTGTAAAGTGACAGGGCTCATCTGTTGTGCCAGACAAGAGACCAGGTCCTGATGCCGAACACTTGTCTGTGTAGGTAGCAAACTGCACGTTAGCCGAAAATGGACTCCCAGGAATGTGCTCTCCATTCACCTTGATCGTAACGGTGTGAGGGCCAGACGCGGACGGAATGTAAGAGCAGGAGAACTGGCCATTACCATTGTCCTCTATAGTGACAGGCTTACTACCAGTGGGCCCCACAGCAGTGATTTCTAGGTCTTCCTCGTACGTATCGTGGGGGCAAGAAACCTGGAAGTGACCAATGCAGTTCACCTCAAACGTCTCCAGTCCGGGGCCAAAGGCAACTAGTGCGATTGGTTGTTGCTCCACGGGTACAGTTCCACCGCTCACACTAGGTTTTTGCGGTGAAACTGCGGTTGGGACAGCTCGCGCTACAGGCTCCCTCTTTGTAGGAGGTACTTTAGAAGTTGGACTCTTCACCTGCATCGCGTACGAACTAATGTGGATCTTACGATTCGGCTTGGGAGCAACGGGCGGAGGGACCTTCTTGTTGGAGGTCTTCCCGGCAAAGCTGATTACAGAGTCGAAGATATCGTCGATTTCCTTCTGTGCGTCTTGAGCAGGCTTGGTCTTGAGCTTGATGGTGGTCCCCGAGGTCGCGGAAACCGAAGGCGGTGGCGGTGGCGGCGGGGGAGGGGGGGCAGGAGGACCAGAGCTGGAACTGGAGGTTTTCACACTCACAGAGGCACTAGCTGTAGCACTACCACTTCCACCGCCTAGTCCAAGCTCACTGAGAAGCTTGTCGGTCTCCCAACTGAGATCAGCCATTACACTCGGCTCGCCTCGCTAGCTGCGCTATTTTATAGATAAAGTTTCTGAAACACGATAGAAGCCCAGTAAACCTATATGTAAAGCGTGGAAGATATGCGAAGGCTAGGCTCAGCCCAACTGCGCCAGAAATGTACAAATATGGTCAAAGAGGAAGCCGCAACATTGTCATTGTACATTCCAAACTAATTAAATACCTATTTGGTCGTATCTCATATTTCCTAGCCTCTGGCAGTCCAGTAACAGCACGCTAGCAGTGTCATATAACGTGGTGTTTCACAATGCGACATTACCCTTGTTCACAGTTTCCACTTTGCAGCTTTAGCAAAGCTGTGGAATGGAGACTAGCTCCCTTGAAACTTAGCACACACATAGACATACATGTAGGTGTCACACCCCGTACTGAATTTCTTGAAAGTGGTGGCCCAAAAAAAGAAATACAGGAGGAAAAAGTATTTGAGATGCAAGAATGAAATGATTTCAGGAAAAAAACAACAACAAATACCAGTAATGTTAAGTGTCGGTACCATTCATTCCATCATTGAGTTCCACTAACGCTTTCACAAGCTCAACATGTCCGGGTCTACCTGCAATACTTAGTACAAACTGTACACATCCAAATCGTAGTCGGCTGCCATGGTACAAGGTAGCTGTCCCCTCCCAGCCCTTACCGTTACTACCCACCAGACTGGATGCACTTCTCTTACACATACAGGGCTGTGAAAATGTCACTGCTCCTCCCTTTGGGGACGAAATCAAGTTCGATGGCCGTTGACTTGGTTCTCGGGGACTAGATTCACTCTCGACACTTGTGTTCTTGGCTGGGGAGGGAGATTCCCTCTCCGTCTTCCGACTGTCCAACTCCTCGTGGCATTTCAAGACCAGAGCCTTGCTGTCTCTCTCATGGTTTGTGTTCTGGATACCTTTCTCTGTCTTTGGGGACAGTTTTTGAGGCGACTTCTGAGGAGAAGCCTTCTTGGGTGAGTCCTCAGTGCAGTGACGCTTGGTCTTGGACAGCGGGATACTGACAACAGAGCTATCGGAGATCCTCTTTGATCCCAACAGCACCGCTCTTGAATCGGAATGGTTTCTCGTGCCCCCGTTCGCAGAATCCTCCACTGAAAGAGATGGTCTTGCAAGCTTCAGAGCACCTTCCAGGGCCCTTCTAGCCCTCTCTCTGTCTTCCAGGTTTTTTCTGGCTTCCTCGATCCTTGCTCTTGCTCTCTGTGCTCGTAGTCCCACTCCCCTCGCTGTAAGGTCATCCAGCATAAACACAGGTGGCTCTAGCTTGTTCCTGTCCTCCCTTCCCTTGTCCGAGAAGTCGCACGAGTAAAGGACTCCGTCCACCACTGAACCATGATCACTGTAGTTGATTAGCTCATACTCCTCAGTTGCCTAGGAAACAGTAAATACACACAAGTTGGTCACTGATATCTTACATAATATCAGCTTGAGATTCGTAGAATGTAGTCTACATGTATGTTATCGTTAATCTGATTGTTCGATCACGTTTACCTCTGAAAGGCCTCGACTGGTTAGAAAGCCTTTTCAGTTGTATAAATCAAAAATCAGACAGTTTCTAGTTCTTCCACTTACCATACCTGTATACATGTACTACTCCTCGCCATGTGACTGAGTTCGTTCGCAGACACGTTTACTGGCCCTGTTCCGTAAATTCTCATGCATACATGTATGCAAACATTGTGTACATGTAGAAGGACTACTCTACTAGTTCACTAGGTGAAACATGATCTGTCCTTTAGTGTTAGATTTCCTGTCTCCCTTTCACCTTTCAGTAGCGGATAGGATCAAAATTTCCTGCATGTCTATCTAAACTCAGCCCGATCTTCTACCCAATGCGTGGAGGATAGAAAAGGAAATTTACATTTCCGCCATTCATGACAGACAGGAAATGCCTTTTTCACTCAGTGTAATAAACTATAGGGTGGGAGGGAGTTAATCTGTCTCGGCTGCTCCCAGTGGGAGGCCATAGCCATTGGGCGAGGAATAGTGTTCACATGTTACCTCGTCAAAGAACACGCTGGCATGGCGGGGAGAGAGGTAATTGCAGTGGCCATACTGCAGCAGACACACATCCATATCTGAGCCTGTGTGTGTGTGTGTGTGTGTGTGTGTGTGTGTGCGCGTGCGTGTGCATGTACATGTAGATCCATGCGTAAAGCACTTTAACAACTACCAATTCTGAAGGCAAAGCCGTATCCATATTTACCATATAAGGTGCTCCGTTACAAGGCTCATGTACAGCCACAAACAAGCTGTGTGCAGCCAAACACACCCAAAATGAAACTATAATGTACTATTCCAAGACTCCACCCACCATATACTACAGCTACATCTACATGTATGTCGTGGCATTGTGGCCAAACGTACCTGTTCCCACGGATGTGACCACTTTGTGAAAGGGGTGGGCTAGCCCGATTCCGGATACTGGACAAAGAACAGCTGGAGCAGTTTTCAATGCATCTAGAAGGAGGGGGGCAATAGAGCGGTCAGGGATGTGGTGTGGACTACACTCAATAGGTACCCCCAATTCAACACTTCGGAAAAAAAATGGCTGTTCTCCTAACCTCCACTTCCTCCCACATAGCACAGCTGCACATGATAGACACACACACACACACACACACACACACACACACACACACAGTGAAGTGAAGCTCGCAAGAGAGAGAGAGAGAGAGAGAGATTTAGCAACGATAGTTAAAGCCTCTTTACCCAGCCACATCTAAACACCTCCCAAGTGTGTTTACATTCCACAGCAGTCCACCAGCCAAAAAATCTTTAATTCACTCAAGCCAGCGCAAACTAAAGCACCCGTTTTTGAATGCCATCTTTGGACGGGCAGGACTAAAGTTCAACTGTACTCCTGTTTTTGACCCATTATAGAAGCATACTGGCTGTCCAGATTAATTAAGTTAACCCCCTAGCTACCGCTACACATGACTATAATAGTTTGGATGGCAAACAAAGACACAAAGAATCTCACCACCTCCTAATAAGGAGAAGACTTCATGCTGCCAATTATGAGTGGCTATCTGGTTCAGAGCTCACAGATAACACATGCCATTTGGCGGTGGATGTGCTGGAATGTACCCACCCACTGGTGCATAAGAATAACAACATGATACTGTACAGGTACACAACATGTATCTACCGCAGCCTGTATAGGTCTCATTCCCGGCCCATTTGATGTCTGGTGAATGGATTGAGAATGGGACTACATGTACATATACATGTACATGTACCTGTAGACTCTCTTCTTGTACATGTACGTGTAAGTAAAAAAAAATCATACAGGAGCTGGAGTTGGTCCTTGCTAGCGGTTGCTATTCTGATATGCTCTTCCCACTGATAAACTGTAGGTGGTACTGGGAACACACTAGGCATGAACCTTTTACTGCTCCAGTTGCACTGAATATTCTGCTGCCCAGTCTCAATGTTTTATATCTGTACTCCCACATAAAACTTGCGTCCTTCAATGCAGAAGTACAATGCCTTTTGGCTTTGTGGCCAAGCCTAAATGGGCTCACATCTGGGCAGCATTTGTTGGGTTACAATTTGGTCACAACAGAATAATGGCTCAATGTCATAACTACTGTACATACATGTAGTGTGGGAGTGAGACCACAAGCCTAACCTGCTGAAAAGACCGGTTTAGCCAGTTTGGGCAGTAGAACCGGTCTAAGCCCGTTGAGATGTCTTCTTGTTCCTGTATTCAGTGGTTCTGGCTTGTCTTCAGATTGGGAGGGCACACCCTTGTCACTACCACGCCCACTGCCCGTCGCAAATAGCTGTTGCACCCTCTGAACAGCCAGTAGGCGAAGTAGTCTTTCATCTAAGAGATTCAAGTCTGGAACTGCAGTGAAAAAAAGAGGGACAGAAAGAGAGGGAGGAGAGAAGGAACAATCTGAGCCAGAGTTGTAAGTGCAAATGTATTTCCTGTGGGTGCAGCACTTCATCTGGTTAAGCACGAGGATGGAGTTACTGAAGATCAGCAAGATTAGCGAGGTTACGCTTGCAACAGCACACTGTAGAGGCAGTGATGGTAAGCAAAGAAGGGAGGATCGTCAGCGAGGAAGACTGATTCAGCAGCGGGGAAGTGATGCCAGTCCACAAGGGCACATGAGCAACGTTCCAGTCTCAGCTCATGGTACAGCTTATACATAGCATGCCAACACATCCTACAGTATAACTAAACTTGTAATTGCTGAGGCCCCTCTGTGTGATACACAAAATACGCTAGTATATGTACAATGTATGTACATGTATATAGAGTGCACTGAACCTAGACGTGCGATCCAGATAGTATACTTGAGGTGAAAATATATAGTGCACATACATTAATTTACTAGAGCTATAACACATCAGTGCCTCACCAAAGCCCGGACTAAATAAAGCCCGATTCTCTGTAGCATCAGCACCATCACCCGGCTCCAGCTCCATCGACTCATCACACGACTGATGGCCACTCCCCCCGGGAGAAGCCTCCTCCACAACACATGACTCGGATCGAGCCCCTCCCTCACCATCATCATCCTGAGATTCGTCTGCTTTGGGCTCAGTCTCAACCTGAGGTTCTGGTTCGGAGACCACTTCGTTACATCCTAAACTGTCTCCATTCTGATTCCCTTCTTTCTCCACTTCCATTGATGTTTCTGTAAGCATCTCTCTGTCGGAATGGTTACCACTGCAGTTAGCCTCCTCTGCAGGTTTCTCATCTAGCGGTGAACATTCGTTTCCCTGTAAGCTTGTGTCAGGTCCTTTTAGCTTTTCCTGAGAGCTTGAACTATTGCTTGTCTGGTTGTCTTTGCGCCCAGTGATCCTGTTATGAGTTATTCTTGCTATTCCATTCGGTAAAGAGCCTCTTCCAGATAGTTCCAAGAGCTTGTGAGCTGCTAGAAAGACGGAGAAGTCGGGATAGCTTGCACTTGGACTGATGCTGTCTGTCGATTCATTCCCATTGAGGGTTGTTGTCATAGAAACAGACGATGACGATTGATGGGACTTAAGTGATGCTGGTGACTGGGTGCTGTGGTGATGGTGCCGGTGTGTTCGGAGGTGTAAGGATGTCTTGACACTCGACGAGTTTTGTTCCAGCTGACATAAGATGGCTTTTCGTGTCCACTGGAAGGTAAGATACAGCACAGCAAAATTACAGTGCAGCAATCCAAATAAGAAAGATTCTGGCTAGCCTCTACCCAGGCCTCCTGGCTGCAAGACAAAAGCTGAGGCTGACAGCAAGCAAGAATCACTTCCTGTCAATGGCTTCTAGGTACAAAGGTCTTCAAACCAGGTTATCTACCATCTACCATAAATATGTGCATCATGTCATGAATATTTACTAAATGCTAGACAGAACCACACACAGGTTATCAGTAATCCTAACTCACATGTCAGGTATATATAGCCTCGTAGCCTCGTTCCCAGGCCACACAGTTGGAGAAGTGGCCTGGTATATACTGTTTGCACAACGCAAACTGATGGCATGTTTAGCAACCAAACATGGTAAGTCAAGAGGATTACCGTAGTGCTTGATTATTTAGTAATCCCGCCATAAGCTCACGTCTGTCTGTTAATTTGTAGCAAGCACCGAGTAGTGAAGTTTAGGCAGCTGTTATTATAATGACAATGATACAAGCTATATGTATGAAGCGCATTCTTGGAATGGTAAGACCTCAATGTTTAAAGAGACAGTACCTCTATTTTTACTTTCCTGCTTGTGGAACGGCAATAATTTTTGCAATAATGGTCCAACAACTGGAAAGATACTCTAGATGCCTACAAAATGAGTGGTAGTTCGATTCTTAGATCCCCTTTGCTTTGAAAGGCCTAGAAGGCCCAATCCGGAAGTAAAAATCGAGCAGCTCATAGACACTGCCAGGAGACAGGCGCTTCTAAATTTCTATAGTTAGACAGCTGCCACAGCCCTAGTGGATAGAGGTGATTCACAGTTCCTGACTGGTTATAAAACCATTTTAGCTGTAGAAAATGTCAGAATCACATTTTTCTCCAGTTTCTAGTTCCTCCGGTTACTATATTCATACATGTACGTATACTGCCTCCGTACTACTCTTTGCCATGTGACTGAGTTTGTTTATGGATACATTTACTGACTGTTTTCCACACATTCTTGCACATGCGTGAATGGTAGATATCAGGTCACTTCGGCTGCATGGTCGGGGAACGAGGACTGCTCTGGTACTGACCTCATCTTGGTCCTGTGTGAAGGCAGGCTGTCGTGGGGCGACAAATTGATTCCGCTCTCTCTCCTCCTCCCTCCTTCTCTGCTCCACCCCCTCCTCAGGTGTGAGCAGGCAGTCGGAGAGGGAGGGGACATGGGCTACGTCGGGGAGAGGGTGGGCGTAGAGCAACTTCACTGCTGGAGGGACCTGGAAGAAGGTGGAGTACAGCTATATGCATGTACATGTAGTAGAACATTACACACATGTACTGGTACTGTACACGTACATGTATGGTAGTACTGACACTAATATGATATGAATGATATTATTGCCTTCATGATGTTTCAATAATTGCAATATTGATTCGAGTATCACAATATTATTGCCCAGCACTAGGTACATGTACTACATATCCAACCTGTGTCTAATAGACGGACTATTCTAATAAACAAAACTGTATACCACAACAAATGCTTTCTATCAAGCCTCTGTTTAGGGGCTAATAATTATTTTCAGTTACTGTCCAGAGATATGTAGGTCCGGGACAAAAATAAAGTACTCTGTGATTTAACATCCAAAGGGGATGTATGGGTATTAAACTGAAGAGCTCTTTAGACTGAATGTGTTAGTCGTATCCCTTAACAATCGGAGGAGATGCCTCACCTCTGTAACCCTCCTGTTGTGGTGCTTGGTGAGCCTCTTGTAGTGGGGAATTCTGTGGACCCATGGAAGGGAGGAGGGCATATTTTACTCTACTAGGTATAGGTTGAGTCTTACATGAATTAATGTTGTTTGGACATTACAATGAAGCTGTACTTTATGCATAACCAAGGAAGGATGTGGTTTGGTTGCTAGGTTATATTGAACAGGCGCACTCCCCAGGGTTTACTAATCAGGCAAGTAGAGTGCTGAGTGTAAGTAGGTTGCAGATATGGGGGGGCGACTACACTGACATAATGTATTGCGTTCTATGGGGAAATCCCACTGCGTAATGCACTTATGTAAGTAACTCTGGCTGTCTGCCTGCGAAGCAGCCATGTGCGAATGGTTAGTGTCATTCAGTAGTGCGAAGAGTGAGCTTTCAGCTGCTACTTATTGCGTGCCCGTACCACATGTACATGTGTATCTTACCTGTGAGAGTTACGCTCCGTTAAAGTGTCTACCCCCTAGAAATTCACAGAGACTTTATTCCCCCTCTCCCAAACACAATTTTGTAAATACCAGCTGGGAAATTTTTCCTGTGAATCCTCTAGAGCTAAACTAAACACAACTACATGTACATATTTACGCCATTGAGCAGGTTAGGCTTACACAACTAAAACTAAACCTACAGCAAAAGTGCTGACCCAGCAGTTTCATTCTCATACATGTAGCACTTCTTTGTTGTCTAGGCATTGGCCTATAAACTTTCTGTGTTATATTTGTATGCTAACTACATGTAAGTAACAGACACACAAAACTTAAGGGTGTGCACAACTACATACCCAGCTGATGCTAACTACATGTAAGTAACAGACAGACACACAAAACTTAAGGGTGTGCACAACTACATACCCAGCTGATGCTAACTACATGTAAGTAACAGACAGACACACAAAACTTAAGGGTGTGCACAACTACATACCCAGCTGATGCTAACTACATGTAACAGACAGACACACAAAACTTAAGGGTGTGCACAACTACATACCCAGCTGATAAAATCTCTATATGAATTCAGGCTTTCAATTTCTGGTTCCCTGAGAACTTACATGTACATATCTGGCAACAATTGGAGAGTGGTTAAAACACTATAATATGTATGCGTATATACATGTACGTGTTAAAATATTAACCTTACACATGCTGCTTTGTATAAACTTTCGCTGGAGGCCTATCAAGGCCTGTAGCAGCCTGGAACCCAGGCCTTCCACGCCCAGATTTTATCTCGCAGCCGTGGAGAAAATCGGGGAATAAGCTGCAAGATAAAATCTGGGCGAGGGGGTTCGAGGCTAGCCCTGTAGTCTAGTGCCCATCTCCCAGAGAATAGCCCCACAGGTACACGTAGGCTATGAGTACTTACTCCCCTTCTGAGATATGATGGGTGATATATTATGGGATTTGTATGCTGTATAGTTTAGCTCCCTGTCAAGGTGAGGGCTGACCTGTTGATCTTGTCGATGAAGTCCATCTTGACCATGTGGTGATCCACGTCCTCTTGGGACTCGGCCAGCGCTCTTAGCCGCTCCGTCAGCCGAGGGTGGTCAAAGCCAGGCTGGAAGTGTGTGTGTGTGTGTGTATGTGTGTGTGTGCATGTGACAGAATCTTATACAACAATTCTCTTTAATCCCTTCAGTGTGAGGCAGGAATTCGTAAGTCTATCAGGCCAAATATTTCCTACTCTTGAGCCCCATCGACGTGAGACTAGATACTTTCGCCCATCAAAACATGAAAAATCATTGCTCTTAATTTGCTGACAACAATGGCAACCAAGCTAAACCAATTTTCTGGCACGTACATGTCCACTCTATACTTACTATACAGGTAAGTGTTCCACACACAGCCACAGCAGTAAAAGAATTGTAAGGAGAGAGGAGTGGAGCATGTGTCGGTTATAAGCCGGTAGCAATGGTTGTGGTCTGAACTCACCATGAAAATAACACCACATTTATACAACCTAGCATAGTTTCTTGAGTGATTAGTCTAAGTGTTGTGCACTCTTTCCCACACTTGTGTTCAAACTCACTGTCTTCGTGTGTGTGTGCACGGGGCACATCCAAACAGAAGTAGGGGGTGTGGTCAGGGGCGGGTCCAGGCAATCCAGGTGGAACACCAGCGGGCAGAAGTCACATGACACCAGTGGGCCCGAGTGGAAGTCCCTGAGAGAATTGGAGAGAGAAGATACCCTCAGCAATGCATGATAACAGAGGTACCCAGGTGAAAGGGACTGGCATGAAGCGTGTTGAAGCTGTGGTATTGCTTGTTTTTTCGCATGCTTGCGCATATTACTATTATCACGCGAAATAACATGCACAAATTAACAGTAACTACACTGGCACTGTGGAGTGCAGTCAATGGGGAATATTTAGGGGGGGGGGGGTGGAATGCCCCCCATTGGAAACTTTGTGCCCCCCTTGGGAATTTCAACCCATCAAAATTGACTACTGCTCACTATACACACACCCCCCCCCCCCCCCCCCCAAAATGTCTTCCGACATGCTTTTGCACTCCCTTGGGGATTTTCCTAAACGAACTCCTATAATCAAATAGCACAAGTACAGGTACATATTTACGCAAAAAAACAAGCGGTAAATATGTGTAATACCGCCGCAATTTACAGTGCAATCACACAAGCCTATTCACTGGGTAATCAAAGTACCACTACACTGTTAAATAGGTAGGAAGTTAGCCTCCCTTCCAGACAGCCTAACCTAATTAAGCACTTGAGAGCCAAGGCCCATTACTCTTCAGCCAAGCTGGCCACTCCAATTGCAGGCACACTGCATACCTCTGTAGTACATGTAGTTGCTATAGTCACAGAATGCACAGGTTATTAAGGTGTTCACCAGAAGTTGTTACTAGGCGCGCGCGCTCGAACAAATGTCATCAATGGCTCGTTTCTCTTTCTAGAATTGTTGCTTTTGGTCACAAAGTGCATTTTACCAGTTCAAACAAACACTCAATACAGCCACGTTACCTGCTGCAAGCAAAACAAGCCTTCTGTGACTCCTCCTCCCTCTCCTGGGCCGTCTTGTGGGGCAGGAGCCTCCGACTGACTCCTTCAAGAGAAGAGAAAAAGGGAAGCAAGCTAGAATACACACCATATTAGGATACTGCAGGTAGACTATCTGGCACTTTGTACTCAAGTATTCATGGGCCTACATGAACACTGGGAGGTAATCAACACACACACACAGGAATGCCTCATCTCCAGTTCTTGTAGCCATGGAGGCTTTGTGTAAAGATAGTCCCCCAATCCCTTAAAGGTATGATGGAGTCCTAGTCTTGCTCCCATGCAAGTTCCAGTGCCCAGCATTTTTGCACACATTGGAAGAACACATGCAAAAGCAACTGTGCAGTGGAGCCTGGGAATGATGCGGCTAACACACAGGACTACTGTGCCCTAGCCTCGTCCCCAGGCTCCCATGCGCGTTACTGGAGAGCCTGGTACATTTTCTCACGTGAGTTGAATTACTTAATTGCATGTGGGTAGGGACTGCTCGAAAGACGCTTGCACTTCTCTGCCTTCCGCTGGTGACAGTGTTTCAGCGCTTGGTCTGTGGCACAAACGGGCTCTAAAGAGTAGCTGCAAGAAGTATAGATTTGCTGCCTTCCTTCGTTGTCTGAGAACTGCAGCTCTCCTCGCCCACGAAAATGTACCAGGCCCACAGCTGCACTAAAGTGAAACCGTGCACGTGGGCCTGGGAACGAGGCTAACTGCGCCCTGCAGATCAGCTTACCTGGCATGACTTCACTCCTCTCCATGTCGGAGGGGATGTGGAAGATGAGGGGGTTGGAAGCCAGCGCCTGCTCAACCAGCGGCCGGAAGAGGGTGGGAACGTCCTCGTCCACTTCCAGGCCCGTACAGTGCCGACACAGCCAGTCCCCACTTGGTAGGTGGCGAGGGTCAACAGGGGGGTCACTGGAAGAAGGGAAGGAGGAGAGGAGTCGGTATTCGTGTTAGGAGTTTGATGCTAAAACAAGAATACATACATGTAAGCCCCCTTCCTGTAGTATGATAATTGAGGTAGTGAGCTTTACATACATGTATGTACATGGCATCTTAACTGTTATATCAAATGCATTCATTAAGCTTTAGGCCTAAGCTCCTATAGCCTAGTATTGGGGGACCTAGTTCATGTAGTGGTATACAAATTATAGTTGCTTAGCTTTCAAGCTTCAGTGAACTGTGGTAGGTGGTCAGACACTTCACCATCTTCCAGCCTTCCATTTCAAACTTAAAAATAATTAGAACACTAACAGCTGTAATAGAAGGCAGCCTATGACATCATTTCCTGTTCCTATCTAGAGCACTCCATTTAACTTATTATATAATAAGTGAATAATGCTACAGGAATGCAATATTGCAAATGTATTTCCTGTGGGTGTGACACTGTAATGAGCATCAGCTGCAGAATACAAATAAGGTCAACAGAGCACAACAGTGTCTGGCTAAAGCACTGCCAGAGACCAGTGAGACTACGTGCAACAATCTAGAAGCAGTGACAGTGAGAAAAATAGTACTCCAGGCTAATGTGGCAGCAAGAGAAGCGATGCCAGTCCACTGTTCTCACCAGCAAACTGGCAGCATGCACGGAGAACTCCAGCCAACAGAGGTACACAGCTACAAAAACCACTACTCATGTTGCCACTTACACATAGTGCTTCTGTAACACGAACCTCCATGCATTCCACTCGGTTCTTATGAGGCCCTTGCGTGATACACACATGCACTAGTTATAAACTACAGCCGCAGTGCCTTAGGGACAGTTCAGATACAGCACCCACCATACAACAATGCTAGGGTCATACCAGCATCACCATGAGTGAACACTAAATCAATATGTAGCAGGCATTACCAGGGCTGCAAAAAAATTCCAGAGGTAGTGTGACTCTTTAGCACATAGAGCCATTTCAAGAGCAGCCACAGCTGTAAATGCAAGCTTATCTCCAACAAAAAACAGGTGTCAGATGTTAGGGTAAGCTTTTCCTATGATTGTGTACAGAAACATTTTCAGAAGGAATCAGGCTCCCTTTTTACTACCTTTTTACTATTTAGTGGAGAAACTAAGACCCTAACTATCCATATAGACCTTAATTTGAGCCACAGCCCAGAAACTCACCAACAGAAGAAGTGAAAAGAGCTGGGGCATCTGTCGCAGCAGAGCAGGTTGCCGCCATCCCCACAGGCGTTACAGTAAGGGTTGTTCTCAAAGCTGCCGTGCCTTTGCATGACAGCTGCAGCTACGGGCGGCTTGGACTTCTTGTTCCGTGGCTTTGTGCCTGAGCTGGGCTGGGGAGGAGCCACCAAAGCCCGCACCTTCTGTGGAGAGATAGCAAGACATGTATGTTTAGTTATTGCCACTGCACTACTGATTACATCTAGCTTCTGTAGAAACTTAAAGCCAGTCTCCATTCCACTGGCCTCGTCCCCAGGCTCTCCCCTTGAAAAACTGTAAAACTGGGGAGAGCCTGGTATCTTTTTTAAGTGAGTGACGTTCCGGGTAGAAAGGACGTAAGTATGCATAGTTGAGCACAGTTGCAGTTCTCCAGACTCCAAGCAAAGGAAGCAAATCAATACTTCTTGTAGCTAATCTCTAGCCCCTGTTGGTGCCACAGATTGAGCACTGAAGCAGTGTCAACGGTGAAAGGAAGAGAAATGCAGCTGTTTTGCAATCGGTCCCCACAATTACATGAGAAAAGATACCAGGCTCTCCCCCATTTTAGGGAGGGCCTGGGGACGTGGACATACTCCACAGCTTTTGTCTATGTGGTTTGGAAGTGGGTAAAATGCTACTTTCATGCAGTCTTAGGCTGGCTTGTCCAGAATCCAGGCTACAGTTAATTTCTGAAACACAACAGGAAGTAAATTGTTAATTATTACGGCAACCAACACATCATGAATACCCACAGGTACAGATACTATACAATTATGGGTCTACTCAGGGGCAGCCAATTATTTAAGTATGAATATCATTATAATTGGTGCCGTGGGGGGAAAAATACTTGCCCTAGTCTCAAGTATCCAAACTCCCCAAGTTTTCTTGGTGATCAAACCCCTATACCCTCCTTACCACTGTTTTGCCTAATTTCATTCCGAAGCTGGTTTGGAAATAAGGCTATTCCTACACCTCCCCCCACCCCCCCGCCCCCGGCCGCCAACATAGTATGTCATGCCAACCTTGGTGACTACAAAATTGGTCAAACTATCCTCTCCCCTGCCCATCGACCAGAGTTATATTGAAAACAGGCTTTATTAACATGACCTACTATACCAATTAGCAACTAATGAGCACTTCACAGGTGAGGCATGCAATGCAACATCACACAATTGACAAACAAAGACTGCACGCAGTTCAGCCCTACTTAAGTCACAATGTTGATAAAATAACCCGGTAGTGTCAAATACGGTGGCCAACTATTATACAGGCTGAGCAGGCATAGTACCATATAGCTAATTGCCTCAAGACTTGATAATAGTTGTGGTAAACCCATTAGCCTGGAAGCCTGAATGTAATTAACCAGCCACACAGTCTATTTATCTGTATATAGCCTCTCACAGGATTGAGCTTGCTACTTTCACAGCGTCTAGTGAATGAGCGATATACGCGTGACTATCGTACGTACCTCCATCAAGCCCTCTTCATAGGTGTGTAAGTCAGTCATTTTTTACCGTGTGTACTTCACAACCAAACACAACTTGAATATACCACACGGTTCCTACTGCATAGAGTGACTGTAGCTGTGCAGGACGTATTTACTGTTAGGGTACAATGCACGGTTGGACCAGTCCGACGAAGTGCAATATGGCCGATGGCGACGTAGCCGGGGGCTGTTGTTTGTAAACTCGCAGAATATGAGTTCGCTGTGCTCTTAGTACAGTCGGAGGAGGTTTTCTTCAACTCGCTTGGTCCATAGCTCTTTGTTTAACGCCTTCTGATTGTGCACAAGTTCGTAGGTTGTCGGGGTAGCTGCAGCGCCGTCTGGTGTAGGGGCAGATATGAGCCACAACGAGCAACTGAAATTGAACTGTTCTATTCAAACAGAACTAGGGATGTCTATTCTAGTTTATCTCGCTCACTACTACAGCGAATGAAGAAGAAGGTCCTACGGCGACGAATAACCGTCCTCGGCGGCCATCTTGTTCTAATTTTTTTGTTCAAAAACTGGCGGCGATGACGTCATTTAGGCCTTATTTGTGTTTTTTTTGCTCGGCCTAGCCCCGATGATATACTAACATACATCCAGCTCGTAACAACTGAAATAGGACACTGTCGCTGCCTGTACTGTCTAGTTAATGAGCCATGAGCCAGAAAAAAGCCTCTGTTGGCAAAGTCTCATCTAAAGGTGCTGCTCCAAAAGGCGGCGGCAGCAAGAACAAGGGCACTTACCTCTCAAGGCAAACCAAAGCAAAGAAGACCGAAGCGGAACTTTTGAAAAAGGAAACCATCACGCCCGAAGATGTCCTTTCTCTGGACTCAGCCACAGAAGGTAGTATGCCAATTTAATACCTCGCATCGCATTCGTTATCCCCCCTGGCAATCACGCCTGCTGCCACTTTAAATATGCAGAGTAGTATCTTCTTAATGCGTGGGATAGGAGAGGTGGGGTACAAAATTAATTTGCGCAGCATCATAGCTATTGACATTTCCATTCACAGGCCACTAGTATTATGTGTTTCATTCCCAGACCATGTGTAAATCGGATAAGTAGCCTAATATCTGCTGTTTGTGCCTACCCCTTGGCATTATAGAGCACTTGCAATGACCGTCACAAAAACATGAAACATGACTAAGTCCACTTCCTTGTGGCAAAAAGTACGAGTGTTATGCTCAATGGCAGCTGATCGGAATTTGTTGTCAAACTCATGCTGTAGTTGGCAGATTCGTTGAATTATCCTGTGTGCTAAGAGCGTAAGTCTCAAGCTCCTCTTGTTTCTGAGTTCACTATAGAACCTACCACTATTTGCCTCATTGATGTAAAGAATAAACAGAAAGTGTAACGGTAGTTATATATGGCCGTGACATCACATACAAGTGCTCTATATGGGATATTGTATACCACTCTGTGAGGTTTCAGTTATCGTAACCTTAGAGTAGTCTCGGTACCAGTCCACCATCAAGTCAGAGATCGCTTACAGTGTAAGCAGTATCCACCTTGGAGACTAGAGAGAGTCCGACTATCTAAGATCTACATTCCCATGAGGAACACATAATGAAAAAAGTAGCGGAGTAGTAGCTTGTTTATTCTGAGATGTTATGTGGACATGCCTGTAGCCTATACTATTGATTGCACTTGCATTTGAACGACTGTACGTGTGTGTGTAATGCTCCATAACATTTTTTTTATTTTATATTTCATAATTCACTGAAAGATCAAAGATGAAACCATTACGGAACTAGGCATAAGTGTTCTACATGTATATGGACTGATATCATACTGTACATATATTCCTATAAACCAGAGTATGGTAATTGCACACTTTTACTACGACAAAGTCTGGAACTGTGGAATCACATGGATTTGAATGCTGACTTGGGGATTAGTTAAAATTTCACTCACTTTGTTTATACCTTGCCTGTTTCCCATACAATTATTCCCAATGCACACTCTAATTACTCAAACAAAACCGCTAAAAGGCAATTTAGCAACTTGTTATTCAACCTGCGCTGCCCTATTTTAATGCTATGATTGAGCCTTTACAGTTTCATTCCCAGGCACTTTCCCAGTCTCATTCCCAGCCTCATTTGAGGCAAATGAAACATCTTTTTAATACGCCATCTCTCTTTTCTTTCAAGAGTACTTGTGCCCACTAGATGCTAACACGTTTAACATTGAGTTCACGAGATTTAAGATCAGAGACATGGACTCTGGAGCTGTTCTCTTTGAGATCTGCAAGCCACCTAGCGAAGATTTACCGCCAGACGCCGCAGAATCTTCCCGTTTTGTCAAATATCAGTTTCCTCCAGAATTTCTGAGACTAAGAAACATTGGAGCAACGTGAGTGCTTTATGAATAGTAGCAACTTAAGGACTCCTCCGAGATCCAAGGACTCATATGTCCCAGGAATGGGACTTGGGAATTACACAACAATGTACTACTGGTGTATTACTCAAGACATTGTAGCAGGGTTTCATTTGGGGGGGGGGGGTAAGGGGGCCCTTAGCAATTTTGTGCTTCAATAGCCCTCTCAGGTTTGTAAGTATTTAGTACACCCCCTTTCTCAAATCTGTTTTTGCATTTCCTCGAGTACATGAAACACTGGCCTACCCCACTTTATTTTTTCAGCTTTGGTTCCCAGGCGTAGATCATTCATAGTTTATACTGTAGAATGCTCATATTTAGAGGGAGTAGCCAAGATATGCTGACAAGACACACAGAGCCCCTTCACCAGACACTGTATAAGAGCTTGCTCTAAGCTTTGCAGAGTGTATTAGCTGCAACATTTGTTGACCAGTACTGCCCTGTGAGAGACACCATTAAATTAATGGAATATTAATTGTGTGCCAGAGCTGTGGTGCTTTATACTTTGGTGCTTAATGCCTGTTGCTTCTAGGCAGATTTCAGCTACTAATAAATGAAACTGCCAGGGTGCTTCCTCCCCCACCCAACCTCCTCATCCACACACGCACACACACACACACACACACACACACACACACGCACACACACACACACATAAAGAAAAAACTACTGAATGGAAAGTAATTTGTAGTGTTGACTTTCTCCACTTTAGGATTGAGTTCACAGTAGGAGACACGTCCGTGAGCGGGTTCAGGATGGTAGAGCGTCACTACTTCCACAGCCGTCTCCTCAAGTCCTTTGACTTTGACTTTGGTTTCTGTATGCCCAACACCACCAACACCTGTGAGCACATATACGAGATGCCGGAGCTCTCTCCACAGGAGAGTAAGTGTGGGCGCATGTTTATCATTTTGTGATTTCTGTTAGACAATACTCAGGGAAAGTGAATACACTACATAACAGGAAATAAACAGGAAGTGGTATGAGGTAGTTTTATGACTTCTCGAAATAACTATACAGGTGCTTACCTATACCAAACAAGGTGTATACTCGACCAACCACATTCCCATGCTCGGTTCCATAGACTCTGAAATTAGAGAATTCCATGCAATCCTCCCCCCACCTCCCCCCAGCTTTAATCGCAATTTTTTTCCACGGCTGTGAAATAAGCGCTGGGGCAGGAAGGACTGGGAACAAGGCTAGGAAAGGATCTACTGAACAGTATGAGAGAGAGAGGGAACTAAGGGACAGCTAGTGCATTGTCGTGGTTATGCAAGTTGACGTACGTAGAAAATTAAGGGCAAGTTTGCATGGGCTTGCAAAGCACCGAATCTAGGGGAGACATGCCTCTAGATTCCATGGTAGGCATCGCTCTGACCTTGGTCTCTTCAAACATTTCCATCCTGGATGAAACTTGCTATGAGGTGTGCTGTGAAAAAGGTTGTGGTGTATTATCTTTGTTTTTCCCTCCTACAGTGAAGGAGTTGGTTGAGCATCCTTATGAGACCAAGTCAGACAGCTTCTACTTTGTGGAGGGTAGGCTGGTCATGCACAATAAGGCTGAATATGCCTACAATGCTGACAACCAGCCGACGGACTAGCTACACCAGTTGTCTTCAGTTGTCTTACACAGGAGTCAGTCTGTACTCTTTTTGCTTTGTTTGTTTTTGGACTTAATTACTCTCAGGTCTATTTTGTATACCAATTTCCACCTGTGGCTCTGGACTACATGGGAACACAGAGTTCTTATGTATAACAAAGTTTATTTATACAGTCATAAATGCTTTATGTATGTCCTTGTGTTTGCACTGTACAACATTGCATGATTATTACAATGCACTGTCATGATTATCATGCTGCAGCTGCAGATCGTGTATATTATACGCGAGTGATGTATTAGTTAATTAAACCCATAGCCATCTATGACCATGCGTGCGCCGCGGATTGCACAGATAATTAATTACGTGCTGGACGTGACGTCACATAATTGATTTTGGTGATACGCTAATGAAACCCATAAGCAAATCAAGACTTTTTTACAAAGCAAATAAATAATCTAACTTATGTATAGTGGGTGGAGCAGTTAGCTCCGGGTTGTGACCTTGTGTGTTCAGGTAGAGGGTAACGTGGTTTGGCAACTGCCACGGTGGTCTCGGACAGTACGGCCTAGGATCCGTCCGTGTTCCTCCCTTGATTCCCAAAGCCTGGCACACTAAACAGACCCGATGACGATCCCTGTACCATAGCGGACAGGCGCCCGAAAGGCTGAAGGCTCGGTCAGCCGGAACGACCTGCCCGTTCACCCCTTAACGTGGCAGTGTCACATGGCCTAGGGTTCCGTTGGGAGAAGAGGGTTGCCCATTTTTTCTTTTTTTCTGATCACACACTCTGGCCCCTCCCAGCTTTTGTCGCCGTAGCATGCCATGCACAATGCCTAAATTTTCTTTCATTGATAAGGAATACTCTTCTGGGGGAGCAGTTCAATATCATAGACTGCTCTGATTCTGAGCCCTTCATTATTATCAGCCTAATTATCACAATAGCAAGGGCATAGGTAAAGTACAGTACATACAACTTGTATGTACTATACTTTGAAGGCACATAAAAATCAACAGGGCTACAGCAAAGTATACAATTAACCAACTTATTATTACAGTGTGGCTAATACATTATTTACAGTGTAGTTTGTGTGCACGGAAATCACAGGCTCCAGTGTAGTGTGTCTTGTATGGTATTGTGTATATGTGTGCGTGCAAGCAGATGAGTTGTAAGTCTTGACAGTGTGAAGGAAAGGGCGGCCAAGAGCTGGAGAGGTGTCACTCCTACGATACAAGAAATGTTTTCACTCCTGTAGTCCAAAGTACTTGAGGCTGCGATCCATGCCAACGGAGGCCACGAAGGAGACGTTGTTACCAAAACGCACTCCAGTCACCAAACCAGTGTGATCTGTGGGAAGAGAGAGACAGCACACTGCTTCATTGGAGAACTGGTGCTGACACCATTTGGTATGAAAACCATAATATTATCTGAATACGTTTTTCAAGTCACAACTGAAGGGGCATGAACAATTACACAATAATACTTTATTTGAGCATAATAATATTATTATGACCAAACTTAAGCAGCTCACGAAACACTTTCTCAAGTGGAGGGGGGGGGCTGTACTCTGAAAGTACCTGATTCGTAGTGAAGGAGTCAATTAATAGACTCCTTAGATACAAGTCAAGATTCAAGGGTACCTGTACTTTCAGAGTAATTACATGTAACCAGGTACGTAAAAATGGGCGTGGTCATGGTGATGTCTCTTATTATACGAAAGTACTATCAATGGCCAATCAGATGCGCTTTTCTTTACTTCCTGACGAACATACGTCTGTTCGTCAGGAAGTAACTAATTAGTGTAACTGTAACCGCTGTCCTTTGTGTTTGTAGGAGCTCTGCTAACCTGTGGTGAAGGATAGTCCAGGAAGCGTGGAGCTATATAGTGCGTTGTGGAATGTGGTAGGCTAAGGAGTCACTTAGCCCCATTACCGTGGGATGACTCTCAAGCTACTAGGCCACAGGAAGCTAAGACGGCAGTCACTAGAGAAACTGAGTGCAGAATTAAAGAGATTCTATTGTACTGCCTTCAATGTCAAATAGCTTACAACTTACGCAGTCCGTATACATGTATCACCTGTTCGCTGTCAAGCAGTCGTTAGGCTGAATATATTTAGCAACTACATGTATAAGCTACCTACAGCGCAAGCGACACAAACAACATTGACCTCGTGTATTCCTTGCAAGATTAAAATTGGCACCCTAGCAACTGTTCCTTGATATGGATGACGTCAATGCAGAACTTCTATTACAAATGACTGCATGTCAGTAAGGACAGCAAGGACATTGCTTTTTGACCCAACCACATATGAAATTGACTCCTGAAAAAAGGACAACAGAGGGAGTTCCACAGTACACAGGCAGCATGTTACCTGTGAATGTCCTCAGTAGATGCCACTGTTTGCACAGGTAGATTCTGAGGAAGAGAAGACAGTGAGTGTCAGGGAAGGAAGAGGTTAGGAAGTACAAGTGCTGAATGGCTGACTGACTGATGTCATACACAACACACAATGGCAGACTCACTGTAGGTCGGTTCCTGCCACTGCCAGGTACGTGCCAGTCTGGTCAAAACACAGAGACTGCACCTGTGTTGGGGAGCAAACAGATTGGCACAGGTATAATGTACCCCCGTAAGTACATGTAACTGCTACACAATTAGCCAGGCCCAAGAAACATAGGTACATTGCAAAAAAAAATTGTAAGTGACTCTTGCTGAGGCAATCAACTATCAAAACAGTTGTCACAACAGAAATCTCATGCTACAAACTTTGTACCTCCACATGGTAACAGATCCTACCAACCCACTCCCATTCTTCATGAGGCTTATGTACAACTGTAGATCTAGACACAAACGACCATAAAGCCTCTCACCTGATAGCCCTCATCCAACGTGATGGTCTTGAAGTTCTTGAGCTTACGCAAATCCCACAGCTTCACTACAGAGTCATCGGCAGCTGTGGCCAGATAGTAGCTGCAAGGGGTGGGCTTATACTCAGTACTAGTCAGTAGTGGGAGGTGAGGCAGGCTTATACTTAGGGTGGGCTTATACCCAGGGATAGGCTTATACAATGTACTCGATCAGGGGTTTTATACTCAAGGGAAGGCTTATACTGAGAAATGGGCGTATACTTTGTAATATCACACAGTCACCATTCAGCGATGTAGGCTTCTACTATACTCGGGGTGGGCTTATATCACTACTGAGGTACCAGTAGTCAGAGCCATACATGGATATCATGGTAGATAGCATAGCCAAACAGGTGTTCTACATCTAGGTACGGACAGTGATAAACAGCCAACGGAACCCACCCGTTCTCGGAAAAGGCGATGGAAGTGACTTGACCAGAGTGACCGGGAAAGTTGGCAACATTTGCACGCTCCTTCAGATCCCAGATCTTGACAACACTGTGTGTGTGTGTGTGTATGTATGCGTACGTGTGTGTGTGTGTATGTGTGTGTGCGTGTATGAGTGTGTCCATACACATGCACAAGAACATATAGTTGTGAATTTCTGACATGTATACCAATCATGCTAAGAGATTCCTTTCATTCACTCTGCAGCCCCCATTAGACTGACAGTGAACTAAGATAGCACACACAAGGTACTATACCTGTCAGCAGTGCCAGTGCCAAAGATCAGGCCATCAGGGTGGAACTCGGCACACGTCAGAGCTGAAAAGAACACACAGACAGTGACAATGTCAACTCGACATGTAAACTTTTGTACAGGCAGAACAAAAACTCTCCAAGACTTGTCGTGGGCTATTGTAGAGCCACAAAGACACTTTGTACTTGGCTAGTATTCATTGTATAGTCACTTATGTGCAATATTTATGCCAGATTGCGCAAAGCTAGAAAAGTGCTGAATCTCTATAGGTTTACAGTTTGACTATACACCCTGTGAAAAAATGGTGGAAACTAAAGCTCTCACAACCCTTCCACACTGTGAACCTTACAACTAAGACCTATGCATGATTTACATGTACACGCCTTTAAAAAATTTACAATTACAATTTGCTTCTACAATCTGTCTGCTGCTACTGGTCTATATACAGATCCATAGCCTACCGGATGGAGAGGCTGGGTCGTTGCCTTTGCTGATCACTCGACCAGTGCGGATGTCAGAAAATGCCCAATACTGGGGAGGGGAGGGGAGGGGAGGATGAAAGGAAACATGAGTAGAGCTGCAGCAATATCAGAGTACCCAGATAGATGGCTTCTGCTTAGTCAGCTATACTGATATCCTGATACTGTAGGTTTCAGCGATACTTTTCCTAGGGTACTGTACTCACGCGTTGTTAAGCGCACTTCGCTTATAAGCGCATATTCGCTGTTAGGCGCTGGTTTGATTCTGTTATCAAAAAATATTTTTTATTAAGGGCACCTTTATAGACATAGTGCCCTCGAACGATACTCTCGAATCAAAAAGAAAACTCCTGTTCCAGCTGATCTCTGACAAGTACCGTACGTACTTCAAATAAAGCACACTCCAATTTAATATTCGTAATTTAGCGCACCTCGTTGTTAGGCGCATCTCACTATTAGGCGCTCAATTCCTTCCTGTGGAAATACAAGCGCATGTGCTTAACAACGGGTGAGTATGGTATGCCAACTTTTGCCTACCTACACAGATGAACATCACTTGAATAAAAGGTTACTCTACTCTATTTAATGCACCTATACGTATGTAAATATTTGCTACAAGTCATACGCTCTATATATTTTGCATGCACAAATCTAACAGACAGTAAAAGAGGTTACCATCAAGGTGTTCACTGGACTACATGTGTAATCTTGACGGCACACTCACTGGGAATTTTAACTCTTCAAAATTGAATTCTGATCACTATAAGCATCCCCCCCCAAATGTCTTCCGACGTGCTTTTGCCCCCTCTTGGGGATTTTCCTAAAGAACCCCTGATAGCATACCTGATCGGTGGAGCTGCTGAGGAGATAGTCGCCTGAGGGATGAACAGAGAGAGACAAGAACAATACCGATAATGTTGTCATGGACAGTCCTACCGTTTAGAATACACACAGGGCTGTTTTCCTTTCTAAAGAACAGGTGCCAGGACATGAGTCACAACTCTGGAATATAATAGCTATGGGATATAACACTACAAGAATTTCCTGTCTGTCTGCATAAAGCATGATCAGGCCCAATTCCCATGTTCCATTCCCAGGTTATATTTCACAGGGGAAAAAAAGGATTTTATCAGACCCCACAGCGTGGTTCACACACAAAGCAGACTCTCAAACTGTGGGGTTCGTTTCTGGGACAAAATACAATCTCCTTCACTATTACTGGAGGGAGGCTAGGCTACTTTTCCTTACTCTAATAACATTCCGATATACATGTATTACTTCACAAAACTCACCAGTGGCGTGGAGACTGATGCCTGTGACAGGACCTTCATGAGCCTGTGATGAAAGAACGTATAATATTATTATGATAATTACAGATATCTAGAGCACATTTACGAAAAGATGAACAGCATTACGGTGCATGGCTAGCACCTTACTTAGCAACAAAGTCCACGGGTTCATGTGTGATAGCAGTTCCAAATATATGCATCCTTTTTACCCTAATGTCAAAGTGTACAGACCACCTAATTAGCCAGTTTGGAATACATACACAGGGGTTCATACAGGATTTTGAGTTTGGGGGGGGGACTCCAAAGTTTGGCATTGACACGGAGGGCGTGCTTTAGCACGCCCCTTGTGGGGGGTCTGGGAGCATGCCCCCCAGAAAATTTTGAAAAATAGATGCTCTGAGATTGATTCTGAGGCATTCTAGAGGTACATGTACTTATAGCCATTCTAAAGTAATTAGCACATGCACAGAACATTCTAGAGTAATTTGGTTGAGAAAATTCTTGGGGGGGGTGGGAGGGGAAATACATGTAGCTTTGGGGGGGGGGGATATCCCAGGTCTTCCCCCCGTATGAACCCCTGATACAGGGTATGTGGCAGCCCCGGGTAGAAAACAAACATTATTTTTGTCAAGTAGTTCAATTGCATTGCTGCATTTGAAGCGCTGTATCTCCAAACTTCCGGTAAGGGTCCTGACATGCCCCCACTCGTCTTTCAAATTTACGCAGTTAGCCCAAAGCAACTTACACAGAATTAATTTATTCATCGATCTTTTGCTACTTCAAAGAGGATCTCGGTTGGTTATCTGTGTCCATATTGATCGGGGTTTTTCTGCTAATTATACCTCGACACAGCTATAAACTAGCAAATTCTGCTTAAAAATACCGCCCCTAAAATTTGCCGAATATTCAGTTTTAATGTATATACACAGACTCACAGAAGAAGAAAAAGGCAGAAACAGAGTATGCCCACTTTTAAACTGTATTCTACTTTCAGGCCCTAAAGTGAATGGTGTAATACATTCATATCAGGAAACAGGGGTGTGTGGCGGGTCACTGGCAGGAAATTCATAGAGCAGATGAAAGGGATGGGCAGTTACCGTGGAGCTAGCTAGTCTAGCGAAGCCTGCCCTCGCGAAAAACAACGGAGGGCCTGGTACAGATGCTACATTGGATTGCACACTGTGAGCCAATCACTTTGTTTAATGTCATGCTATAATTACGTTAGCCTTTATGCATCACTGATAGTAGCCCCAGTTACTAATGATGAATATAATTAACACCTTAGCAAGATCATCTTTCCGCATTCCAAGTCTAAATATATAGCGTCTGTACCAGACCCCCCCCTTGGTTTTCCGCAAGGGGCGAGCTACGCCAGACTAGGAGCGCTAGAGGTTGGAAAGAGTATGTGTCTGCCCTAGGAAGGAGCTCAAAAAGCCGTATAGGCAGCAGCACTACTGGTAACTAGTTTTGTTTGCTAAATTGTACTGTTATCTACGTAACTGCCACATCCCTTCATTAAGTAAGACCTGTTTAATATTTTCTCAAAATGCCAAAAGTGTTGGCCATGGTAGCAATAGCCGTATCGCTCATTTGCAGCTGCAAATGTGCCAAAGGTGCCATGCAACTCGTGAGCTATGATAGCTCTGGCAAATACCATCTCCATGAGTCTGCTCTGCGTGACATCGAGAAGCTTCCAAGTCCAGTAAGAGTGCTAGCAGCTATTGGAGATGCTCGAATTGGCAAGTCAACGTTTCTCAACATGGTGGACTTCCACTGGGATCAGACTCTGCCTGAAACCAGAAATGCATGTATACCATTCGAGATCAGTGACACTTCACAGCCATGCACTCGTGGGGTCTGGGTACATGCCAGTCCACTGCCCGAGAGCGGTAGCTTGGTTCTAGTGGACGTGGAAGGTGACAATCTTGGCAATGATGCAGTGACAAAGCAACTGAGTGCACTTACAGCTGTCGTGTCCTCCTATATTCTGCTCTTTGTTCGAGAGGTGGTGAACAATGCAGCCCTGGAGTTCCTCTACCACACAACTAAGCTGGGCAAGATGTTTCCTGACTCTGACAGCTTCCCACATCTTGGTGTTGCCATCAGGGATGCACTAGACCTCAGCCCAAACTTTACAGACAAGCATCGTGAAGTGGTGCACTTTATTACAAGCCCAACTTACAGGGATGGAAATGATGAGCTGCGAAGCGAAATAAAAGCAGTATTTTCACCCTGGGAGGTCACTGTTTTCGAGGTGGAGTACCAGAACAGGACTGAGCTAAAAAACCTGCAGGCACTAAAGACTGGGGCTTACTATGACAGTGTGCAGAAGATACTATCCGACCTCAAGGAGACCGTACCGGCGAAGTTGACACCAAGTGGAATGACAATGTGTGGTGTAGATTTGGTAGAGATTATTAGAAAGCTCTTCATTGCTTTAGAAAACGGAAACATCACAGTCCTAGAGACAGCGTATGAGAAACTTGAGAAACAGATGTGTGATGGCTACTACTCTGAGTTGATTAAACCGCTCTGGGAAGCGAACGAGGAAGACTTTATGAGCACAGCTCAAAATCACTTTGACAAGTTTAAAGAGCTGTGCAAGATCGACTCCTACAACAGCAATGTCTGGCAGGAGATTAACAGAGTGAGACAGGAGAGGGAGAGAAGACAGAAGGCAGAAAAAGAGGCAGAGGCAAGGTTGAGAGAAAAGGAAGAAGAGCTGAGGGAGGTGAAGAGAGAACGGGAGAGGGCAGAGGAGCAACTAAAGTGGCTACAGCAAATGCAAGAATTCCAAGGAGAGTTTCTCACTAATATAATCGAAGCTGTGTCATCTTTTGTGGGCAGTTTACAGTATCTAGTCGGTAGTAGCTTCATTATAATAGTATGCATAATTACAGGATTTATAATCGTAGGAATTATCATTTGGTATAAGTGTATGGCTAGGCCTTGGCACTGACTTGTAAACACTAGCCTTAAACTTTCAGAACGTAACACTTGAGACATACTTAGGCACTGGTAGTCTGTGTGTTAATAGGTGTTGTCTCTTAGATGTTATCTAACTGTCAACAGATGGTGTTGCTAACTGTAGTCACTATGGCAACGGGTGTCTTAATTATTATATCACCATGAGCTTCATCACATTTTCTTTCAGTAAGGCATGTACATACAGGATTTTACACGTGGTTGCGCTCCAACATACCTAACAACCATTTGTATTGACCTACGATTACAGTACACTCATATCTTTGTTTGCCTCAAAGTATTTGCACGTAGCTATAGCGTTACCCATATTTCACAATTTTTTTCATTTTGCAAGGCGGAAAAAGGCTATGGTGAGTACGATCTTGATGGCTCACAAACATTACAGGACTACTAGCGCACTCACTCTGATGATTTGGCGGCAGGCACTGCTGTCAACAGCCCAGATTCGCACGGTTGTATCGGGTGAGCTCGTGATGCCGATCTCCTATGAATGGAGGGAGCAGGGGGAGGGTGTGAAAGCCCCCAAATTACTCATCAATCTATCAACTATAAAGGCTTCAGAAACAGCAATTTTGCTACATGTACATGTACATGTAGACTACAATGGCTTCTATCCTCACCGCTCGAGGATGGTAGACCACATCGGTGACCTTCTTGGTGTGGCCCCGCAGCGTGGCAACGATCTGCTCAGAGTCCTTCTGGAAGATCACGGCATTCTTGTCTGCTCCACCTGCATGTATGTAGGGGAGGGGAGGGGAGGGGAGGGGAGGGGGGAGGAGAGGAGGGAAAGAGAGTACATGTATTAGCTTCAAATCACCATATCACTTTCCCAAACTATGGATCAATGTGCATTACATGTATCTGAGTCTACAGACTACAGCCTACTTAATACACTGTATACTACAATCGTATGAGGGCTTTTCTATAAACTATGTAGATTCGTTCATTGGCTCTCCTCCCTAAAAGAAAGGGAATGGAGTCTGGGAATGCGACCAACAGACCCTATGAAGTGTATCTACACATAACTTCCTCTAATATTGACCAGACAAGTACACAGCTCTTTCTCACCAGTGATGGTTCTGGCAGAGTCCCCTGAGAGGTCTAGGGCCAGGATGCCCGGCACGCTGGCGCTGTGCAGACCCTGAGGGGGAAATTGCATATACATTATGCTATACTATAGGAATACTATAGGTATACTATAAGTACATGCCAGGTATACTGTGCAGACCCTGAGGGGGGGAATTATGTATACATTATGCTATACTAGAGGAATACTATAGGTATACTGAAGACATGCTTGTAGATACATGCACGCAATGTGTATCAGTATCCTGGTCTGAGTGACTCACGGGATGAGAGGCAATTTGCAGGAAGCCTCCGATGTCGTCAGCTGACGTAAGACCCTCCGGCACCTTCTTCCCTCGCTGCACGGGAAACAAAGGAATACTAACCAACGTCACTGACTGGTACGGGCTAAAGCAAACCCTCTCTAGCATAATGACGATATCAAAAGCAAGGGCGGTAGGAGTGATGACGTGCATGCACGCACCTTCTTTCTCTCAGCCGTGAGTAGGGCAGCAGTGTCTTGCAGCTGTAGTGAGAGAGAACATAATATTCAACCGTTTTAGCTGTACATGAAAGGAAAAAAAGGTAGGTACCCGCCATTACGAACTGTGCAGACAGTTGTTCCGGCTTTTTTGGGCCTCATTTATGCAGTGTAGCACATATCTGACCAGCAGGTGAAAAGTGGCAGCCACTACAGGCAGGTTTCCTGGCTTATACAGTTATATAGTGACCAGGCGCTCGACACTTATGTGTTTCGTCTAGAGCTTATAATCAGACATTCCTTCAGTTCACACTAATGTACAAGCTGCTGTATTTAGTCTACGCCCCTATTTCACCGAAGCATCCAGCAAGGCAGCACAGTAACACTCACAGCTACATGTATCATGGCAGCAGTGAGAGAGAGAGCTCCTACAGAGCCCCTCTAACTCACCTTCTGTAGAATCTCCTCCGTCATTTCACCAGGAGGAAGCTGGGAGGGAATACAGGGACGTGGTGTGTGTGTGTGTGTGTGTGTGTGTGTGTGTGGAGGAAAGGTGGATGGGAGAGGAGCACATGCTGATGAAGTGCTCAAATACCTCAAATAAGTGCACATGTATCAAGAATGGTGGAATCCCACCAGTGAAAATTGTAGACAGCTGTTGTGGTCTTACTGGGCCTTTGTCAGTGCATACCTTACGTAAGTAACAGTGGAATTGGTAGTCACTATAGGCACACAGGCTTCCCAGATTATACATGTAAAGGGACCTGATGCTCAAAACAGCAATCAAACTACAACAGTCTTGTCTGGGCCTCTACATGCAGTTCGAGCGAGAGGAAAAAGCAGGGAGGCTACATGTACATTGTACTAGAGTGCATTCATCGCCACACACTGGCCCTTTGTCACATGGATCATGCTCATCACAGTTGGCAGGAAGCCTAGCTAGCCATCTACTATTGATTTACAGCTTATCCAGCACTGAAAAACAGTTTTTCCAGAACCATCTGGTAATTACTATGTAAGCTAATTAGTACCTCTCCAGGCTTGTGCTATCATCATTCTAGCAACCGCTTAACAAAGGTGCCCATCACAACATTTAATCCTGGCATCTCAGAGATAGAACAGTGTTTCATGCATGCTACAGCTGCTCAAACGTATTTTCCATCATCATTGATGCCACGGTATAACGATCGCATGTGTAAATGTATCGGGAAAATATGTATACCTCAGTTTCCATGTGCTCGACGTGAGGTGGTGGCATGCCCTCAACCTATAAATGAAACATACGATAGTACACTGTACATCTTAACAGCAAAACAAACGTGAAAGCTAAAAGCCCCTTTCTCCTGTGCTATATTTAACACTGAAATGGACATCTCAGTAGGTAATGTTCCGTTTCACGTGCCCTGCAGCACTTCAAACGAAAGATGGTATTTTTCAATCATCACAGATGCCCATACCCTTTACAAAGCTACATGTACCAACTTTACTTCATGCCTACACTCTTCCATTGGAATGTTGCAGTGACTGGTGTTCACATGCTGTATCTTACTACAGAGGAAATTATACCAGCTTATGTGCGTGCATGTGTGTGTAGGCGAGTGGAGTATGGATGTGGGGTATATGTGTGTGTGCATGTGTGTGTGAGTGTACGTGTGTATGTGAGCGCATGTGGGGTGTAGGAGGGGAGGGGTACCACAGCACCTTGTACGCCACAGCTACTCACCTGTTCTACTCCTGGTGGAGCCATGTAGCCAGCAGCCTGGGGCTTGAGAGAGGCAAGAGCTGCAACGGGGAGGACACACAATGTATATATACAGTAAAACTCACTTCCAAACTCAAGTACACGGACATTCACTTAATTTGCATCTGGGCAGAAAAATAACAAGCCAGCAGTGCACTACAAAAAATATTGGCATCTCAGATTCTAACGGTTTGATTACATGTAGTTCCTCACAGCAAATCAGCACTTCTGTATCATCACTGGTGCCAACATACACATACCCCGACACACAATGCTTACTGCATACACACACATACACCACACATGTGCACACACACACACACACACACACCTTCTCTGGCTGCGTTGACCTCCTTGGTGAGTCGGGCGATCACCCTGCAGGCAGCATCATGTTGGTAGAGGGCGTGGGACAGCTCTGGAAGGGAAGAGAAACAGATAAAAGAGTGAATTGTAGAGCAGCTGTAAGGAAAGTCAAACACAATGCTCTTACTTCTTTTAGAGATGGACCAGATTTAGAGATAGACTCTTACTAGGAATTTACCCAGGACTCTCCGTTGAGGCAGTGGAGCAAGGATGGAGATGGTGCTTTGAAGAAAGATTAAGGGTCTGGGGACATGCTCCCCCACTACGAAACTCAGCTTACCCAGCTTAGGAGTTAATTTTAGTACAGTGTACGGGGGAGATACATGTACAGGGTCTCATCGTTAGTTACTGCCTACACGTACACACACCTTGTCTGGCCGTCTGGAGCTGCTGTCGGAGGGTGAAGCTGTGCAGCATGCAGGCATCCTGGAGAGGGGGTGGGGAGAGGAGGGAACAGCTGATACCAGCACACACATCCCACAGCACAATATATAGATGGATTGCAAGTAGGCATGGTGAATGACGTAATCCCACTTTTTGGAGGGCAAACGCGTGAGTTCGCAGGTGCATAAGTACATAGCTGCAACTGTAAAAGACTCCCTCAGATGTCAGTCAATCTTGGTAAGTCATGTCTTATAGTTCTCTCTGTTTCGGATGCAATGAAAATGTGCTGTCGCCGAATTCACTTGCCCTCCGGAAGTGACATTACGTAATTGGACATGCCCCTTGCAATCCATCTACAGGCACACCCAGAGGCTGGTCACGTGCACATAATCCCATTCTGTTTTACTGCTGAAAGTAGGGTTACCAAAGTACTGATACTATGAGGGGTTTTCCATAAACTTTGTTCCATGGCTATCCTCCTCTGACTCTTTGCGCGCCACAAGTTCGAAGACGGCATCCATGCAACTGCCAGAGATGCCATTTTGAGCATGTACATGTCTTGGGGAGCGTAACTAACAGATCCAAAAATGCTAGCTGAGATTCTGAGCCCCTACATGTATGTTGCAATTATTGGCCTCGTTGTGCTTGGCAATAATGCTGAAAAATTGGCTACAGCATGATGAGTGTCATTAAGCCCACTGAGCCCAGAGATACAGTAGTTTCCAGTCACTGACAGTAAATTACTCATTGGATGCTGCATCATGACACGTCACAGCCATCTTCTTAAAGGAGAGTACTTAGTGTCCCATCATGCTTTTTGCAGTGGGACACTAAGTACTCTCCTCCAGTAAGACAAAGGACTATACTACTGGCACACGTGTACCAAATAACCCACCCACTCATCCTGTAGCAGCTTCAGTATGGCCGGTATGCTGGTTGCCGAGGGAGGGCGGGGCTTCACCAAGGGACTCACTGGAGGTAAAAAGGTCAGAAAGTAGAATTATTTTCCATTTGCTAGTCTTATAATCAGACCACACGGAAAACGAGTGGTCTAAGAACACTGCCATTTCAAATTTGTTCTTGCTGCAGTATACATGTACATTATAGGAGCTATGGTGGAAATTGCATATGTCAGTACGTGGTAAGTAAATTTCAATTTCATTAACAGCAGAACAAATGTGAAATACGCATGTTCCCAGACCACTCGCTTTTCACGTGGTCTGGGCACGAGACTATAGCCATATTACGGCGTTGTTCAAAATGCTATATGAATCAGTTCACAATAAGCAATTACAATGAAATCATAGCCGTACCTTTAATCTCCAGCAGCTGGTCGACAGAGAGGGGCTCTCCACTGATGGGGTCCATGCCATTCTCCTCCACATACTTCACTACCAGCCGTCGCTCGAAGACATGATTGGACACGGGGGAGAGGACAGGCTCCTCAGGGACTTCATTGCAAACTTTAGGAGGAAGGGTGAAATAAATATCAGTAATGTCAATCATCTATCAATAATTTATGCACCACGTGCAAAATTATTTAGCAGTGTAGCCCGAGGTAGCTAAAATTATGCCTTGACGCAGACAGAGCAAAGAAAAGAAGAACTATATGTATGTCTAGCTCACGTACACGATTACAAAGTATACATACAATGGCATATCAAAGAGTTGAGGAGGTGAAGAAACTTACTTGAACAAACGAGCGCCATTTTCCACCCTCAAAATTATCTAGCACATGGCCGCTGACGTCATGCAGCCGACGAGTTGACCGCGCCTACTTGAAGGCCTCGAGCTGCGCGATCCTAAAGCAGTCTACAAAAGCTATTTAGCTACAGCCAGTACCAGTAGACTTACAGGAGGTATTGGTATAGTGAATAATTGTACACGTAAGTAAGTGTGAGCCAGAAGATCTAGACAAATTCAAAACTGGCTATCCTATTTTCAGATTCCATACCATACTGAACCGTTCCCCAGCCTGATTCCCTTGTCCTGGTTCTCCAAGATGCTGTCTCGCATGGTGAAAGAGCACCAGGAGAGACAGGCAGTCTTCCGTGAGCAGCAGGAGAAACGACGAAAGGCGGCCCTTGCAGCCGTCCAGAAATGCACCAGTGCCATGGTGGACTCCCTCAACTCTGGGGTAGAGAAAGCTTATGAAAACCAGCGGAAGCTTGACAGAGAGGCCAAAGCACTTCAGGTGTGCAGGGTTTGGTTATGGTATAACCTCATTCCCAGGCTCCACTCCCCAGTTCAGTTCGAAGTAAGCATGATGGGCAGTGGAGCTCGGAAAAGAGTAGGGTTTTGTACAGGTAAATCTGAATTATGTAGTGGTTCTCATGCTCTACTGTTCAGAATGGAACATGGCCACCATGTAGTCTCATCCCCAGACCCTCCACACACGTGCAGAAAAATTGGGGGGAGAGTGGAGAGAAGACCACTTCCCCCGAATTTATTTCTCCCCGATTTTTCTGCACATGTGTGGAGGGTCTCAGATAGCAAATGCAAGAGGTCTGGAATATATTAAGTAGTTCACTTTTACGATTAATCTTACCCTCATTTATCTGTCCAGACTCACTCCGCCCGCTACGTGAAGCAGACAACCCAGTGGCTCGGCCTGGTGGAGAACTTCCACAAGAGCTTGAAGAGCCTCGGGGACTTGGAGCAGTGGGCCAAGACCATCGAGGCCGACATGCAGACCATCGTGGCTACTCTGGACTTTGCCTACAGGGGCTCTGCGGAGGTGCATGTACTGCATGAACAGACTCCACAGGCGTCTGCATCAACCAGATAGCTTGTGGTCAATACATTGCCAGTTTGTGGTTAGTTTGTTTGGGTGATCCATTTTACTGGTGATACCTGTTTTTGGTACCTATATCTTGGTAGCCTCGTTCCCAGTCTCCACTCCCTACATTGCAACTGGAAACAAGCTTGCTGTCTAATTTTGAAATGCATGCAGAACTTATACAAAGATTCAGTGATGAAAGCAGATTTAATGTAAATGGCATGCTACAGCGACAAAAGCTGGGAGGGGCCAGTGTGTGATCAGAAAAAAGGAAGAAAAAAATGGGCAACCCTCTTCTCCCAACGGAACCCTAGGCCATGTGACACTGCCACGTTAAGGGGTGAACGGGCAGGTCATTCCGGCTGACCGAGCCTTCAGCCTTTCGGGCGCCTGTCCGCTATGGTACAGGGATCGTCATCGGGTCTGTTTTAGTGTGCCAGGCTTTGGGAATCAAGGGAGGAACACGGACGGATCCTAGGCCGTACTGTCCGAGACCACCGTGGCAGTTGCCAAACCACGTTACCCTCTACCTGAACACACAAGGTCACAGCCCGGAGCTAACTGCTCCACCCACTATACATAAGTTAGATTATTTATTTGCTTTGTAAAAAATTCTCGATTTGCTTATGGGTTTAATTAACGTATCACCAAAACCAATTACATGACGTCACACACGCGTAGTCTCGAGTGCGGTAATAGAGCGCAGCGCTTAGGGGGGGGGGGGGGCAAGTTCTATATCTGCATGTGGGTTTAATAGACCATTCTGGCTCTGAGCCCTACAGTCGGTGATAAAGAATACCTGTCCAAGATAAGTGGTACGGGTTGCCTACTATATAAAAACAGCCTTATTGTGCTACATCTTCCGAAGTACTTCTGAGACATGCCTCATTAAGCCTGGCGTGATCCTCCTTCAACTTCTCATCGTTGGGGGAAAGTTTCAGTGCTGCATTATAGTCCTGTAAGGCCAGTTCGAGCTTACCCTCATTTGCATATGCGGTCCCTCGCCTCACAAAAACTTTGGTCCGAGAGGCATGGTTCGAGGGTACAACGGGATAGAACAGCTCCAGCGCCCTGCAGCAGTCACTGATGCACCTGTCATTGTCTCCTGTTGCCAAGAAACAGGCGGCTCTGTTCGAAAATAACTGAGGCAGGTCTGGATTGAGCTGGATTCCTTCCGAGAAGGCATTTATAGCGGCAGCGTAGTTTCCGGCTTTGAAAAAATCCGCTCCTTTGTCTTTGAGGAATTCTGGATTCCTCTCATTGATGCTTTCGTCCTTGCTATCGGGAGGCTTGATTTTCCGAGCGGCGGCCATTTTCGTGAGCCACTCTTGCTCTTCTGCTTCCTTCGATTCTCTGGCAGCAGTTGGAAAGAATCTTGGAGTGAAGTGAATCTGGATGGTACCTCCCGTACGAGGTGGTGGGGGCGCCAATGCAGTCGACCCCTTCCCCTTTGAATTTCCAGTCTTCTTTTCTTTCCAAATCTCACCGGAATCAGACGTCCTCTTGACACCGCTAGAGTCTCTCTTTGCCTGTGCTTTTGCTCTTTTCTCGGCCTTCCACTGCTCTAGCTCCCTCTCTGCCTTGTCTCTCTCGTCCTGCTTCTCTCTCTCGATTCTCTCCCTTTCTTCCTCCTCCAATTTCATCTGCTGCCTGATGGCAAACTGCTCCTCCTCTCGCTTCTTCTTTGCCTTCTCTTCAGCCAATTCAGCAGCCTTCTTGTGAGCATGCTCGATTGCCTCTGCCCGCTTCTCAACCATGACGTCTTTCTCCTCAGACTCCACTGAAGCAAGACTGCCCCACATTCCAGACTCCTTCTTTATGAGCCTAAACTCAATCACTCCATTCCCAACCTTTGCAGTGCACTGTTCCTCCGCGACTTGGGCAAACAGGTGTACCTCAAACAGGTAGGGCGGGTAGTTTACCTTGATGTACTGGTCCGTAGAAAATATGTCTGCCTTGCTGCTCTTCACTCCCTTCAAGGGGAGCGTAATGGACACTTCTGTGTCGCTCTCCCGCCAAGTATAGTCTTTTACTGCGATGGGCATCTCCTTCTGGTCTTCTGTCTTGCCGAGCTGTGCATCTTTTGGAATAACACTGTGCTTTATTTGGAGTTGAGTACACACGTGGTTTGCTAGCAGGATGGCTGCAAGTCTCCGTGCTATGTGCTGCAGAAATTTGACAAGAGGGCTGCGACAGCTGGCTCCTTGTGCAAAAATAAGATTGCACCCTTTATGCACGCAATCGCAGCCTGCGTGTGCTTGGGGATGCCCCAATGTGCACCCAAACTGCAGTTATACTTCCAGGCATGTGCACAACTGCAGCTTCCGTGGGCAACGCATGCAACGGTCAAGCCTCTCCTTCTGGCAGCACCAGCAACAGATCTGCATCAGGAAAGTGCAGCATCTGAGCACCAATCAGGAGACATATGGTAATGGAATAGGGCCTGGGATCAGGATAGCGCACGAGACTACCTTGTACCCAGGCCTTCCCTTGCATCTGTTTTTTTCCCGCAGCTGACGTGTTTTGTTTTTTTTCACAGTTGCAAAAAAAGCAGTGAGGGGAGGCCTGGTTATGAGGCTACAATTGTACCACTACTAGCAAGATAATAGTCTCGCGTAACCATAGTAACCATACTCTCGTCAAAAAATAGAGAGGGATCTGATCTGCTGCCCTGTACATCTTAACAACATTCAAGAAAAAAACACTATTTTTGAAGTAAAAAAAAAAAACGGAGAGCATGTATAGAAAGGTCCTGTGCGTCGAGTTTTACATGCAAGGCCTCACGCAACAGTGTCTCACGTCTTTAAGGCACTTTTCATTTTGACTACTGCATGTCAGTAGCCTCGTTCCCAGGCCTATGCCCCAGCTTTTGTTGCTTGCAGTATAAAAAGCGTGCACACGATTTTTTTCCAAGGTGCAAAAAAAGCTGCAGGGTGGAGCCTGGGAACGAGCCTCGGCTAGTATGTCAGACAGCACTACATTGCCTACTGTACAGCCGTCCAGGTTCCAGATTCCCCCATACCTGGGAATGGAGTTAGACCTTGGTTTTAATGTTAAAGTACACATGGGAGGGGGTGGAGAGTACTTGGGAATGTGATGACATTACTGGTATGCAGACGTATTCTCAATGCTCTTACTCCTGGCACTCTCACAGATTTCCAGCAGCTGGCCACAGCAGTGGAAGGGGAACTTGGGAGTGAGTCAGAGGTCAGAGAGAGACAGCTCCGGCTTCTCTCCTCCATTGCCAAAGATGTCTCAGAGCCCAGCAAGCAGCTCCTCATGAAATTGAGTATTGAACCAAATTGTAAGAGTTCGCCATTAAGTTATGTTTTAGTGCCTAAATCAGTATTTATACATTATGCATAGTAGCCTTATGCCTAGACCTTCCACGCATATTTTTTTACAGTCACGGAGGGAAATTGAAGCACACATTTTTTTTTTCCACGGCGGCAAAAATCTGTTTGGGGAGACTTGGGTACAGGCTACGAGATCTTACAGATCTGGCACAGGTTGAGAGTGGTGATTTTATAGCGTCATAAAAGCTATGTATGTTTTTCTATAGTGTCTGCTGAAGAAATGTACAAACTGGCAGTGGCTGTGTTTCAGGTCAGAGATCAAGGTGTGTGTACTCTATGTTAGCCTCATTCCCAGTCTCCACTCCCACCTTTTTTTCCGCATGTTGCGAAAAAAAGCTGGGAGTGGAGACTGGGAATGAGGCTACTCATACGCATGTGTTGTGTAATGCTGTAATGCTGGGCAACACGTGTGCTGGCAATAGGTATGCATCATGTGTCCAGCTGCCAGACTGCTTTCTCTCTCTCTCTTTCTGTTTAGTTGGCTCTCATGCACTGGAGCTGGCTTTCTCTCTCTTTGAGTGTGCAGGGGAGATGGGAGACCTCAATGGACTCTACACGTGTGCACAGCTACTGAGAACAGGTAGCTAGATGTATGTACTACTGTAATATAGTAATGACTTTCAAGCTCAGGTGCGTTACAGTTGTACAAATGACGTTCAATTCCAGACGTCGAGAATGGACAGTTATCGGCTTTCTCCCATGTGCGTAGGGCTGGAGTTATATAGCTGGAAACTAAGGGTTGACGTCTGAACTGGCTTCCTTTCTAACAATATAACTGCAAGTGTATTTTGGGAAGATATTATAATAGCTGCTTTGAATACATACAGTGGCAAATTTCTATTATCTGTGCCTCCTCCACTACCCCTCAATACTGAACCTCCATAGGTTATAGTTTGAGTCAAGCCATAGACTGACTTGAACTTATGTATGCCGCTATCCATGCTGTATATGGGTGCTGATGATGTCTACCAGCTGAGGAATTGTTTTGTCACTTTCTTTCCTACAGGTCAGGGCTGCAGCCCTGATGCTCCCAGAGCTGCCCAGATCTTTACTGACCTGGCGATGAAGGGTCACCCCTATGCCCAGGTAAACCAGAGGATGGGAGAAGTGGGTGGGGAGAGGGAGGGGGGGGGGGGGGGGGTCTTAGTGCCTTAGACATTTGTATACAGAAGACTCCTATAATCAAGACTCAGGACACCTGACCAAAGATATTACTATTGATCCCAACTGTGTTCACAATTCATTCACTGTTACATTTTCTTTTGTCTCTCCAGTTTGCACTGGCAGGCATGTACTATGCAGGCATTGGAGTGGACCAGAACTTCAACAGAGCCTTCAGCTTATACTCTGTGGGTCACTCTGCATGATGTTGCACTGCTGTCCGCTGTGTGGGAGTTCTTGTGTGTGTAGTTTTAATTTAATTCTCACTGCAGGTTTGTGCCCAAAACTTTGTTCCACAAGCGCACAACATACTGGGTAAGAGTTAGTCTTGGTCTCTCTGTAGCCATCACATGTACAGGTAGCGTGCTTAAAGGTGCATGTGTGGACTATGAAGATAATGTTTAACTAGTATATTTACCTCTCCCTCTCCACTGCACTTACACACACACACACACACACACACACACACACACACAGGTGAGATGTTTCGTCATGGCCAGGGGGTAGAGGAGAGCATGGAAGAGGCCATCAAACACTACAACAAGGGCGCTGAACTTGGTCAGTCTCTTAGAAATTTGCCGATGCCCCAAGAATAACCTGTGGCTACAGATAATGGAATATGCACACTGTATACACACTACATACACGCACACATACCCACACCCACATAACCCCCCTCCCCCACACACACAGGTGACCCCCTGGCTCATCTTTCCCTGGCCCTCTGCTACACCCACGGCAAGGGAGTGGAGCAGTCCTATGAGAAGGCCTTTGAACACCACCTCAAAGCCAGCGAGAGCGGTGGGTAGCATGAGACTTGTTTTGATAGCATTCATAGTAGTACATTCTACTATAATACCTAGCTTTGATCCTTTCATTGCTTACGGCCTAGAAAATTGTTGGACAATAGAACCTGATCCGATATATGCTATATGCAAATACATGCCTTCATTGAAACCGCACGTCACTATGGGTGTTAACCAGCCTAGCCTCATCCCCAGGCCCACAGGTGTGTTTCACTTCTGCTACTATGGACCTGGTACGTGGTCTCACACGGTGTGTGACACGTAGGGTGTTCTAGCATACCTGTAGGATATTGAGACATATATATTATAGTGAATGGTACTATATTTTAGATTTTGATATAGGGATGTAGGAATCGGATTGACCTCATATCCACGCCTCCCACCCAGATATCATATCCTACAGGCCTGGGTTTGAAGTTCGAATGGGGTGTTGAACAAATAGAAGGTAATCTACCGCACTACTGTGTGCCTGAAGTTATGATTTCTACCTCACTCTTAAATTTCTAGGCATTCCTATAGCTCTGTACAATGTTGGAGGCCACTACTTCGCTGGCAAGGGTGTGGAGCTCAGCTTTGAGAAGGCGGCAGAGTACTATAAGAAGGCAGCAGACATGAGGTTTGCCCCTGCTCAGGTTAGCAAATATACATTGTCTGCTTAGATATCATATTCTTAACAGCATACAAAAGTAATACAGTGGTTGCATGTCCCTCTCAAGTTAGTAACTTATGAGAGGCTACCTATGGGGGGTGGGGGGTGGAGCCTGGAAAAGAGGCTACCTCAGGTATCATCCATTGCCGCCTTATGATACATACTATCATTGTGGGAGTGAGCCTCTGTGAGAGTTGTGACTGGGCAGAAAGAAAGTGTTGTGTCCTGATACAACTTTTCTTTCCAGGCTATAGCTTGTACATGTGAGTCCTGATGCAATCTACTCTGCATCTGTTTTGCGGTCTCAATATCTCACCTTTCCCTTTGCTGATGTAACTGATGCTCTCTTGCTTATTGCTATTGCTGCTCACTGCAACATTGTAGCCAAGACTACCGCTTATATTGGATTGATTGTCCATGGTTTCGACCTTCAACACGTTTTCAATTTTAACACACTTCCAATTAATCCCATTGATAGCAACTATGTGAGGCTCACCCCGGCGTACATATATCACCACACAGTCACAGTATACACACACACACACACACACACACACACACACACAATGGCCAGGTAAACCTGGGGAACATGTACTACAATGGTCTTGGTGTGCCAAAGGACAAAGCCAAAGCCAGAGCACTCTACACAGAGGCTGCAGACAGTGACAAGAATGCCCAGGCTCTCTTGGAGGAGCTGGACATGGAGGAACAGAGAGAGAGGGAGCAACAGGAGAAAGAGCACAGCAGGAGCAAGGAGGACAGTGGCGAGGAGAAGCCACAATGAATTACAGCTGCACGATTTATGTTTAGTTCAGTGTGGCTATGTGCAATGCCATTCTCAGCATCACAACTCCATTCATATGTATACTCCATGCATTGGCACATAATTTTTCAGTTTTGCAAATACACAATGAGTAAGCTTTAATTTGGAAAGAAATTTTGCTGACGATGCTCTAGTCTTCTTCAGAGCGAAAAAGACTAGAGCATCTAGTCAAAATGTCGGCAAAGTTTCTTTCCTAATTAAAGTTGGTATTCAGAGAGCCTTTCTTACCTGTGCAAGAGCCAACTGAGAACCCCCCTCTTCATAAACACACAATGGACGGGTCTATCGTGAAAATTTGGAGTAGTGGTCAAGGCCAGTACTATTCAGGGATAGCCGGTGTCAAGGTATCTAGCAGAGGTAGGTGGGATAGCTAGTCTCCTTGTTATTCAAGGTAGTATTAGCGTATCATAACTTGTACAGTGGCTCAAAGTTTCGTATTCTGTATGGTAACACTTTATCTTCAACATGAGCTCATCCATGTCAGCTATACATTAAAAAAACTCTATTAATTTGTGAATTTGTAAAAATAGAGCAAGTCTATAGCGCATGTGTTTTGTTTTTTTAGTCTGAATCACCGATATCGTTCATGAACAAGCAAAATTACATATTCAAAACAAGCCATATGCACCAGTTCCAAATACAATTACACACCAACAACAAATATAGTAGTTAACCAATATAGTTAATTCAGTGCCTTAGAGGCATAGTGGTTTTTGATTGCATTACCATAGCCAGTGGGTGTGCCACCGTTGTCATAGCTACTGATGAGTGCAGGGCCCGACTTGCAGTCCCAAGTATTATAAGTCCATGCAATGTAGCTTATCCCTTTTGAGTCCATCCAATTCATCAAATTCGTGACATACCACCCAGCACAGTCATTCTCTCCAAACTCCGTGCACACCACCGGATACTTTGCCTTCACTTTGCCAACTGATGACTCCCAGCAGTTCTCGTTGTTGCAGTAGTTGAAATTGTAGCTGTGCCATACTGCAGCTGTGTTATTGAGGGGATCGCTCGGCACATAATCCAGCCACTGAGCAAGAGAGTTGGACCATGCTAATCCCCCAAGGAGAATGACATTCTTTGCTCCTGTTGATCGAACAGCGCTCAACAGTGTCTGCATTCCTGCAGCATTAAAACCGAGGCCGTTGCAAGCTGATCCTCCATCCCTCCAACACCTCCACCCCTGTTCACTGTTCCATTGTCCATTGTCGGGATAGGGCTCATTGAAGAGCTCTAGGATAACTTTGTCATTGCCAGCAAATCTCCCAGCTACCTGGCGCCAGAAGTCAACAGAATGGTCCATATTCGGCATGGGTTGCTGTCCAGTTGCTTTACTCCCTCCAGGAGCCGTCCAGTGTAAATCCAGGACGACAGCCATGCCAGCATCAGTAAACATCTTCACGTACCCGACGATGGCTTGTTGATAGTTCGAACCAGAATATTGGGGATTTAGTCCATTAATGCCTAGCCAACAGTCTTCGTTGAGAGGCACTCGGACGGCATTGCTGTTCCAGGACTTGAGGCCATTGACGAGGCTCCAATCGTGGGGGCCATCAAACATTCCATTGTTTTGTACGCAAGCAAACTCAGTACCAGAATGGTCAAGACCCTATATGGGATGGTATAATAATACAGTGTGAACGTTCATTCAGTGTGTGAAACGGCAATGCACTGTAGCTAGTCTAAGGTTACTTTTACAGTAACAGCACTAGCTATAGTTTTCAAAACACTAGAACACTAATTTTCTCACCATTAGAGTCACTGGCTGATTGGCATGGTTTACGAATCGATTTCCATCCACATGGATACCGGACAGGTCATAGGAGACAGCTTTTGTTGTGAGAACTGCCAGCACTATCAGCACTTTAACAGCCATTGCACTTGCAGATATTGGATCACACACACTAACTTTTTAGGGTGATAATTGGTATACCGCTATTTGTGGGGAATGAATGGCCTAGCTATAATGCCCGTTTACCTTAATATAGCACCTGCTGTAGCTGCAAACTAATATTCCAGATTGTCACAAGACCAAACCTATGTGGCAATGTCTTTGTCTGCTTAAAATCACATGGCATGTTTTGCTTGCATAGACAGTAGAGTATAGAGTACTCTATATATTATCTATATGCTTGCCAATCAGGCATAAACGTGATACGATGCACCCACCTGACAGTCTGTAACCCACGTTCTTCCCTCAACAAAACAATATGGCAGCAGTGGATTGAAATCACGTTCAGGCTTGCATGCCAAGCACAAGTATGACTATGACTTTACTCTACAGTCCCTCATGGTGGATTAGCTACTTCATTGCAATTTGCAATATCTAGCAAACTCATCCTAAATATTGACCTTCTGATCACATTAATCCTACACATTTACGTCACACCGGTGCATTACTACACAATTTCAAACGATCAAGTGTCTATGTGCAGCTGACAATATTATGAAACTTAAAATATTATAATAAGATGGGAATATGTAGCTGAATTGGATCCAAACTTTCCAGAACACTATTATGGATCCCACAGTCAATTGCCTCATTCTCAGCCTCCACTCCCAGCTTTTTTTTCACACTACATGCGAAAAAACAGGAAGTGGAGGCTGGGAATGAGGCTAAACAGTCAATGTAAGCGAGAAGTTTCTGTTTTTTTTTGTGTTGGCTGTAATAATTGGTTTTTATTCCGTAATGATTTAGCTAGCACTCAGTTACGGACTTTATCAAGGTAGTCCTCCTCACACCAAAGTTTATGATTATAAAAAGGGACTTTGGAAATCGAATATTACAACTAAGAGAGAGGCAGCTTTATGCCTTGAGTGGTTTGCTCAGTTGTTTCAGGCATGAGTGCATGGACAATGTGACTCACTGTGTAGTTTAGTTAACTTGTACTAACATAGTCACTAGAAATGCACGTGGACCCAGAGAGAACATTCTAGAAAACCTATATCATAGTATGTTATACTCATTCATTTCCTGTAGGTTGGTTCTGAGTCTCAGTCTCTGTGATTAAAGTTTTGGTGGCTACATGTGCATGCCAGTTAAAGGATGAAGGTAAACAGTTTCAACGGCATATCACTGAATTGACTTTATCTAAACTTATAATAATGATTGATGCAGGAGCTCATTGTCCTCGCTGCTGTGATGAGTAGTCTGGTGTTTGCCACTCACTCTCAGATGGATAAATGTGTAATGTGTATTGAATTTTCTTTCAACTACAGTTACTCACTTTGGCAACTCGTCAGTAAGTCTGAATTAATTTACTTCAACAGAATAATGTTATGTTGAAAATAATGGTAGTCTTGTGTCAACTGAAAAATGCTTTCCAATGAAATACACTACGTTTCGGTCTGAGCTGGCATGGGCCTTCATAAGACTGCCATTATTCTCATACATGTATATAGATACTGTACATAATGAGCCTGTTGTTAGAGCTAGGTATTACCTCATCTTCATAATGGCTATACTGCGGCCATTCAATGCATAAACAGTTTATATTTATGCCTTCTTACAAAGAGAAATAAACTGTTATAGTCATGGTCATTCGATAATCTCCCATATACATATGACTCTCAAATAATTATTGTGACAGTCACAGTGACATTACATGACTTTATATGAACACAGATGGTGGTGATGTTAAAGATTGTGGACACTTATGTCACGAACTAATAACCATTGACCAGCAAGCCGTTAGTGACTGTGGTAGTCTGTGCAACCCAGTAGGGTTTGAGAAGTTTGCTAATGCCTGTAACACGTAAGCTGCTCTTAACATCAGGGGTAGCTAACTCATTAAATAAACATCCTCTTATATTGCTTGCAGGTCATTCAAAAATCCCTTTGTTTTTTGTGAGCTGATTAATGCGTGTCCAATCATGGACAATGGAGATGCTAAGATACTGTCTGTGGAAGTACAACCTCCTGTAGTACCCCACGGTAAGTTATCTCAGTTTCACACACTCGTACTTAATAATGTTCAGTGCAGATAATAGTGCTCTACTATACTTTATCATAGTCTAGCATAATTAATTATAGCACATGTCAAAGAGCTTTTGAAAAGCACAATAGCTACCTTGTATATGTGACTTGTGACTACATCTGTACTAGCTATATACATAACTAGCAAAGTACACAGCTTAATTGACAGGGAACAATAACATACTACTGATATAGTAGCTAATGCGTGTGATAATGTGTCCTTTGGCTACAATCTGCTGCATGGTACAGCTGGTTGAATAACCAGCGTATATACTTCAGAAATTGATAACTACATATACAACAGTATACACTACATGTTTTTCAATAACTATATACATACAGGAAGCCATTTTCAAATCATAGTGACGTTTCAGAGTCACAATGGTACAGGCACAGGAGAAGCAACTTTATTGATCTTCAACAGAAACAGTCCATACCCTGTTGAAAATGTGACCATTGTGGAGCCCAAACCACCGGGCATCCATAAAGTGATCTGGGAGTACACAGCCAAGCTAGACCCAAACTGTCCCGAAAAGTGTGAGGTTTGGAGTCCGGGTTCCTATGACATGCAAATCAGTACGTAACCAATGTGATATTACTATGCATGGTGCGTATGCTTTCTTAGTATTAATTTACACAAAGCCTGTCAGGAAATATATCCTGCATTGATTGTAAGGATCCCACTGCAGTTATACTGGTATGTGACTGCATGCCAATGTTCTTGTTCAGACCTTTGCAGTGGGTGGTGTTATGGCAGTCTTCCTCACAACAAAATTTATGACTACAAGGAGCAAAGCTTCCAAGTCATTCCAGCCCACAACCATGTGTATCCTTCAACATGAATGCAAAGTTTTAGTAATGTACAAATGTTGTGCATGCAATTTAAGTTTTATTGGAATGAACATCTTATACTTAGCATGTCACTAATGCGGCATTGTGATTTTATGCTTCAAGAAAATTGTAGCTACCCCTTGCCAGTGATTGATATTGTACTATACGTGTACTGTGTTTATATAGTACATAACTGTAATATTTAAATGATTGTGACGATCACATGTATTCTGTGTTAATTTCAGGTCTGTACTCGAACTTTGTGCCATAAGCATACATAATGTAATATAAATACATTAATAACTTAGTGCATAGAGCTATGTAGCCATTACACATGTACAGGTAGTGTAATATCCTGATCCACCAGTGGAATGAGATATTCCATCATGGCCAGGGGGTAGAGGAAAACGTAGAGGAGGCCATCAAATACTGTGGCTAAATTTGGTCAGTGAAGGGTAATGTACACACACATACTCATGGCCAGTTAAATCGGGGGAACAAGCATCTACATGTACTACACATAATGGTCTGGTGTGCCAAAGGACAGAGCCTAAGCCAGAGCGGAGGCTGCAGACAGCAAGGCTCTTCGGAGGAGGGGCTACCGACAGGAGAAATTTCTGCGTCATGATTCCAGCCATGCAGCACACTCCATGCAGAGCGGAACACAATTTTGAGTTTTGAGAGTAAACAATGAAGGGGTCACTAATTAGAAGGTCCGGGATTGTTCTAGATCTAGAGCATGTAGACGTTTGGAGGATCATCTAGAAAGAACGACACCGCCCAGATCATCCCTTTGAAGATCTACCAAGATCCTATAAATGTTGCTTTCTGAAAGGTAAAATGAATACAGTCTGAATGACTAGTAAGTAAAAGTATAGTCCTGCATAGCCAGACCGTGATATGCGACTATTATTGTACTGTACGTGGGTGGCATGCAGCTGTAAGATCGTGTATATTCTGTAAAGAAGGCTTGAGCGATCACTCAGAATGGGGGAGGGGGGAGTGGATGATGGGTGCAGGCAGGTGTCTTTGTTCCTAATGATAATAATATTGTATGTGATACCCACCAACTTTACAGCCCTGGCTAGATCCGGGACACATTACACCTGAGCATCCTTTGATCTGTTTTAGGTTTGGAAGAGCTGACTAGCTATCACCGCAGATGTCCAGTTTCAACCTTCCTCTTCTTCCTGAAGCTAGCCTGGGGGTCGTTCCAGCTGCCGCCACAGCTCCCAGTCACTTAGCAACCAGAGGCTGCTTCCTTCCAGTACTTCAGACGGACCTCAGCTGTGAAGCCAGTGGAGGAGGTACCAGGGGCTTCGGTGAAAGCCATGGCAGCTCACATGGGTAAGTGAACATGGTTTGTTAAGCTTTCTCAGGATTTTTAACCTTAAGACCTAGAATGGGCACTGCTCTCAGGTGAGGCTAGAGTTAATTTCTGTATAACACACAGAACAGTTCTCTGGATTCAGTCTTAAGTGCTCCCAACCCTGGCTATTAGTTAGAACAACAGTGTGCAGCATAAATTCGGCAACCATGCGTGGGTTGTTCCTGTGACTCAATTACCCACTCAGTCATTGTGGCTACTGTTCTCTGAGCTGTAAGTGGTGGGAAGTTGAAAGCTTAGACATTGGAGCAAGCAAGAATAAAATACTAGCCTCAGTCTGCCAGTGAGACTTCTGCTTCATATACAGCTAGGTAGGGTAGAGGCTGAGAAAATGGCTAATAATAGACCCTTTTCCACTATGATGTAATGGGGGCACTAAATGGAAAAATAAGAGAAAACTTGTATGTTTTCTCCCAATTACCATATTGTCCCGAGCAAGCGCCCACTCCTGTGTAAGTGCCCACCCCCCATTATAGCGGAAAAGGGTCAAACCAAGTGTGCTGCCATGCACATGTGGTAACCTTGCCCAGAGATACACAGTTGGTGAGTGTGGTATCTCTAGGAGATCTATCAGTGTGTGAGTGGGGGTCACTGGGTAATACCCCAGGGGGTCTGTCAGTGTGTGAGTGGGGGCCACTGGGTAATACCCCAGGGGGTCTGTCAGTGTGTGAGTGGGGGCCACTGCATGGGTAATACCCCAGGGGGTCTGTCAGTGTGTGAGTGGGGGCCACTGGGTAATACCCCAGGGGGTCTGTCAGTGTGTGAGTGGGGGTCACTGGGTAATACCCCCAGGGGGTCTGTCAGTGTGTGAATGGGGGCCGCCTTTGATTTCTGTTTGTTTGCTCTACAGTATGTTCCCAACAGTTCACACTTCTTGTTGTGTTCTTACAATAGTTTTTGCACTATTGATTGCATCATTCCTAAAGCTAGAGTAACTATTTCTTTGTTGTTATGGGTACTCTTTTTTGTATGCAACACAAGATTCCCATCTATAGAGAGGAAATGAGCACTTCCTTGTTTCCCAGTGCTTTTCAACTTCAGAGTGTCTGGCAGGAATGTGTGCATGTTAGCTTAGGGTTGGGATTAGGGGTGGGGCCAGGCTACAAATGTTAATGTATGCACTTTCTGCTGGACGTATTAGCCATGTTGGTGGAACAGCTGTAATTTCCACTGGTTCCTCCCTCTCAGCTGCCACGCCCACAGGAGACACAAGAGGAAGCACAAACGGGAAGACGAGGGAGAGGAGTAAGTCATAACCTAGCTGGTCAACACGAGGCCAGTGTCCTTATTAATCAAGGTATCTAGGAATATCATTCAAGGCCAGTAGTCAAGGATAGCCTGTGTCCTTATTATTCAAGGTATCTAAGAGTAAGAAAGGTTTCTAGCTCTGATGCTATCAAGGCCATGCCGTGTCTTTTATATTCAAGAAAGTATAATGTATGAGGACTTACTTTATTAATCACATACTATATTTGTAACAATACGTTTACCCCTATAGATAAGAGTCCGATTATTTCCATAATCGCACACTTTTTGTAATCGCACACTTTTTTAGTTCAACAAAGGCTGTACCTATAGGAGCTGTAGTGATATGTGATTAATATGATCTTCACTCGTGCAATTACCTTACCTATTGCTCATGCAATTATTCCCAAATCACATGTGATTACCAATTCCTCATATATTGTCCAACTAAATATTAAATTTTAGCATTCTCTGTTGCACTGATCCCTCCAGCTCTGATGAGTGCTACCCGCCCAAGCGGTTTCTGAGTGAAGAAGCGATGACAGCATGTCTTCAACAGCTCAACCTCACCAGTACTCCAGGGCCAGCCTCGGGCCTCGGTAATATCCGGTCAAACCAGCTAAACATGCCTAGCCACGTCCTGTCAAATGAACTCAGCATCAGGACGGTGGGCGCTTGCTCGGGCTCCCTGGAACAGAGAAACACCTGCAATTCTTCATCCTCTTCATCGTCTATGGAAGGCTATGAAAGAAAGCTAGCCTCTGTGCCTCCTACCAGCTCGAAGATCTCGTGCAACAGTAGCAACAGCAGTGGTGCTGGTGGAGGGAGGTCCAGTTTGATGTGTCTCTCTCACTTACCTCCTGGGGTACAGATCCAGTAAGACATTCCCTCAATTTCCCTGCCTTGGGGGTTGCTATGATGTCCCGAAGTCTCTAGTATTGTGTAACTTGGTACTTTACTGTACACTGACAGTTCCATTCCCAGTCTCCATTCCACAGCATGGACTGAAAACTGGGAACGAGGCTAGCAAATTGGTGTATATTCAGTGTGGGCTTCTATTGGAGCCTTTCTAAGTCCAGCTATAGGATTGTGTGTGAGAACATAATTAGCCTACAACCTAGTTTGTAAATATCCCCCTAGGACAAATTATACCACCATCTGTCCATCCCAGGACAGGTAGTTGGGTTTGTTTTTGAGCCCCTTGGACAAACTGATTCCCATCTGTCCTACAGTTCTAATTAATGATCACTCCAGTACTCTACATGTACCGGTAATGACTCTATGCAAATAAGGCTCTCTTGGGCAGATAGCAACAAATGTGTGCATGTAATGATGATTGTTACCCAAGCAAAGCACTATTTTACGCAATCTGGCCTAGCCTCATTCCCAGTCCCTCCGGCCCCGGCTGCAAGATAACAACTGGGTGGGAATGAGGTTAAGAGTGCATGGCCACCACTTTGCTGTCTGACCCTTGCTCCATGGAGTCCTTCCCTTCCGCAGGATTACTCCGGTCACTCCCACGAGCATAGCTCCCACCCGGCACCATCACCAGCAACCCAAGCACCCCTCACGTCCCTGCCCTTCGTCACTTAGGCACCCCTCGGGGAAAAACTGGGATGCCATTCTCGAGGATATCAGTTCAGACAGTAGTGATGGAATGGAGACGCCAGAGAGGTGACCATGTGCATGCATACGTACATGCATGTGCACGTGCATGCACATATGTGTACATGTGTGTATGTATGTATGTATTTATGTATGTATGTATGTATGTATGTGGTAGATGCATGCGTGCGTGCGCATGTGTGTGGATGTTGAGGTACAAACATGGCTAGGCAAAGCAACAAATGTGACACTAGTACAAGAACACAGTGCAGTTTCTGGCATTGAAAATGCACAGTAAACAGGAAATGACCACCAGTCTGTGATCATCGTAGCCCTGTCCGTGGTATCCCTGAGTTGCTCATTCATACCTGTTTGCACAAGATAGAGGCTGAAGTGTGTTTGAAGTTCACCAACATGTTTTGTGCAACTCTTTGTGCCTGTATGTAGGCCCTAGTAGGAGACTGCATCCGGTCTCCACTGGAATTGACTGGCCACTCTCTCTCCGTCTCCTGTGTACTTTACACTCACACAGACCGACGGTATGGCTGGCTCCTGAGATCATAAATGGCTTCGCCTCCTACAAGAAGGACCAGATGTTGCCACAGCCCATTCTGGAGGAAATGTGAGTGGAGCCTAGAGCCTACCAAGTGGGCTAACGCTTGCACTTGATGCTTACATTTATAATTTTTATATCCATAGCAACAAGAAGGGAATGGAGCTGGTACCCTGGGTGGGCCCAGAGCGCTACCTCCTGAATACTCAGAGTCAGAATGAGGTGAGCATGAGTGCATGTGTGTTCTCTTCACACTCTCATACTTTTTGTTTGCTACCATGTTTTAATCATAGGATGTTCAAGAGATGAAGGACATACAGCCGGAAGAACCTGAAGAGTCCAGAGAGCAATCAAACGGAGGGTAAGTTTTAAGGCATTATGTACCTTCAGTTTATAACTTACTTATTCCCAGGCCTTTGATCCCCACATGAGTGAGTAAAGCTTTGTTTTCTTGTGTGCGGAAGGCCTGGGAATGAAGCTAACTGAGATTAGCTGTATAGGACCAGAAGTGCTGGGTGGAAGCTAGCTTTGAATCCTGAAATATTTCACTAGCTATCAATTAAAGCACTCATTGTCTGCCGATTAAAACAAGCTTTTGGATTTGAGTCACCAGATCATATTGCAGGGGGGAGGGGGGGCAAGGTCTGGGCACGAGACTGTGGTGTATATCCTGAGGTTTGCGACTTGTACATGAGAGATAAGCTTTGCTTTACGTCGAGCCTCATTTCCAGGCCTGCACCCCAACTTTTGTCACTTGCAGTAGGGGTTCCTTCTTCCATACGGGGGACTCTGGGATTGAGGTCACTTTACATCAGTGTTCCCCCTTCTGTAGCTGCAGCCCTGAAAGCATTGAGGAGGACAAGTTGTGGGACTTTGACGAACTGGAGATGGAAGCATAGTGCCACCACAACTCGATGCAATTTTGAATGTCTGTATGTAATACCAGCTGCATGTGCAATCTTTGATCCACTGTGTCTCTTTATGTCCTTGCCGCTGGAAATCACAAATTTTCTCATAATGTACCTGCATGATCTAATCATTATGTCATTATGACTTACAATCTTATAGCTATGCAAAATGTGCTATATATCCGGTACATGTACAGTATGATTAATGCTGTGTACATGTACATGTATAGCGCATTGCTGTAGTGCCCTTGTTATTCAACACTTATGTATGTATATAGTTTGAAAGACTGCAGGATCTGAAAGTGACAATGCCCTATATAAAATCGAATTGTATATTGTATAACAATTTATTAATAAATATAGGGCATTGTCGCTTTCAGATTCTACATACACGTAGCTAGATCATTGAGTCTTGATTAGCAAGGTCACTACGTACAGCCATCTGGTCAATGGTTCTTTCACATGTATTCTTAGAATGGATCGAACTTCAGTTAATGTTACTGCACTTCTGCATCTTAAGGTACGATATCATAAACTTTTAAATTTTACATATCTGATAACATTGAACTTGGCATTTTTCTTAAATTAGAAAGTTAATTAAGAGGCAATAATATAACACCTGTTACTGCCTCTCCCTAGCTCCCTTCCAATGTTGCACGTCCTGCTTTTGTACTCCATGAAACGGTGTTTATGATTGTATGGAAAGCGCAGCCTACAGAGGCTCATTCCCAACACTAATTATCTGTTGTGATTCTGGACCAAAACAAAAATACCCATGGTAATGAAACCAGATAGTGTATCGAACAAACCACCAGGGAATTTTACTGATATAATTACACACTTTTAGATAAAATATATAATAACTACACTCTGAACGTCACAAGCAAATTTATATCTTTCATCTGTTCAGTATCCCCCCTGCTCTCCAAACCTCTTCTGAATGAGAGAGTTGTAAGGGTTTCTAGGAGGAATAAAGTCAGTGTAATTCTGTAACAGCTCCCACATTATTACAGTGTTGACAGCATTGGCATCTTGGTTGGGATGAAACCCGTCCACGGGCTCGATCAGTTGCCATGGTTTCCCTCCTTGCTCTTCCCACCTCTTAAAACTAAGCGCAAGTGGAGTATCGAAGTAGTGTGCCTTCATGTTCTTGAAGGTGACGTTCGCAATGAGGTCCTTTAGGGCTGCGTTCAGCTGCATGGCTCTCTCGGTGGTACGGTTGCGCCACGTCTCATTGCTATTCATCCAACCAAAGCAGGGGGAGACTTCAAGACAGTTTAAGTAATCGTAGAACTGGGGGTAAGTGACGTCACCACGAAGCGATCCTATTGGGTGAATGCGATTGTGAAGGGTATCATAGAGCACCCGACCATCTGCTAGCCCTATGGCGACCAGCTTGGACCCAGGTGCCACCAAGGTATCGACATACTGGAAGGTCTTCAGATTGTTGGCGTAGAATTCTTCAGGAGTGGTCATGTGATCCATGTCGTGGTGTCCGTTGCACACGTCGTTCCCTATCAAGGCAAATGTTACCAGAACTGGGTTATCCTTTGTGCCATGCTTGGAGAACGATTTGACTATGTTGTCAGCCATTGCACTAGAGCGTGCCCCATTTACACCAATATTCTGGTAGTCTCGGTGGTTGCAACGATTGATTTCATGCAGCCTAAGGTAGCCAGAATCGACTTTCCCAGAAATGTCTCTTTGCCAAGCCGAAGTCGAATTCCTGTACGCTGTTGTGCTCGACAGCATCGGCCAATCAAACTCGTTCTCTAAGATGAAGAAAAGATCTTGAAAAGCTTCAACGCTCAGGTTCTTACTCGTTAACCATGTGGGCGGGATGTGGAAGTGCGCTCCTGCACTGTCGCCTAGCAACACAGTTCCCATCTGCCCTGTTCCTTCGCACCACAGCGACTCATAGGTCTTTCCAGTTGCTGCTTCAACGCCATATATCCCGTTACAATTGGAGTCGAAAACTACATCATCGGTGGTGTACTTTCCAGGATAGACATTTGCATCTAAATCATTGCAGTCCTTTCCCCGCCAAGAGGTTCCCCTGAATGTTTGCACGTCCGAGAAACCATCTCCATCGATATCCTCTAGGGGGAGGTGTTCATTCCCGAACCGCTCAATGATCTTGCAGATGGGTTTGATGATGCTAACGTTGCACAAATCTGGAAAGTTAAAAGCCCTCTTTCGGATGTAAGTTGCCGTCTTGATTGCACGATCAACCCTCCTGTTGACTTCCTCTGCTGCGCCGCTGGGTAAGGGAAATAGGTGACATACGTCATCGCCCTTCTCTCTGGTGCACAGCCCGATCCCCAGGCAGACAATATCCGGAGTTTCTTTCTTTTCCAATAGTTCTATGAGTGTAGGTCCGTACTCATCCACCAAAAGCTTACAGCCCTCGCGAAAACCAGTAGGCAGAAATTTACAGAGCATGGAGGCTGCTTCTGCCACCGATGTGTTGTAAATCTGTGTCAGTTGTTCAACCAGCCCCGTCACGACGGTACACGCTGCACAGGTTACACCACCATTGGCTCCGCGGTTCAGAAACTCATGTATCCCAGAGGCGGTAGCGAGGTGAGGGGACCCAGAGAGGGCTGTTATAGCCAGGAGAATCAGAGGTAGAGAAACAGAGGGATGCCAGGTTGAGGACATATCAGCGAGAGAAGGGAACAAGCTTTACTCATTAGCGCGAGTATACGCGTAATTGACAGGGGAAAATCCGGAAGACATAGAAATGATTTCTCTAATTAAGCGAAAGTGGTGGGGCTCATTTGCAAGGTAAGAGGTGCTGCATATGCATATCAAGGGCTCAGAACCAGAGTGGGCTAACCCCAAAGACAACAGCCAATAGCTATACATACTGAACGTCTGAGTAGGAGTTGGAGATAGAAATCAAGCGTACATGTACATTTTGTAAGAGTCAGAATGCCTAGAAACACTGTAACACTATGCTTTGATGCAGACATTGTTGTAGCTATCTCTAACTGCACTTTTGGTAGCTATGTATATTATCTATTGCAAAATCCTACTCAGGCTTTCATACACATGTTCAATCTACTTTTGATATGCATTTTGACAACCTCAAACACATACTCAGGCTTTTAGGCATTGTGCATATTTCAGTCTCTGCTCTTATATCGACTATCTCAATCTTCTACGATAGGCTGCCTCAACCTCCTACTCAGCTTCAGTTACATATAATTATATACTTGTTGGCTAGCTTTGATTAAATTTGTACCCAAGCCTATTATGCATAATCACTACCTCCCTACACAAACCTAACATTGTAGCTAACCTGTAAGTGCATATTAGGAGCAACTAGTGATTAAGAATTTCAATTTTTTGTCTATGTATGCTCATAGGTTATGATTGTAGCTATACTCATATTTCTTGATTTTGGGGTTAGCCCACTATGGTTCTGAGCCCTTCAGTAAATATCTACATCCGAATGAGTAAACATCTATCCGAATGAGTAAATGTATGTGTCCGAATGAGTAAATGTATGTATCCAAATGAGTCGAAGTCTGTATCGGAACCGGACATCCATCCTCCGTAGAGCGGAAGTGTAGCGAAAATTTTTCTCACTAATTTTGGCACCGATCACTTCCCATAGCTGCAAAGTGCATTGTTTTGATGGTGAAATGCGATGCTGAATTATGAAATATATACGTAAAAGTTTGTAGGGGAACAGGCTGATTGGTGCTGATAAAATAAGAGAACATAATAGGAGCTAAAAACAAGCCCCACAAACTAAAAAAAAGGGACTCATGATTCATCCAATATCGAATCCAGTGAAGAATGAAAAATGGCATTGTCTGTCGAAAGTGAGTTCAGAGAGTATGCCTGGGCCGGACCAGTATTGTATCCACTGGTCAGTGTCCCATTGGCCGGGTCATTCACCCCGAGATAGAACAGATCCCGGTTGGCCTCTGTGAGTCCTCGCTCCGATCGTTGTCTTCTTCTCTTGCAGAAACAGTAGATACAGCAGCCGAGAAGCCACACAAGGGAGGTTAACAGAACGGCGACCGCTGCCAATGTGACCAGCCCGTGGGGCGTGTAGAGGAACTCTTCGATTGCTTGGGACGCACTCGTGGAGGTTGAATTATTTGAGCTCATGTTGCGTTTTTGGAAAGCAGCTGAGGGGGTTTTATTCTTCGGACTGGTGAAGTAATATAGCAGCTGTCTTCTTTGCAAAAATGGCAAGCTGTCTTCTTTGCAATAAACGCTGCTGTGTTGTATATCAGAAGCTCTGAAAGGGAAAGAAAATGGAAGGTGAAAGTACACATGCCAGCCTTCCTAGGACAGAGTATGGGAATGAAATCAATACATTTATTCTTGTAGACAATTAAGTAGTGTGCACTCATTTTTGTGAGCACACCCTTTTTGTAGTTGTGATGTTATGTGGTTAGTGTGGAATCACAGATTCTCGTGCTATTTATTATCGGGTATGCACCGTGATGAGAGTGCAATTAATCACACTAATCTTGATACCATGTGACTATATACCTGTATGCTAATCTACAGTACATCTTCATGCAAACAGCTAAGGAATTTCCAGGGGGGGGGGGGCCCTTGCTAGATAATCATTCTTGGCAAATACAATTATAAAGTGAATTAGTATTTATAGAGGGCTCTCCCCCCCCTACACACACACACACACACACACACACACACACACACACACGACATCCCATTGTATTTCCCCACTTAAGTTTTTCCTGCTGAGTGGAATCTGAAAATGAAGCTACAAGTCCATATATAGCTATGCCATAATTGTGACCTCATCAGACAAATATCTTCCTGAAGACCTATTATACATGGTTAAAAATTGGTATTTGCTGACAGTTTAATTAGTTGTTATTCTTGTGACTTGCTGGCTCGCGGTAATACTAAGCTTCCCATCCCATTCCGGGGGCTGCATATTGTCACCCTGGGGGCTACATGCCCCCCCCCCCCCCCCAAGAATATGGCCGATATTCTTTCTCTGTACATTGTATATAGCCTACAACTGTGATAGCTACAGCTAGCTACCCGTGTATGTGTGTGTGTAAGTCCCACGAGGCAGCTACACTAGCATGTACCAGACCCACAGCAGCAAAAGTGAAACACGTACACGTATGTGATTTGGGGATGAGGCTACACACGCTAGTAATTACAGCTTTTCCATAGTACGACATAAAGCTATGAAGTGGAACCTGGGAATGATGGTAGAGTTCGGAGTGGAGCCTGGGTCCGGAATGTCATTATTGATGAGGTACACCGTACATGTAGATGATTTAACTGTTGGCAAACTGCACTACCACAGAGAAGTCACTTCTATGGCATCCCATAGACTATACACATTCCGTAGCTGGGAGCCAGCAACGGTCACATGTCCATGTAACTCACTTTGCGGTGTATCCTTGGAGAATCTGCCAGGCTCCCAAAGCGACTAATGGCAGTTAGTGATGTGCAGTGTTGGCTACAGCCAAATTAGAAATAAGCATGTGTAGCTAGCTACAGGTTCGGGTAGGTCACTCGTCCATTCACCCGTGGCCAGACACACATTATTGAACATAATACGCATCCATATATTGGCAGAAAAATCGGGTTACAAGTGATTCAAAGTCGATCTATCATGTGCTGTCTCCTGGATAAAGCTACATAAAATTCTTTTTGGAAGACATAACAAATAAGCACCCTAATAACATCAGTGTGAAGTTCATGGTAGCTACCTCATTCCCAGGCCTCCACACCCAAGATTTCTTTCACATCGCGGAGCTTGCAAGACAAGGAAGTTAAGACTGAATGTGGCTCTAATTCGGACAGATGGGCCCAATTTAAAGGGGAGTTCCGTTATTTTCCAGAATAAACAGCTGCTTGTTCTGTTGGGGGATATTATGCTCCCCCCCCCAAGTTAGTTTAGTGGGGTGAATAATGCATGGTCAGCGGGCGATGATAAAGTGTGTTCTTGACAGCTGTGTACGTGTAGCTGCTTTAACCAAAATGCACCACAAAAGGACAATTTTTTTGCACTATCACTTGGGTAGTGCCATGTTTGCATCCACTAGCAAAGTAAACTTCCTTGTTAGCACATTCCGTAAATATTTTGCCTTTCATATGCCATAATAAAACTACCACTATTATTACTACAGGCTACTACTTGTGTGCTAAGCATATGCCATATCTGAAAAGCACAACACTCTAAGTCTTTTATCTCTACAAATATGGTTGAATTTTCTTCAATGGCCCCACAGTCGGGTGTTTCCACACCAAAGCAAAGTACCCCATTATGCGCCCATTTATCACCCTGTATTCAAACAGGCAAGTTTCTGGCATGCTCAGTTAAAACAGCAACATATTTAGTGGTCGGCGAAGGACACACTAGATTTGGCATTCAAATCTATGCTTGGCATGCAATCATTCCATTGTGATAATACCGGAGATGGTTTAGCCAATTATCGAAAATGGGGCACAGTGTTCAAAGTATGCTTACAAATAGACAATTTAACAGCTGACAGACTCATACAGCGATAATTTCATAATGGCACTGACTCTGTGCTGGATTGTATCACTTAATTAAAAGGCATGGAAACCCCAGAAAAGAGTCCAGATAAGGTTCTAGGAGACACCTAATGCAGGTAGAGGCAACAAAGTAGATTCCAATATTAAGTGCTCATAATTTCCTATCTCTGCTTGAAAGGCAGTGAGCGATGTACATTGTAACACTACCTGACTACTTTGGCTGGCCTCTATAAAACTGGCTGGGTCATGACTCACAAGGTGACTTGTTGTGAAATTTTGTCAGCTTCTGTGTTGGTACACTAAAGGCTAGACATTTAGGATGTTTGCAGTTATTCACCACAGTGTAAACACTAAGCATTATCACACACTACAAACACATATCTGTAGTTCTAATGTCTGCACTTGGCTCACTTGATGCTACGATCTCTAAATTCTTTTTCAAGTGCTCTAGCTTCCTCTAGTCTCAGGTACCCAGACCCTCAGAGGGTCTGGGTACCCAAGCCGGCTATTCTTGCCCCAGCTCCCCAATGATAGCTATATACATTTTAATGCTAGCTGAATTCTCTTTAACATGACAGAGTATAAACAGTTAATCCATAGATAACATACCCACCCTGTTTAATCCTACAGAGCCTTTGACAGACTCTAACACCCGGCCAGGGCGTGCATCTTCACCATAGATGACACATACTTTGTAACTAAGACAATACGTGCATAAGTACTGTAGCTAATATAGTAGAGTAATTACAGTATGGAGTGTATGATCCTATAGTTATCTTAAACCTCCGGTAGTGCCATGCATTAGTCATAGCTTTGATGCAATCCTCTTGGCTAGATCTCAGCGTGAGTGATCTAGATCACTCACGCTGATGATAAATGGCTACAAGAGTCGTACTGTAATATTCGTGCATGTACTACAAGTACAAGTTTAAGTGGCGTACAGAAAGCATTGGCTTACTTGGTATCTTGCACTTGAATCTTCACTCATTTCTGCAGCTCTACCGCAGCCCCGTCTACCGAGAACTTTTCTGGCCGGACGTATACTCCAGTAGGCGTGGCGAATGACGTAATTTACTATTTGGAGGGCAAAATTAAGCGTGAGCTCGCAAGTGCATAAGTATATAAATGCATCTGCAGAAGAGACCATCAGATTTCAGTGAATCTCGGCAGGTCATGTACGTTGTTTTCTCTGTCTCGGCTGCAATGCAAACACGCCTTGTCGCCCCTTACGTGCCAGCCGGCCGGAAGTGAAGAGCAGCCGCGTTAACGGGAGGCGGGCGTGGTCTGGGCACGAGACTAACGGGAGGTGCGCTCAGTATGGAAGTCACATCAGAAGTACTCACAGCTAAGCTGTCAGAAAAGTTGCAGGCTTCATACGTGGTAAGTAGAAGTCAGATATATCCTACAGTCCTACTCTCGATGCTGCAGACTAGTACAGTCCCCTTCACTATCAGTAACTGTGGTCTGGATACATCTGGGAGTCCTGGGATAATCCAACTGGCCATGTTGGGGTCAGGTTGATGAAGTGATGACACCATGCTGTCTCCTAATTGCCCTAGGATGTGTGTTGGCCCTTTCCAGTGATACCGGCATAAAATGCAGTGAAAGCCTGCCTAGTAGATCAGATAACTGTTTTGAACTGATGCGTAAAACACGGCAAAACGCAAAATTGGCTAGCAGCTCAAGGCTAACCATGCTAGCAGGACCTGGAGTATCACCCCTGGCAAGCTTTTGAGCTTATAAATCTGCAAGAAGATATTTGAAAACTCACTTAACATCGTGAGCTAGGTTAATACATATTCAGATTACGTATCTCCCATCACTACAACTCCCAGGCCTACCTACATGTGACAGTAAGTGTTCTCTTATAGAGAGTCCCTTTAATCTGAGGGTGTATCCTAACATGTCAAATAATTCCCTTCAAATGTACAAATTTTATTTCTGATTCCTTCGAAGCCACAACAGACACACACCCTTACTAACGATGCTTGTTGACTGGACTACAGTTGCACTGTAGGTGCTATTAGCTAGCTGCTCACCAGCTACATAAAGCTTGCCTACTGATCCTCTGCGCAGGGTTCCAGTGTTAAGATCATTTGGCCAGTATTCAGAAGTTTCTGGGCTGGTTAGGGTGAAGTGTTTTTTTTCTTCTTCCGCCAGGGCTTCCATGAGCATAAGTCTTGTTTGAAACTTGAACACAACATGTATATGTATTGTACAGGTATCTTCTGCTGAGCAATACTATCCAGACTGGTACCTCTCTATTCTTTAGGATGTGAAGGATACATCTGGTGGGTGTGGTCAAAGCTTTGAAGTTGTCGTGGTTTCCAGCCAGTTTGAGGGGAAGCCCCTCCTGCAGCGACATAGAGTTGTGAACGACTGCTTAGCAGAGGAGCTGAAACAGATTCATGCATTCAGTCAGAAGACGTACACTCCAGAACAGTGGTCTAAAGTGAATTCCAAATGACAATATATCGTTTAATATTTTGCTTCAGCCCACTCTACACGGTGCCAGACTTCCTGTCTCTGTCTTATGGCGATCAATTAGCATTGAGTAATTTTTTGTTTGCAAGCGTAAGATACATATACGTTCTTGGGTGGTATGCAATGTCAGCTTGATCCATATTATGTTTTGTCAGTACAAATTTTTATCTGCATGGTCTCATGAACGCAATGAAATTAGCACATTATTTTCATGATATGGTACTAAAGTTTCAGAGCAATTTCATTTACTGTACTTATAATAGGAAATGTGGCTAGTAATTAATGCTCACTTTTACTTGAGCCCAGCATCCAGTGAGCATGTGTGCAGTCTAAAACATTAGGGAGCTGTTAAATCACTTTCCAGTAAACAATGCCACTGGGCTATAAGACCTATGTTCCTTGTAGTATGCTCATTTTAATATTATAGGCATGAAGGGTTAACGTATTTTGGACATCAGATAAGATCATGACCTTACACACTTACATAATTATAAAACCCATAAAAAATTTGCCCTTGAGATCTGGCCTATAAATATGATCCTTTATAAAGGGTGTGTATATTTGTGGCGTAATAATAGACCCTTTACTGTTATGATGTAATAGGGGTAAAAGTGAGCACTAATTGGAGAAAATACATATGAACGTGCTTTGATGTAGTTCTCTTGTATGAAAACATGCTTGTTTACATTTTTGTGCATTTGCTAGTGCTCGCTCAGTTTTACCGCCATTACATCATAATAGTAGAGTGTCCACTATTATCTACTCTATCAAACGTCCAACTAAATTTACCTGTACTTCAAACTTGAAAGGAGTTGTCCATGCCTGTTTAATTGGACATGAAATACAATATCATTGCTATGCATAATAGCTATTGCAAGGGCATGTGTATGTGCAGTATGCAAATTCCACCTCTTCTAGGTCTACGCACGCACATTCTCCTATCATAAGCTTGCACGTTAACGACACGCAGCTATAGAAACGCCATTGTGTGCATTGTGGAATAGCTGTACATGGTATGTATGTATGTACAAAACGGTTGAGAATGGGCTTTGGTTTCGGAAGAAAATGAAAGTTGTGATAACATCAGTACACATACATGGAAAAGTGTGATGTAACAGTGGAGGTACATGTACATGCATTTGGGCACTGAGTCAGACATATGAAAGGCTGTATATAGATATAAATAGACATGTACAGACAACATCATGTGACACAAATGGGACATTAATGGAAGGAAGATAAAAAATTTCAGCTGATGAGAATTGGAGTAACGTTATCTGGAGTGTTTGCAGTCTATGGCGTTACTTTCGCTTCTAATATTGCTATTATTGGAGTTTGTATTGCCTAAATTCGGTGCTGATGTATTGTGTACAGCTCCGTGTGATTCGAGTAAGCTGGACAGAAACGGTTTTGATATTTCCGAGCCAAAATCAGTCTTTGGAAAGAGGGGGTTCGCTGCGGTACTGCTGTGAACTGTTTTCGGGCTACTTGTGTTGGCAGAGAAGGACAGATCCGGAGGATTGCTGAGCAAATCACTTTGATTCCAAGAGGTCAGGCCTTTGTAGCTCGAGTTGGAGTTCTTGTTACTCCCACTGAGGCTCTCTGTACTGCTGTCAGTGCCGAGCAGCTTCGAGAGTTCACTAATCCCTCGTGTCGCACTCTCCAAGTGGTCCTCCTCCTCGGGAGGAGGCTCTGCTGTTGCCGAGAGCGGAAAGCTGAGGGAACGGGTGTAGAGCAAGAGGGTGGACTGCTGAGGGTAGGACAGTGAAGAGGGGATGATGGACGCTAAGGAGGCCGTCATGTCGTTGGAAGTGGTACCAGTGGAGTGTGCACAGTGAAGAGCCTGGGGATTGGTTCTCACGGCACTACGAGGCAGGCTGACGGTAGGGTGCTCTTGCTGGGAAGCATCCTTGGTCTCCTTGCTGAGAGCACTCGCAATAGTCCTAGTGACGCTTGTCGGCAACTCATCGCAGTTGGTGTGCAGTTGCAGCGACAGTGACGACGCAGCACTTTTGCTCTTCTCACTGTTTGCACCTTTTGATGCACTTCCTTCTGCGGGTCGAGGTGACGCTTCTCTCCCAAGCCTGCTCTTGTGTTCCGTATGGGGCACACTTTCGGTCCTTTTCGGCATGGCAGAAGCCAAGCTCTCGGAGCTAACCGATGTAGATGTAACGTGAGACTGCGGCATGACAGGAACCGCTGTAAACGGAGCAACCACAGTTGGGGCCTCTGAGACAGGTCTCTTGTCTCCTTCAGTCGAAGTTGGCGTCATTTCCGAGGAGGCTCCAACTGTAACGGGTGCAGTAATGGGCTTGGATTCCGGAGGTGAGGGCTGTGAGGCAGCCACAGCTGCCACCAGAGTAGAAAGGAGGTTCAGGTTTGAGAGGTCATCGCTTGCAGTGGTTGTCCGTGGCGGTGGCTGAGAAGAGGGCTTATCTTCCGAGGCAGTAGTGACTGGGCTGTGCGAGTTTTCCCAGGGCCGACAGTGAGTCATACTGGTACTGGTAGGCTGTGAAGAGGTGGGCTCTGATTGGGAGACAGAAGTGGACATAGATTTTGCATTAGAGCCGTTTGATTCACTGCTGCTATTACTACCACTGGGTGCTGTTGTTACTACTGGGGCTACGGTGGGTTTCACTACAGGAATTATTCCACTATGGGTGAGTTGCCCCAGCAATGCACCCACGCTGGTATACGCAACAGCATTGACAGCAGTATCGCTAACTTCTGCCGAATTCGAGCTATCACCATTATTCTGAGCCACAATGCTACCCAGAAAAGCAGGTTGGAGGATGGGGGCTTGGGCAAACAGCGATTGCACAGGTACCGACTGCGACATTGAACTGGATTGCTGCCCGGCTAAAGAGGCCAGCGCAAGGATATTGATGGCCTGGTTAACGTCTATGATGGCGGTGGTGGTTCCTCCCTCCTTCACTTGGTGTTGGTGCAGAGGGAGGCCGACTGGGGTGACAGGGGTGGAGCTTGACTTGCCGGTGTTCCTGTGTCCAGTGGAATGCGTGACTGAAGGTGTGGCTACTGCAGTAGGGTGACTACTGGTCGAAGTTCTGGGTAGTTCTGCAGGTGGTGCTGCTACTGCAACGTTGACAAGAGCTTCGAAGGCAGCCGTGCTGCTATTTGCCTGTTGGGGATGGGAGGCTATCATGGATTTTAGCGAGGGGCTGTTGCTGGAGGAGTCCCTGTGTCTCGAGTAGGAAGCAGGGGGTATTACGCCTTTGGATCTGTTTCCACTACTGATAGATATTCTTGATAGAGTCGAGGGGGCACGGGGAATTTGGACAGCGGATCTTGGTCTGTCGGAAGGAGCCGATCTCGTTCTCCCACGGAAGGTGGTTGTTTTCACATCCGTCAGTGGGACATAGCTGCTGGAGCCAGCCGGGCTCAGGAGGGTTGGCGCAAGCTTGCTGATGGAGCCGCTGCTCCCACGCTTCTGACTATTTGGTGGTCTCCCGCGAGGGGCTCTGACTGGCGACAAGACTGGGAGCTTCCCGGATCCCGCACTCCGAGAGAGAGAGGGAGACACAACGGCTGCAGCTGCTGCTATCAGCGAGAGCCCCGAGGAACCCTGAAAGTCAACACTGTTGATTAGAGAGCTAGGAGGAAGGGCATAGGTATGGTCATGGAGGGCGATATCTGGAGGTACTATGCTATTGAGGACCTCAGCGGCCGATATGAATAGATCCAGAGCTGCTTCTGAAGACGTCCGTCTGGATGGAAGGCCAGAGCTTCCCGAGACGGCCTGACCGGTTTTTCTGCTTCCCTGTGCTCTCTTGGGTGCGTGAGATCCGGATTCTTCAGGACTTGAGTTGGTGATTGTGCTCTCACTTCCTGACTCATCACTTTCACTCTCTGAGGCACTCTCGGTGTTTTCACTATCACCATCTTCGGTGCTTGCTACTGTCACAGCCTTCTGCTTCTGTTCCTTCTTCTTGGCCTCTGCAATGACATTCAGCACCGGCTTACGGCTCTCGGCTTTTCTTCTCGCTTTCTCGGCATTCTGGAAAAAGGGGAAGGGAAAGGCTATATATGAGTGATGTGACGGGACTGGTATATACACACACACACACACACACACACACAATAACACAGTTTAGACAACATTTAGTCCAAGCTACAATAAACAATTTTGTATGTACATGTATGAGCTCAAAATGGTCTAAATATAGACAGGAGACCACTAGCCCCACCTTCATGATGCCATGTTCTGTCAGAGCCTGCTGCAGGTCTAAGCTCTCATCATTGCAGAAGTCATCATAAAACTGTTTGCATTGGGTGGCAGTCTTACGCCCCCCGACCTCCCGGTAGATCTTGCCCCAGGCCCTGCCGTACTTTTTCAGCCCCTCCTTGAGCCGATCGATCTCCTCTTCTGTCCAGTCTCCATAACGCTGTAATACTGTGTGTGTGTGTGAATGATTGAGCCTTATAATACAGTATCAACATATATTATGCACCTGTACATGTATCACCAGTGCCTAGTACATGCATGTATGCTATGTACCACAAAAAAACCCCTGATAAACGCACATGTAAGAGAGTAAACATACTACATGTAGCTAAGTTGTACTGAAATAAGGGTGCTTAGCCTTGTTCCCAGGCCCACATGCGTGATGCATACGGTCGGTAGAAGGGTGAATTTTGGCATGGGCAAGGACAGCTATAGTTCTCAGACAACGAAGGAAAACAGCGAATCTGCAGCTACTTTCTGGAGTTTGTTTATACCACAAACTGATCGCTGAAACAATGTCATCAGGAAAGGCAGAGGAATGCAACCGTCTTTCAAGTAGTCCATGCCCACATGCAAATACACGTAAATCAAGTGAGAAAACGTAGCGGGCTCTCCAGTAGCGAGGACGAGTCTACAGCTTGCGTACTGCTCCCTCCGCCCATGGGCTGTGTGGGTAGCTTCTTAAGGTCTTGGTTCAATTCCAAGCTGGACAGCATTTCATTTTTCTGCCAGGGTTTCATTTACTCACTATATTTCTCAATGTGGATGAAATTCCACTGTGCTCACACAAAACATGCTGGGCATCTCGACTAATGTGAGTATGTGTTCATGATATGTGAACACAGGTATATACATGTTACATGTACAAGTACCTGGTGCTTGTAATGACGCAGCTGTCTTTTGTCCCGCTGACAGTGGGTCTGCTCTCTCCATAACGGGGAGGGGCTCCATCTTGGGTTTCTCGTCCATCAGGAGCGATGGGGGTGGTACAGGAAGGGGCGGGCCTCCCATAATATGAGCATGGGACGTCAGAGGGAGAACCTGCAGGGAAATGAGAACAGCTTACGCAATGGCAGAGGCTCAACAGACCATTTTACCTCTTGACCTAGTACCCTACGTATACAGTAAAGTGGCTCCTCTCCACATAACAGGTAACTAGCCCTGGCAATGAGATGCAATTAAACCTATTCTGCCAGGCCTCCATCCCAGATTTTATAGTCTGCTCGACACCCCCCCCCCCTCCTCCCCAACCAAATGGTCTAGCAGAATCTATGGGCTATTCATAGTTGCTAATGCAGTAAATATAAATTGCTAATGATGGCGCTAAATAGCACAGCAATAAGAACACTTGACTAGCCTAAAGTACATTGTACTAGTAAAGTGACCAGCCTAAAGTACATTGTACTAGTAAAGTGACTAGCCTAAAGTACAGTGTTTGCTACTGAGGCCAGACATCAGCCAACTTCATTGAGCGCCTAGTGAGCTACTTTGACCACAGTTTTGACTAATTCTCTTACCTGTCCATATATAAGCAAAACCAATGGAGATGCAGCCATGACAATCAAATACTCATCCAAAATTACTTCAATCACTTTGCCTCCATTTTGAAGGTAGCACGCGCATATAAATTACGTTTTCTGCAATTTTGATTGATTAGTCAGATACCCCTGACTAAAAAGCAATTAGATGAGAATGAAGACCGAGCATCCTGTGTAACATCACCACGCGCACCTTTGGTGGGGTGGGGTCTGTGCACGAGACCACAGTTTTTATTGCTTGCAGTATACAACAAGTGACACGCTGGGCTGGAGGCCTAGAAACGACACTAGCATACTGAACAGTTAATACACTCACGTGGGACTTGGCAAAGTTCTTCCTCCTCTTGAGGTTGGCCTTCCTCACCAGCTGCTTAAAGTGCTCGTTCTTTTTGCACAGGTAGTAGTGCTTCACGCATTCGGCAGTGCTCTGCAAGGAGGGGGGTGGGGCACCACAGCCAGGGTAATCTAACTGGTATACACGTAACATGTCACAAGTGGATGATGCTTACTTTTATACAATGTATTACAGAGATAGAGTAGGACTTAGATAGTGGAATATATACAAATGGGCATTAAACAGAAACGGTAATCCACTGCAAAGCTTACCTTGTTAGGCAGAAACGACGCAACTGCTTCAAAGTTCTTGGGATACAAGACATGTCTAAAAAAAGTAAGAAACGCAATAATGAGAGGGCACTAAAGAGCACAGCAACAGTTAGCATGCCACAAAAATACTAGGCTCATACTTTTAGCTATATAGTCTCAACTCCAGAGCAAGGAGCAAGATGAGAAATTTGTTTCACGAGGAAACAACTCTTACTTTTCTTTGAAAGTTCTCTTCTCCTCATCTGTCCACACATTAACAAACTTGGACTCCCGATACACTGCCATCGGGTCAGCAATGAGACCTAGACAAATGCATGTACAGCAGCATCAAACTGGTATAATTATATTATCGTTCCCGTAGTCACCTGCTTTTCTTAATTATCGATTCTACAAAAAATCACTGATTTTGCTCACCATTGGAGGTGTGGAAGCGGACGCTCTTCTCTCGCTTGTCAGTGACCATGGCCGGGATAACGGCATGAGTGCGACGATAGCGAACCGACGCCTGCCCAGGGGAGAGTAAAGACAGCGACTTACACTTATCCCTCCTAGTCTCATTCCCAGGCTCTCCACTCTCTCTAGTGTTGTGTTTACATGGTGTAGAAACACGAGAATGGAGCCTACAAATGAGGTCAGCTATCACACATGGAAACGAGGTCTTATTCAGTACTCTGTGAATATGCTGCTAATATGTAGCCCCAAACCCAGCCCAACGCACCTCCTCCTTTTCGTACAGCTCGTACATGAGCTCGTTCAGCTCTGCATCACTCCTCACCACGCCATAGCCTCGTTGGTCGACCCTGCTGTGGAGGATGACACCAACTAGCTGTCTCAAATACCTGTCTCAAATACAGTGTCCAGCAAGAGATGGCATGTACAGGTACATGTACATAGTTATATTATGCATGTGTTTACATACTGCTTTGGGGTATTGCATACCACCACCTTTGCTATACAACTGTGGCTTCCTAATAAACACTTAATTGACATCAATTAGTGAGGTGCACGAACTCCTTAGTTGGGCTTTGTACTCTGGGGCGCTTGTTGACTCAATACAGTTCCCAGGTTAGTACAGTTTATGCATCGTTGCGTAAGTATAGGATAGATCACTGCGTAGCGGGGTGTATGACCCGTTATCTACCGCGGGGAAAATTATCTCCCGCGGAAGCCGAGAAAGTACGAGGGCGAAGCCCGAGGTACTTCCGAGGCTTCCAAGGGAGATAATTTTCCCCAAGGTAGATAACGGGTCATACACCCCACTACGCAGTGGTCTATGTATCTTGTACTATGCCTAAGTCATTCTGACAAGAGTTGCCAAAGCATCAAAAACTGCAAGGCAAGCTACTGCTCGCCAGAAGGTTCGAAAGGTGCCGTTCTGAACATTTGAACGACTGGAACGGAATCGGGTACCCGCTTTACGTAAGCAATCGGGGTATATTTTTTCGCACGGTAGGTATGACCCGTTATATACCTGTAATGCTGAAATCTGATTGGTTAGAATGACTTAGGTATAGTATAAGTAGAGATACAAGTGCCAGAGATGGACGACTTGATGCTAATATTAGTATCAAGAAATGCAGCCTGTCTTTCCGCTCTCGAATAGCGACCATGGCTGACTGTGGCAATGCATTGTAGACAGGGACATCATTCTCCTCAAAGGCAGTAGTCTTCTCCAGCAGATATCAGTGCTTTGTTAGTGATATTACTTGTACAGCTACACGAATATTGTGAGTGCATATTTTTCCAGCACTAGACTATGTAGGACCAGCTTTGTGGGCAGAATCTAAGGGCAACTCTAGCTGCATATCTACATGTACAGACATACATCAGTTATCACCAGTAATAGTATTCCTTGAATAGTAAGGACAACATTGCGGCCATTTCTCTCTCTGACTGAGTCAGCTAACCTGGTCAATCTCTCCTGCTGCTCTCTCCTTGCCTTCAGTTCAGGGAAGACCCTCTCAAACAGCTCCCTGTTCTTGGCATCCCGGGTCCTGCAGACAGAAAGGCTGGTGAGATCAGTGCACAACAGAGCACTGGTGTCTTAGACCCTCCCAGGCAAGTAAAGACCCTCCTCTGTTGTAACTCACTTTCTCTTGGTGCTGCCCTCTGCCTTGCTAACCCTCCTCTCCCAGTCAGCCATCAGAGCGTCATACTTCTTACACAGCTTCAGCTCCTGAGCAAACACAGGGAAAATAAAACACAATGTTGACTACAGAATGCAAAGGGGAGAGAGGGGAGGCTTACACTCAATCACCTCAAGAAAGAGCGCATGGCTACACTGTACATTTACCTGTTGATGTTTCTCCAGCTTTCGCTTTCGAACATACTCAATGAGCTTGGGTCGGAAGATCTTGTGCCTGCAGAAGATAAAAAGATGGATACTCATACAAAGGGATAGCTTACTTAGCCACAAACTCTCAACACCATTTTCAAACCGGTGGCAAGGCTCTACTTAAAGAATAAAGACCAAACTCTTAAAGTTTAACCCCCCAAGAACAAGACTTTCAAAGACCCTCCACCAGCAGCACAACACTAAATTAATCCCTCCTCCTAGTAAAACACTTAATAAACGACACTCTAAGGAAAAAGCTAGTGTTTCCCCTTTGGGGGGGTACAACAGGGTGTCTACCAGGGTGCCCCCCTTTCCTAACTTGTTTTCCTTTAATGTGGTCATTGGAATATTTAATTTACTTTGATCTCACGAAATTGTTATATATCTTCCTTTCTTGACTTGGGGGAAACACTGAGCTATCACCCTTGCTTTGTACATAGCAATACAGTACATACATAAGCACTGCAGTCGTCCATTTCCCCCCACATTCTACATGTTGTTTAGTTACATAACATCCACTTACTCCTCAAGAATCCTGTAGTACTTGGGGGCCTCAGAGGGCTGGTGGTACAACGGCTAAAAAAAAGAAAAAGATAGCGAGAGATAAAATAAAAAAATAATGAGTGCAAGCGTGTGACGCACTATAACACGAATAGTGTGCAAAGATACGCATCTGCACATTTAGTACCCTACCTACTCAACAAACAGTTCTACTAAAACAAGATATACAGATGTAGGCTCGTATCCAGGCCTTAGCTTTTATCCCAAGACAAAAGCTGGGGTGGGAAGGCCTGGTACGAGGCTAACATTTACTGGTGTGCTCACCCGGACACTGTGGGCAGGTACTGGAGGGAAGTTAAGGGAAGTGAGTGACAGCTGGGCACCCCTAGCCTTGAGCTGGAGGAGCAAGGCGGACATCTTATACATGTAAGCCCTTTCTTTTTATACATGTAATATCCTGGACCTTTCTCAATGAACTGTATACTATAGTACACTAGCATTTTGGGGGCATATAAAGTACTGTTTTATACTAACAACTTGCCCCCCCCCCCCTGTATACTAACAGTATACGGTTTACTGAGAAAGGTACATGTAGGTCCAAAGTAGGGTACATAATTTACTCTTATCCCCATACCCTGTTCTCGGCGTAGATGGTGTCTGCGAGAGACCTCTTGAGGGAGGGTCTCCTCTCTTCCGAGGGACTGGGAACAGGGGAGCTCTCCTCGGGGAAAGTGGGACATGTGGAGGAGGCAGGCGGGGAGGGCTGGAAGGAGGATGGAGTGGGGGGAACAGAAGAGGAGGACGCAGAAGCTTTGGCATTTTCTTTCAGCTCAGCCTGTGAGGTGAGGAGGCAAGTCTGAGATGTGATAACAGGGGCGTGAATACATGCACATGTAACTCAGAAATACAGATACAGAAACTCTGTATGAAGTATTAACATAAGGAAAGTTAATAGCCCTGATTACCAATGTCAGGACCAAAACCAAGGAATGCTTTAGAGTATTCATAAACTATTAGTCTCAATTGATTTAGTTACCTGCTTCTTCTGTAGAGCAGCGATCTGGCTCTCGGTGGCAGCAATATCCCGATCTACTCGCTCCATCATTTGCAGGAGCTCCTCTTTCGATGGCCTCTTGGGCGAGCCAGAGCTGGAGGGCTCTGGAGGGGTTTTCACGGGCTCCTTTTCCTCCTCTTCGTCTCTTAGGAGGGTGTCATCGTCGCTGTCGATGTCCTCGAGATACGCACTTAATCCTGTGCCTTGCATCGGTGGACTGTGAGCTGGTGAGTCTATGGGCTGGGCAGTGACAGATGTAGCGCTCTCAAAATTTGAGCTAACACTCGAATCAGCGCTATTTGGGGTGTCAAACTGCATAGATGCGCGACGGGAGATGTCTACATACAGACGAGGACGCTTGTTCACGGGTGCTTCCTCATCCGCTGAGTAATCCGTGAAAACGTCATTGTAGTGTGTGTTAGGTGTGTGGTGGTGATACCGGGGATAATGAGGAGCGTACGGGTGGCGTCTAGGGTCACCCATCTCCACTTTGTGGAGCCCCGGCCCGTATCTGTCGTGCTTCAGGCCCATGGGTGGGTCATAGCCATAGCGGTTGTAGGGACGATAGTAGGGTCCATCGGCACTGTAGAAATATATAGTGTGCAATAATACTCCGCCACCGCAAGGTATTTAAGGCATTTACAAGAAAAAAACACAAAGAGAAAGAAAACAGAAAGCATAGCAAACCCTGTATGGTAGCTATACTGGGACACACTGACCTTGAAGCTAAGACCAGCCTAAGCCCTCTCAGATACAATGTACATGAAGTGTAATACATGTAGTATACTGTACACCTTTAGACCTGCAAGCTATAAATTTAATCAGGTGCACAGTTTTAAATTTAACCCCTTCTATCCCAAAATAAATAATACACATAATATTATGTACTTCACTGAAAAGTACTACTGGTAACCACCAAGGCTTATACTAGACAACACAGGACATCAAACATTAATGAAGTACTACAGTATAGACTTACCTATCTCTATCTGGTTTATGATTGTAATGTTTTCCATGAAGATCTGAGAGCATGGAAGGCCTCTTTCTAAACCGACCAAAAGGGAAAGGCCTGTCCCTGCAGTGGAGAGGATGTTTGCTCACCTTAAAAGTGCACAAAAAGGCACAACTGCTCACTAATTAGAAGTAACTACCTACATATGTCATGTGCCCGAGGCACAAAGGCATCAAACCGGTACTACAGTGCACAGCAACACTGAATCCATCACAAACAAGTCTTGACCCTCACCAAAAGGGCTTTTACTCACTCCGCTTGCTATCCCTTGTAATACTGATACCCACCTGACTACTTTAGCCCCGGTTTTTAACATACGCTCAAGAGCGACGGTAGATACACTATTGTGTTGAAACAATGGCCCACTAAACAATATAAGTTATATTTTTGTGGGATAGGCGTACGGATATAGACCATACCACGGCCTTAGCTAGGCCCGTTCAACGCTTGTGCACACCAACAGATAGCAAGATGGTATACGTTGTAGCTACGTTGAAGACCGCTTACCTGGGGTCTCTCCTAAAACTGTCGGGATCTAGCCTGCGTCCAGCCTTCATTCTTTTTCGAGGGTAGATAATTCCAGGCTACGCGAAACGAGAGAACATGAGAAAACAGCCACTCATAGAGCGGCCATTTTCAGAAAATCGCTTTGAATCATCACGAGACATCACCAGACAATCACATGCTCAAATTGGCACTAAGGTCAAAGGTCGATAAACTCGTGATACTCAGGACAGGAGCGAGGCTTTTGTGTGCATTGCCATTGAATTCCATTTGGTACTGCATGCAGTATTTCTTGAGGGCCACGCTGTGATAATCTCTGCCGCTTTCTTTGTTCAATAAAAAAAATGGTAAGTTGCGGGAAGTATAAGAAATTGCAATCTTGCCGGCTAAAAAGGGTGTGTAGGGGGTGTGCCCTATGATTATTGACTTTGACTTGTCTCCTCCAGTCCTACCACCGAGACAAAGGACCAAAGGTATGTAAAGACAGACTGAATAAATCGAACCCTTTAGTATGGTAGTTCAATGTTAAGCTTCAATTGTGGAGCTTGTGGGCAGGGAAATCTGAGAGTGCATAACGGAAGAACGAATGGGAAGCTACATGTAGGGGTGGCAGCCCGCTTTTCTATTTTTAACTACATGTACATGCCTCCACCCTTGCTTTTTGCCACAATTGCAGCTTCCCGTGCAGCCTGATTTTTCCCCTGGCTGCGTGTATTAGACAGGATTTTATAAAAATTTAGTTCCTCGAAAAAAAGTATGCCTACAGTATATTAGAGGCATACATTATCTTATCTTTTGGGGAAATCTGTTGATGATGAACATTAACTACCCTATTGAGTCATCGTCCCATGTCTTTGCTGACGTATATCGCTGAATGAACCAGCTAATGCAGATCACTTTACTACAACTTTTTGTCTCTTGTTTTCTCCCGCAGCCTGACGGTCCCGGCCGATATGTTGGCTTTGACCATGTCACCTTCTGGGTGGGAAATGCAAAGCAGGTAGGTGTACAAGTCATGCTCTGCTGATAGAAGTTTCTGAGTGTAAAGTACATTGTATTAATTGTCCATTTATTGTGGAATGTCATCTACTTACATGTGCATACCCTCATGACCAATTCTGCCTCATTGAGCTCTCCCTTTGTCCCTCCCTCCTTCCCTCCCCCCCCTCCCCCCTCTCCCTCCCTCCTCCCTCCCTCCCTTCCCTCCCTCCCTCCTTCCCTCCCTCCCTCCTTCCCTCCCTCTCCAGGCTGCTTCCTTCTACTGTACCCGTATGGGGTTTGAGCCCTTTGCCTACCAGGGTCTGGAGACAGGAGAGAGAGACGTAGTCTCTCATGCTGTACGACAGAACAAGGTAGAGCTTAGAGTACATGGACATTACTATGCAGAACTCTGAGGCATTTAAGGTAACCTCGTGAGGTCCACCTCTTTTATTTTAAGTACCACACCCATATTACTGCTCTCCAGTTCCCATGTGAAGGGTGGGTGGAACTGGTACAGGTTTTTGTAGTGTGTCTCATTCCCAGTCTCCAGTCTGTAGTATGGTATAATGGAGTGAAGACTGGGAAAACTACATATTATAGTACAAACCTAACTTTACCCATTTTTTGTGCTTCTGTTTTCTACATATGCAGATCATTTTTGTCTTCAAGTCACCGCTGAATCCTGGCAATGATGGTATGACATAAACCCGTGATTAGGAGAGGATCCCAGATTGCTCCCCTTCATATAAAACTCTATGTAGTAACTAATGGTCAGGTTTGGAGTCTCAGAAGAAACCTCGATTTTCTGAAAAGAGCACACTCCCAGACCCAGCCTCATTTCCAGGCTCTCCGTCTAGCTTCTTCGTCGCTTGCAGTACGAAAAGCTTTTCATAATACAAACGGCAGAAAAGCTGGAGAGAGAGAGAGAGACTGGAAATGAGGCTATCGTAGAAAGCGTGCTATATGCCCACTTAACTAAGCCGTCCCAAAACCGTGGTTCACTCTCTGTGACTGCCGCTACATGTCCAATGACACCGTGATGCTCTGAATTATCTGCACACATTCCTACCAACATTTATAATTGCAAATTCATTTTCATCACTTTTTGACAGGTCCACAGTCATTAAAATTATCAAAATTTGTCAAAGGGGCCAGCAAATGTTGACTAAATCTTCCCAAAATTTGTTTGGGATACACTAACACTCCTACTCCCATCAGAGTACAATGTATTTCAGGTCATTACAGCAAACATTTCAACATATTATGTGCTATCTTATAGTTTGTCCCTCATAAACACAATTTGGAGCCAAGACTTGACCCAATGCCATCTGGTTACGGCCATTAGACTGACTGTTCTCTTTTTCATGTGCAGTGATGGCTGCTCACCAGAGTCTCCATGGAGATGGGGTGAAGGATATCGCCTTCAGTGTGGAAGACTGCCGCTCACTCTACAAGGTCTGGCCTACAACATCCACTGAGTGGTTCCAGTTTACTAATCTGCTACACCTGCATTTAGCAAGGCCTCACCTGAAGTATACTCAAATACAAAAAGTGTCCCGGAGGTTTTCAATACAAAATTTAAATTTCTGTCATATTTTTAACCAGTTACAGGCTGGACTAGCCTTGTCCCCACTGCCCTTCATTTTTTGCACATTGGGAAAAATACAGGCAGGATTTTTTTTTTCCGTCATGCAAAAAGCACTGGACAGTGGATCCTGGGGATGAGGCTAGGGTGGACCTGCAAACGCACATTTGTTTACTGTGGCCTTACAATTATAGCTTGTGTCTTCACCTCACAGAAAGCCATTGCCCGAGGCGGGAAAAATGTGAAGGAACCGTGGGAGGAGAAGGATGAGTTTGGAACGGTGGTATTTGCAACTGTGCAGACGGTAGGCATTTACAGTTTAAATCATGATCACGTTGATGAAGTAACCGTAGGAAAGTGAGTCTCGGTTCCAGAACAGTGTTAAGTCTCAGTCCCGTAACAATGGGAAGTTAGGTCTCTGTTCCAGAACAAAGTGAATTTGGGCTTCAGCCCCAGAAGTTGATGCTTACCTAGTACCTATGCATAATCGTAGAGTAAGGTCCCTGTTACAGTCCGAGTGGTACTGCATCAATAGCAAGGTGATCATCTCTCTCATTCTCTCCCCTTTCCCACTCTCCCTCCCCCTCCTCCATAGTACGGCGATACCACCCACACCCTGGTGGAGAGAACCAACTACACAGGGATATTCCTCCCTGGCTACAAGAAGCCACTGTACACAGACCCCCTCACCCAGCACCTGTGAGATGCCACACCCACACATTAGTCTCATTAATTTTCTGGTAGCTCTTTTTGAGAAGTCTTATGACAGCAGTCTCCGCTTTTTCATACAGCCCTCCTGGCCTGCTTGATTTCATTGACCACATTGTTGGTAACCAAGGAAATGAAGAGATGTCACAGGTAGCTGATTGGTACGAGAAGACCCTCGAGTTTCACCGGTTCTGGTCCATTGATGATGACCAGGTGAGTGTGTGTGTGTGCATGTGAGGATATTAGACCTTCAACGCTGTGTAAGTTATCCCTCTCCCCTGCTCCAATACAGCATATATACTATTAGTACGGTAACACCCTATACCGATTATTTCCATAATTGCACACTTTTTGTAATGATGTGCACAATTTGTTGTCCAACAAAGGCCGTAGCTAGCCTTGTTTGCCTGTAGTTTGTGCAAATTGTGCTTGAATCCATGTGATTAGCCCTACTTACTACATAATACTGTAGCCTCTTTTCCAGGCTTTTTATACAGTACAAAAAATGTGGTGAGGCTGAGGCTACTGCTGGAAATGCTTCACATTGGGGGGGGGGGGGGGGGTCATCGTTGGCACTGGGATTGACTATTCTTGCTGCAGTGTTAGTTACAACTCACACACATATGCATACACACACACACATACACTTGCACATGCACTCATGCACACACAAACACACTCAGATGCACACAGAGTACAGTGCCCTCCGCTCCATCGTGGTCACCAACTGGGACGAGACCATCAAGATGCCCATCAATGAACCGGCACCTGCCAAGAGGAAGAGTCAGATACAGGTGTGTCAGACTAGGGTGACAACCAGAGGGCTGAGTAATTGGCATAGCAAGGATCTAGTGTGTCAATCCACAAATCCACTTTCGGTGTATATCCCAGGAGTACATCCTTTGCTTATCCCAATTCTCATCTTGCATGCAAAGTGTACTCAATTGTTAGGGGACCACTTTTTCACTAACAGTAGGGGTTTGTAAGCGTGTGCTCAAAGAGGTCACAAAGCCCCCCCACCCTCCCCCCCCCAACTCCTAAACATGCATTCATGATTTTCCTCCCTCTCTCTCTCTCTTTCTCTCTCTCTCTCTCTCTCTCAATCTCTCTCTCTCCATTTAGGAATATATTGATTACTATGGAACACCGGGAGTACAGCACATGGCTCTGAACACTTCAAACATCATGGAAGCTGTAAGTGATAAGTTAATTGCGTTGAACTAAAAGCCAAGAAACTAATTTTATTAGTTAGAGAGCCAGTTTGTGTAGCTGAGACAGACATTTGAAAATGTACTGGACCAGCTGTCATGTATTTTAAGTCAATTTTTGAGCACATGAATTGTTGTGATTGGTTGAGCCGACATTTGAAGTATTTGAATAAGTGCACTGTGCATCTGTTCAAGTCAGTAGGCACACTCACCTCTCTCCCCTCAAAATACCCAGATTGCTAACCTTCGCTACCGTGGCATGGAATTCCTTAATATCCCCGATAGTTACTATGACAACCTCCGAGAGAAGCTCAAAACAGCCAAGATTACTGTAAAGGAGGACATCAGCGAGGTACCATAATTACTATCACAATATCATCCTATTAAATGGAAGTCATTGTGAAATTAACGATTGCTCTAACATCCTCATTTTTTGGCTGAAGTTTAATAAGTCTCGATTCATGATCCTAACTCAAGACATAAAAGCTTGTCTACTAATTAAGAAGTGCCTCTAATATCTCCCACCCACTTTCTCTTCCTCTCCCCCCCCCCCTCCCCCTTCCTCCCCTCCCCCTTCCTCCCCTTCCCGTCTCTCACTCCACCCAGCTCCAGCGTCTTAAGATCCTGGTGGACTACGATGACAAGGGCTACCTGCTGCAGATCTTCACCAAGCCCATGCAGGACCGCCCCACCCTCTTCCTGGAGGTCATCGAGAGACACGACCACTGTGTATGTACATAACTTTATACTTTGTAAAAGCCTAGCCATGCAATCACTGAGAAAGAGGCCACCACCCTTGGACAGACCAGTCAATAGCATACCATTTTGTATATGTGGGGGGTGGCAATTTGCACTAAAACTTTAAGTGCTCGTGTCTTTCTTGATTACATGATTATGTTGTCCAGCAGGTCGTTGTAGTTCATGCTTAGCGGTAGCTCCTCCGTACAATGTTTACCAGTATACCATATAGCCGGTTATTTTTATGGATTCTATATTAGTGGGACTATCGTGAACCACAAAGCTTTCCCTCTGTGAAATGTAGGGCCCTTGAAATCTCTAAACTCCCCACAGGGGAGTCAGTTGGAGCTAATTTTGCACACATTATACTGCAGGGTTTTGGTGCTGGCAACTTTAAGGCTCTCTTTGAGGCCATTGAAGCAGAACAGGACAAAAGAGGGAACCTCACAAACGTTCAATAGGGAGAGGAAAGCTAGAAGAATGCGACCGGAGGCCTGGAGCTTGTACATGCCTGAATAACTTATTTATGTTGGTTATTCGTATTGCTGTATGTGTGCAGTAACTATAGTGCTCTAATTTTTGTGTAATAAATATTTTATATCATGAGCACGCTCCTGATAGCTGGGTAGCTATGTTAGATATTTAATTGGGCCATGTAAGATTTTAATGCAAAAAAGAAGTAATATTGAATACTCTTTAATAGTAAGTGAAGGGAACCAGTTGTCTAACCTACAGTATTGAATATGTCCCCTCGCCCCTAAGTTGCATTTCAGGTCATAATATTACGCTATTAAATATATGACTGTATGTAGAGCATGCATGATTTTTATTCACTTCATTATTGTGCAATTTCTAGTCACTATCACTATGGTTGAGTTAGTATTCTGGCAGTTGCACACAGTACCTAGTGCCAGAATACAATTATTACTTACGTAAGAAAAAGAAACAAATGGGTAACCCTCTTCTCCCAACGGAACCCTAGGCCATGTGACACTGCCACGTTAAGGGGTGAACGGGCAGGTCGTTCCGGCTGACCGAGCCTTCAGCCTTTCGGGCGCCTGTCCGCTATGGTACAGGGATCGTCATCGGGTCTGTTTTAGTGTGCCAGGCTTTGGGAATCAAGGGAGGAACACGGACGGATCCTAGGCCGTACTGTCCGAGACCACCGTGGCAGTTGCCAAACCACGTTACCCTCTACCTGAACACACTTGGTCACAGCCCGGAGCTAACTGCTCCACCCACTATACATAAGCTAGAGTATTTATTTGCTTTGTAAAAAATTCTCGATTTGCTTATGGGTTTAATTAACGTCACACCAAAATCAATTACGTGACGTCACGTCCAGCACGTAATTAATTATCTGCGCCTTGACCGCGTTGACGCGCACCCATTTAATCAAGCAAAGGTCATGGCAAGCGCTGTGCAGCCAGCTCGAGTCAGTCATCCAGTGGCGGTGTGGTACTGCATGCATTTGACTGCAGTCTGCACTTGTGGCACTCTCTTTTCTTTTCATATAAACAATGGTAAGCTGCTGCATGGCCCAAATCCAGAAAAGGGAATTGAACCCCACTCATCTTTCCTACTGCCTAACTATTCAAGGAATAATTTCCACATACACTCGGCTCCTATCTTACGCGATCTGATCCAGCTATCAATGAATATCATTAATGACTAGGAATCTCAACAACCTGCAAATTTGCTATAAAATGACAATCTGACTTTTAAGCACTACATGTATACATTTGTAGTACCAGCAAGTCAGACATTACTGAATGAGAGTCAATTAATCACATTCATGTGATTATTAATCAGATTCATAGCCAATTAATTATATTCATGACTCTAACCACTACGTTCCACCATAATCCCTGCCAAAGCTGCAGTTTTAGCCTATCATTAATTATTCATAAGTTGTCATTTAAGTGCTGTATTAAAGCAGAATTTAGTACTGCATGTAGGTGTGCCCGGATTATTAAAATTATTGACTTTTGTCTTCTTTTTACACAGTCGTACGTGTACTATAAAAGACCAAAGGTAACTAGTCAAATGATTTACTTACGTTAATTTAAAGCCTCCAAGTCTGTGAACTGCTTGAAACTTAAAGCATTTGAATCCTACAATTCCTGAAAGTGTCATAGATTGTTATTTCTCATCCCAGCTTATTCTGGAAGGGGACAGATGTCTCTTTGCTGACTTTATCCCTGAATATATAAGTGAACGAAGCTAGTGCACATCGCTTTAATTAGTGTTACAGACAAAAAGTTGAGCCAATAGCAACAGCATATTCAATACTGCCGACTTGAAGTATTGGGATGCATGATTATGGGCTCCTAATTCCACATCAACTATTGTCTCGCTCTCTCCTGCAGCCTGAAGGTCCCGGACGTTATGTTGGCTTTGACCACATTACCTTCTGGGTGGGAAATGCAAAGCAGGTACAAGGAATGAGAATTGTGGTTGCTGGATCAATTTGGTGGATTTTAAATATATTGTAAAAGTAATGGGATTTTCAAATCTGCATTCTGCTCCCCCTCCCTCCCTCCCTCCCTCTCTCCCACCCTCCCTCTCCAGGCTGCCTCCTTCTACTGCACTCGTATGGGGTTTGAGCCCTTTGCCTACCAGGGTCTGGAGACAGGAGAGAGAGACGTAGTCTCTCATGCTGTACGACAGAACAAGGTAGAGCTTAGAGTACATGGACAACACTGTAGAGAGCTCTCAGGGAGTTAAAGTGACCATGTGAGCCCCACCTCTTTTTTTAGGTACCGTTATGGTAATCTCATATCCAACCTCCCTCCACCCCTCCCCTCCCTGCATGGTAGAGAGGGACCTACCCTCCATTTTGAATTGTTCTCCACTCTGAAAGTTTTTTGTTCCATGTGATGTAATGGAGTCAAAACTGGGAACGACACTTTACACTAGATCGTTGCATGCTTTTCTCTTTTCTACAGATCATTTTTGTCTTCAAGTCACCACTAAATCCTGGCCATGAAGGTATGTTGTAGGTACCTTAGCACAATGCAAATTAACCTGGCAGTGTTGGCTGGAATATTATGCATGCAGCATATATAATGTGAGTCGAAAATGCAATCTCAACTTCCCGGGGGTTAGGCATTTGTTAACGGTGGTACCTTTAATATTGATGTCATCTTTGACTTGTGGTATGCTACAATCATATTCTTTTCAAGGAGAGGATAGGCTGGCTACAACTCTTAGACTGAGAAAAGAAATCATACGGTTTTGTCTTTAATCACATACTATATTAGTAACAATACATTTACCCCTATAGATAAGAGTGCGATTATTTCCATAATCGCACACTTTTTGTAATCGCACACTGATTTAGTTCAACAAAGGCTGTAACTATAGAAACTGTAATGATATGTGATTAACGTGGAATCACATGGATTCTCGTGCCATTTGGGAATAATTGCATTTGCAATAGGCAAAATTGCACTCGCTTCGCTCGTGCAATTAGCTTACCTATTGCTCATGCAATTATTCCCAAATCGCACTCAAATCCATGTGATTACCCATACTAACTTGTCGCTCTGTTCCACTGCAGTGATGGCCGCCCATCAGAGTCTCCATGGAGATGGGGTGAAGGATGTTGCCTTCAGTGTGGAAGACTGCCGCTCACTCTACAAGGTCTGGCCCAGAGCAATATTAGCTTTCCATGAATTTTGTAGCATAAGATTTGCGGATGTAGTCTGATTCCAAAACCAGAAAAGTGGTGTTTGTTTTACTCACTACTCTGCCCCGTGTGGGCCAGTAGGTGTGGTTCTGGTGGGTGTGTCCACAGCTCATTTGAGAAGTTATCGGCTATTTATGACTTTGTTTCTCTGGCTGGAACTCAGGCTGGTTTTCGTGGTTGTGTTTGGTAAATTGTGGCTGCCAGTGGAGATCAACTCAATATTTTACGAAATCACTAGCTAAATTAGCACTTTCTCTTTCAGTTAGCTATACAAAGGAGCTCTACATGTAATATACATGTAGTTACAGTAAAACGGTGATGTTACTACTATAAAATATCCAGTTAGCTTGGCCTGACTTACTTACTGAGCATGGCCCATTGCAGATAAATTCACCTAATAAAGGCCTGGCTGTTTAAAAAGTTGCCACTAGAAATTTGTTATTGGCCGAGCATAAAGGCAATTTCTTTGCTATTATAGTTACAGCTTTACTTTCACATCTTCCTCTTTGCAGAAAGCCATTGCCCGAGGAGCCACGGGTGTGAGGGAGCCATGGGAGGAGAAAGATGAGTCAGGAACAGTGATCTTAGCAACCATACAGACGGTAAGACATCGTACAGTGGCTTTGTGTATAGTCCCAGTCGCAGAAAATTAGGGAGTTGGGTCTAAGTTAGCCTCGTTCCCAGGCACATGAGGTTCAAAGATTGGCCTGGAACTGGAATTCACTGTTTGTGTGTGTATACTGGCTACCAATTAGTTTTTGTTGTACATTGGTGAAGGGTTGCTGCCATTAATGATGGTTCAGCTGTGGGTAAGTGCAGAACTGGCCGTCTCTAGCTCCTTCTCCCGCATCATGTCTCAGTGGGTGTGTGGTAATAGTCATATGAATACTTTGCGCCCAGATTTGGATACTCACCCAAGAAATTATAACTGCACCTCTCCCTCCCCTTCCCCCTCCCCTCCCCTCCCCTCCCCTCCCCTCCCCTCCCCTCCCCTCCCCTCCCCTCCCCTCCCCTCCCCTCCCCTCACCCTCAGTATGGGGATACCATCCACACCCTGGTGGAGAGAACCAACTACACAGGGATATTCCTCCCTGGCTACAAGAAGCCACTGTACACAGACCCCCTCACCCAGCACCTGTGAGATGCCACACCCAGTAGCAAAAATCTGCATGGTTTATTAATGTGTTGCAGAATGAGCCAAATTCAATTGAGTTTTGAGCTGATGTTGCCTGTATGACTCCAGCTGATGTTGCCTGTATGACTTCAGTATTGCATCAAACCAGCAAAGCCAACAAACTATGTACGTGCAATATGTAGACAGCAAAATTAAAAAATGGTCGCCATTATTTTCTCGAAACTCTCACTATAGTCACTCTTTATGTAACCCTATATAACCTTCTGTAACCCCTCGTAACCCTATGTAACCCCTTGTAACCCTATATAACCTTCTGTAACCCTACGTAATCACTTGTAACCCAATGCAGCCACTCATACCCCCGGGTAGCCTTCTGTAAGGCATATAACCAATCACAATAATGGTAATACAACACATCCTATGTCTGTAACACGTATGTAACCAATGTAACCCTTTACATATAAAATACAACAATACTTCACGGTCTTAAATCAAGCCTTCTCTCCGGTCACTATATATGTGGATTGGGGACTAGGAAGACCAGCTATTTTTATGTTTTCAGCCCTCCAGGTTTGCTTGACTTCATTGACCATGTTGCTGGTAACCAGGAACCAGATGAGATGAAACCAGTAACCGATTGGTATATAAAGACCCTCGAGTTTCACCAATTCTGGTCCATTGATGATTCCCTGGTGCGTGTGTGTGTGTGTGTGTGTGTGTGTGTGTGTGTGTGTGTGTGTGTGTGTGTGTGTGTGTGTGTGTGTGTGTGTGTGTGTGTGTGTGTGTGTGTGTGTGTATTGTACACTTCCAAAGGGAAAAGAAGGTAACTACAACCATATTATCATAAAGTTTCATTTTTGGTGACAAGAAGTCCTTCACAAGAAGGGCAGTCATTTTTTTATGTCCCAAGGTGTCTGTTGAATAGAGGTTTCACTGCATTCCACACACACAGATGTCTACAGTTTCAAAATTCTCTGCTACCCACTACATCACAGTGGCCAACTGGCACGAGACCATCAAGATGATCATCAATGAACCGGCACCTGCCAGGAGACCATCTTCGGTACCGGTAGGAGTGTGTTAGTCTCAAGGACCCATGCATTCGAGCTCTCAATAGTACAGTGAGTAGGAGTGTGTTAGTATCAAGGACCTATGCATTTGAGATCTCAATACCTCCCAGCATGAATCTAATAGACCATTCTGCGGCTCACTAATTAATAAAATTTGTTGGATTAGCCAGATTTTGTCCCTAAATCAAATCTCTGCTGAGCTGGAACTATATCTCACATTTGAATGCAGTAACTTTGAAAAAGGCATCGCTGAAATTAAGCCCGTTTTTACCATAGAGAAAGTACTAAGGGGTGCAGAAGTTGCCCACCCCTAGTACATTCCCTATGGAAGATGGTCATATGTTGCGTATCTCCAGGACAGATCAAGCTAATATTATTATTTCTGTAGAACCTTTAAAACGCGGCCAAATTCGGAAATTTTAATTTATTAGCTAATTATTACTTGCTAGTGACATTAATGGAAAATGGTCTGCTTACCCCAGCATGTAAAATAAGCCATTAGTCCGCCCAGAGTTTTAACACCCTTCTTTTAAAGTGCTAGCCTACCTTGCATGCGCTCGCATGGAGGTGGCGGGATCATAGCCTCATCCCCAGGCTCCCTTCCCACGCACAGAAAAAGCGGAACCTGGTCGATTTTATCACGTGAGCGTACACGTCTGACATCAGATTGTAGCTGGTTTTGCTTGGAATGTGCAAAGCGGTAGCTTATCTATACCGCTAGCTAGCTAAACTAAAGCTTAGCATGATATTATTTTTAACGCACTAGATAACCATTGAAAGCTATATACAGACCTGCCGCCTGCCTTTTCTTTCAGCCAGAACCAGCTACAGTCTCACGTCAGACGTGTACGTTCACGTGATCAGGCTCCCTTCCTCCTTACTTTTTCCGCACGTGGGAGGGGAGCCTGAGGACGAGGCTAGCGGGATCGGAGAAGTCATAAAGTCCCAATAATGGCTTAATCCTTGTCCTGCACTCACGTGATTTGTCTCTCTCTCTCTCTCTCTCTCTCTCTCTCACACACACTGTAGTTTACCTTCCTCCGACACTATGGATCACCAGGAGTACAACACATAGCACTGAGCACTTCAAACATCAGAGAATCCGTAAGTGCATGACCCAAACTAGCAATAGTACATCACTACCCAGGAAACGTAGCTTAATTAACCAGCCAGGTATTATTGGCTGAGCCAGATCAGTAGCTGTATGTGTTAGCCTCGATCCTCCCCAGACCAGAGGGTGTGTGGCCTGGGAACAAGGCTATATGTGTATGCTTAGACTGCACACAGTGAACGTGAACATCAGTAACGTAGTAAACAATGAACAATGGTTAAAATAATTGAGTAGTAGTATTTTCCAAGAGTGACTACTGATAGATTATGGCTGCCATATCTAAATACATACACACCCCTTCTTGTTGGTTGAGCCAGACAATTGAAGTACTTCAGTAAGTGCACCATGCATCTATTCAAGTCAGTATACACACACACTTCCCTCCCCTCGACATACCCAGATTGCTAACCTCCGCTACCGTGGCATGGAATTCCTGTCCATCCCTGATAAGTACTATGACAGCCTCCGAGAGAGGCTCAAGACAGCCAAGATCACAGTCAGGGAGGATATCAGCGAGGTACCAGTATTTTGTATAGTGGGGTATATGGTCGAAAAGTAGAGGTGGTCCACATGCACATAGTATGTATCATCACTTAAGTACAGTAATCGCCATAGGGATTTTGAGTCCCTCTGCTGCCAAAGTGAAGTACTGCAAGAACTGTTTGATAGAAATCTTGCTAAGAGTACTAGCGGTCAGTCCACTGCCATTACTAGCTTCTTTATACACAGGTAGTATATATCCAGTTCATACCTATAACGAATAGGCATAACGTCCATCGCCACTGCTAGGCTTCCAGACTGGAATCTCTGCAGAAAAGCACTGATTATGGCCAGGAATGGCCTTCATGCACCTGCTTACCGCTTTCAATACTGACTCTATAACTTTTTTAGCCCCCGAGAAGCATAGCACACTGGAAGACACGTCACAATGAGGTAAACGCACAGAGAGTACTAGCTACATGTACAGGCGATCCTGGATGGTGAAACTGAGCTAGCCAGTCCAACTGCACTGCTTACTGCTTCAATTTACTTACGCATATACCAAAGATAATTGGGATTTTAACAGACACTAAACACAATTATGTCATGTAATATTTTGGAATGATGTCATAGCTCGTCTGACCTCCTCTGGTCGACGTCGTAAAGCCCTAAGCACTCTTGCTCAGAGCCATCTTGTTCCTGATCCCATTTGCAGAAGTGAAAAAGGGCATCTATTGGTTGTTACTGCAGTGCCATAACTCTCACTCCACCCAGCTCCAGCACCTGAACATCCTGGTCGACTACGATGACAACGGCTACCTGCTGCAGATCTTCACCAAGCCCATGCAAGACCGCCCCACCCTCTTTCTGGAGGTCATCGAGAGACACAACCACTGTGTACGTTTGATACTTTCAACTAAGCTTAACCATGAAATCTCTGGCTAAAGATCAATCGCCCATTTAGATACATCATTTTCTGGATTCGGCAGATATCCAGATACTATTTATAGCTGGTACTGTACTAAAGCGACAAAAGCTGGGGTACGGGTCTGGAAACAAGGCTACTAAATGATATGCCTAAGAGTTCATATGGCTTTACCGTGATTATGATTTAGTGGATGACTCCAGTGGAATCCCTCTTCAGTGTGTCCTTATCTTAGGGGTTCAGTATTGAAATGCCTTATGCCTTATGTGCCTTAAGCATGTTCCCAAGTCCCACCCAACATCCCAAAAAGTGTGTGCAGGGGGTTGCAGCTATAAGGATGTCTCACTTTTGAACCACAGGGTTTTGGTGCTGGCAATTTCGAGGCTCTCTTTGAGGCTATTGAAGCAGAGATGATTGAAAACGTGATCTTCACTGACACTCAAAATGGGGAGGAAGCCTAGAACTACTGTTGTATAGTGTTTGTACATTTTCATACTTTGTATTATGTATCTGTATGTCCTTTTCATATTGCTGTATATGTCAGATTAGAGCCGCATGATTAAAAAGATGTTATTATGTGTCACATACTTCATGCAATGTCCATGCCTGTAACATACGCTTAACTCACACGAGACCGCATAACTTTTAACACACTGAGTTAGGGTATAGTGAATGTGACGTACGTCATGTTTGTAGTATATGTGACTGAACTATTTGGGTGAACTCTATTAGCTAGCACTGCTTAGCACGCCTTGTTTGTCTCAGACCTGTCTGTCTTTTCGCATGCATGGCTTATAGGTGTGAGTTTGACTTTGCATAAATAGTCCTGTATTTTGTGATAGCGTGATAGAGTTTTAAAATCCATGCAGACGAAAGTTAGCTTCAAGGGTTTGGATGGTACACATGTTAATAGAGCACTTGCATTTGACAAGTACATCACCCGGCGTAATTGTACATGTACATTTCTCGCAGTGGTAGGTTATATAGTGAATATAGTTATAATTAAGAGAATGGTCCCTGTTTGCATCACACTAGTGCTCCAGACAAAGAGAGTAAAATGGTGTGATTATTTTACTTCTTGCATTTCACTTTCGATAACCCAATTCAATATTAAATTACTTCTAACCAACTTAGCTACTACTATCGTATACATAACACAAGTATGGTAGCATGAAAACAAAGCTGTAGAGTGGAGCCGGGGAACAAGGCTATGGTATTGTAATAGCCCATTAATAATTGTAAGTTTTTTAGCCATATACTAGCTACCTGACTCAATATATACTCAATCGGTGAACACCTTTTTAGTATTTTCTTCTTTATTATCACCATCAAGCAAGAGGTCTATTATAAATGTACTGTGGCTGCATTTTCATTTCTAGGGGTCTAGCTACTTGAATAATAAATTGACTCAGTCTCAGGTGTGTCTGCTATTATAGTATTAAACACTACTGCTTACAGTTAGCTAGTACTAACTTACTGTGATCTGGCAGGCTTCTGGGATTTGAACCTGCATTTTTTTTTTATCTGCAGTCAAACACAATAACCATTTGCGGCCACATGTCACCTAAGTTCAGAAGGTTTCATCTGCAGCAGTGTCCGGGAGTAATAATAATAATATACTCATGTTGCTGCCATAGCGCTTACGCCATTGACCACGCACCCACAGACGCAGGCGGAGCTTGTAAGACCTCCAGTCAGAGGACAAGAGCAAGAACAACCAGAGACCATACCATCCTGATCACCATACAATTCCTTCTTCCTAGTCTCCCATATCAGTAATACAAAGCTCTTAACTAGCTTTAATAATGCTTTAAAATCATCCCTGTTCCAATTCTCAAACCCTAAAATAAAACTTGCCTTATTAAAATTATCAAGTGTACTAAACTCTCCAAACCTCCCCCCCAATAGATTTTCTAACTTCAACCATGAAATTATTTCTAATGCTGTCATATGCTGGACACTCCCAGAGAACATGTACCACACTCTCACATTCACCCCTGCATAATTTACACTGCCTATCATCATTTTTACCCCTATGTCTTCCTAACTCTTCATTCAGACCGTTCGTACCTGACCGAAACTTAAACAATAATCTTGTACCCGGATCACCTACCCCCTGCAAATAATTCTTGAATTCTATTTCCTTACAGAAAGACTTGTCCGGGAGTATAGGGTAAAAGATAAAGGAACCCACACCCCCATTCAGAGCTTCCTCCTCAAACAAAAGCTGATCAAGCATGAAGTCACACATCAAAGGTAGCTAGCTATGTCTGTCAGCCTATTCCTACCATTATAGCTAGCTCAAAAAGAAAGCCTATACTGAGAGACTATACAAAGTGCTATAGATGCCACTATATTGCCTCTCAGGGCACTCAAAATAAAAGGTGGCATGCCATTAGCTATAGGCAAGTTTCATTATTATGAGGTATGATGCACTATAGCCTCATTCACCCCAACTTGTTAGTACTGCATGGGATAAATGGTAGCAGGTGCATAATATATAGCTAGCTATACAGGACTAAAGGATGAACTTCGAGAGGAAGAGCCAAAGCAGGTAGCATGAAAACAAAGCTGTAGAGTGGAGCCGGGGAACAAGGCTATGGTATTGTACGTAATAGCCCATTAATAATTGGTGCTCATAATTAATATTAATGGTGATGTGATTGAGGCAGTACTGTAGTTTGTATGCTGTACATCCTGCATGTATTATTATTATGTTATTTTGACTTCTGACTCTCGATGTACTAACAAAAGAAAGTAAGTCTGATAATGATGTGGGAACCTATTGAGGTTCAACTCTTGAGGTGCAACGCTTTACAGGTATAACCTATTGAGGTTCAACTCTCAGACGGTTGGGGTTTAATTTGACACACGTTTGTCGAAATGGTGCGCTCGTTTGCAGACTGGGGTTGGGAGCGTTATCTCCCCAAGGTGATCAAGTCGGGGATCGGGCCCCCTGTACACATATTGATCTTCGACTTTCTACGACCTAGTAGCAAGAATGACTGGTAAGTTCTTCTCCGGAAGAAATCCCGAAGCTGAATGGACGACTGGGCACGTTGCGGTGCCCACCGTGATTCCCAGTCTCGCCTATCCAACGCTTCTGGGGCACGCATACCTCTGGCGAAAAGGTTCGATCCGATCCCAGGGTTTTAAGTATGTCTGACCCTCCAGGAGGGATGGGAGGCTCACTAGGCGCCGGCGTTTCTTTCCCCTCCAACTAGGCCTGGGAAGAATTGTTTATAAGTTTGACTATCCAGGAGGGAGGGATGCCATTTTTTTCCTTCCAACTAGGCCTGGGAAGAATTGTTTATAAGTTTGACTATCCAGGAGGGAGGGATGCTAGTTTGTTTTTTTTCTCTCCAACTTAAGTTGTTTCTCTTTATAGAAATACCACGAATAGTCATCTCTCTATCCGTACTAAGCCTGGGAAGAATTAATTGATCGTCCAGGAGCTAGCTACAGGCTTCTTTCCCCCCTCCAAGTGAAATTGTTTCTCTTTATTGAAATACCACAGATAGTAATCTATCTATATCAATACTAAGCCTGGGAAAATTGTTTAGAAGTTTGACAGTCCAGGAGGGATCAGAGCCAGGTTAATTTTTTTCCAACTTAAGTTGTTTCTCTTTATAGAAATACCACAAATAGTCATCTATTATGGTTGCTAGTGTTAAGGAACCACGAAAACAAATTAAAGAGAAAAACAAATAAAAACAGAAACAAAGAGTACACAAGACAATCAAATTTATAACAGTTTTAAATGAACTAATGGTAGAATATGACTGGGCTAAACTGTTCCACAGTTTTACAGAACTACTGAAAAGGAGTTCATATGCATGTATGCAAAGGACAATTTTGCATGTATGCCTAGTTTTAAATAGTGATACAGAAAAAAAAGCCAAGGGAACATGTGAAGAAAATGTATTCCAGTTATGAATAGTATGAGTTATAGAAGGGGGGTGGTTGGTGGCCTGGGGACACCAGATGTTCACTCACAAAAATTTAAATACTTCCTTTCAGATAATTTGACTGGTGCCGGAAAGCTAGCCAGTATAGCCACATACTTCCAGTTAGGGAAGCCATTCATAGGAAACATAATTAGATAGTCACTAACTGTGTAGTTTCCCATGTAGCTAACAAGGGAAAGCTGACCACTTGTTATTCCTTCAACTACATGCAAGATGAGGTGACCCTTGAATTGCATGCAACTGAGGTAACCATACTGGGCTATATATTAAAACAATCCTCATGTTTTGCAGTGTGCAGACAATATTATTTTCCTCGCATGCAGCATATTGCGGTGACGCCGACAAGTAGCTAGTGCCGAACCGATCTGCCCGATTGTTCCCGCACCGTAATCGTTCAGACAGTACTTTGTACGCAAGAATCTGCTTCAACAAAGCGTATTCGACTTCTGCACACAAACCTCGCGGAGAACTCCCAAAGCCGCCAAAATGACGAACACTTTCCTCATAACTGTTCTTCTATGCGTCACGCACTTGGTCGTATCCAGTGCCGCTCCGTCATACTGGGAGTCAAATCGGTGGGATTTCAAGAACAATGGTGAGTACCAATTTTCAACTTCACAGTTTTTCGTTATTAAAGTTGCTGTCTTTTATTGTTTTGTGTTTGATGGTGTTGTTTTATGTTAGTTGTGGGGTCTTGGTCTATGGCAAGAGGGTAGAGATTTTATTTAACAGTCCGACTCACTAGAAAACTGCTTATTTCATATTTGTTCTATCTCCTCAGGAGCACGTCGAGCCGGCGTAGTCTGCATGTATGTACTCGCAAGACTATAGAGCCAGCGAAGTGCTTCTGAACTCCTACGCGATTATATTTTCATGTACAGCCGGCCATTTCGTCAACAGACAATTTTTCGCACACATGTGCAGCGGCCTTTTGTCATAAAATAGCTGCCAGCTAGCTAGCTTATTCAGTAAAAAAAAAATCCCCGCATACTTTAAACTTACTTTACTGCGCTAGCTATGATTCAGATTTTTCGGTTCTTCAACAAAAAAGGAAACACAAGTAGCTATGTGAGAGAAATTCCATAGGTCTATCTCTATTCATTTGAGTGTAGCTACCTCCTAAAAGTGGTGCAAAATTTCGAAAAAAGAAAAAAAAATCTGGAATGCGATCGCGAGCTTCCACATAATCTTTTTTGGAGTGTCATTATTGTCATCACATAAACTAAATTTGCCCAACAAATTTCCAGCTTTATACAGAAGTGTCTTGCATCATTAATTTTCTTGCGTTAGATTAGCTCTTCTAATAAAGACAGTAACTCTGATTTGAAATTCTACATTTTTATACAGTTGCCAAACCAATCATGATGCCGAATACTGGCTATCAGAATGCAATGTACTACAACTGGAAAGAGGAGGCAGGTAGGTACATGTTCAAGTGGGTTATTAATTTTCAGCTACCTAAATGCATGTGGGCTTGCTTCACTCACTATTTTACGTATACGAACCGTGTTTCACGAAAGTGAAAAGTGAAGACAGCAAGCTGTGAGCCCGGTACATGTACTGATGTTTTTTTTTGCGAGGTGAATGCCTAGAAAGTGGTTGTTAGTTTGAGTCTTCGATCCCGTTTGCCTTCTCAGGGAATCTAAGGCTTGGTTTTTTTGGTCTGTGGGTAATGCAATGGAATTTTGTACATATTTCCAATTTGCAAGCATATATGAGCACCAAACTTTGAAAAGCAATATACCACAGATGCAAATCAGCCCCGCCCACAATGTAGTCACGTGATTAGACTAGTACGCATATCTCTCGAACGAGGCGCAATCTTCACTCTGCCTATCGGCGGATTGTAAGTACATATATGTATGTCTACAATTATGCTATTAATAGTTTCTGTATTTACCTTTTAGTACTCCGCCTCCGAGCTTGAAACATTCTGTACGCTACGGTGGCCATTTTGTATCACGTGACCATGTTGTGGGCGGGGCTTATTAGCATTTATGGCAGTTATGCAAAATTTTATGTTCATATGTGCTTGCACACAGTAAAAGAACCTGTCCTTGAGTTTGAAAGGCCTAGAATGCCCGATCTGGAACTGATTGAAATTTAATATTGAGCAGCTCATAGCCACTGCCGAGAGGCGCTTCTGACTTTTGATGGTAATACAGCTACCACAGATTTAGGGAATAGAAAATGACGGATCCTTTTACTATATTCCTGGCTGATTATAAAACCATTTCAGTTGTCGAAATCAGAACCTAGTTTCGATACTCGTATACTGCCTCTGTACTACTCATTGCCATCTGACTGAACTCATTAACGAATACGTTTACTGGCTGTTTTCCATAAATTCTTGCGCATGTGCGAACAGTGTGTACCGGACCACTTGACTAATGGGCCGTCCCGGCCTAAATGTCATTAAAATTTCTTCTTCTTCTTCCACTCTTTCGTGGCCTGAGACTAATACATATACATAATATTTATGCATGTTAACCCATTGAGATTTTGCCAGCCTCAGCAGATGTACGTACATAGCTACGTACATACATACTAAGTCTACATAAAACATTTCTGTAGACCACCTAGCCTATTAGTATAAAGTATCATAGCCAAAGTACAGGCAGGTGACTATCCTTACATGTCATTTGGAGTGAAGTGAGCCTCATCCTGACTTAATATTGTATGAATTGTCCTTGTTTCCATTCAGAAATCCAAGCTGGTCGCCTCACTGCTTTCAAGATGAAGAACATCTTGGACACAGGGGTGGGATGGGTAGCGGTTACCTACTTAATTTGGAGAGACCCCACAGGACAGCTGCTAGTATTCGATAGCCAGAGTGGAATTCATGCTGAGCGTGCCTTCACGAATTATCTCGACACTAATGGCATTACACCAGACAGAGTTAATAGCTTTTGGTTGAGCAATTCTCCCTGCTCTGACTGTGCCAGTGAGCTCATCAATTTTTTTACTCCAACAGGACCAGCCAGTCAAAAAATCTATGTTGGCAACATTTATAAGGGAGGCCGCTCAATAAATATTCAGCAAACGAACAGGGAAGGACTTGAAAGACTATATGAGTTCGGTTTTGGTTTCGATAATTGGGATTGGCAATTGTTTTGTAACTTCCTGATCAACATCCAATTTGACCCGACTGTGGTAGAGGTCATTCAAAATTACATTTCTGCGAATCCACCATTTAATAATGCAGCTTACAGGGCAAGAGATCAACAAACTGTCACGTGCCTCAGGGAAGTCGCCCGTGGATGCTATGGGCAGTGCTTATTTGGGAATCGACACCAATATCCAACATGTTGACTAACTCTACCCTGAGAATGGATTTGGTAGATATAGACATAGAGTATAGGAACTTCAAGGTTTCATGCAGTCACACACCACAGCAAGTTTGTACATGCATATGGACGATGTCCATCACATTCCTGCATTGTATATACATGAAGTTAATTAATTAATAATCATTCAGGTATGCGTGTAGCTACATAGAGATCCAGAAGTGCACAGGGCTAAAGGAAAATTGCTTGATACACTGCAAAAACATGAGGATTGGGTTTTAACTCAATTATTGGTGATGTACTTCTAATTGGGTTACAGTATCATATTGCACACCATAATTGTTGAAAGTTTTGAAGAGGCCACGTTAGTCTCGTTCCCAGACCCTCCATCCGTGGTTTATGGGATAGTAGGAGACCATAGGAGTGGTTGTAGCAAATGTCGTATATGGCAATTTATACAGTAGTAATTACAGACCTTTATGTCTCAATTAATGAGCACTGTATATGACTGATCGCTAATGTATGGCCACCATGGTGTACATGAGACGGGAATATGCATATAGCTATGTATGCTATTTTCTTCAGGAGAGCATTTCTGAGTGATAGTAGCCTCAGTGATTCCACTCTTCATGCCTGGTGTTTTACAAGTAACTACAGCTGCAGAGTAGAGATGGATATTACATTACCACCACTTGTGTTAAAGCTCTTCTTGCCTGCTTGACTACATTGACCATGTTGTTGGTAACCAAGATCATGATGGGATGAAATCAGTAGCCGAATGGTATGAGAAGAACCTTGAATTTCACCAGTTCTGGTCCATTGATGATGACCAGGTGTGTATTTTTGTTTGTTGGTTTATGTGTGTGTGTGTGTGTGTGTGTGTGTGTGTGTGTGTGTGTGTGTGTACATGAGAGAGTGTGTATGTGTGTTTGTGTGTTTGTGTGTGTGTGCAACATGACTGTATTGGTGTCATTCGCTCTGTAGATTGAACACATACACTCTCATCATTCACACAGATGCGCACAGAGTACAGTGCCCTCCGCTCTGTCGTGATGACCAACTGGGAAGAGACCATCAAGCTACCCATCAATGAGCCTGCAGTGGGCCTGAAACCAAGCCAGATAAAGGTAGTACCATGGAATTGAGAAGTCTGGGGATTATATAACCACAAATGTCTCTAGTCTCTGTCTCAAGGGTGTGAATCTTTCTCTCCAGATATACCGGTATATATCGACTTCTGTGGATCACCAGGAGTACAGTATAGCTATAGCTCTGAACACAAAAGATATCATGACAGTAGTGAGTGGTGTATTGTAGCATTGTAAGGTATATTAATTCTAGCATTGCTATCGCTAAACTGATATGAAGAAGCCTCCAGCAGGCCGCCCCCAGGTCTGATACATGGGTTTTCAATACACCTAGAGGAGAATACTGCATGAGTGTACGAGTACATGTTGTACCTTGTTGTTCATCATCCCTAGGCCCAGATGTATACAGTAAATTCTTGCTAGCTTCAAGCACAACTAACACCATCCGTGACTGACCAGCCATGGCATAAGAAGCAATTAACCTGTTATCTCCGTATGTACCTCAGGGAACCAGATGAATTTTATAGTGACTAAGACTATATTAGTGGTATTGCGGTAGTGCTTTTGTTTATGTATAGATATTTGCATGCCCCTGCCCATTTGCCTAAGTGGTCTGACTATGCAAGAGCTATAGCACTGAAATCTCATTGTGACCAATGAGATTGTAGGAAAGTAAATATTACCTAGCGGACAAGTACAGTACCTGCCAATGTGGATACTTATGCTGTGTTTTAGCTTTGTTCACAGATCAGCTAAGCTACTGTAGCAGCAAAGATAGAAGATCTCCAGCATCTTGCTAGTGTATGATGTAATCATTACAGTCAGGCCCCAGGAATCAGACTTGCATCAGTAGGCATACTATTTGGTGGTGGATGAACATTAGTATGGGAATGGGACTGGTCTGTTCATTAATATCCACCCCTGGGGTCCCATTGTTTTTGACAGACCTTGAATAAGTGCACTGTGCATCTATTCACACACCTTCTTCCTTCAACAACCGACTGCAGATTGCTAGTCTTCGCTACCGTGGAACACAATTCCTAGACATCTCTGATAGCTACTATGACGACCTTCGAGAGAGGCTCAAGCTGTCAAGGAGGATATCAGTGAGGTATCTAATGAGAGTCATCACTGTTCATTTGTAATTAGTCTTATCCCCAAGTCCTCAGGGATGTTTCGATGGAGCTCCAGAAAAATTCCTGATCCACATACTCACATAACACCACAGTCTCGTGCCCAGACCCTCTACCACCACGGGGACAGGTGGAGTGTCTGGGCACGAGACAAGATTTATTTGTTGGTAAAATTAACATAACCTTCTATGCTCCCAGTCCTTTAGCTACACCCCTCCCACACCAGCTTTTGTCTCGCACGGTGTGAGATAAAACCTGGGGTGGGAAGGACTGTGATGCATTACATCTGAAAGTGTCTATGCCCCTCCCTCTCTTCCCCTCCTCCCCTCCTCCACTCCCCCTTCTCCCCTCCCCTCCTTCCCTCCCCCTCCTCCCCCCCTCCTTCCCTTCCCCTCCTCCCCTCCCCCTTCTTCCCCTCACTTCCTTCCTTGTCTCTCTTCTTCCTCCCCCTTCCTGGCACCATCCAGCTCCAGCGTCTGAAGATTCTGGTAGACTTTGACGACAACGGCTACCTGCTGCAGATCTTCACCAAGACCGCCTGACCCTCTTCCTAGAGGTCATCGAGAGACACAACCGCTGCGTACGTGTGGTACAACACTTTCTAGAGCCTATAGTACCTAGTGAAAGTTCTAGTTGTAGTACATGCATCTGCAACTTTGAGCAGCACTATATGAGCTACCAGGAGCCCATCAAGCCTGTAGCTATATAGGCAATGAGGTCCAGTCACAATATTGAGAGTTACCCCCCAAGAGTGGGGGCGGGGAAGGTTTATTTATGCGCTCTTGCCCCCCCCCCCCCCCGTGCCCTGCAAGTCCAGTGCAGCAGATTTTTTTTGCATGACTGCTACTATAGTCTGCCCTGATGTTATAATAATACGTGGTTAGGGTTGTAAAGTCCATCATGTCTCAATGCACCACAGGGCTTTGGTGCTGGTAACTTCAAAGCTCTCTTTAAGGCCATTGAAGACGACATGAAGGTTGTGACTGAAAAGGAGAGTTGAGTGGAATACAGCCAGACTGCTATAGTGCTTAGTGTTTCAATGTGAACACCAACCTATAACCATAGATACAGTAACCTTAAGATTATTGTATCTATGCTGTAGACCAGTCATGTGTCATGTGTACTGTTGTATGTAATGCTGTCTGTTCCATTTCTATCCAGTGGATAAGGTCAAGATTTAATAAAAGGAGCCTACACTCCAAGGTAACAGCCTCAGACGAATAGGGAGCTTTCATTTCTTGAGGTGGGGCTACATGCCGGGATGGAAATAGCCAGCCAATTCGCGCGCGCGTGAAAAATTCAGGACGGCCACTGATCAGGTATTATACTCTCGCGCATGGTGCAAGGGGGTGTGGCTGTGCATAGCCAAGGCAACGAGAAGCATGAGTGAAAAAGGAGAGCGAGTGCTGCCGACCGACCAAAACCAAATACTACTCCATCAGAACATAATTAGTAAGCTAAATTTAGTGCCCATACGGATAAGCTTCTGCAGCCTCAGATCATACAGCTATTAACTAATACCTGGTATTAGCAGTGTACCAGATACTACCACTGTCTGATACATGCATGCACGTACCCTAGGAACACAGTACCTTCCGCCTTAATTTCCTGTAGGGGTGGGAGAGGACCTAAGACAGCAATATGAGGTTGCTGCTGAAGAGAGCAGACAAAAGGCCATCCGGTGTACAGAGGAGGTGGTGAGGAGGGAGGAGGAGGAGAGGAGACAGCAGGCTCTTGCCGCCGCACGCAAGGAATGGCAGCTGGAGAGGCAGCAGCTGTTTAAGGAAGCTCACGAGAGTCAGCTGAGGGCCATAGCGAGACAGAATAGCATCCTGGAAGAGAAGCGGAGACAGGAGTTTGCGGATGCCACTGTCCAAATGCAGGTCTGACGTAGACTATTGTTCTTCTCTCAGTGTTGGGGCATTGCAGACAGTCCTGCTCCAAACATTGCATAGGTGTTGAGCACTTTGGCACTTGATAAAAGCTTCAAGCTGCATGAAGGGGCTGTTTACAAACTAATTGTGTAACAATTAGCATCATTGTGATACTAGGGGGAGGTAAAGGCTGTGATGCTTAGGTGATAGTAAGATCTACATTTGTTATTATAATTACCCTTTATACACTACAAACTTTTCCAACAAATGGCTGTTTTCCAGTATGTGTCTTCCCCACTGTGTTCGCGCAATGGGGATTTAAAGGATTATGAATTAACAGTTACTTTCGAGAGTTATTTGTATTATCTATGGGCTGCTGTTACCATTTTCCAGTGCAAATAATATTATAGTTACATTAATTTCCACTATCTATAGCTACTGGCTAGTACTGCAACTTCGGTTGTGATGCTAAGGGGGGGGGGGGACGGGAGTCTGAGCTTAGCGGCATAATGACACTAAATCAAATTAATTTGTGAACGTCCCCTAATTGTCTAGTCTGGGATAATTGGGAATGAGGCAAAGCTTCCCCAGTCTTGTGGGCCAACTCACACATGAGTTGAGTTGACTAACACTTTACCCCACAATGGTGAAGCCATTTTTTGTAGGGAAGCATGCAGGAACCAAATCTTTACAATAATCTTCCTTGTCTTGTGCAGGAGAAACACATGCAACACTTGCAGAAGACCATAGATGAGACTTGGGAGGAAGCCGAGGAGTTAAGGCAAAAGGCGATTTATGAAACGAGACAAGAGGAACAAGCACAAGCCGAAGAGGAAGCCAGGAGAGTAGCCGAGAGGGTAGCAGGAGAAAAGGCATTAGCAGCTGAGCTAGCAGCCAGGGAAAGAGCCCAGGTGTTGGAAGAGCAGCGGCAACATTTGGAGGACGTCCGGGAACAGGCCCTGGAGGATCAGAGGACGGAACTGGAAGAAGAGTTTGAGAGGAGGCTGGGGGAGGTGTGTGCCCGCTGCGATGCCAAGCTAGCAGAGCTACAAGAGAGACTAGATGGGGAGGTGGCCAGAGGCCAGAGACTCGAGGGAGAGCTGCAGGACATGACCCAGTGTAGGGACGAGTGGGAACAGAAACATGCAAACCTCAAGGAAGAATTTTCAGATTTTATTGATCGTCTTCCTGGATTTAAAGGAGATTTTCTTTTAAAATAAGCAATGAAGACCAAAATTTACACACATACATGTACCAAGTGAAAAAAATGAGAATACGCAACTCCAAGATAAAAAATCACATAATATAAGAGAATAAATATGCCATAATAATACTACACAAACACAACACACTTAGACATGCATGAAGGACATGTATAAACACTAGGTGCACTAAATATCAAGCTAAGCTGATGATCTTGATTCCTAAATAAAGCCCATGTACTAGTCGTGGTGGGTTGAATCAAATGCCTTATTTCACACAAATGTTTTGCTCTAAGTGATCAGTGGAAGCCGTTAGATATTTGAGTCTCTGCTCGAACTGGGAGACCATTGACAGCAGCCTTCACCTTGGGACGTACCTCTTCTGCATAGCCATTAGAGTTGGAGAAACCGTTTGAGGTTCCATTTGTTCGCACTTCTGAAAAACCGTTTATAACACCATTCGATGTAACTCCATTTGCGACTCCATTTGTGACACCCTCATTTACATGGATGCCATTTTGAGTCCCCAGACCATTCTGCACCGGTCTGAGCTCGTCTATGAGGTCCTGGAAGTCATAGGTGAACCAGTGGGCGCCGGCCTTTACCTTCTCTCTCACCACATTGCCTCCAAAGCCAATGAAGGCATCCTGAAGGTCAAAAGTGGAGACAGTGTGACCCAGTACTTAGCTACTTAATATGGCAATGGAGTTACGGAAAGAATACTGGTAAAAAACAACGAGCAATTTTGTCAGAAAATGCAGTCAGCCTACTAGCTACCATCACGTATGTTTTAATCATCCATCGCCACCTTAACACTATAGTATGTATAAACACGGGCCCTAGGAAAAATACATAATGACTTACAGCTGGCGGCGATGCCTCCATATCTGTCGCTCCATCTCCGATCATCACCATGCTACAAATGGGATGACAAACACAATCTTTACAGTAATTCCTTATGGAAAGCAGCACAATACAACCTTATAGAAACGCTGATCATGTGTGGACAGGCTCAAAGACTACATGCAAATGAGGTCACCATTAGATGGGGCTTCCAGATGTATGAGGTATTTATAACAGAACGTACACGCTATGTTTCTTCTTGAGCTGTGCAACCACTCTGGGCTTCCCCCCAGAGCTGCTGGTCGGTTCAGTCTCATCAAATCCAGTGTACTTGCCTGGTATTGAAAAACGCAAGACTTAAGATAAGGTACATAAAAAACTGCATTCAGCAGTACTATCACAGTGAGGCCAAAAGCTAAGCCTTAACAAATAATTAACCCACCATCCGGTCCAAAGGTGAGTCTGTTGGCAAAGATGTTCTCCTTGGGGATTCTCAGGTGTTCGGCGAAAGGCTCTATGATCTTCCGGAAGCCTCCGGAGACCAGGTACACCACCACCCCTCTCGAGTGAAGCAGCGCCACCAATTCCCTACAGAGATGGCAATTAGCCACTTAGGCATGGGAATGTTCATTTCAGACATGTTTTAAGAACCAAAATGTGTCCACAGTTTGCACCTTTTAATGGCACCGTTGACAAATATTAACACTCATCTACAAAAGCATGCACCAACCGTTGTTGCCAAGTGGGAAGCGAAGCAATTAATCACGTTGCACGGAGACTTCACATTTTGTATGCGTGTGTGAGTAATGAGTGCTATTTGGTAGACATCATCAATTATGCCATTTCAACTTGTACAATGGCAAGGTTTCAGTACAGCCATCACATGCACAAGACAAGTTTGAGTGAAAACAAAAAAAATGCAAACAGCTGACATGGACCGCCAACACTCCTCCTGATGCGAAGACACCACCAATACATGTTTATAGCCACCATAGCATGATCATTGTGAAAACATACAGGGAGTCATTACCACTCAGGAGTGAGCATTGTGGGGCAAATACACCTCACTAGATACACATGCATCTATCTCAGGATGTTAACAACATATATGTAGATGTATGGTTACTTACTCAACTCCAGGGGTGAGCAGCACATCGGCTGGGTTCTGGTCTCTAAATGCCTGGACCTATTTAAGAAGAGAAGATGAAAAATGAAACATTGTATAAGTTTCTAGTGCCAATGAATAAGTGTGTATTTGATACCAAGTCTCATGACATTACACAGTTGAATAAGCACTTCTTAGAAGGAACTTGATATTAATTACATGCCATACCCAGAACTGGCCACCACCATAACATTCACTCAATTCCTGTGCAACCACTGAGTATTGCTGCTTTTAATGGGTTTGTGCAATTCAAAGTACGTATTCAAGTTTGCACACTCAGTCATCTGTTACATACACCACCCCTCACTTGTTGCAAGGTTGGCTTGACTATCTCCAGTCGTGCCCTCAGTGCCTCCCTGAAGGTCATGGAGCCGCCCATGGCTTGAACCGTCCTGTAAGGGAGGCAGCCACGACACAAGAGGCTTGAGCATAGAAATCAGTATTGCTTTAGCTACATCTCCATTATCAGTGTGAAATTTAGTGTTAGTCAACTAAACTATAGCTAAAATAGCTTTAATTTCAGTTAACTAACTAAATCGGTCCATTTTGGAGGCAAAAATATCAGTTTTGTATTAGTTTTTCCCAATGGGAATTTTTCAGTTTCAGATCAATGATACGTTACACTCTAGGAATGCCCCTGCTCTTCTGCATGACATCACCCGGGTATTTTAAAGTTACTGTGATTTTAAGCCTCATAGGTGGTTTACTAAGTGCTGAAATCAACAAAACTTGCCCTAAAATAAATACAGAAAGAAAACAACCTGAAGGTATTCACAAGCCTTATGCACTATCTGTCTCTCATCATGTTGCCTTTGTAGGCACAACTTTGTAAAAAATGACAGCTGTTACAGTATCATAATTAGGAGTTGGAGTACTGTATAGCTAAGTCCCTTCCTAATAAGGTCCTCCACCCCTCCCCAAATCATGCACCCTTATGCAAAATAAGCTGAGGCCGGCCAAAACGATCTTCATGCTACTGTCATATACATTGCCTACTGCAGACTCTCCCTGAATGCTCTCCTACGGTAGAACCAATCGAATTGGCCGGATTCACATTATGAATCCTAGGGGTAAGAGAACAGTCATAATTAAAACCAGAGGCTCAAACCGGGGTAGTCTCATTCCCAAGCCAGCACCTGGGAATGAGACTAAAACCGAGGTAGACTGTTATGCTAGACACAAAATGTAGTTTAGTTGGTTAGCACTAAAGCTCAATGGCACTGTACATGTGTCCAGCATACTCAGAATGAATATTCTCTGCCACTAAGAACCTTTCGCACTTAACATCAAAGGTGTCACTGTTGCATAGGCAGGTGTTAATTTTCGAAAGAGGTATATATAGATCTAGAGTCTATACCAGCTGTTATATTAATAGCTCAGAACCACAGTGGGCTAACTGAATGTGTTTTAGCAGCTGCTGGTGATTTAAATTGTTGTGCTTATAGGAACTTTGATTTATGGCCTTATTCCCAGACTCCACTGCCTAGAATTTTTTCACAATGAAAAAAACACAGCCCTGTACCCAATATTTTGCACATTGGAAAAACCCTCACTAGGCTAGTCCACATGTACATGTGGTCTGGCATAAGATGACAGCATAATAGTGTAAGCATATTTGATTAGACTAGCTTCCAGTAGTGAATTAGTGAACTCATGGCCACATTTGTAAGAGCTGTCTGGCTACCTGTACCAGTAGCAGAGCACAGCATGGCAGTGTTGAACCACGGATAATGTATCTATTATGCCATACATTTTGGACGTTCTGAGGAATTTCTGTGCAAAATTAAACAAAGATTCTCCAGCATAACTGGCAAAAATGGAAGCAAAATAGGCAAATCTTTGAGCATAATGTGAATAAGTCACTGAGCAACGCCCACGTCATATTACGCGCGAAGTTGCCGCGCCCATGTTTGATGATTTTATAGATAGCTACAAATTGGCATTTGATAGTCAATAGTCTCGCGTAGCCAGACTTTCACACTTCTGGCTATGCGAGAGCACGCTGTCCTCTGGTTGAATCTGTTTGGCTACACGTACGTAGTTGGGGGTATGCTTGACAGTGCTACGAATTCCCTTGCATAAATTTTTTATACGCAAACTCGTCTGCACTCCTCACAACACTCCCTCACAAATACAGTCACTACGCATACCCCAACACAGTACTTTTCCACACCCAAATAAAATCATAGAGAACTCACAGTCTGGCAACTTCTTCCCCTGCGCCGCAGAAATGGGCCAGTTTGTCCAGGCCCTCCTCCCGTATGAGCGTGCTATCTACATCGAAACACACCGCGGATGCTCTCTTCCAAATCGCCTTCGCTTCTTCCAAGGTTAAGCGAGGGCTAGAGGGCTTTATTACAACAGGCATGTTTTGTTGACAAGTGAACGTCGCGTCACCCGCGAAGAAGTTTGAAGAGCTAGAGACAGGTAGGTCAAGACTGGGCAGATCAACAAAACTGGATTTCCAAGCTGTGTGTGCCAAGTAGTACAGGTAAGTCTGTGACGTCATAAAGGGTCAATTTAGCGAAAGCATGCGCTATGCATGTGTACGTGTTATATAGCGTGGTCGTTGCACATGGGAAACGCGTATATATAGCGCGTGCGAAAGCATGCGCTATGCATGTGTTATATAGCGTGGTCGTTGCACGTAGGAAACGCGGACTAGCGGACTCCAGATTACGGAGATTACGAGAACGATTACGGAAGCGAATCACAGGCCGAATCCTAGCCTAGCCCAGGCCTATTGTTTTCCCTGGGAACGAGGTAGTCTCGTGACCAGACCTTGGCTCCTAGATCCATATATGTCCTGGGGCGCCAGCGAGCGTAGGTCTGGGCACGAGACTAGGAACGAGGCTATGTGTTCTAGGGAATGAGGCTAAGGTCAATTAAAACAACTTGATGGAATTCATAGCTGCTAATTGGCCTTTTGGGATAGACTGTTTTGGGAGTGGCAACGAGTTCACCTTCACCTTTTCCCTATCAGCTCATGATCTATTATTAGACCTCTGAAGCATATGATACCTAATATAGACTGTTACTATATATAGACCCAGCTCACTCCAGACCTACCCAGGTACCCAGAGTCTGGGCTCAAGACTAGGTCACTCCTTAACTATGCCCCCCCCCCCCCCTCCCCCCCTCTGTCAGTCAGCTGCTCAAGAAGGTGTGGTCAAGTTGTGTCACAGTTGTGACTATACGATGCTTCCATCGGCTTCCATGACTAGATATCCATCACACTCAATTAAGGTTTCTTTTATTTTCACTGGAAGTAAGCAAAAAAAGGGTGGCCAGAAGCAAGCTAATAATGGCGCAACCAGGTGGTATGTCTCGAGTTTTCCTTCATACCATGGGGATGTTGTATGAACAGCCGTAATAAGCAAAATTCACGTGCATATTTGTGATGACCTATTGTAGTATATGGCATTAGAGTCATTGTTGGGTCATAGCGAGGCTTGAATGTGATCAGCATAATCACAGTCATGTGCTTGCTGTATAGTAACCTTTGAGAGGCTAGGCCCTGGGAGTCTGGGCCAGAACGAGGACTGATAATTATTCATTCACTTGTTCCCAGGCCTGCACCCCAGCTAAAATTTTGTCGCTTGAAGTGCAGAGGAGCCTGGAATGCGGCTAAAAGTTAAAATTCACATCTAGTGGTATTCAAAACATAACATCATGACCTCTCAGCTACAAAGTAGACACTACTTCAATTTTAATTGCATTGAAAAAAAATTTGCTGCCCAACACGTATCTCCCACATGTGTCTAGAAGCAACGGGTGTGTGTGAGCCATAATTCCCTCCCTCAAGGTTCATGTGGGGATTATGGCTCATAATTCCCTTCCTTTAGCTAGAACTCAAATGGTGGTACGTAAAACTATGCTAGCTAGCTAGTTGTTTTTTTCCCTGCATGAATGTATCTAAGCTTAGGGTAGCTAAATTCAGTATCTAAGGATATTAAGATGACCAATCAGGTGTGTATTTAGCCTCATACCCAGGTCTGCCCTCGCAGCTTTTTTCACAGCCGCGTTTTTTTCTTTCCAACGGCTGTGAAAAAAGTTGTGAGGGGAGGCCTGGGTACGAGACTAGTGTGTATTTCTTAGCCTCGAGAAAAATACTCTTAGTACAGTAGTCAGGGATTTACGACAGTAAACTAACCAAGTCCGATGGTGGTAGCCTGAGGACGAAGCTTGTTTACTGTACTAGTTTCTCAGGCAATCATGATATGTATGTATACCTCACAGATGTTAAAATAATTTTAGCACTAAATTCATTATAAACCACTCTCTCTAGTAAGTGAATGTTTGGCATGGTTTTGGTAATGGAAGAGCAAATACATGTACCGCTACAAAAAGTCTCACTCCCAAATCTTGGCCAATCTGAGAATGAGACTACAGAAAAAGATGAAACCCTAAAGCTCACAGAGACGTTCGTGTTCCTCGAGGTCCCCTCTGCAGTGGTACATCCGATCACACTTGCTGCACATGTGCACCTCGATGTCACTATAAGAACTGTTTGGAGAGTCCTGTACCTGTAGGTGGGAGCCATTATCGTCATGATGAGCAGTCCTTGCGTGGAACGGTGGTCTAGAGTCTGCTGCTGCTGTTGCCGACCATGCACGTCTTCGGACTTGTGTAGTCGGGTTTGAGGTGTGTGATGGTGCTATACCTGTAACTGTATACTGGCCGGTGCTTGTAGCAGCCTTGTGAGCATCGGCAATGGCCGAAACTAGGTGTCCGAGTCTTCCTCGAAACCTGGAAGAGTTGGGGGGTCTTTCGATTTGCACTTGAGAGTAGGACTCTTCCGGAGAGTAAGTTTGCATCTGTTGTGATGAGAATTCCTTTTCCTGAGCGCTCCTTGCCTTTCGTCCCTTACTCTTCTTTGCCTGGTAGATTGCAGTCGCAGCTCTCGGGGAAGTCAACCTTGCAACGGGCTGCAGTTCATGCCTGGCCTCAGTGAGCAGGCTGGTCTGCCAGAGTTGAGTTGGACCCTTCACCTACATGGGTAAAAGTGAGTGCTGCCCCCAATCCTCCTCTGCACACAAGCACATACACATGCACACACACTCGCACACACACACACACACACACACACAAGTACACACACACACACACACACACATATGCACATGCACACACACACACATGTGCACACACACACACACACACATACACACACACACACACACTGCAGCTGTGTGATGGGAACAAGACTGTGACTACTGTAAACAAATTTGTTATCAAAACTGTACCCTTTGACAGCTAGCTGTTGTGACATGTGTTACATAATCAAATCTGTCTAGGTCAATGACCTTGGTGGCTCTTAGGCAAGCAGCTGTCCTGTTTCTCTCTCTTTAGTCCTCTAGAATACAAAACTAGTAAACACCCTCCCTTCTGAGTACCTACCTGGAACACCTCCTGCTCCACACCTGCGCCCTCTCTCTGCCTAGCGCGGCCGTGGGCAGCCTCGACCACCTTCTGCCTCAGCTCAGAATTTTGCTCTTCCAGTAGCAGAATCCGGATGGTGTTGGCCGATATCTGCCTACCAGACTCCCTACTCGACAGAGAAGTGATATGAGTGCTGTAGTTCTCGTCTGTTTGCTTCACGAAGGGGTAGTCCATTAGAAGGCGACAGTTCAGCCTCTCCTCTTCGAGTTGCTGCTGCACCCTGTCCAAGTGGCCCTCCAGCTCCGAGATCAGGTGTGAGAGTTTCTGCTGGCCCTCTAACGACACTGCCAGCTTGCCCTATCAGAGATATACACATGCAATGAGTGGGAAACGAAGAGCTAGGCCAACCCCCCCCCTAACTGTAAGGTTATTCAGTAACTTTTGGTAAAACGGGCAAATTTTTGGACATGCTATAACAGCGTTGCCAATTTCAATAGAAAAAAGATTGTGCCCATACATTCCTACATTGGTAAATAAAATCTGGAGACGAAGCCAATGCTACTAAAATTCCACCTAAGGTATGCTATCAAGTATTTAGACAACGATTACCCACTTTTTCCTCCTCCAGTTGTTCCTGTAGCCCAGTACACTCCCCACGGATCCTCTCAAGCTCTCCCCGGAGCCCCTCTTGGCTACTGGCGGCCTCCCCGAGGGAACCTCTCAGCTCGGCACACTCCCCCTCCGCCTCCTCCAGACGGTACACCAGAGTGGAGAGCTGGGCCTGCAGCGACTGAAAATGAAGAGAGGAACGCTACATCATGAGTAAGTTGGGAGGTTTGTAGAACACAAGCCATGTTGTCAGAGATAGCGATTATTACTAGCTTCGTTCCCAGGCATCCCTCCACTCGCAGCCATGGAGATAAATTCATCTCCACGGCTGCGAGATAAAATACTCATCTCCACAGCTGCAAGAGCTGGTGGGAGGCCCAGAGACGAGGATACATCTCCACAGCTGCTGTTGCCGAGGCCTGGGAGCAAGGATTTAACCTTGTTATCAACTGTTGTGATAAATACATTATCGCTAGACTATATATTCAATGCTTAACTTGACTAGTCTGGTTTTGCAGCCAGTCTGACCAACCCACCATACCCAGTTGGGTGTCCAGTGTTATTTAGTTTCTGTGGATCATTTTCATTCTTGAATGTTGTTAGTTTTCTTGCCTGGACTTTTAGGAAACTCAGCCAGCTAGCCTGGTCACAACACCATAAAGGGTTTGTCTGTTATCACAATGACCAATTAATACTTACAGCTTGTTGTGGCAGTAGTGTTGTGACTTCAGTCTTCTTAACATGAGGTGTAAGACTCTCTAGGCAGTTGTGGCAGTCTGTCGCATATTTCGATTGCATCACTGCATTCAAAGCACTGTATCTCTAAACTTCCGCTAAGGGTAGGGCTCACATACGCGCTGCATAGAAGCCACACATATTAATGCTACGCATACCCTTCATGGAAATTCAGAGATACAGTGCTTTGAATGCAGTGAGGTGATGGAAATACATGATGGAATAATGTCCAGTGTTTTTTTTTCCAGCCACAGCAAATACTCATGTACAGCAAATACTCATGTAATCTGAGCAGGTGTCTGGTGTGTGGGTGTCTGAGTGTGACTAACATGTTCTTAGAGATGTCCTATTCAGCTAATCTACACCTCTAAATCCCATTTACACCTCTCCCCTAGCAGCAACTTCCCAGACGTGTAAATTAAACATGAAAGAAGTACACCATTCCATGTTAGTCTCGTGCCGCTCCTCCCCTCGCAGAGGTCTGACAGGAACACACAGCTAGCAATACAAAAGCAAAATTTCTGCAACCATGGAATCTGATAGTACTACTATCTATGCTGCAGTGAATTTCACATCACTTTGAACACCAGGCATCAGATGGCTGCAGTAACCTACATGTAACTCAATTAGGTTCCTTTTTATCTCCTTCAACTTTTAGTGTATCACCTACAGTTTTGGTTGGATAATCATACTGCTGGTTGTTCAAAGGATTGCCTCTAGTACTGCCTGGCTACTGTATGATATCATGCAAGTCTAGATATTAAAGTGACTATTATTCACGGGTACAAAGTCTTGCAAAATTTTACAAGTTGGCAGAAATAGCAAATATGCGCAGTTGCACAAAAATATGCAATGTTCATGCAAAAGTACATTATTACTGCACATTAAATATGCAATATGCAGTAATAGAAGGGTGTACATGTTCACCGCATTAGCCCCCACCTTCTTGTGCATTAAAAAAACCAGCAATTTCAAGTATTAACACCCACCAAATCTGGTATACTCCCAATTCGCAAAGATCTGCCCCCACAAATAATAGTCACCTTTATAAGATACCGTATATCTCCACACTGCAAACAACCTTGGAATGCATTGTGATATACGGCTAGCCTCAAATAAGCCTAGTCCCACATGCACGGTTTACGCTAGCTACTTGAGGACCTGCACAAACAACCCACGTTAGGCTCACATCAGCGATATATATATATCTGTCTGATGCAATTATTTTTGCACACAGCTGCAAAAGAATCAGTGTGGGGGCTCTGGGAATGACAGTCACTGCTAAAGAATGCAGTCTTCGGACCCACAAGTAATGGTACCCACCTTGTTCCTCTTCTCCATGGAGTGTTGGTGGGCCCTGGCCTTGGTCAGCTCACGACCTCTTTCCTCCACCTGGCCCCGTGAGGCCTCCAGCTCTACCCTTAGGCACCCCGTCTCCCCCTCCAGGCCCAGCCGGACCGACTCCAGCTGCAGCTCACGGCCTTGCACTTGGGCAAGCTCAGACCGCAGGCGGCTGCAATGGTGGTCTTTGTCGGAAAGAGAGAGATTTTAGTTATGCAAAAGAGAGGGCTGACTTAATTAGGCATGAGTGAAAAATGGGAGAGCTCATACACTACGTGTAGGGTACTAACTGCACAAAGAACTGGTGTCTGGGTAGCCTGACCTACCTAACTCTGCCACTCGGGACTTCAAGCGGGCCTCCTGCTCTCGAACAGCGCCAAGCTCCCCCACCAGCTCCCCGTTCCTCACCTCTAGCCGACCAATGGCCAGCCGCAGCTCCATCTGCTGGCCGGCAGACTCCTCCCTGCTCCTTGCAAGAGAGGCCTCGCTTCTCTGCTGCAGCTCCTCCGAGTCTGCTTGAAGGGAATTGAGCTGAGAAATCAGCATGCTTGATTCCGATCTTAGATCCTCAATTGTTTTTTTCTGCGTGTCAATCTCCGAAGTTAGTCTCGTGCAGCTGCCCTCCAGCTTGCGGCAGTAGCCATCAAAGTTGCTCAAGTCTTCATCGAGTGCCCTCTCCCACTCCCCCAGCTCCAAGCCTCCCACTTTGGCCAGACTCTCCCAGTCCGTGGCAGCCAGGGCCGGCTTCAGTTGAGTGTGCCTCGAGCACACGGCAGATACCCTATCTGCGATGCTGACCAAGCAGTTTTGGGTCTCTGAACACCGAGCACAGAGGGCAAAGGCTGTTTCAGTAGTCTGTGTCGAAACGCTCACACCTTTCTGCCTGCTTAAGTGCACGCTATTGGCCTGGAAAGACATCCCACATGAATTAGCAGGGAGTAAGATTTCTGGAACAGGTGTACTCATACTCACAACCTCGCCGGTAGACCTGCTAGATAATCCACGTAAGCTGTCGCTGGCTTCTCCCGTCTTCTGACTCATCAGAGAAGACAGGCTTCTTCCGGTCCTACTGAGACGGTTCAACCTGAGTGTAGCGTCAGCCTCATAAGGAACGCTACTGCTGGTTGGCCTGTTCATCCTGCCACCACCCAACGACGGGAGTCCATTGCTACAGCTAGTGGCGGGTCTGGATTGGCTGCTGTTAGGGCCCGCAGTGAAGCTGACAGGGGGTATGCTATTGTGGAGTGTGTCTTGAAGCAGTTGGCAGTGCTCTTGGAGTTTCACCATGGCTGCCTCGAGTGAGGCAATCTTTTCGTCCTTCGATGTATCCTTTTAAAGGAGGGAGGGATGGAGGGCGAGAAGGAAGAAATTATTTCATGCATTAATTACATTTCACATAAATGGAGGAAAGTGGTGGGTGTTATTACACGTTCTACCTCTTTGTCTTCCTTCTGTGCAGCGAGGGCATCCTCAATAAGCATGAATCGCTTGCAGAACTTCTTGACGGCCGAGCCAAGGGTGAGAGGGAGAGTGCCTGTCCCGGAGCGGCGACGACCCAGGCTCTGCTCAGAGAGCCATAAGCAGCACTGCAGCAGCAGCAGCAGCCTAGGAGGGGAGGTCGAAGCATTTTTTTAACAAACTATGTAGCAGCTAAGAGAATGAGACATCTGCTATTGTGGAAAAGGTATTATCAAAAAATTTAGCAAATATGCAAGTAGGATATGACATACGTTCCTGAATGAATGAGATACACATGTATCTACTCCAAGACTTTGATAGATAGTAGAGGACTTTTATTCAACATTTCGACAGTACTTTTGACTCTCTTCATCAGGAATAATAGAAAAAAATACATGTAATACAGTAAGATAAATTGCCTGAACGCCTGAGAGAGCATATATCTACTCCAAGGTACATGCAAGGGATGGATGAATTAACCAAAGGAGGTAGTTGCTATAGACAACAATCAGCTATTGAGCATACATATCAGCTAGAACTAAATTTAGGCGGCTCTAGTAGCTCAGTGAAAGAAGAGCATCTGACTACTAATTAGAAGGAGCCCCAGTTATTGTTTTAAGGGTTTTATAAGCATGTTCTCCACACATCCACATGTACCTGTCGACGGTGAGCTCCAGCAACAGGGCGTGGGTGGAGCAGTCCTCCCTCTCACTGCCGCAGTGGGAGGTACGCCTCACCAGCTCCTCGGCATCCAGCGAAGTGGCCAGCTTCTCGGGAAACCTCCAGGAGGGAACCTGTAGACAGTTATAATATACACACAGTACATACCATGGCATGTACAATATACTCGACTTTGGATCATGTCCTATCCACATATCACATACATGTACACTTCATTTGGCAGAAGCAAATCGATTGAGGCGTCCACAACAACCTCAGAGTGCGTGTGAGATTTCAAAACTAGATTGCAGGATTTCCAGTCTTCAAGAGATAGTAGTCAAGATTTTAGGATTTCAAGGTGGAATTTCACATGCTTAAAGGAGTGAGCTCCCCTTGGATCTGTGACTTAATAATAGTTTGGTGTAGTCTTGCAGACCAGCCTCTATCCTCGTACACAGGCCACAACCCCACGAAAACCAGTAGCCTAGTATCCACTGCTCGCAACATACACATGCAATAATTTGTGGTGGATACATGTAGAGGCTAGCCAGCCTCCCACGAGCAACATGAGCAAGTGAGGCTGGCCCAGAAAGACTACTTTTATAAATGACTAGTGCTGTGGGGGCTGTGTGCTGCTTCTAGTTATGATACATTGTACGTGTAAACCCCATACCTGCAACCCATCTGTTTTCCTTAGTAGCTCTCGGAGTCCTCCCTGGATGGTACGGATATCACCCTTTAAGCTCTCTATGCAGCCACAGTTACCGAGCCGAGATGACTTGTCCATTGCCTCTGATGCTGAACATCAGCTCCTGTTCTGTTCTTCATGTGCTGTTTTTCTGGTTGCCATGTGTGCGACTTCAAATTGATGCCCACCTTAATGGTGCGCGTTATTTAGAACACAGTAGCCACGTATAAAACGTTTATGGACCTATTTCACTGTCTCCAGCTGGCAGCTGCTGGTGGGATCTTCTGCCATGCGTTACACTATCTCCTGGAGAGCTACTTAGTGAGAAAGATATTTGATCCAATTGTCCAGAAGTATTCCATTTTGGATACCAAAAACGGTGTTCCAAACGGCGCCAACGTCGCAGGAGAGACTGCCCCTAGGAGGAAGTTGTCAGACGGAGATGTAGCTGAGATATCAACAAAGTAAGTACCTTATTTACCAGATGTAGTGTATGTCGCTAACGATGGGCAGTGGGCACTGATTTATGCACCATAAATTCAAGTGGGAGGGGCACCCAGATTACAGTGTTGCAAGCCAATTTGAGTGTGCTAAGCGCTTCTGCGTGAGTGCTCTTCGACCGTTGGCTGCACCCTTTTGAGCTGCTTTGACCACTGACCAGCTGTTGGTCACAGTTGTGTTGTGTCAGACTATAACGTCTATGAGGGTGACCCCCCCCCCCCACCCGGGTCTCGCATAACCACACTCTCAGTGGTTGAGAGTCTGGCTATGCAAGGCTACATCCCCCCCTTGAGTTACACATGCAGTCAGAGGCCTAAAAATTAGCGTGGTCAATGGCCACCACAAATAGCCTGTCAAAGTCTTCACTCCCCCTAAAGTGCACATGATCGTAGATTTATGCTCAGGGTTAGGGGGTGGGCGTGTACTGTTAGTTACTTAACCTTTGTGCAAATTATGTACTATTTATGTGCTCCTGGTCTCTCCTCCATGTGCAGGTTGGTGAGTGAGGTGTACGCCATCATTGTCACGGCAGCTGGTATAATCGTGATGTGGCAGGCAAGAGGCGATGTCTTGTATGGCCGGTGAGATTTGCAAAATGAGAATCTCCAGCCTCATTAGGTGAGGCTGTAGTCTCGCCGCGCCAGACCCTCACACCCCCTTGAGTAGGATCTGGTCTTCTTGCACTATAACAGTTGTGTCCATGCCAAGATCTTGGCAGGGCCAATCAGCTTCGTTGATTGTTACGTGATATAATCCGTACAATGTAAGTACTTCTGCTCAGAAAATAAAATTTTAAGATAGAGCTACATGTACAACATGGCAATCCGTTTTTGGCACTTCATTATCTGACTGTGCTATGTAAACATTACGCATTCCAGCAGACAGAACTTTATGCATTCTGTGGCACAACTACTGTAGTGCAAGCAGACCAGACCCTACTCCTTCCGTGGGAGGGTCTGGCACGTGAGACTAGTGAGGCTGGTGACGTGATGCCTCTCAGTCTGTTATGCCAACCTCTTTCTGCAGAAGCCCCATGTCATGTCATACAAAAAGGGTCTGGCTATTAGTACTCTGCCATATCTTCATAGTTTAGTATGTATGTCAATTTTGACTGCAACCACTTTAGTAGGGGGGGTGTGGCCTGGGGACGAGGCTAGCTCGGAATATCATGTATTGTAGAGGTTTTTTACGCATGCACTACTGCAAATGTGCAGACTACCAAACTATCGTAGTAGTTAATAGTAGTAGCGGTATTTATTGCAGCACTCACCTATAATAGTCTATTATCTTAAATCCATCAACATGTACACATATGTATATATTACATTGTCATAATGTATTGCTTATAGAGAAATTGCAATATCCCATAATATATTATGGTTCTTGTTTCTGCCCTAAACAACGTATTGTTCTGTTCAGGAGACATGTACACGTATGTATACACTCACTATTCTGCATGGGGAGTGTATAGGTGATAGAAGGTTGCCTCCTCTAAGCGAAGTTGCACTAAACTGTAATCCCTCCTGCTAGGTCTTCCATCTTGAAGCCCTTTATCCCTCTCATCGTGTGGTATTTCGTCTACGACCTTCATGCCATGTTTCGTTCCTTCTGCCTCCGGAAGAACCTTACAACTAAGAGACTATCCGCTAGATTGAGGGTGTTTGTGACACTAAAGTGGGTATTGATCGTTCATCACTTGGTGCTGTTAACTGGAGCTCTTCTTGAGATTGTAAGTTCAGTGCATGTTGTCATTATTTCATCGCATTATTTACATGGCATGCCCCATATTATGCCATGTATGAGATTAAAAAGTCTACAGATTAAATGAAATTTTGGTAAAAAAAATAGGGTCCAGTTCGGAATTGGATTAGCCCCATTCCCAGTCTCTCCCTCCCAGCTTTTCGTTGCTTGCAGTATGACAAGCAGTGAAAATGCTGTGAGGAAGAGAGCCTTGAAATGAGGCTATTTTTTTACACAATAGAGTTGTAGAAAAATCTTTTCCAGAATACACAAGATTCTTGCATGATAATTAGAACTGAGTTTCTGATAACAATTTACGTTCAGCATGCAGCTAGCCAGAAATGAATAGCAGCTGAACCTAGCTCTTGTGGTGGGTCAGATGTTCATTGCTACTGTCTCTTACCACTCAGACACCATTTTGCTTTCCATGAATTTTCAGTGCTAATGCCTCTGCAATAACCACCACCCACTGCACACAAGCTAAAATATGCAAATAAACTTTAAATGTGTGCACGTAGGGCTGCATGGAATTATTTCTGTCAGAAATGGGTGGTCCCCCCAAAAAATAGCAGTACATGTGGGAACTATTGAAGTTTTTATGCCAATCAACTGTTCTTACCCGCTTACCTGTAGATTTTCTACATATCTTTTTGTATGGTACTATAGTGGCCTATGCTGGGACAATGATTAAGTAATGCAACCCTGGTTCAAGTATATATACATGTACGTGTATTATGGGTTTGCTACAATTACAGAATGAGATTCTATAGATTAACCTTCTTCACCATGCAGTCAGGTAAACTCCGCCAAGAAGGCTTTGCAGATTTTTCCTTTGGCGCTCTCCTCTTTCGTGAGCTCAGCAATCCTTTTGTCTTGATGGCCCAAGTATTAAATACAGTGAGCAAGTACCTTAGTAGTCTTGTACATTAAACTGCATAATTAAGCATTGTATGTTGAACCGCAATAGGTGTAGTGGGGTAACTGACTGCTACTGTAGTGTGTATGTAAGGTTGCCATTAGTCAGTTCTTCAGTACTGAAATCATACCGTATAGCGGGTTATTTTCGTGGGGTGCCAATTTTCGTTATTTTCGTGGTCAACCGACGAGTCACGAATTTTACGATCTGCTGTACAAAGTCAAGCGTCATCGCGCATTCGCGATAAAATTGCCACAAAATTTAGAACCACGAAAATTATTTCTAACGACTTCGCGAGCTTTTCACGAAAATTTGCACCCACGAAAATAACCCGCTATACGGTATACTGATCTAGCCTCCTTCCCAAGCATGGGGAGAGCCTGGGAACGAAGCTAATCATTATCCACCTTTCATTGATAACCAACAGCCTTAAGCTGGCATAAGAGTACTTTTTTTGTATCATTATGCACTCTTGATTTATCAGTTTAGCAGTGGTCCATTTATTGTATTTTCAAGCTGGTAATTCAGATTGTAAATTATCACATAAATTATGGGTATTGCATACTGACATGTTTTCTCTCCTCCATTTTCCAGCTGAACTTCCAAAAATCCAAAGTGTTCAAGATAAATGGAGCAGCTGTTATAGTCTCCTTCTTTGTGTGCCGGATTCTCAACACTCCGGTCTTTATTCTTCTCTGTGCCTGGCAGTACCATGCACTGGATGTCATAGCAACTGCCAAGAATATGAGGCTTATCTGTTACATAATAGCAATTCTGGAGATGGTATTAGAGGTGTACTGGTTTTTTGGTATTTTGAGACTAGCATTTCGAACTATGAGGTCTGATAGTAGTAAGTCAAACTAAGATGTTATTGTATTCTCAATATGGAGTTTATGTATATTTTTAATTGAAGAAGCCATATCAAACCATTTGCCCTATAATCATGTATACATAATATTATGCCAAAGGTACATGTATTGTTTACTCAACCGTACAGCCTCCCCCAGGATAGTTGGAATGGCTTTCAATTATTCATTCATTTGAAAGGAAGCGAGCAGGGTAGCTATAACTAGTGGAGTAAACAGTAGCCATGATTATGATGATGGAGTTACAATTGGACATGCAAACTTCCTTCCTGTAAGTATAACAAAGCGATGTTGTACTCATCCTACTTTTGGATTCAGTTATACTATGTACCGTTTACCAACCGAGCTATTAGTATGGGTAATCACTGGATTTGAGTGCATTTGGGAATAATTGTATGAGCAATATGCAAGGTAATCACAAATGGCATGAGAATCCATGTGATTCCATACTAATCACAATTTCTATATCTTCAGTTTTTATTGAACTAAAAAATGTGATCATGAAAATAATCACACTGTTGTCTATAGGGGTAAATGTACTGTTATTATAGTATGTGATTAGCTATAAGTTACTCAATAATCATTTTTGAGGCAATCTTGAAGACACCAACTTTACGTACTTATAATATTCAATACCAGTGTTTGCATGGCTGGAGGAGCCATGTAGTTGTTTGAATATACTGAGATCTCATAACAATACACACGATTCACAACTTACAATACCAATGAAGTTATCATTAAGTTTTACAATAACATTATGGTACACTATTTCATGCAGCACACATAGTTGCACATCAACACTAGGTCACTAACTACTTATTAAGCTTTAGTTGGTCCAGTTCCTCCACCATGTCATCGATTGTGTCCTCTGTATCACTTGGCACTGGCGTTCTCTCTTCATCAGAGATGCCAATTGCACTCCCTGCATCAGTTGAGAAGGAGTCAGTGCTAACCACACTCACATCATCGCTAGCATCTTCTGACTGAAACACTCTGCAGTTATGACCCAGCTCCTTGCACCGCTGGCATAGCTCACTCTTGTGTGGTTTGCGTTCCTCTTGACGCGGGTTCCAACGAAGTGGCCGTAGGTGATATGGCATTATCATGGACTTGCATATTAGACACTGCTGTCCTTTTCCATTCCATGCATTACCACTTGCCCACTCCTTGTTACAATCAGAGCATTTAAATTTTCCAAACAGCCGGCGATAGCCAGGTTCCTACAATATAAATTTGTCAGTAGCAAGAAAACATTATTATGTTATTCATTGGTTTTGGGAGATATACCAGCCTCAATGATATGTACCCAGATCAAACGAGCTCAATAGTTGCAAAAGGCACCTCCGAGTGAGTGGTAAGATATTATGCATAAAGACAGTAGAATGGTGCATTGTATATGTGTAGTATAATATCACAAAAGTTAATACATGTATAGTTGTTTTTGAAAGATACAATATAGTTATCGTTGAGCAAAAAGAAAATAAGTCAGCCACCACAATAATTGCTGGATTAATTCAGCATTATGCTCAGCTAGCCCTTTTTAACGAAGCTAATCATTATCCACCTTTCATTGATAACCAACAGCCTTAAGCTGGCATAAGAGTACTTTTTTTGTATCATTATGCACTCTTGATTTATCAGTTTAGCAGTGGTCCATTTATTGTATTTTCAAGCTGGTAATTCAGATTGTAAATTATCATGGGTATTGCATACTGACATGTTTTCTCTCCTCCATTTTCCAGCTGAACTTCCAAAAATCCAAAGTGTTCAAGATAAATGGAGCAGCTGTTATAGTCTCCTTCTTTGTGTGCCGGATTCTCAACACTCCGGTCTTTATTCTTCTCTGTGCCTGGCAGTACCATGCACTGGATGTCATAGCAACTGCCAAGAATATGAGGCTTATCTGTTACATAATAGCAGTTCTGGAGATGGTATTAGAGGTGTACTGGTTTTTTGGTATTCTGAGACTAGCATTTCGAACTATGAGGTCTGATAGTAGTAAGTCAAACTAAGATGTTATTGTATTCTCAATATGGAGTTTATGTATATTTTTAATTGAAGAAGCCATATCAAACCATTTGCCCTATAATCATGTATACATAATATTATGCCAAAGGTACATGTATTGTTTACTCAACCGTACAGCCTCCCCCAGGATAGTTGGAATGGCTTTCAATTATCTATTCATTTGAAAGGAAGCGAGCGGGGTAGCTATAACTAGTGGAGTAAACAGTAGCCATGATTATGATGATGGGGTTACAATTGGACATGCAAACTTCCTTCCTGTAAGTGTAACAAAAGCAATGTTGTACTCATCCTACTTTTGGATTCAGTTATACTATGTACCGTTTACCAACCTAGGGTAATCACTGGATTTGAGTGCAATTTGGGAATAATTGTATGAGCAATATGCAAGGTAATCACAAATGGCACGAGAATCCATGTGATTCCATACTAATCACAATTTCTATATCTTCAGTTTTTATTGAACTAAAAAATGTGATCATGAAAATAATCACACTGTTGTCTATAGGGGTAAATGTACTGTTATTATAGTATGTGATTAGCTATAATAATCATTTTTGAGGTAGTGAGGACACCAACTTATTTATGTACTTATAATATTCAATACCAGTGTTTGCATGGCTGGAGGAGCCATGTAGTTGTTTGAATATACTGAGCTCTCATAACATATACACACGATTCACAACTTACAATACTATCTAACCTAATGAAGTTATCATTAAATTTTACAATAACATTACTAGCTGGTACACACAGCACATGTACGTAGTTGCATATCCCACTAGGTAACTAACTACTTATTAAGCTTTAGTTGGTCTAGTTCCTCCAACACATCATCGATTGTGTCTTCTGTATCACTTGGCACTGGCGTTCTCTCTTCATCAGAGATGCCAATTGCACTCCCTGCATCAGTTGAGAAGGAGTCGGTGCTAACCACACTCACATCATCGCTAGCATCTTCTGACTGAAACTCTCTGCAGTTACGACCCAGCTCCTTGCACCGCTGGCATAGCTCACTCTCGTGTGGTTTGCGTTCCTCTTGACGTGGGTTCCAACGAAGAGGCCGTAGGTGATAGGGCAATATCATGGACTTGCATATTAGACACTGCTGTCCTTTTCCATTCCATGCATTACCACTTGCCCACTCCCTGTCACAATCAGAGCATTTAAATTTTCCAAACAGCCGGCGATACCCACGTTCCTACAGTATAATGAATAAATCTGTCAGTAGCAAGTAAACACTATTATGTTATTCATTTTGTTATTGATTCTGGGAGATATTGAATATGAAGATGCCAGACTCAAGAGTTGCAAGGACTGTATTATTATTAGAGTAGTCACACTGCTTTAATATTATAGAACCAGCCTTAATGATATAATATGCATACATCTACACTCATTCATTCATTGCAAAAGGCTCTATATTGAAAAGCTGTACTTTTGATTGATAAGATGTGGACTGATGCATTGTAGTATAAAAATATTATAGTCATTGTGTAGTGTAATATCTCAGTTAGTCATCGTTGAGTAGAGGGAAAATATGTCAGCCACAGCTAGACCATATTCGGATGACTTCGGGCCTTTTTGCCGCCATGGCAACAATAGTTCCTTGCATGTAATGTTTATCGCACAGAAATGTCATCTTTCAAATTTGAAGTAAATTGAACATTAAATGGTGTAGATATGACCTCACAAATTTATACACATTTTATATAGGCCCATATGAGGGATTTGCACTGGAGGCGCCTCCAGAAAGGTTTATAGCACAGCCTAGGTTTCAAAGAAAGCTCTCAATTTGCGCTGAAGGGAGGAGCTCAAAAGGGGTGGAGCGTCAGACGTGCCGACTAGAAGATGTTGCAGTGTTGCTAAGCTTGACTAGCGGAGCGCGAAGAAAATTCATAGCACGCTAACTCGAGAGACAAGTCTTGGCAACACAGTGCAAATGACTGTCGTCAAGGGACATTAGTGCAGTGAATGTGATTGGCCAATATGGTATAAGCCGGATATACCACGCCCACTCGGAGTATAAACGCGATAAACTCCGCTAGACAGTTTACCCTCGGCTGCGCCTCGGGTAAACCGTCTAGCGGAGTTTATCTGCGTTTATACTCCTCGTAGACGTGGTATATCCTATACTTATGCTCAGCTGCCTTTATTATTCCCAGTATTATGTCCACCATGGTCTATAGTTTAGCCATTTCTAATTATACAGAATACTTACTCCATCTTTGGCCCATCGTGTCTTGTAGGGAGCAACCAATTCACGGCATATCGGGCAAGTTTTTATCTCTCCTCTGGAATTGTACACTTTCCATTGATTCCCACATTCACACTTGTATTTGGCTACTTTGCCCGCACCTCGTTTAGGCTGTGGCATAGAAAGAAATAAGACCACATAGCTAGGTAAGTGAAGGACATGTACTACCAACACCAGCAAGCACAGAAATCATATTTACGCAGGGCTTAGATAAGTTTACATTAATATACATTCATTTTCTGCTACTAGTAGGGAAAAAAATAGTGTCCCCCCACACTACTAGTAGCAGGGGGAAAATAGTGTGAGGGGACACTATTTTCCCCCTACTTGTTTAGTAGGGGGGAAATAGTGTGGGAGGGACACTATTTTTCCCTGCTAGTAGCAGAAAATGAATGTATAAGAATGTAATCTTCTACCATCACGCCAAAATACAGAGAGCGGTAGCTCCAACTTGAAAATGTAAGCCTTGGCGTTTTGTTGTAGCTATAGAGTCTATGCTCTGCTCGGCCTACCTTTGGACTCTGGGAATCCGGAAGAATAGCAGCCCCTGTGCTTTCTGCCATACTGCTGTCGCGTCGCGTAGAGCAAGTAATATAATCTAAGACTAATCTACGAGTCTTTGGGCACCGCCAAGTCTTTGGGTGGGGCCGAGAGCTGTTCAGTAATTAATGAATCTCATACCCTGTATTATTGCGTTGTTATCCCTGTCGCGCCCCACCCACTGGGGAAATACCCACTCAACTCGCACGTGCGCACATTGTGTATGCGTACGCGTGGATCTGCGCTCTTATTTCTGACCCTATTAGCTATGCCTACAATCATGAATGTAGCTGCCTGGCTTACTTTAACAGTATAATAATTAGACACTAATTATAAGTCTTAATGTTCCACACACAATATTCACAACTTAGCTACATTATTATCTTGGTAGCCTATTAGACTTACAATACACATCTTTAATGTCATGTAATTGTATAACTTGGCATCATACTAGGTCACTAACTAGTACTACTTCTAGCTTTAGTTGCATGATTTAGTTCCACCAGTATGTTTTGTGTTCTCTGTATCACTTGGCACTGGTGTTAACGTTTCCTCTTCATCAGAGCTGGTGACTATATATAGCTACTACTAGCTACATGTAGTTGTGATGCCAGAGTCTATACTCACATTATCACTAGTATCATTTGAGTCTGACTCTCAGTCTGTGCAGTTATGACCTAGCTCCTGGCACCGCTGGCATCTGAGCTCACTCTCATGATCATGTGGCTCATACATATTCCTCTTGACATGGGTTCAAACGAAGTGGCTGCAGGCCATGTGGCATTACCGTGGCCCTAATATCATCACTAGTATCTTCTGAATCAAACTCTCTGCAATTATGACCTAGTTCCTGGCACCGCTGGCATAGCTCACTCTTATGTTATTTATGTTCCTCTTGACATGAGTTCCAATGACTGAAGTGGCTGCAGACTATGTGGCATTACCATGGCCATCGCCTCATCACTTATATTATCTTCTGAATCAAACTCTCTGCAGTTATGACCCAGCTCCTTGCACCACTGGCATAACTCACTCTTGTGTGGTTTGTGTTCCTCTTGATGTGGGTTCCAACGAAGTGGCCGCAGGTCATGTGGCATTATCATGGACTGTTGTCCTCTTCCATTCGCACATTCCATGTAAAGTAAAACTTAATATTTGTGGGTAATTAATTCCCTTCATAGCTATGATGTATTTGATGATCAAGGATGGGGTTTATAAAACTCATCATTGGATATTAATAGCATAGTGTATATCACTGTCAAAATAAAATGGGTAATTTTAACCCAGGGTGGTTACCACAGTTGCAAGAATTAATCTGTTTCAGGATAAACCCATGCAAAAGAACAAAGCAAAAAAATAACTTCCAGTGTAAGGTTGAAAGAAACCAATATGGTAACCTGCAGATATCTGTAGGTAATTATAATTCTTGACCACTTTAGGTCTCCAATTTCAGACGGAAGGTACACAATTAAGCTAAGTCGCGTATTAGAGGCAGCTACAATTATGGGATTGCAGAAATATTACAAGTGAAGTTGCAATTGTAACATTTCTACAGCTCCTGCAATTGAGAAACGTCCCAAGTGCAGCTACACTTCTAGCATTTCTCAATTGTAGCTACCTAATATGTGACTTAGCTTAATTGTTTACTACCCATGCACATTCTTTGATACTAAAGTTGCAATTCAGGTAACCTGAGCTGTGTTAAAGCAATCCTTTTGTTTTTGCAGTGTGGGTAAGAGAGGGGTTAGAACTGTGTATTCTTCTTCTGGGAAGTGGTTGGCTACATCCGCTATGCAGGGACTTGCTACTGCACCTATTCTGCTGGTAACTAAATGTGAGGAGATTCCATAGGGCTCCGCGGGCACACACAGCTACATTCCTGTTGCGGGCTGTCTGCAGTAGATCTAGCAGTGGGACGCACCCCAAATCCCACAGAAGTTTCTGATCTTCCAGAGACCTGGCAGAGATATTCCAGAGAATGCCAGTAGCGTTGGACAGGATGGTTTGATTCTTAGATTTGAGGTGCTGTACCAACTTTGCAGGACCACCTGCTTCACGGAACTTCCTCCGAAACTCTTCCTCCTGCATTATGGCTACAGAGAGGTTTTTCAGGACCCCACCAGTATTCTCAATTACAGTAGTTGTTCCTGAAGGACTGTAGTAGGATAGAAGCTCAATCAGTTGCTCGATCCCGAATGGTACTGAACACATTTTGTGGCGGTTTTCGGCAGAGTGGGCTGAGAGATTCCACAGAGCGCTTGTGAGGTCCTGAATGGTTGTTTCATTCTTGGCGTGATAGACTGCACCCATGAGTGTGAGTGAAGCATCGCACTTCAGTAGTGACTCTTCGATGTCAGCAGTAGCTCTCCAGGAGAGGTTTCTGAGCACTTGTGCCCCGCTGGATATGATGCCATCATTCTGCTGTCTCAAGTGGAACATGAGTGACTTGAGGCACTCGGAGAACTGGCAGAGGGTAGTCTTGTTGTTGACGTCACCGTAAGTGAGGTTGACCATGATTGAGATGATCACAGTGATCACTTTGGAGGAGTGAGAGACGAGCTCACTGGATCTGCTAGCACCTTTCTGAGCAGTGATGAGGCAGTGGTTGACGATGAGCAATTCAGCTGTTGCCTGAAGACCACCCAGACTGAGGATGGCCGGTCTGTAGTGCTCCTTCTTGTTGGAGTACTTGTAGAGCTTGCGCACGGGCTTCAGGAGGGAGTCGCAGGCACTCTGCAGTGAATCCAACTCCGAGGAATCTACCCTCCTGCTGCTGGGATGCGAGTATATGAAATCAAAGAGTAAGTCACAGTGACAGCGAAGCCTCTCAAGAACCCCAAGAACACAGAGCTCATACTTGCCCTGTCTCGTATCTCCAGTTGATTCAATGATGTTTTTCATTGCCACCTGAGCCTTGTGATGGGCCTCCCGGTGATTCTTGTCCCCCTTGTGCTCAATGTTGTGCATGATTTTGATGAGTATGTTCATGCATGCAGACTGGCGCATGACACTGCATATCTTTGGAGACTGTGACAATGCGAGAAGGATCTTTGCGGCATCGGTTTGGTCTTTCTGACTCAAAACGTCCGAAAGAACAGAGAGTAGTATCTCAAGTTTCGTCAACGATGAGTCTCCTTTAGGCTGATTAGGGGGAAAAAAGATGAAGGTTAATATGCGTGGATGTCAATTATATGTAGTGGTAAGGTTTGCATGTGATTTTAATAGTTGAGGTACTACGAAATGACAACTGGTTTTGTAATGCAAGACCCTGTTACTACCTAATGCAAGACCCTGTTACTACCTAATGCAAGACCCTGTTACTACCTAATGCAAGACCCTGTTACTACCTAATGCAAGACCCTGTTACTACCTAATGCAAGACCCTGTTACTACCTAATGCAAGACCCTGTTACTAAAATGTATACGGCTGCAGAATGCGTGGTAGTGTACAGGTACGTGGATGCACAGTTATCAATCTAACACATGGTCTGTGCTAGCCATCTTCACAGGTTACATTCCACAAGGTAACCCAATCCCTAGGCCAATCCAAACAGACATATAAAGTTGCTCCCTTTTTTGGGAATGTAAATTCTTTATAGAGCTTGAAAGGGGTCTGCTTCACAAGACTACATATAGGTTGAAAGCAAGCCTTACCTTTGGACTCTGGGAATCTGGGGAGATTAGCATCCCCTCTCTCGGATTGACAGTCTGAGGGGGAGGGAAGGTTGAATACATTTTCCATTTGCTGCTGGATACCTGCTATTGTATGGTAAATAATGTTTGTTCCCTAATTGTACACAGAATGTAATATAGAATAGTGTAAAATTGTACTTCACCCGTACATGAAATGTAGCTATACTATTACATACAGACACAGGAGCAGCAATTTTGCCTACAATGTAGCTAGTGTTGACTTACTCAGGCTTGCCCCAATAACCTCTAGAAATAAGGCTAAGTTCTACGATGAGTTAAATAATCACCTTTGAAGGAAAAGTATAACTTCCACAAGTAAGTTTTGCTACCCCAATACCAGCAAGTGCTCTCTCTTGTTCCACAGACAGCGGGAATATGTCCTCCTCTATGAAGGAGGGGACTGTGAACAGTAGCTCCACACATCCTTTGTCAATTCGGCAAATGTAGAGGGTCTCAGTTTCAACTTCCAAGATTTTAGCAAGTGAGTTTTGTAGTTGTAAAACCCAATCTAAAACCTTTCCTTGGGTTTCCTCCTGTGGATCCAAATTATCTTCAGTCTTTACTACAAGTGTACTTTTACCCTCACATATGTGGCCAAAGACATCAGGTGGACATTCAAATGTCCTTCTCTTGCAAAACTCCTTAAAATCTTCAGTATACTCTTTAAGACGTCGCTCATCGTCTGGTGTAGGGAACCAAGTTATAATTTTATTAATTATCCCATAATTAAAGAAAGAGTACATGCAGTACTTCAGCAGGATGAAAAACACCTCATCAATTATTGTGCACTTTCCAATTTCTTCCAACTGATCTCGCAAAAGAGGCTTATGAGCAAGAACTAGGTTATATGCACTCAGACTGGCTACTCGTGCTGAAAGAATTTTGACAGTGACCTCAGGATTGGCCTTTAAGGAAAGGATTGTGTAGTGAATGAGATCACTGAACTTTGACATTATATTGTTCGTGTCTTTAAATAGTTTGCAATGCAGTACAAATTTCTGCCGCTCATTCATCGTTCCCACATTGAGATAGGGAAATACCCTACTGGTAGGATTTGCAACAGGAGATGATACTTCATTCCCACTTGGCTCAGGTTCAGAGGCTGGATTGGGAGATAGACATTGGCCCTGACTGGTGGAAACTGTTTCAGAAGGTGTCTGAGAGGAGGGAGGTCCATCAGCACTGTATTTACCTGTGTGTGCATCATTCAGAATGATTCTACTGTCATGTGACATGAGTGATTGAGCACTTACGAAAGGCTTCCTCCATCCTCCTGCAAACAGCGTCCAGGGTTGGCCGTTTCCTCAGGGCACAAAGAAACACTTCAAATGAGCTGGGGCTGACATGCAGCTGAGACTCCACTGCTGCCAGCAGCTGTGTGTTCTTCTGCTCCCTGGTTAAAGTAATCTGGGTCACCTGATCTCGAGTGGTTCGGGAAATGACATCTTTGGCATATAGCTCCACAGCAAGCATGTCAGGATCCTGGGGTTGTAGGAATCACAGGCCTAAAATAACCAGCTATACATCTGGTCAACATAAGCATGCTTTGCTGTACCCATATATAGCTAGTGAGCATATGTGAGTTTCATAATCATGCCCAATTGAAATTTCAACTTATAATTATCATAATCGGGCATGGCTTCAGCAAACTGCAGCAAAGACCGGGCACAACCACTAGTCAGATTTTGGAGTCATTTGACTTCCACTCAGAAAATATGATGGCAATAGTCTTGTCCCCATGTCTGGGGACAAAACTATTATGGCAACGGTTAGTAGAATTCTTGCAAAAGTAGTGGTTTTGCTTGGCTATTCCAAGCTGAAACCAGAACAAGAGCAAGCAGGAGCGCATAATGACGAGAGAATATTATGCATTCCTGGAGCAAGCCTAAAATAACCAGCTATACATGTATATCCTTCTGATCAACATAAGCATGTTTTGTTGTAATATAGTGAGCATGTTTTGCTGTCTGTGTGGCACTAACTACTGAATACGGCAGGTCAATGTGTTTTGTGCTACTACAGTAGGCATTTACGCGACTCAACCCAAAAGCAGCGATCTGGCTACGCTACGCTTTTTTCTCCCTCGCATGATATATAGCTACCGAATGAGGCGTGGCCCGCGATGGGAGGGTCTGCCCATAGATAATACATGCAGCTTCACCGGTCAGTGGTGAAGCTATATGGTCTATAGTATGCCCAGTCTGGGCATGCTGAGACTAGTTACCTGTACCCACCTGGATTCCTTCCATCAAGTCAACCAAACAATCCTTAAACACTCTGGTACAGTCTTGTGACACTGACTCTGGATCTAAACTCGTAGCCATCTTTGCTGCAAAAACTGGGAAATTTCGCGTATGGGAGTTTAATAATGCATAGAATCGCATAACTTCCACGCACTTTGAACATGATCCCGGAAATGAAGCCTTAAAGAATGTTTTTTGTTCTTGTTGTTGTTCTGAACCTATAGGCTATAGCCAATGGCCACTGTCCCATAGCGATATAGGGCCTACCAGAGATACTAAATATAACGGTATCTATGTTCGCATCTACTCCTGTCTCGCACGCAAGACCCTTGCACAGAAGGAGTAGGGAGCACATACATTATTTTGATAACTGTGTATTGAGCTTATTGATTTTTAATATAGAATCATTGATGTACGAAGCGCGGAAATTTTTTATATTTTTTATATTAATAGTCAGGAAGCGCTGTCTTTGCATTTCAGCTACAAATCGCCACTGGCTAGATAATTTTGTAACAGATAATCAGTGTACTTAAATGTGATCGCATAAACTAAGGTGCAGCTCCACCCCCCAGCATAAGCACGTGATCGAGTACCTGCGCCGCAGTACAGTACAATACAGTGCGGTAATCGAGCGACACGACTGTAGGAGAGAACTGGAGCCGATTTTAAACTGCAGCATCTATAACACTGTATACTATGCTCATAAGCGCTAGCGTTGATCATGATGTAATAGTACTAATAAAAATAATACTGGGGGGGCACTGAGCCTTATACAACATTTCTGCAAGGTAGATTAATCATTTAATACCATTGATCAGTCTTCGCCTACAGTGGAACCTCCGAATAATGGGCACATTGGGACATTTCAGTTGTCCCTTGTAGAGGCTTGTCCTCATCTCGGAGGTCAACTTACACACAATTTGTCCAATTGGTGCATTTTGATCAGTCCAATGAGAGGTTGTCCTTAACCCGGAGTGTCCTTTATTGGAGGTTCCACCTTACAACTACAACTAATAGTTGCAATGTACGCTGCAGTATACATTTCTCCATTCAACCACAACTCAGAAAACAAACCAGATGAATAATTGAGATGCACTATATTGCATACAGAGCAGGCTATGAGGACTCATCTAACCCTACAGAGGCAAAATAAAACCGGAAGGAACACTGCAATCGCCATAGTAATAGGCATAAACCAGCTGTCGTCAGAGGCATAGGGGTCTTGGCTTTTGGGACCTGAGGTTCGCTTGAATTTCTCCGACTTTGAGGTAGTGTCTCCCCATTCCATGTCCCTCTCATTTCTCTGCTCTGTATCCATGGGCTCTACTTGTGGTGGGGGGAGGGCAGGGATCTTCTCTGTGTTGTTGGTAGTACGTGTGTGTGTGTGTGTGTGTGTGAAAAATGTGTTCATTTTGTGGAGGGAGTCTGGGAATGAGGTACACTCCTTTACAGTTGACCCTGTGAACAGGTCCTATCAAATTTGAGTATAAATGTATACATGCAACATACATTTTATTTTTGTTTTGCGTGGTGGTACATGTATACTTACTAGTAAAGTGTATACAATACTTACGTACACTTTCTTCTTTAAATTATTATAGTGTGCAGGGATAGTTTGGGGTTACTGGTGTGCGTGAGGCACACACTCACCTGGACCTTGAAGAGGTCCCTTGATGATGACGATTGCATTTACTTTGGGGTTGTCTGCAGAGCCCTGGAGAAAGAGAGATTACGTATTGCAATGCAGTGAGCTCGACCATGTTTGTGAGTAACATTGTAGTAGCCTCATCCTCAGGCCCACATGCACACTTGATAAGGTTTGGCAGCTACAATTAAAACATACGTAGAGACTCCATATCCAAGGTCACTGAGACGCAACATAGTGCAAGACTAATGAGTAACAGCAACCACTATATGGAAATTTGGTGCCGAAACATATAGCCAAAGTTTCAGTAATGACTAGAATGGACGACATTCGTGAGACATTACATAATATTATGTATATGCACCAAACACTAAAGTCGAAATCTCTCAAGTGAATTCAATTACCTTTGCAAACTCCAAGTTGAGAGTGCCATCAAAGTCGCTGGTCTCCCCCCCAACGCTCAGCTTCCCATCTTGGATCCAAAAGGGTACGACCTCATCGTGTGCAGCAGCCTTGCCGACCCTGGCAAAGATGTCCAGGTCGGCAATACCTATGTGTCCATTCAGAAGCACGTCAAATACCTGTTAGAGGAGGGAAAGAAGAGGGGAAAGAGTGAGGCAAAGAGAGGGGAGATAGAGGGAGGGGCATGGGGCAATCAGTCGGCAACAAGCCACACTGCGGCAGGAGAGGGAGAGGGCTAGAGCTAGGAGAGCTGCCATATACCGCCGGTTACCTTGCTCACGCTTACCCCAAATGCTCTGCATTACCTAGTATATAATATGATTAACTCCAAGGGAGTATCAAATGTATACACAGACTGGGTTGCTTATAAGGGCTAATAATATTATGATTAACTCCAATGGGTAGAATAAATCACCACAGGCATGATGGAGGCATCACACACACACACACACACACACACACACACACACACACACACACACTGCATGTACACAACAAGTGGGAGTACTGGGTATGATAGCAGGCCAAGTGTTATCATAGATGTAATCATAGATGTCGGAGGACATTACCACATGCACAACTTAATTGACAAAACCGAAAAATACAACTTTGTGTTTTCCAATCATACTTCGATTTTCAAACAACGAAGAAATCAATTTTTTATACAGATACAATGTAGATAGTGCATGATGCAGGCCTCTGGCTGGGATATACTAACTGCAGAAGAGTGGTAATTACAGATGTGTAAATATATCTGATAGTAACACAAACACAGCCAGTTATAAAGCAGGCTAATACCAGAGGATAAGTGCATCCTTTAGGGTATACAAAATATTATACAGCATTACTGTACCTACACTCTCCACTATCAGTAACAGCACTGACCTTTTGACCCGGCTGCTGAAAGTAGACCTCTGCATACTTGGTGATGAGTAGGTACTCTCCCTCATCTGTTATGGGTACATCATACTTGAATGTGGCAGTGTGGTATCTCTCTGTCTGGTAGAGAACCATGTCATCTGGATGCACCCTGGAAATGATCAGGTTTTTTCCATAGTCGGACGGTATACCAACTCGATTGTCGTCCGAGTTGTAGCGTATGCCAAACCTATCCATGTGTTTCCCACCACCACAGTTCACAGCATAGATCACCTCGTACGCAGCCGAGAACAGAGGTTGGAGGACGAGGGAAAGGAGACACAATCTTAGGGAAACCCACACCCAGGACATGATTCAACTTTCTTCTGGCTCCTTGCACCGTATTTGTCACTGCTCGCAGCGAGGAGGATCTATAGACAGTAAGCTTATATTGAATCTAGAAAACGTGACAGTTGTGGCTTAGAGTTCCGTTGAGTTGCTGCAACAGTACAACTGCAAGTCCGACCTTTCCACATGGGTCACTCCAAATAAAGCACAGTAATTCGCTAAGAACTTCCAATACGCATGCGTGAACGACGATCGAGCCACGTGTACACGTAATAGAATGGCGGCCATAAAGTCTCTAAACCCAAAGGCAGAGGTAGCCAGAGCCGCTCAGGCCCTGCAGGTAAATATCTCGGCGGCCAGGGGTCTCCAGGAAGTGCTGAGAACGAACCTGGGGCCCAAGGGAACCATGAAAATGTAAGCAAGTGCTAATGGACGTGAGGAACCTGTTTCAAGAGTTGGCTGTCTCTGTAAAACCTTTGAGAGTATTTATGTGTGTATTTTGTAAACTTTAGGCTTGTGTCTGGAGCTGGGGATATCAAGTTGACAAAGGACGGCAATGTGCTCCTTCACGAAATGGTATTTCTCAGTCATGCTTAATTGTTGGATAAGGGGGGGGGGGGGGGGAGATTGATCACTGAATAACAGTGGAACCCCTGTTAAAGGACATCCTTCTCCCTGTAAGGCCATACCTAGTTGATTATATGTTTCTCAGACAACTGAATTTTGGAGTGGGACCCGGGTGGCGGGCAAAAAAAAAGAAAAAAAGAAGGAAACATGAATCTCATTTAAACTTGTGGGCGTGGCGGCAAAAATAGGTGGAGCTAATCGCGACCGTGCGCACTGGCTTGTTTTCTGTCTGAAATCTTTGAATAGCAAACAGTACAGGCTTCTAGTGGATAAAATGGCTGCAGTACTAGCACTCTACTGGAGTTGTTTGGCTTTTTATTGGCTATTAAAATAAAATTCACAATTTTTTTTTTTTTGGAAATTCCAAAAATAGTCCCGCCAGATCTGAGAAACATATAATCAAGTAGGTATGGCCTAATGGACAAGAGTTAGGTCCCATTGGGGTCTACTAAAGGGGGATTCGACTGTATTCTCTGAAATAACGATACTGGAGTTTACTTTGATCCCATCTGCGTATTTGACCGGGCAAGGACCCCCCAGTAATTAGGACATTGGACTAAAGTAGTGGGTTTCCATATGCTACATTATAGGACACCTATGGGTTGTTGTTTCATTTCAGCGGGCACATTATATTCAGTTGTTGCTAGACAAGGGTACAAGGCCATTGAAACAACAGTATCAATATACCCCATGGCCTGATGGAGAGATATCTGTATAGAGATAAGCTTATCCACTAGTGGATATAATCTTTGGTGTTAGAGGTTTGGTTTGAACCTTTCTCTTCCTCCTTTGCAGCAAATTCAGCATCCTACTGCGTCACTCATAGCCCGTGTAGCCACTGCACAGGTAAGGTGTGGTGTAGTGCTCAAGTGATGATGTGGTTATTCATAGGTACTGGAGGATTAAGATTTAACGTTGCACCTGAGACTTTATAGCGGACATCCAAATTCACCAGTTGCTGAATATTTAATGTACGCTTGCATATTTTTTATATATCCATGGCAACCAGGATGACATCACAGGAGATGGGACCACCTCCAATGTGCTGATTGTGGGAGAGCTACTAAAGCAGGCAGATCTGTTCGTCTCTGAGGTTACACAGGACGGTCGTCATGCACGGTACATCATGTGGTGATAGAGGAACCTTTCGCTTTCTTTCTCTCAGGGTTTGCATCCAAGGATTGTGACAGAAGGCTTTGAGAAAGCTAAAGTGAAGGCATTGCAGGTATTGCTTTCCAAAAGTCAGAATTATTTTCTGTTGTTCCAACTGAGGATGTTTTTTTTTTTGTTTGATCGGCTCGAAATAGGACTCACTTGCAGTTTGTTTTCCTTTAGGTGCTGGAATCTGTAAAGGTAGCAAAGGAGATGGACCGAGAAACGCTGATCAACGTGGCTCGCACCTCTTTGAGAACGAAGATCGGACCGAAGGTGGCTGATGTTCTCACGGAGGTGAGCGTTGTAGGAGGGAAGGGGAGGGATGAGGAAGGGGAATGGGAGGGGAGAAGGAGAGGAATGGGAGGAGGAGGGAGGAAGGGAGAGCATAGGAGGTGCATGTGTATACCACACTGATCCTTTATCTAGGGAATTTACTTGATAATTAATTCCAATCCTAGATTTGAGTCTCTTGAGTTTTAGTGGGACTGCTTGTGCCTCTTTCTCCAGGTGGTGGTGGATGCTGTGCTGGCCATTCGCAAAGGCCCAAAGGAGCCGATTGACCTCCACATGGTGGAGATCATGGAGATGAAACACAAGACAGACACGGACACGAGGTGGGCTGTGGGGGTTAGTGATGGCACAGATAGGGCCATGGGAGTTAGTGATGGTGCAGACATGAGGTGGGCCGTGGGCGTTAGTGATGGCACAGACACAGGGTGGGCCTTTGGGGGAGGTAGTGATGGCAGTGCATTGTACTCATGAATCATGGACCCTGAATGATAACGTGTGTCCTCCGGTACAGTACAGTACAGTACCTTGACAGAAGTCTGAGGTTTAGTAAAGTTCCCCTTGGCTGCCAGGGGTAATGCTTGTGTATTCAGAGATTACCTCCCCCTCCCCTCTCTCCCTCCCTCCCTCCCTCCCTCCCTCTCTCATTTACCCTCCAAAGGCTAGTGAAAGGGTTGGTTCTGGACCACGGAGCCCGCCATCCAGACATGAAGAAGAGAGTTGAGGATGCCTTCATTCTCACTTGCAATGTCTCTATGGAGTATGAGAAATCGTGAGTTCAATTTAATATTGATAATATTAAGTAATATTGTTACTGATGATATTGTTACTAAAATTAAATTAACCCCTTTCTTAGAGAGGTGAATTCTGGGTTCTTCTACAAGACGGCAACTGAGCGGGAGAAGCTTGTTGCAGCTGAGAGAAAATTTGTGGATGACAGAGTGCAGCAGGTCATCGACCTTAAGAAGAAGGTGTGAGAGTAACCGTAGGTTCTTGTCTATTGTATGCTCTATCCACTTCTTTTTCTTTATTTTTCCGTAGGTCTGCGATGGGACTGAGAAGGGATTTGTTGTGGTTAACCAAAAGGTCAGCTAAGACACGATTATAAATACCACCGGGCCAGGGTATTTAGGGAGGGCGGAGGGGGTATTCGCCCCTCCTTGGAAACTTTGTGGCCCCCCCTTGGGAATTTTAACCCTGCAAAATTGAATACTGATCACTATACGCACGCTCCCCCCTTGGTGATTTTCCTAAATGAACCCCTGCCACCTGACCGTATAGTTACACCACACACTATTACCCAGGCCCTCTCTCCCTCCTTCCCCGTTCTCCACCCTCCCCCTCTTTCCTCTCCTCTCCCCTCAGGGCATTGACCCCATCTCTCTGGACTTGCTAGCGAGGGAGGGCATTGTTGCCCTCAGAAGAGCCAAGAGAAGAAACATGGAGAGGTATGTCATTGGTCTCTCTGGAAACTCAAATGTTCGATCAGCTGGGATTCTATCTTATACCTTTTAGACTGACGCTGGCCTGCGGGGGTGCGGCCACGAACTCATTTGATGACCTCACACCCGAATGTCTCGGACATGCTGGATTGGTGTACGAACACGTGCTAGTGAGGAAATGTTGCGGTGTTATAAAGACTAGAGCCCAGAATGGGTTTACTGCTGTACTCTCCTTATTAGGGTGAAGACAAGTATACCTTCATTGAAGAAGTTAACAACCCAAGATCAGTGACTATTCTAATTAAAGGTAAGAATACTTACTGTGTACTCTGGTGAATACCAAACTTAAGGACTATTGTTTTCGTTCTTGGTATTTAAATTTGAACCTTGACCCCTATACCGTAGGTCCCAATAAGCACACCGTGATACAGATTAAGGATGCTGTTCACGACGGCCTGAGAGCCGTGAAGAATGCCATCGAGGACGGCAGCGTCGTGCCTGGCGCTGGGGCCTTCGAGGTGGCTGCACATGCAGCACTCACTTCTGCAGAGTTCTTGAATAGCGTGCAGGGGCGGGCAAAGTATGGAGTGAAGGTGCGTGTGTGTGTGTGCGCGCACGTGTGCGTTACATGTGCAGTGTTGTGAGGTGATTGTAAATGTATGTGTGAGTGGGTTAAAGTTCCTCCTACGCATATGCAGGCATTTGCCGACGCACTTATGGTGATCCCAAAAATCCTGGCACAGAATTCTGGGTTCGATCCTCAGGAAACAATCATCAAACTTCAGGTAAGGCAACTCAAGCCAGTGTTGGGCTCTCCGTTATCGTAAGCCGTACAATATGATCCATGCACGTGGTACATAAGCGTTGGTCTAGCTATAGTGTATCTGTGTTTGCACTGAGCCAAATGTTTATGTGAATTCTACTGGCATTGTTGTAGTGCCTGACACCCCTTAAGCTGTAATCAAACCTAGCTGATTTGTATTGTGAAATTTGCATTCACTTTAATTTGCTTACGCCTATACCACCAGGAGGAGTTTGTAAGGTGTGGACAGGCGGTTGGCCTGGATGTTTCCACAGGTACTGGCACTGTATTTGAAGCATTAAGTCATTGTTTCTATGACACCGGAAGTAATGTCGTTGGCACTGTGTTTAAAGCTGGGCACTTATTAGAGGTAGTGATCGAGGCTGGTGTGCTTTCTCTCCGCAGGAGAGGCTCTGTTGCCGGCAGACGAGGGAATATGGGACAACTTCCGAGTGAAGAAACAGCTGCTATATTCTTGGTAAGACTACAAGTGGGTGTGGCTATGGAAGCGTAGCAGAGCTGAGAATGTGCAGAGTGCATGCCTGGTTGGTACAAACATTTTCCACGTTATCTGTTTGTGTGTCCATAATTATCGTGCGCTAAGACTTCCTCGTGGAGGCACTATGCTACTACAGTCACAAACACAACAGTTTGCAGGCCACGCTACGTGAGGCTAGCTTAGTTTAGTGGTATTCAGACGGTAGCTAGGAATGATAGTTCTGGTAGTGGGCAACAAGGAGTCAGTCACTTTACATAAAAAATCAAAGGCCCATGCCTCCAGACCCCCCTAGCAATTTATGCTTTAAAGAAGCACAGGTCATGGCTTCACCAACCCTCCCCACTCCCCCCTGTATGAAACCCTGCTGAAGGTTGTGCATGCACAATAATGGCTTTCCATGTGGGGAGGGATTTTGTCATATTGATGTGGGTGGGGTATGAAACTGACACTCAACAAATAGTGACCTAACCCCTAAGATAAAGAAATTTTGCTAATATGTGTTTCTGCTCTCCACAGCACAACCATAGCTGCCAACCTTCTTCTGGTTGATGAGATTATGAAGGCAGGAATGTCCTCTCTAAAAGGATGAGACTGACTGTTTATAGTTCTCTATGCTTGGCAGTATAGTGATATTTGTATGTAGAGGATGGACCATGTTATAAAGGTCATTGGTATGTATCGCAATACACAAATGAAGAGTTCAGTGTACTATAATAAAACTTGGCACAGTACTATTTTGTTCAGAACCAGTGGTCCAACCCACAGATATTGATCATTGACTAGTCCCCTCCCCAAAACTCAAGAATACATATTTCAGGATTCTGACTAACACAAGATAGACTAAAATGTTGGAATTAGTTTGTGTTTATGTCATTAATACATGTACACATACAAATTAAGTTCAGGTAATCAAATACGCACACACAAAATTAAGCTCAGCTAAGCAAAACTGGTTACTTTCTGTCAATCATTTGCAGAGGAATTTTGCCATCTGGCCGAACAACACTTGGTTCAATTAGTGGTATCTCCTTCTGGTCTGTTCTGAGCATAAAGTGTCTGGCCATCTGTTGGTGAAGTATGATACCAACTAAGGTTGCATGAATTGGCAGGAGCATAGTGGGCTAACCCAAAATCAAGTAGCTATTGAAAATTGCAAAACTCCATGTAAGTAATTGCACCTGATATGAAAACTAATTACACAGCTTCTCTATCAAGTCTAGTGAAGGCATAGAAACTTCACAGAGGCCGGACTCCTACAGCTCAAAGATTTTTCCAATGACAAAATTTTGAATTCTCAAGTTGGGGGGAGGGGCAAATTCAATATTTGTGGGTTAGACCGCTCTGCTTCTCAGCCCTTCATTATTGGCAGGAGCATAGCAGATAGTCAGACTTGAAAATTAGCAGAAAACTGAAAAATTAGTGTTTGTAATATTATGTGAACTATCAGCAAACATAATGAATAATATTATTGTTTCGTTCTATAATGCCACCCTAATTTAAAAGCCAAAATTGCATCCGATTATATAGGTAGTGGTCTGAATGTTCTGTTCAGTATCAGAAGGTACAGACTGCTGTGATTTTTGTAAGCACCATCCCAATGTAAGAGCCATAATATAACTACCACAAAAATTAAGTACCAGTCTAGCTCGGAATTGTACGCTTATGGCTGGAATTACCTCAATCAAGATCAGCTTCAACTCTAATTCAGCGAATCTGCGACCTGTGCAAGAATTCGAAGTAACAGCAATTGGTGCATAAATAATTACTATCTAAAGCATAGGAGTTAGGTTGGTACGTATGGTAAAATTATATGACTGAGGTCCAAGGGCATTTCTGATATTGACTGAGGTGCATTAGCGCTGAGGTCTATTATCAGAAATACCCACAGGCTGTAACCATACACTCCGATGCTTTCATGTAATATACCGTAAACTCAGGCGTATAATTAATGACCGGTCACTCTGTTAAAAAATTGTGCATTTTAGAGACTGCTATTGCATGGGTGATTTTATTCAGTACCATGAGGTTAAAAATACAGTAGTAAAGTACAATGTGAGTCTACTCACCCGCTTAGTACTGCACAAGGTAAACTAGTTAGCCTTGGAAACCTGTCTGTCTGATTATGCAACTCTAGTTGGGATTATGAGCACTTCCCTCAGGCTCATGCTTATATCCCTCCTGGGCATATTATAACATACACATAGAGTATAGTTGTCATGGTGGTTTACTTTGTTGTCTGATGGGTAAAAGTATTCATAGGGTAATTCTATTTGAATGGGTAATACTATTCAAGAACCCATAGCAGTGGTTTTGATAGGTAAATATATTCATGAGATTAAGGGGTCAGTCACTATAGTCCCAAGTTTACATTATGTCTGATCTGAATTAATACCTGGCTATAGTATAGCTCCTACGATGTTGTCATCAGTATTAAACTTGTGTATGTATGCTGATTCCACCTGTTGTCAAATAGCGCTTGCCCAAAACTCCTTATATGGTAAGTGCTATTAATTTACTTAGGGGTAAACCAGCCATGCATAACTGCTAGGCATTCCATATATGGAGTTTTCTTGTAGGTGCCATTCGACAACAGGTGCAATCACTAGTTCAACGCTCCTTCCCTTTTGGGTTATGGGCTCCTGGTTATACATAGCTATAATGGGTACACTACCATAGCATGTTCGAGGTCCGAATCCAAATGGCAGTTGAGCAAAGGCACTGATGTCGTTGTTACTCCACCGGTCTGGGTTAAATTTCTCTGGGTTCTTAAATAACTGCTCATCTCTTCCAGCAGCATATGTGGAGTAGAGGACGTTGGTCTGTATAGATAAAATTAACGGTAGTATAGGTCTGAACTATTTGGTAGGCAAATGCATGTTTGATTATTGCATAACCGCAAGTGGCCAGGTGGCAATTTCTAGCTCGTAAACAAAGGGTGTAATTTCAACAACTGGTGGTGACAACGATTTGCAGTCTACAGAGTTTGGTTGGTCTAGCTGGCTTACAGAATTAATTTGGTTGGACAGCAAACTGAAATGGTATGCAAGTTTATATATCTCCAGCCATGCATGATAATACATGACAGTTTTTACCATTTGTAGACCATTGAATGTTGTCGAGAATATCAAGTGTGGAATAATACCACTTTTTGTTTAATGTATATGTATGGCTTCTTTCAGGCATAACTCTGCAAACATAGTCATTGATATAGCATTTTAACTGCATGCCAGGCTCCCCTATATATTATGGAGGCCTTAACCTTGTCAATGTATACTGAAATCTTACTTTAGCAGGGACATGGTATCCCATCAGAACCATGTCTTCCTTCAGAGTACGAGGGACACCAGGAGCAGTTGGAATTAACCTAAGTGCATACAATGAATATAGCTTTAACACCACCGTTCTGATGCATGCTAGTATCGGTATCAAATGCATGAACTTAGTAGATTACAATTTCAATCACAATCTTGAGCTGTATATAGTACCGGTACTAGTGCAGAGAATAGCAATGCATGGCAGCTAGTAATAGGCTTACCTTAATGTCTCCTTCACAATGTTTTTCACATATGGCATTACTGCCAAATCCTCAGCAGTTGGTAGCCTTTCATCCCTCAAGACTGAGCTGATTTCATCATGAAGCTTCTCTTCAACCTCTGGGTTTGTGGCAATTGAATGCAGCATGAATGTAGCTGTGTTTGAAGTCTGCAGTAATAAAAATTAGCAGTATAATAAATAGTGTCAACTTGTCAGCCATATTCCACCTGGTTTGTTAGCCTAATTCCCTGGCCCTTCCCATATGAGCTTACTTCACTGCTCATGCAGAGAAGGCCAGGGAATGAGGCTGCCAGATTGTATGGTACTTACAGTGTCAACTCCTGCACCAAGCATGTCAATGGAGAGAATAACAGCATGGTCCTTTGACACTTTCCCCTCTGTCAGCCACTGCTCCAGCAATCCCATAGCATCATCACTTTTGGGACTCTTTGTTTGCAGCTCTTCCATACATTTTTCTCCAAAGCTATACACTCCTTTAATAGCACCAGTCATTTCCCGATACAGTTTGTTGGAAAAGATCTTATACACTGGCGGCTCAAAACCAACCTTAACAATACAATCAACAAAGGTTTTTACAGCTTGGATAAAAGCCAAAGCATCTTGGTCTCCAGAATCCACCACTCTCAAATCCTTGTTGTACACAAACTTTGCTGACACTGTTAGGGAGATACGATAAGCACATGCTGATTATTATATGCATAATAATACCGTAAGCGCAAATTAATGTGGCAATAATAGGGCCCAGTTCTAACACCTGTGCCATACACAAATATAGGAAATAGTGCTCCCTGTTCCAATAGAGCCTTTTTCCCTAGACCCAGATCTCTGCTGCTCATCTCTCATATTTTTTGTACCTATCCAATTCATTGGTATCTGGCCAATGATGATATGTATATGAGCAGAAAATTAAATGCCAGATCACAGTTAGGAGAATGGGACGTTGGAGTAGCTGCATGGCACACCGGAGAAATTAAGATAACAGTCTCATAAAAATATTCAATAAAATTTTAATATGATGTAATTTTTGATGTGGTCACGTATGTGTACTAGCTGTGGGCACATAGCCACAATTAAGGCATATGAATGTTAGAAGTGCAGCTGTGTTTCCATGGCTCCAGGCTACGTGCAACTATATAGCGTAGCTAATGTTTTCCTTTTTCCATGAAATTGAAGAGTTACAGCGTATAAGTCATAAAACGTTACAAATGCAGCTCCATGCAGGTTCAGACGGAAAAGTAAACAATTAAATTTTATAGTTACAGGTAGCTACGAGCCTTAAAATTTTGTGGTGCATGTGGAAATAGCACACACTCAGGTTTTTTACAACTGTTTTTGAGCTCGAGACCATACTATTGGGAAGGCAGTTCAACTTAGGGAAGGCCCTAAACAATCTATGTGACTTACACTCCATTAATAGTTTGTTTAGGAGCTCCGAGATATCATCCACACATCCCTTCTCATCTTTGTTGGCTTTCAGGTAGCGGGTGAACCTCTGGAGAACAGAATTCATTCCAGGTATGTAGGAATTCACATTGCGTGGAAGAGTCTGTTTTCCTATTGCTGTACGAAGCTCCTTCCAGTGCTCATCGTGTCTGCATTGTATTAATTATTCTGTTGACAGATACACTAGTGTACCCACTGGACTAAAACTAGCGAATCTCTTGTTTCTCCATGTCTAAAAACCTTTGTTCAACAATTCATGTGGTACATGTATTATGTGGTAATTCTAATTATCAATAACTATAGGGTGCCACTTAACAATCCTGTGACAGACATAACCTCGTTCTCATGGTTATGAGGTAGTGTATATACTGAATGCGTATGCACAAAAAAATACATCTACATGTACATACATGTATGCAGATTATGTTATGGTTTGGTTTATTAGTTTTTTAGTGTCGTATGCACTAGAATAATAATATTCAAATGCCATCTATGCATATTTCACAGGCCTATATAAAGGAAAACGTGTCTGTATTCTGCACAGGTGATACAACCATCACTTACATGAATGTTAATGGAGATGGATACCCCAAGTGAGTGAAGAACCAAAGCAATTTTTTGTCAAAATCCAGAAACCGTGTGGGGTACTTGCCCTCAGCTCTCAAAACATCTTCAAGGGTGTAGGGATTGGCCATGTACACGAACGCTCCTGGTGCAGACAAAGAATGCGCTCTTTAATGCAATAATTAACAGACTGTCAAATGGGGGATCTAAGACTGGTATGAATTATCAATAAAGGAGGGTCACTCACCCATAGACTCCGGATCCATACACAGTCATAACTGTGACTGAGGTCAACATGTGGTAATTGACTCTCAGAACTACAGTCAACGGTCGACCCGAGATGGGATGGGAATGGGGAGGGATATCCTGGCTACTAAAATACGGGATATAAATTCGCAATGGATTGGACAACTAAATTTGTGAATATTACATAACTTACAACATAGTGTCAGAGGCTCCTCACCCATTTATGCTTGAGGTAAGGCATTCGTTGCTGTCACTTCTGTCTGCACTATTGCTGTCATTCGGTGTACATGTGCTTGTACCAAAGAGCCAGGTGGGGTTTTAGCAAGCAAACCCTTGAGGCTTCAGTCGGACGATTGTATCATAGATAGTATGCATAACTACATCCTTCTTCAGATATTACTTATCTATGCCTCAGGCTCTCGGATATGTGAACTTCTGTGTAGACTGACTAACGTACGTCCTCGGTACATTTAACAATAGATCTACTGTTCACTAAGAAATTGTTATAGTGAAGTTCTTCTTTCATGCAGATAGATCAACATAATAACTAAAGTCTAAGCAGTTTATTGCAATCGTTCATGACTTTTGTGGTGCTCTGCCTAGTACACAGATGTCCCATGGCTTGGATATCCCGTCCCAGTCCTGTCCCATCCCAGGTTTTAGTAACGACCAAAAACAAATAAGCCAACTAGCTAATGCACTACTAGTGCAACAATACTAATCAGTAGAAGTACTGCAACCACTTTGCGACTTGATATTTCTGTTGCTGTGTATATAGTGTCTCAGAAGCCAGTGAGGCCACCTAGCTATGACCGTCAAAGAAGCATTCAAGAGCATTAGTGAAGTCAACAATCATTTACCAATGGGACAGGGTGATACATTCTCATGCATGATATCGATCCAAAGCCAAAAATAGTCTTGCATGTATGAATGGTGAAAGTCTTGTGAAAAGAGATGGTCAAGGCTTTGACCATGGTATTACGTGACTACAGGTCTATGGATGTGTGTGCCCCTTAACCAACAGACCAATATACTATAGGCCTCTGAACAATGCGAACAATGACTGACCTCCGGGATACTTTAGCTTAAAGATTCCTCCGTACTCTTTTAGACACTTCTCCACATACAGTCTCATCGAAGTAATATTTCGCCTTATATCCAGAAGATTACCGAGGACTGGGAGAGGCTTTGGGCCTGGAATGGCCGAGAAAGGCTTGATCCCGTCGGCTTTTGGGTCCGTTGAGGCCTGCACGGAAATCCATCGAGCTGCATGAAGACGGCACAGGTGCCTGCAGGCGCACAGTCGAAGCATTCTCCCTGTTGTTTTTCTGGTCACGAGACTACGCCTCCTCGCTAGCGCGCTACGGCCTAGCCCCACCCACAACGATTGTTTTAAAAAAAGGAGGAGAAAGGCAGCCTCCCAGGCGGGCCAGGCCTCCGGTGAAATAAAAGCAGTGGGGCAGTAGTTACGAGGATCTGTTACAGTTGTTTTCTCAGCCTTCTCTATACAGCAACGTAGACTATATCTGGACCTAAGCACTAAAATAGAACATGGGCTGTTTTATTTCCCGACTGGCACTTTTGTTGAGCAAGCTCCCAGAGTCACCAGATCACAGTAGCTATTATCAGTCCTTTGTTTGTTCTTATGCACACACAAGTAACTTCTATTATTGTGTTGTACCTCGCACTTCCCCCCCCTTGTCTATTCGTAACCGGAATACATCTTCTTCACATAATTATTCCTTTAATTGTTACATCACTATTTAAAAATAATTTTGGGCATACATGCAAAATTATCCATTACTTGCTATAATTATAATCACGGATAATATTGCTCACGTGAGCAATATTATCTCTGCTATAATATTATTTTGGTTCCTTTGCATAAATTTTCAATACACAAATTATATAGTATGTGCATCTTAAAAAAACCACAACAGGTGATAACATAAAGTAGCAAAAGACAAAAACTCAATGGTTTCACAAGAGGCTTCAGGCTATGGACAAACAGAGAGGAACAAGATGGGTACAATAGAAACCGTTTTCTGTCAAGAAATAAAATGTATAAATAAACAACTTTGGCAGCTGAATTTCTCACTCCAAGAAGTATTTTAAGACTTTCTTGACGTATTTCCAAATAGACTCTGCGACTGATTTTGGTTGTGGATCGTCCACTCGCTCTTGGTGAAGTTGCTGGTCAAGTTCCTGTATCCATTGCTGCACACAGTTGTTAATGTGTGTGTATGCGCATGATTGTGTACGTGTATGCATGTGTGAGTGTATGTGAGGGTTGTGCATGGACATAACATGACTTAAATATTTGTAATATTCTCACAAGTGCCTATGAGATGTGCACTGCACATACTTCTTGAGCTACTAGTACATAGCTGCCTCACAGCTGTATAGAGACTAGTCTTAGTTTTGTACCGGCAACTGGTTCTTGTACATGAGCAAGTGAATGTCATCCCTGGACCTCAAACGCCGACCTGTGTACTTGTAACTTGCCTGCATGATAGAAACAGAACATAGAGCAATTGTACATGCATATAATGCTACTGGTAAATTAGTCCAGTTAGAAAATCTGCATGCTCTCACAGATGTATCGGTCAGTTCAATCCTCTTGGAATTACGCCAGTACCGGTTGAGGTTGAAACCCTTTCCTCTCTCCCTCTCGTCGCGATATGCCACCTCATACTTTAGCTTGTTAATGTCAGCATCCACCAGTAGTATCTCCACTGCTTTCTTGCGTTGCTCATCTATGTACGTACAGATTTACAGATACAGGAAAAGCTTTTCATGAAAGGAACCCAGCTGGTAATTTAACCCAATGGATATTAGTCACTGACACAGAGGAGCAGTTTATAGCAGTACATGAATGGTTGTGTACGTTGGGGAGGTAGTCTTGCATGAGCAAAGCTACACACCCCTGCTGAATGAGTGCACAACAGTTTAAATACACTTTGTCACTGAAATGTGACTTGATTAAAGAACGGGCATTTTGCTTCAGTAGGAGGTCAGAAACGGAACAGTACTGCAAGGATCCCAGCAAAATTCAGCAAGGATTGAATAATTAAATAGTTCATTGGAGGGGCCTGTACACGTGCTACTAGCTTTCAGTTGTGCGGAGATGATTATGCCTGATAGCAATAACAATCTACACAGGTTGCTGCCTGGTATACTTGCAATGCCGGCTTACCTTCAATGCAGTCGCAGTTCCATCTCTGGTGTCTTTGGCACTTCCTCTGCCTGTCCGCAGCTGAAATCTTGAAGACAAATGCCTCGACTGTAAATGCAATAATCACTTGCAGTACAACCTGTGTATGTATTATATGTATGCACAAGTATGATATTGTGTGTGTGGTGTAGGTATGTGTGTACATGTGCATGTGTATGACATTGTGTGTGCATGTGTGTGTGTGCGTGTGTGTGTGTGGTGCATGTGTGGTGTAGGTATATGTGTACATGTGCATGTGTATGACATTGTGTGTGCATGTGTGTGTGTGCGTGTGTGTGTGTGGTGCATGTGTGGTGTAGGTATGTGTGTACATGTGCATGTGTATGACATTGTGTGTGCATGTGTGTGTGTGCATGTGTGTGTGTGTGGTGCATGTGTGGTGTGTGGTGCATGTGTGGTGGATGTGTACATACATGTCAGCGGTATTGGTACAAAGCATGTTTCTACCTACACATGATGATCATGTGACCTATACACGGATGGTCACGTGACCTACACGTACAAGTGTGATGATGTAGAAGGTCATAAAGTAGATCCTCGCCAACCATTCATTCCCGACTTCTGAGGCAAAACCCTCCTACAGGAGAGCAAAGGTAACTTCATTAACCCACAATTGAGGCCATTTAGGTACTCATTCACTTACCATAATAACATGCCAGTTATTTACAACCATTAGTACGAAGAGAGTTACTGCAGGAAAGACACGTAGACAGTGACTCAGCTGAGGCTCTATACAGTGTATCTGAATGAACTAAAAGTACATGAAGTATCTGGTAAGCAATTCTGAACTAGAACTAACTTAAAGTTTGATTCCCATTCCTAGTGGTTCTGTAACTAACTGCCAGTCGAATTGCAATACCCTACATGTATAACACATCCTCCTTGCAGTTTGTTGTGTAGATATTACATTTGTACATTTGAAATCACTCCTACTATCCCTTACTACACAATAAACCTCATACACCTTAGTTACTGCTGGATGCAGAATTAGGAATGGTGGGTTAGAAAGCTTTTTGATGGCATGCCAACTCTCCCCACCCATCCAGCGTTTATACCAGTTTAGCCAACCTCCCTTTATCACCAAAATAAAGTTGTGGAAGTGTAAGGTCTAAGACGGACTGGAACAGGAACAGAACCAACCGTAACTCTTGAGGGCATTATCAAAGTTGTTCAGATAAAATACATTGCTTGATGATTCATTCGCAAGATCCGCGTAGAGTGCACCAACATTGTACCATGCATCAGTACTGTAGAGAAAGGAAAAGAGGAAAGATGCATACTGTGCTTTTAACAAGAGAGTAACTAATGAACCTGCCTAGTCTTATGGGACCAGTACATGGGTCATATACACACAGAGTACTATTATAATTATGTGCTTTATCTTACAGATGATCAGTAACACCGACTAAGATTTTCATGTATGTGCGTTCGCGTTCATAAGTATCACGTGTGAAATATTTGCGTCATACTGTTACCATGAGTCCAATAGAGCTACATGTACTGAACGTTTGCAGGCCAAGTTACAGCAGACTAGTTTCACATTACCTAGACAGTGAAATAGCTGTAGATGGCAATAACTACACAGTTGCTGGATTGCTAACTGGATTACTGAAGGCACTACAATCGCTGCAAGTTGGCTATGTGCTGGAGCACTTGATTCCAGACTTCCTCCAGCATTTGTTGCTTGCAGTACGTGTGTAGGGACGCCTGGGAATGAGGTTAGGCACACTAATAGATACAGTCTATTAACCTGCCCCACTGCTGTATTTAACAAGGCCTTTAGCCAATAGTACCTGTTGCTGCTTAAAATTGCCCCAGGTAGTTTTGGATACGAAATATATCAATCTTGTTCCAGAAAACATGAAAAATGCTTACCAAATTGTAAGTGCTCCTGGATAGTCAATGACTGAATGGGGTGTGCTTTTATTCAAGGAATGATTAATGACTAAATGGAATGTGCTCTTATTCAAGGAATACTCAATGACTTGAACAAGGTGTGGTTTTATTCAAGGAAAACATTGACTAACCAGCACATGGGTCCTACTGTACCCTGGACTAACCAGCACATGGGTCCTACTTTACCCTGGACTAACCAACACATGGGTCCTACTTTACCCTGGAGGAACTCGAGACCAATTATAGCAAAGAAGTAGTAGATCACAATTAATAGGAGCCCCACACTGCAAAAAGGGATGGAGGGAGGGGAAAGGATGGCAGGAGGGAGGGAGGGAGGGAGGGAGGGAGGGAGGGAGGGAGGGAGGGAGGGAGGGAGGGAGGGAGGAAGGGAGGAAGGGAGGGAGGGAGGGAGGGAGGGAAGCAGGGAGGAAGGGAAAAGGAGGGAGAGAGGGAGGGAGGGAGAAGGAGGGCAGGAGGGAGGGAGGGAGGGAGGGAGGGAGGGAGGGAGAAGGAGGGCAGGAAGGAGAGAGGAAGGGAGGGAGGGAGGGCAGGAGGAAAGCAGGGAGGAAGGGAAAAGGAGGGAGGGAGGGAGGGAGGGAGGGAGGGAGAAGGAGGGCAGGAGAGAGGGAGGGTAGGAGGGAGGGAGAAGGAGGGAGGAAAAGAAGTAAACAAAATATCACAATTAATAAGCAGGCTACCAACATGCAGTGGAGGGGCAAACCTGATCAGTCTGGGTGTGAGCACTAACAGTGTGTTCATGATGTCACGATACCTCCGCTTCAACCTTAATAGCCTGTGGGGTCATGGAACGTAATTTTCATGTAAAATCAGGTCCGTGCCTTAGAAAATTTACTCGGAGAACTACCACTACTAGCTTGGAAGTGGCTCTGTTGGGCTCTATTAGAATCATGGTTTGGACTTATAGCTGCAATGGCTGTTTTTCTAACACTCTCACGTGATATCAGACATAAGTGTTTGGATACACGAATACCTTCGGAACAACTCCACTACTGGGAGTGTCCTTGTTTTGGGGGTCATGTAACCTAAATAATGCAAGCTATGATGAAGCCAATGCTGTCATTAACCCTCGCGCATGTGCATCAAGTAGTCGGGCTGTCATTCTGTCATCATTTATGCAAGATTTTTCACAAACGACAAATGCTGATGGTACCAAACTTGATTTGAAGGGCGAGGATCACGGTCTCTATGCTCTGATGGGCTGTCGTTTATGGTGCTAGGTCGACGGTAAGAGTGCTTACGGCTGGATCGACGCTACCCAATATTTCTTGCAAATGACAACTGTTGACTTACCTGATTAGTTTGATGGGCCGTAAGGCTGCCAGGAAGTGGTACCTGGGATCCAACTCCAAGAGGAGCGCAATAAAGCTCAACAGGATCACAGCAAAATCAAATCTGAAGTGGGCATGACAAAGATGGATCATGTGAGATCATGTGAGATCACATGATCACCTCAGAATGGAGAGGAAAGTTATCACCCCTTAAATAAAATTGTTCAGCTTAGCTCTAGCTCTGGCTCATACAATTGCTGACGTTTTACAGGAATACCTGACCATTCCATCGACTTACGAATTCCAGAACTTTCGGAAGTAGTCTAGCGGCCCAAGACCTATGATCTTCAGAATGATCTCTACCCAGTAGACTGGAAGACAAGAGACGAATAATGGGGGTATGTGTAGTGCACACTCGATCTGAAGGAATTAGAGTGGCGCTAACTCACGTGAAATGAAGGCAAATGAGACGGGGAGAACCTCATTCATCTCCTCGTTACGGCGACCTGCTTCTGATTCTGTGTGAATATGCATGTAGATCTTATACCATCCGTACTTATCATTAATCTACTGCTGAATCAACAGTATAATATTATACTAATAATGCATACTTAGATAAACAAGACACTACATGTATGCCGTATTACTATATGTACCTGAAATTGTACTAGCATAGATGACGAGGAACAGAGCATTCGACAAGACCACCACATCTGAGGGTCATTGAAAGATTAAAAAAATTTGATCACTTCTGTCCACATGCATGTTAGGGCCTCCGTGTTCAAATAATTGGAGGGCTCGAATAATTAGATTCACTAGGTATCGTGCAGTCACTGAATGTCAATAATTGTACTCACAGCTTATGGTATTGAACCATTTCCAAGTGACCAGCTTGTACACAGCTGTATAGACCAAAGGTCAAAAGTCCAATTTCCTTTAGATGAGCTACACACGTATAATTATGTATATTAAATATACCTGCAAAGAATGGCTTGATAGAGATGTGGAAGTTCTTGTACCACAAGAAGTGGTCCCCCTCTGGTGATACCTGGAGAGAGTGAATGTATTTGTGAGCTTTATTTATGCAAACCTACACACAAATGCAAATATTCATTGTTTCCTGTTTGCTGATGTATGGCTTGTGTTAATTAAGTGGGGGTAACATTGATAACAGTACAAAGGAAGGGGATTCCAAAGAAGCACTGCAGATCTGCTCCTTGGAGAGGGTGCCCCTTTCATTAGCTAGCCGGGGACCTCCTGCACTGTGTGTAATGAATGTGTACGTTCCCTACCTGCCTCCATTTGAGGTCTCTGACTTCGTAGAAGTCATAGAATTCATCCACGCTGAGGTCTGTGTGCTGTTCATTGGGGTTCTTGTGTAATGTCTTGAAGATGCACATCACTTGCCACTCCGCTGTGAGTGTGTGTGTGTGTGTGTGTGAGAGAGAGAGAGGTGTATAAGGGTGTGTGTGAGGGAGGTGTGAGAGTGTAAGAGTGAGTGAGTGAGGGGTGTGGTATGTGTGTTACAGTATGTGCGTGTGTGTGTGTGAGAGTGCATGTGAAAGTGTGACTATGAGGGATGTGTGAGGGTGTGTGGTATGTGTGTTATAGTATGTGAGGTGTGTATGGTATGAGGGTGGGTATGTGATGGTATGTGATTAAGGGTGTGTGTGGTGTGTGTGTGATGTGTGCATAGCATGTACATGCACAAGTATGCTTGTTGTTGACATGCACATCACATGACTCACGCATCCGAGGCCGATAGTCCTGCATGAAAAGTAGAAAGTCATGGAAGCGAATGCCATCGCTACTAGCCAGGACGTGGTAGGCATGGCGCAGGGCCTCCCTGCAAAAGAAGAACACGATGGTGAGAGTTCCGCCCTCTTTTGTAATGCAACTGCCTGTGCCTTATACCTCTTGTGCAAAAAGAGTTTACGGAACTTTTTCCTGCCTTCCTCACTGAAACTGCTGTACACTACGGCAAGAAGCTGGCAGTAGTGTCAGCAAGTGTGTGTGTGTGTGTGTGTGTGTGTGTGTGTGTGTGTGTAATGATGGGGAGAGACAGTGAGTGAGAGGACACTCCATTAAGGGGGAAGCACAGTGTAGACAATATGCGGTATACATAAGCCTTGAAAGAATACGCTATCAAGCACGCACGTAATATCCGAAGTGCCGATGATTACTACAATAACAGAAGTTGCATATTCCCATTAGCCTAGTCTCCACCACCCCCCCCCTTCCCATTAGCCTAGTCTCCACCACCCCCACCCCCTTCCCATTAGCCTAGTCTCCACCACCCCCCCCCCCCCCTTCCCATTAGCCTCGTCCTATTCAGCTGATAAAGAAAACTGAGAGATGTATGAGTGTTACGGGGAGAACCAACAAAAAGAGTCACACGGTTGTTTTTTCCTTAAGCCAACTTTCAGGTTTTGAGATGCTTACCGAATGTATTGTAAATTTGGAGCCTTGTAGGTTTGTACTTATGAACAATTTGCATTATAAAGCTAGTCAACATTTTTGGTTTCGCTCAGTGCATTTTCATACATTGCAGTCATGCAACACGGTAGAACTAGTCTTGTTCCCATGCAGTTCCGCTCCAAAACGCTGTGGAGTGGAGACTGGGAACCAGGCTAGGGTAGCATATGCTTGGGACTAATTTTTATGGCTCACTGGTGGCACAGACCGAGCGCTGAAGCGATGTCTTGAGAAAAAGGCAGCTGTCTTTCGATCGGTCCCAGCCCACACATAATTAAGTAAGTTAAATCAGGTGAAAAAGGTCACCAGGTTCTCCCCCATTTTTTGATTTTTCAAGAGGAAGAGTAGGGACAAGGTTATGGATGTCTCTGTGTACACATGCTCTACACAGTTAGATACACACAGCTGTCCAAATGGACATCCTGTCTTACCACGTTTGAGATGAAGTAGAGCGTGATGACGAGGTAGAGAATGAAGAACAGTGCAGAGCCCCCATTACTGCTGTAGGCCTCCAGCATCACGTCAGGGTTGCTGGGGAGGAGGATGCAGGGTAGGGGTGATATGCAGGACACACACACACACACACACACACACACACACACAGACTCTATAGGAACTATGATAGAGTCTACATGTTATGGTCTGGCCAATAGCCAGCAGTATTTTGCTATCCCTACTCCCAAACTTACCCTCAATTCATCCAACAATTACTTAAGTATCACACACAAGAACACTTGATCCCATAAGCGCAATGACCTATAATATAGCTTGCCAAAGGCTTAGCTTATCAATGTGGGTACAGGAGCTGTTTCCCCAAAAACGTCTGAACATAGATAACGTATATCAGCTACTTGCTGCATGCAGTCTGTCGATCAAGTTAGGGGTGGGGCTTGGGGCGGGGCTACCAGTATGTAACGATTATAATTTGATGACACATGTATACGTTTTGATGAAAATGAATACTTAATAAGCACATTTAGCTGAAACCTCTGTTAATGTAGCTAATCTAAAATCAATGTGGTGGGCTAGGACAGAGATAGTGTTCATGAAAATTGGAATTTTAGAAGTATACACATGCACTTACTTGGCGGTGGTCCAGGTGATGAACAGGCTGACGTAGGACCTTTCAAATGTCAGGAAATACTGCATGTGGGTCGAAATTATCATAGCATTAATTTGAATCCTAAATTGTGCTATTTACTGTGTGTGTGCGAGTGGGTGCTAGAGTATGCGAATGGGTGGTGGGGTGTGAATGTGTCATAGAGAGCTCCTAGATACATAAAGGAGCATGCAACATCACATACCATAATATGCCGTCCTGCCTACATCACATACCATAATATGCCGTCCTGCCTACATCACATACAGCCCTGCCTACATCACATATGCCTTATGCAGCCCTGCCTACATCACATAATTATGCCTTATGCAGCCCTGCCTACATCATGTGGATAACGTGAAAAGTCCCGCATATTTGCAGCCCTGCCAACCCCTTTAGGGACCACTTGTTGTGGTGTTATTGTGGTGTAACTCTAGAGAATATCTGCAGGTGTGCTTAAGGCTTCTGTTTTGCCTTTAGTAAATAGCATCAATATGCCTTTTACAGCAGTTTACTTCTAGTGAGACTGTTGAGCTTTACGTCAAAGACAATATGGGGTGTGAATGTGTCATAGAGAGCTCCTAGATACATAAAGGAGCATGCAACATCACATACCATAATATGCCGTCCTGCCTACATCACATATGCCTTATGCAGCCCTGCCTACATCACATATGCCTTATGCAGCCCTGCCTACATCACATAATTATGCCTTATGCAGCCCTGCCTACATCACATGCCTTATGCAGCCCTGCCTACATCATGTGGATAACGTGAAAAGTCCCGCATATTTGCAGCCCTGCCAACCCCTTTAGGGACCACTTGTTGTGGTGTTATTGTGGTGTAACTCTAGAGAATATCTGCAGGTGTGCTTAAGGCTTCTGTTTTGCCTTTAGTAAAATTCTAGTGAGACTGTTGAGCTTTATGTAAAAGACAATATTGTGGAAGTATCACCATAACAACGAGATAGCAGTTCATACAAGGGGATCGAATCATAGGGAGGCGGCCAGAGGGACAGCAAGGGCTCCCAGTACTGGAGGAGAACAGGTGTGGAGACCGTACAGATCCAGCAACAGCTTTTGACATCACCTCCATCTGCCCTCCCGGTTGTACCCGAACTCTAACTCAGCTATTATATGCATTCAATATTCCATTTATCGCCCATGTTTCATTTATTCATGATGTCACTTCCTATTAGTTCAAACAAGAGTTTTCGTGCTATTCATTTTGTTCCATACATAAAGCTCAACAGTCTCACTAGTTATACTTTCATACGTGACAGCAAGCAGGGGGAAAAAAACTGTCAAGTAGACAATATAATGGCGCACGCCGGTAAGTCTCTGAATTGTCGCCAGTCGCCACACCATTATATGCCCCCGTACCACTCTTTTTTGTTTTTGTTTTTCCCTGGGGAGAACCCTGACTAATATACACAGAATATGAGGCACTTCTACTTCAGCAGTTTTTTTTTTACATGTAGTAAATTTAGACTACATGCGGGAAAAAACAGCAGAGGAGTTGAGCCTGGGAACGAGGCTAAACAGGACTACACTAGGACCCCACAACCAGGAGGAATTAGTAATCCAGCTTCTGTCCAATGGATCTCTGTCTGTGAAATGACTCCATTGGGCAATAGTGAATACTGCCTCTGCTGTGATGCGAGAAACTCACCGTTGGGTCCACAACCGCAAACAGGAGGTAGCCTAGAGAGGGAGCAACCAGAAGGAGTGAGAGAGAGAGAGAGAGAGAGAGAGAGATTTAGAACATGTAACGTATGCACATGCAGTTAGTGACTACAAAAGTAATGCAAAACCAGGAATCAACCCAAGGGAGCCCTAACCCTACCTCCAGTCACTCTACAGAAAGTCTAGCCCAAATACCCTAGCAAAAAGGTTAGCAAAAGCCTTGTCACTGTTGGTGTGTGTGTGGGGGGGGGGGGACCTAAGTTTCTCTACCCTAACCCAACCCCCAACTTCAATCCCGGTCACTGGTCGAGAGCCCTAGCTTGATACCACCGATTGTTGCTCCTCCCTCCCCCCCCAGCCCTCACCAATGATAGAGAAGATGACCACCACAAAGAGGAGCAGCAGCAGCACATCCAGGATGGGCTTGATGGACTGGAAGATCTGCCGCAAGACCCTGGGATCAAGGCAATAGCGGGACCTCATAAACTAGCAAAATAATTACTACAAGTAGACTTGGAGCCTGGGGGGGGGGGGGGGGGGGTAGGGGGAGTCATTGCCTCTGCAGAAATGTATGTAGGGACAAATTGCAGCAGTACGCTTTGGGATGGAATGGCCATGAGGCATGAGAGTGTTTACATGTATGGTTAATTGCAAATTATGTTTATGAATTTTCGAGTACAGTGCAGCTGTAAATGAGCAGTGGTATCTTCTACATTCTTCTGAGCAACAAAGCTAGCTCCACTGAAGCTCACTGGGGAGTGGAGCCTGGGAGTGAGGCCACTTGTTAATGTAACTGTAACCGGTTCGGGTATCTAACAAGCTGGAATTGGTCCGTTTTACTGGACTCTACAAAGACTTCCATGTGATCGTTGTATATGCCTATATCAGACTCCTGTTTTAAAGACATCTCAAAAATTTATGAACGCTAAAGGGTTCACCTCCTGAGACCACCCATGAGGTGGGTGTCGATGAAGAAGAATGGCCTGAGGGCTCGTGTGACCCGGATGTGGTTCTTGACCCGAGCCAGTACCACGACGGCCTCAATGTACATCACTATCAAGATTACCAGCTGCAAATTCAAAAAGAAGAGGACATCTGTAAGTTGATACAGACAATTTCATTGAACACTACCTGTAGCAGTATGATGAATATGATTACCTGTAGTGTAGCCGATAGTAACTTTAATTTTTAGAGAACCTAATTGAGTTAAGTACTGCAGCAATCTGATGACTACTCAGGTAAGCACTTCGGTGGTAGGGGTAGGCGGATTATGCTCGAAAATCTACCTATTATGCTCTGCTGCACTGCTCCAAAAATGTACCTATTATGCTAAAAAATGCCCCTATTATGCTCGTTAAATTATCAACAAAACGGCTTTCCTGATTATCTTACCCGAAAACTCACTCGCTCTCTGCGTGCCTTTCTGATTGCGTTAACCGAGTTGGCTTCGCACCAGTGTCTTGCAGTTCATTTACTCTAACCTACAGATAGCATAGAGGCTCAAAGTTGGCTAAGTAGCGATGTCGGTAAAGAAGTAGATGCCTGTAAGCTGCTGCCAGCCGCTTGACTCTCGCTAACAGCGAAAGGCCTGGGTTCGAGGTCATACCTTGGATATCATAAATGCTATAGCACGTCTTGTATTAATTTTGCAAGTATAGCTGTATTGCTATAAATGTAATGGGCGGAGTTTAGGCAGCTAACCACACTGTTTCCAATCTCATCTCACTATTTTAGTTATGCGCATACACATACAAACATTACATACATACCACAAGCATAGTCCTCCTGTGTCGAATGAAGTGGTGTGGGCGGAGCCAGATAAACCGGAGGACAACGTCAACAGCCAGGATGGAAAGAAAGAGGAGCTCCAGTAGCCCATGGACCTGTGTGTGTGTGTGTGTGCATGTGTGTGTGTGTGCATGTGTGTGTGCAAGTGTGTGTATGTGTGTGTGTGTGTGTGTGTGTGTGAGCGTTACTACCTTTCCCTGGGAAGTACTGAGACACATCATGTTGCAATATGGAGCCTAAACCTTCAGAATCTACTAGAAGGGGGTTGACTTCAGTATGTAGCTCTCCCTGGTGGAGGTAAATGTATATCCAAAGCTGGGGCAGTCCTTCTGGCTGCTAATTCCGTAGCTGAACACAAAACCGATCCACCAGATCCACAGCACTGCCTGTCACACAACATACTACAACAACTGACAACTTACTATAACAACTGCATTTTCGTCTCCCTTCTTGACTGAAAAGACTGATGCGTCCGGTTTCTCAATCAGAATGAGGAGCATGAGTAGGACGCAGGTGACCAGGTCCGTCACGTAGAAGACGGGGTGGTGGAGGATGGAGTAGGCCAGCTTGGACCACTTCCCTGTCGGATGGTGGAAGAATTTATCGTTATCCTCTCCTTCACGGACGTATAGGGCTGCCTCCTGTGTGTGTGTGTGTGTGTGTGTGTGTGTGTATGTATGTGTGTGTGTGCATGTGTGTGTGTGTGCGTGTGTGCATGTGTGTTTGTGCACACAAGAATAAAGGAGAAATAGTATGTGTACAGAATGTAAAACGAGGTTACTCCACAGAGTAGAAGTAAACAAGTGTAGGGACTTATAGGGACTGCATGTAGCAGTACTTACTCATTGCCTATCAGCAGATACAATATACATGTGTACTTCCCCAGTGAGAAGACCCAGCAGGGTTAGGGTTCAGTTGAGTCGTGAGTATTAGACGGAACCCCAATAAACATTCAGTCAATAGCCTCATACCCAGGGCCTTCCCGCATAGATTTCTTTGTAGCTGAAAAAAATCTTTTTTCATGGCTGTGAAAAAAGCTTTGAGGTACAAGGCTACTCATGCAGTCACTAGACTACTCTATGTATTTTAGGCATTACTTGAAGTGGTGCCTATAGCCTTGTAGCCATGACAATTGGGGATGGTCTGGTGTCTTTTCACACACAATTAATTATGCATGGACTGGGACCAATCAAAAGATCCTGCAGCTGTCTAGAGTCACATTGCTGCAGCACTCAGACTGTGGCTCTAATGATTACCGTATAGTGGGAAATTTCACCGGGGAAAATTTTTCGCCAAAGCCAATAGTGTAGTATTGCGGAAAAACTTCGGCAGATTTATTTTTGCGCACACGTGATTGGGCGAAATTAAATTCTACGTGGATGCTGTCTTCGAACTTGTGACGCACGAACAGTCATAGATCTGAGCATGTCTACCCAGGGGCGGAGACAGCTGTCAAAAAGTGGGGGGGGGGGGCTGATGCTGGACCTTGCATGCAGAACGGTGTGAAATTTTGTATTTCAGGTCCTCTGAGGTTGGCTCTGATGCAATCTGGAAGCATTTCATAATAACAGTCTTTTCACCATAGCGCGATACTCTAATTAATGCATACTTGAGCTACATGTAATCAAAGAGTCCCGCAAGATTGATAAAGCAGGTCACGCAGTCTACGCTCTCGAAGGGGAGCCATGGAGCCAAATTAGTGTAGCCCCGAGCCTGGAAGCGAGGCCACACCACACTAGGTACTTAGATTTGTGAGCTAAATAGGAAGTAACAACACTAATTTGGTGGGGGGGGGGGGCTCAGCCCCCCCACCTATGAAAGTGGGGGGGCTCGAGCCCTCCCTGCCCCCCCCCCCCCTATATCTCCGCCCCTGCTACCACAAGGAAGGCTCCCAGGTTAGTAGAGGTTGTGTAGCCTATGTGTAAGTAGAGATATGAGCGCTAAATATGGACGGCACGATCGAGCGATGCGCATGTGTGAGTGTGAGTGTGAGCATCAGGGAGCTCTCCGCGACGCGACAGAACCTGCATATAACGTAGCAAAGCCATGGTTGACGGTACTTGACGACTTGTTCATGCACTGCTGACTTTTGCATCAAACTTCATCGGTTGAATTTTTCACCCGATAAAATTTTTAACTGACAAAATTTTCGCTGGTTAAAATTTCGCTGCTTGAACCGACTGGCGAAATTGGCAAAATTTTACCCTTGGCGAAAATTTCCCGCTATACGGTAGCTACTAGATTGAGGCTTTCCTCGGTGTCTGAGAACTGCAACTGTGCTCGCCTATGCAAAATTAAGCCCTTTCCACCCCCTTAAGCTTTCTATACCCCGAACATCACTCAGTCTAGCTCATAGACTTTGAACAATTAGCCTCACTGACCTCCCACTTTGTTCTGTTCTTGTCATCCTTGTAGAATACATAGTCGCTAGGATCTGTAGTCATGGAAAAGGGGAAATCACTCTCAAGTCAGCACGTTTAGGGAACCAGGGGCATTAAAGCAACACCTTCAACAATAACAGTTTGTTTAAATGGTCTGCAGCTGGGTATGCGGCTAAAGCATGTACATTTAGCAGGCCTTGATTCCAGGTATGCGAAAATTTTTACCATGTGGCTGGGACTGCCGTGTGACTATAGTTTTGGTACAGTATGTATTATGCAGCCATAACAAAATAAGGAAATGATATCACAGCATGCACCCATACATACGGTATACCACATTAGCAGCATTGCACAAAAGATTGTGGTAACTTCCGACACTGGCTAAAATCATGAAACGCGGTACATATAGCCAAGGACACTTAATACTAACCTGATTATAGCTAGCTACATACACCATCATCAAGCATAACTTAATTACAATGCATAACTAGTCTACCATATAATAGTTAGACGCCGAGACCAAGGGACCTACGCGATTTAGAAACCCGAAGGCCCGAGGCTGTAGCGTCCCGAGCGAAGCGAGGGCGCTACTAAGGGCCTGAGGGTTTCTAAATCGCGTAGATCCCATTGGTCGAGGCGTCTAACTGATTTAGACCATACCATAGCAACAGGCTCTACGCAGGAACATTAGTTTACTTACCTGTAGTCGATAGACTATAAACAGATTATGCCCAGAGGATAAGGGCACTAAGTTGACAAGCCGGGCACTAAGTGATTTAGTGCCCTCCAGTTGACCAATGAGATTTGCATAAATCAGTGAAGTACGGTCTAATACAACTAAGTAACTTGTCCTTTTGTAAGCCAGGAGCGCATAATGACTGCGCTCCTGTGTAAGCTTACAGGGCCAAGACCTGACCCACCCCCCTTCCAGCTGCCCACTCACTGACCCGTGTTCACGGTGCTTCTGGACAGTGTACTCCCGTTGTAACCCAGGGTCCCTCTTCCATTCGCCGGCGGCTTTTCCTCCAGCGTTCTCGGAACGCCGTCGCTATCAGGATTCACCTCAAGGTTAAGCTCGAGTTCAGAGCCGATGATGTCTTCGTCGCTGCGTACTGTTGCCGTCATCTCTAGATCATGATCGCCGACTTTCGGCTCGGACGTTTGGAGAAGCGGTGATGATTGCGCTATCGACTCGCTGTAGAGAAACCGGGGCAAGGCCATACCGTCGGGACCGCTTCGGTTGACGCTGATAGGATCCGTTTCGCTCATCATAAAGAGCCCTCATGAATTTTGGCCAGCCACTCCTAGCTTCCCTTGGAATCGCGTAAGCCAGTCATGTGACTGCAATAGTGAATTTGATTGGCTGCTTCGTCATGGCTACCACTCGTCTGGTCTATAGATGCTCCCCACAGCTGAGGCTCAGTCTGAGATCTAGATTGTGGTATAATAATTTTCTATAGATAGGTGTTCAACCATTTACCATACATTTACACATAATTCCTAGGCGATGGTACTCTAACGACACAGAGGACGTGACATCAAATTCAAGGCTGAGAATCTACACCAGGACAGGGGATAAAGGTGAACATTCACTATGCCTTTATCACCTGTAATGCACAGTGTACAGATCTAGACTTGGCCATGCAATACACTATTCCACACAGGTATGGTAAGGCCAAACGGGGTAATTCCAATCAGTCTATACAAAAGCGACCACCAATTGTGTATTCTTTGTAAATCTCACTTATGCTGCACTAGAACTGCAATTATATCCGCATTTAGCCTCGCGTGCCAGCCCACTTCCCATTTTCCGAAGGGGGCTGGCACGCGAGACTAATCCGCATTATATGTTAATTTAGCTTTCGAGCTACACTGACCGGAATTACGCTGTGACCGAAATTACCCCGCTCTACCTTACTTTTTGCAGGCTGTGCAATTTTTGATAGCTATGCATAAAGAATTTTTGTACTTCATATTTAAGGCTTTGAATGTTGGTCTGCACATGCTCCATGGCCTTTGATTATTAATATTGGGACAAGTAGATACCAAAAATATAAGAACGGTTGATTTTGTGTAGCTAGCTAGCAACATCTCAACCCCATCAAATAAAGATGTAGAAAAAGCTATGATATTGAAGTTAGAAAATAACTAGTAGGAAACTGCAATGCAAGTATGATATCATAGCTAGTATCAGTTTACCTGAGTGTCAACCTATACTGGACCTAGAACATTTACTATCCGGTGCCATGGTTCTGCAAGTGAGTGGATCAGCCATGGCTGATATATTACTGAATGTTAATCAGACATAAGGATATTGAATGAGTAAACGTGCACTGAAAACTGAAACTAGAGAAAGTGAGTCTAAGTTAGCTGTGCAAGCTAATATGGGAATAATGAAGTGTGTGTACTCATATTCACTAAACCTTTTGCCAGTACCCGATTTGCACTTTCCATGTTTACTCTATAAGTTCATACAATACAGCGGAGCTCCTGATTGAATTGATGAGTAATTGCTTATAGCCTATGTTGGTATTTCCTGTATAGTTATACAATCTAACCTAGCCTACATCCTAGGTGGCACCCAATAAATTGATAATGACAGAAAGAATACAAAACAGTATAGATACATAAGCTATATATTCCCAAAATTATGATGCATGCATGCATGACAGACGAAAGAGCTCAATTGAAAATATTTTAGGTGCGAAATCAAAAGGCTACCCAACCCAAACTATGGATGAAGCTAATTCTAAAGAGAGGGAAGGAAAAGATGCCACTGCTTGATCGTCCTCTATCCAACTTCTCTTTTGTTTGTGGGTGAGAGAGGGGGAGAGAACTTAATAGACCTGCTATATCCTTTGCAGGGGTAACCAGCACCTTTGCTGGTCAGCGATTGCCCAAAGATGATGATGTATTTGAGGCACTGGGAAATAACGATGAGCTCAGCTCAGCAATAGGGTAAGTGCATGTTCTGCCTTCTCACTGATTGCTAGCTAAAATGTAGCAAAAATGGAAAATTATCTACTATAGAGGTCATTATATAAAGTGTTTTAGATACAGGTTAGGCCAAAGGTTAATTTTTACGTATTATGTTAGGCTATGTGTGTGTGCATGTGTGTGTTGTGATGTATATACTATCTGTTCATTTTTAAGGCTAGCTCGAGAGTTTTGTCTGGAGTCTAGCCATCACGACGTGACAGATATCTTGCAACATGTGAGCACTTTTATAATAATGTAGGGAGTGCCGGGTTTTCCCAAATCCGGTCACAATTATCAATACCTCATTGGCATACCATAATAATTATCAATTCCTCATTAAATTCAATCGTACATAATCTAAACAGTCTTGTATTCTCTGTACCTATACTGATAGATTCAGTGTGTTCTTCAAGACGTTGGCTCTCATGTTGCAACACCAAGGGACGTAGCAACCAGAACTAAGCTAGGTTAGTTGCCTGACCGTATATATGAACTGTACATGTATGCATTAATTGTCACTTAATATAAACCATTCCTGCATAACGTACCTATAGCTATGTCTGTTATCTGTTGGATAACTCCAAGTTTCCTATCTGCACTTGTATGCATTGCGACGCATGCAGTAGGGCACCCGTATGCATGCCAGATGAACTCTATTTTATTGATTACCATACCATAGCAAAAACCACTTTCAGTGAGTCACATGTACAGAAACTAGAGCAATGGATTGATAAAATGGACAATCAGCTACCAGAACTAAAAAACTTCATACTACCAGTGAGTTTTTGCGAATGTATGTTGACTGTTACAACCATGTGTTATCAGGCTCATCTCAATTATTTTATTTCCAGTCTGGAGGCAGAGGTAGTGCAGCGCTTCACCTTGCAAGAACAGTTTGTAGGAGAGCTGAAAGGAGGTAATTAGTGTTATAATCTACTGGCAAGTGCTACTAGTGGGTTTGGTAACTATATATAAAATTTGCTTACTGTTCCTTGAGCTCTGCTCAGTACCTTTGGGTTAAGAGCATCTGTCTAATAATCAGAAGGTCCTGGGTTTAATCTTCAGCTGGGCTCTGATTTTTTTCTCTTATGGCTAGACCAGTAATGTAACATAAACTCTTCTTGTATTATTTATAAGGCAGGATTTCATCTGAGAGCATTCCAGTTTGGGAATAGTAGTACCCCCCCTTTACGCTGTGAAATTGTTAGATAATTTGGTGTGACAATGAAATGCACGAGAATAATAATTGTTGTAATGCTGCGAGATTCACAGAATGATGTCTTAAGGCTCTCTACCTTTCAGAGTTGTTCCATTGTATCGTGCTGGCCAAGTGGACCACGAAGTTGCAAAATACCTCAACAGGTAGATTACATGGTCTCAGCCCCAGACCTCATAACCATCTCACACTTGAACACAGTACACGTATGTAGGCAGCATACTAATGACTACTTATTCTGTTATTATTTATAGGCTGAGTGATTTTTTATTCACTGCTGCAAGGTATGTTGCTCACCAAGAGGGCAAGGAAGAGGTGGTCTACCAGAGAGTGAACTGACTGAAAGAAGTTACAACTCTCTAGTCATCATGTCATAGCAAACATATAGCTATAGCTAGGTCATGTTGCTATGTATCAGTTTGTCGTGCATGGCTTATCGGAAACAGCTGTTCAGTGCTGAACTTCAGTAAGGTTATTTGTTTAGGGTTTCTGCTTCTAGATCTACTGTGAGCCCATAATTATAAGTAGCGTCAGAGTCCCTCATTAATTGAAGCAGGACCACTTCTCACATCATATTCTGTCCTCGTCGTGCAGACCTGACAGGACTAAGCCATGCTGAACCTCTATAGGGTTCACTGTACTTTTTGGCCAATCTGCTTTCAGCTTTCATTGATGACTGAAAGGTGAAATTTAAATGTTAAGGTTCAGCTTTCGAATTAGAGCCCTCACCTGAAATTTAACCTGAAATCCCATCAGCTTTCGAGTTAGAGCCCTCACCTGAGACCTGAAATTCTATTCAGACTTCAGGTTTCAGGTGAGGGCTCTAACTCAAAAGCTGAACGGGATTTCATGTGAGGACGCTAACCTGAAAGCTGAAACCAGCATCTAAATTTCACTGGTCAGTCACCAATGAAGCTGAAAGTAGATTGGCCGAAAAGTACATTGACCAATTGTCAGGGTGAAGTGTTTGGAGTGCTGAAGGGAGATAGAAATACTGCATAGTCAAACGAGTATAATTTCTACTTAAAGGTGCATGATATTCCATTATACACAACAACATTCTAATTATCACCACAATTATACTGTGGCTGCATTTTCATTTCTAGGGGCCTAGTTACTTGAATAATAAATTAATATTGTGACTTGGTCTCAGGTGTGTCTGCTATTAGTATTAACACTACTGCTTACACTTAGCTAATACTAACTGTGTTCTGGCAGGTTTTGGGATTTGAACCTACAATTTTTTGACCACAGTCAAATACTGTAAACATTTACGGTCACGTCACCTAGTCTCACCTAACTTCAGAAGGTCTCATCTGCAGCAGTGTCCAGGAGTATAGGGTAAAGACAAGGGAACCCCACCCCCATTCAGAGCTTCCTCCCAGAACAAAGGCTGATCAAGCATGGAGTCACACATCAAAGGTAGCTAGCTATGTCTGTCTGCCTATTCCTACCTAGTTATTAACAATGCTAAAACAGAACTGAAAGACTCAATTTGTCATACGAAGTACCTTAGACGCCACCATATTGCCTCTCAGGGCACTCAAAATAAAGGGTGACATGCCCTAGATATTATTAGCTATTGCATTATACAGGCAAGTTTCATTATTATGAGCTAGCCTCATTCACCCCAACTTATTAGTACTGCATGGGTAGCAGGTACATATATGGCTAGCTATACAGGACTAAAGGATGAACTTAAAGAGGGAGAGCCAAAACAGGTAGCATGAAAACAAAGTGGTAGTGTGGAGCCTGGGAACAAGGCTACGGTGCAATAGCCCATTAATAATTGGTGCTTATAATTATTATTAATGGTGATGTGATTGAGGCAGTACTGTAGTTTGTATGCTGCATGTATTATGACTCGATGTACCAACCAAAGAATGTAAGTCTGAAAATGATGTATGAACCTATTGAGGTTCAACTCTTGAGGCTCAACAGGTATAACCTATTGAGGTTCAACTCTCAGACGGTGGGGTTTATAATACTGAATTTGACACACATCTGACGGATTGTCGAAATGGTGCGCTCGTTTGCAGACTGGGGTTCGGAGCGTTATCTCCCCAAGGTGATCAAGTCGGGGATCGGGCCCCCTGTACACATATTGATCTTCGACTTTCTACGACCTAGTATCAAGAACGCCGGTAACTTTCTTCTCCCGCGAGGGCTGAAGGATTCCGAAGCCGAATGGACGACTGGGCACGTTGCGGTGCCCACCGTGATTCCCAGTCTCGCCTATCCAACGCTTCTGGGGCAGCCATACCTCTACAAGTATGTCTGACCCTGCAGGAGGGATGGGAAGCTCACTAGGCGTTTTTTTTTCTCTCCAACTAGGCCTGGGAAGAATTATTTATAAGTTTGGCTATCCGGGAGGGAGGGAGGCTAGCTTTTTTTCCAACTAGGCCTGGGAAGAATTGTTTATAAGTTTGATTATCCAGGAGGGAGGAATGCTAGTTTTTTTTCTCCAACTTAAGTTGTTTCTCCTTATAGAAATACCACGAATAGTCATCTCTCTATCAGTACTAAGCCTGGGAAGAATTATTTGACCGTCCAGGAGCTAGCTACAGGCTTCTTTTCCCCCCTCCAAGTGAAGTTGTTTCTCTTTATTGATCATGAAATACCATAGATAGTAATCTATCTATATCAATACTAAGCCTGGGAAAATTTGTTTAGAAGTTTGACCGTCCAGGAGGGAGGAAGCCAGGCTTATTTTTCCCCCTCCAACTTAAGTTGTTTCTCTTTATAGAAATACCACAAATAGTCATCTATCTATCAGTAGTAAGCCAGCTAGTAGCTGGTAGGTTAGAGTCCACACAAGTTGGAAAAGCACACTAGTATAAGCCCTAGGCTAGCTTGTGGTGGGTTCAATAACTCCATTTTTTTATGTTAAAAATGAAACAGGCAAAATATGTATACAGGAGGGTCCCAATAGCATAATATTATGATTGCTAGTGTTAAGGAACCGCGACAAATTAAAGAACAAAACAAATAAAAACAGAAACAGTTAAGTACACAAAACAATACAATTTACAGCAGTTTTAAAATGAACTAATGGTAGAATATGACACAAAATTCTTGGGTAGACTGTTCCACAGTTTTACAGTACCAAAAAAGGAGTTCAAAGAACAGTTTTTTTATTTTATTGAAATGTATGCAAAGGATAACAACATAGCACTATACTGGCTACTTTTGCATGTATGCCCAAAAATTAGTTTTAAATAGTGATACAGAAAAATAAGCCAAAGGAACATGTGAAGAAAATGTATTCCATGCAGTCACTAATAGTACGAGATACAAAGGAATTATAGAAGTTACTTGTTGACTGGTTAAACAGCTTAGTGACTGCGGCAGCAATGCTTGAGCGGTGAACTTCAACATCCTACCAGAAATTTGGTCCGGCCACTTGCATTCAGAAAATATCTATTAGACATAATTATTATAACCTCCTCCTCTGTACATAACAGATTTTCTGTGCCTCCCTCAGTCAATTCCAGGTGATCAGCAGACTCAAAGGAGCCATATAGGGGTGGCAATGATGTAGTGAAGCGTATCATTTCGAGTTATTATAGTAATTGTTCAACATGTTTGCTTTGTCCAGCTCATTGTCTGCACATGTACCATCAGACTGCGTCATTGAGTTTTGTGGCTGAATTCTTCCTAATAATTATTATAAAGAGCTTCATTGTTTTCCAAAACCAGTTTTTTGTTTCCAGTGTTAATGTTCCTTGAAACTGACTGTTTTGAGTTTCTCGATATTGATGTCACTTTATTATGCATGCCTTTATATTTTTTCAGAGCTCAGTCAAAACCCTGATGACTTTGTCCTTCGGACTAAAGTATTTCTACTTTTGCATAGGTAGAACACCCTTTGGGATACAGGTTTCCATGGTAGTCTTGAAAACATTTCCCCAGCTTTGTAGAGCTTGTTTTACATCACTAGATGCTGTTTTCAGCTTTTGAGTTAGAGCCCTCACCTAAATATAAAATCTCACCTGAGACCTGAAATCTGAATATAATTTCAGGTTTCAGGTGGAGAGCTCTAACTCGAAAGCTGAAATCTACATTTCTATAAACTACTCACTAGCTCCTGTTACAGTACTGCATTCGTGTGATTTAGGCAGATAAGCCATGCATAGGAGACTGCAAGGCAGTGATAAAACTCCAACATCATTCAGGGCTATGTGATTATTGTACACGTATACAGAGGTAGCTGCAATGCATGCTGACTAGTACATGAGGGGTTTACTGTGCCTGATTTTGTGCTGGCGGGGGTGGCACGCCCGAGGAGGGAACTAGAGACAGCTGGATACGATACAAGACAAGAAGCTTGCAGTAACCATCAAACATTGTCTAATAATCGGTCGAGGCTATCTGTTTGGTTTCTCACTGCCGTTGATTCCCAACTGTGAGTCACAAATCTCCTGGAGTGCTTCTCTTATTCTTCCTAGTAAGGCCTCTGCAGAAGACGAAAAAAATTATGAATGTTAGTTTTATTTTTACTAGATGCAAGTATATGGAATGGTTATCTGTAATGCAATGTCAGTGCCTAACACCCAAATGCTAAGTTCACCTCCTTCCTCTACTGCCTTTGCAAGCTTCTCAGCAGCCTGCTTGTTCGCATACTCCAGTTTTCGCAGACTCTCCACCTGGAAGTCGGAACATAGGTCTCTAACATGCATGATCATAAGCTCCATCATTTATAATAACTGCTGTGCATTTGAAAAATCCTTACTACAACCATACCTACTATCCCTTACTATACAATAAACTGCAAACACCTTATAGATCCCTGACCTTGAGAATCGGGAATGGTGGGTTAAAAAGCTTTTTGGATGCAAACCTGGCCTGCAGTGTAAGGTTTTAGTCAGTTCAAGCAGTAGACAATTGGAACCAAAACAGCATCCATTCAAAGCCCAGTAATGAGTGGTGCACAAACAGTAGACTAGTAGCTTTACTTTACATAACCAGCCCCACCTGTTTTTCAGGAGTGCATTCCTGGCTGGGCAGGTGCTCAATGAGGATATCGATGTCTTGTGCAGTGCGAGAGATCAGATTAGAAAATAGCGCAGCATTCTCTATTAATGAGGAATTTAATAGAGAAATTGCTCAATATTTGCCTCATGCTACAGTTTTGTCTGCAGTCCATACCTTCTTGTAAAGTGGCAGGGTCCTTTGATTCTGCATGAAAGAGAAGGTTAATAGCAAAACTTGTTAACTATGCACATGAAGGAATCGCTGCACTACATTGCAAAGATGTATTTAAGGTACAAGGGGTGGTCACTCCCATACACACTGTAGTCACAGCTAATGACTGGGGTCAAAAAGTGGTCAACAGGTCAAGGGGTATTTTTGCCATTGGTCGAGGGGTCAAGGACAATTTTTATAACCTGATATTGCAGTCAAATGGTCAAGAACCTTTTTGCAGATGTAAATTTTGGTATGGTCAAACGGTCAAGAGCCTTTTTGCAGTGTGGTCAAGCGGTCAAGCAGCAAAAATGACGGACAAAATTTTTCGACCCCGGTCTTAGCTGTGACTACAGTGCATATGGGAGTGTCTACCCCTTAAGGTAGTAGCTGAGTTGTAGGACTAGCCTCACTCCCTCCACAGACAGTAGAGGAAGCTGGTGAGAGAGAGCTAGGGCTAAAGACTGGCCAGGAGCCACAATTTGGTTCTCTTTTACCATTCTGTTGGGCCTGCTCTGCACCCGACTGCTGCAGGATACCAATACTGTTGCAGAAGTAGTCACCCAACTGCGGGGGAAAGGAAACATCCTTCCTATAAATTAATAGGATGATGTTTTAAGACTTTACTCTGAGAATACTCATTACAGAAAATTTTGCTGAAGATATGCCAGATCACCAGGTCAGATGTTAGCCCCTCCCACTTCCTTCCTCACCCCTCGGGTGTCTAGCACAAGACACTTACAGGCCAAGGATTGATATCTACACTTAATCATAAGACACTCGGCCATAAAAAGGTAATGCACTGTGACCTAGTAAAATCAATACAGGGAATTAGCTACACCATATTGTTTTCCTCCTACATCTCCTGCATCAGCATCAACATTCTGAGTGAAAACTTAGTTCACAAAATTCTAAATTTATGCAGCAATAAAGTATAATTATATGTGGTTAGCATGTACCTGGTTAACAGCTTCTTGGAGTTGTGTTAGTCGATCCGCCATATTTTTGAATTCATGTGACTCTCGCGTGCCCGCACGTGGTTAAATTGCACAAAAAGCACGTGGAGTTTCTTTCCAGCCTTCTGACTTGAAGAAAAGTGACTATTTTTCTGGCGTGCACAGCGTTTCGTGTCCCCTGAGACTTAAAGTAAGTGAGCTAAAATTGTTCTCTGTCTAGAATTTTAGTTTACTGTTAGAAAATTAAGGAATGCTTGTAAGTTTTCTGAAGCTTGTAGTATCAGACAGCTCCAGAGAGGTTTGTGGCGGAATTGAGCCAGGCATGTGGTACTGGAACAGGGCAAGGGCTGTATTGTCTGGGAACTGAACTATAAAATGTTCAGTTGATGTGCAAGAGGTGGTTATTCCGATATCATGTCATGTAAGATTTAGACCCCCATAAAATCTGGTCCAGGGGATGAAATATTTGATCCCCAGACTGGTCCAAAATTGGTCCCTTTGTACGTGCAAGCAACAACAGTCTGGAGAAAAAAACAACTGTAAGAACTTACCCTGTATATTATGTGATGCCAAATCAAAGAGGCAAATTATATTAAAATGTCAATACCGAACCTCTCTCCACCAGCAATGCGTTACGTGGCCGCCTACCTGCTGGCTCACCTGGGGGGGAAGGAAAATCCAACCAAAGAGGACGTGCAGCAGATCCTAGAGAGTGTTGGGCTGGACGTGGACAATGATAAACTCTCAAAGGTGAGGGGATGTATCCATTGATGTGCCACATCACTGACGGCAAACAATGTCTCGTGTATTAGGGCCCAAACTGACGCACTTCACTACCAAATCCCATTCTATAAAGGGTATTGTTTGTAAGAGGGCTACTTTGAGGAAAAGCTCCTTAATATGTAGCATGATCACAGGACTACAAACTTCTACATAAGGTTTGTAGGGGAGTAACTTCCAGTGGGCTGTCTTTTTACCTTCGTTTCTCTAATATGTTGTGGAGTTGCAGGTAATAAGTGGGAAGGATCTGCCTTCCATTAGTCCTTCCTACATGTGTAGGTCATGACTGAGCTGGAGGGGAAGGATCTAATGGAGGTGATGATGGAGGGCAAGAGCAAGCTGGCCTCCATGCCGTCAGGTAGGCTCATCAAAGTATTGCGTAGTATGACATTAATTTTGTTGAAGTAGGACATGAAATTTTAGAAGACCTAATGCCACAGGACGTGAAGGTGCTATGTGTGCTAAATAGAGTGAGGCACTCGGGTAAAGCTTGGTAGTTTGCCATTCTCTGTGGCAGATATATAGCAATTACCGTTTCGATAGTGTGTTTGTGTTTGTGGTGACTTGCCGTCTTTCCCTTCCAGGTGGTGCCGTGGCGGTGGCGTCTGGTGGCGGAGGTGAGAAGGAGGAGGAGAAAAAAGAGGAGAAGAAAGAAGAGAAGAAGGAAGAATCAGAAGAGGAGTCTGATGACGATATGGGCTTCGGACTCTTTGATTGAAAACCTTCAGGATATCTCTTTTCTCATGACTACATCCTGTACACCGTGGTTTATTCTATGATAAGACGTTTTCCTCATGGTCCTGTAAGACACTAGTCCTGGGCGGGTGAGTAGATATCTGGGCACGGGACTAATAAAACGAATCACGTTGAGAAGCTGTAGCTGAATGTATAATATTGTGAACCTTAAACCAATGCACTCCACAGGAGTCTGCATGCAGTTGGGAACGAGGTTCGATGTGCACTACGTGTAAGTAGTGGACATTAACTACATAACCTTATTCCCAGGTCTCCGCTTTATTCGGTTGCACATAGCCGAAAAATTAAAGTGGGGCCCTGGGGACGAGGCTAGAATTAGGTATAGCAGCAGTATGCATAATTATGAAAGTGTGTGCCACTAGGTGATTGTTTAATTTATACAATCATGTAGCCCCACCTTTTGTTTATATAGGTCTGCAGGATACCTTATAGTGTTCATAAAGTTGATTCATGGGCATTGACAAATAAGTGAATGTGAAAAAGAGAGAGTGAACATGAAAATCTGTGCTGTACGTCATGTAGCTTCACCTCTGAGGAGCAGAACCAGTCTTACTTAACTGTACAGAGGAAAATATTAACATTGATCATACATGTACATTATAGTTGTAACTGGATGGCTCTTATGAAATGAGCAACTTACATGCTGTAGTATGGTGGGGTCCACCAGAGGCATGGCAGAATTGGTAAGATAGCAATGAGAACATAATCTTTCTACATGTAGGTGCATGCAGCACATTGCACAGCATACCTTAACCACGTCTACCCAGTCCCATCCTCGTGGAAGTTCTCCCTGGGCGTCTACAAAATAATGGAGTAGAATTCATGACCACAGGACTTTCCTATGTCTATACTTCCTCCCTTGAATCTGGAAATACAATTCAGCATACACTGTAGTATGTTTAGCTAAGCCACTAAGTCATTAGACAATGCAGCATTACCATCAGGGTTTCATTTAGGGGGCAGGGAGGGCCATTCGCACCCCCCTTGGAAACTTTGTGCTCCCCCTTGGGGATTTAAACCCTTCAAAATGAATATTGTTCACTATATGCACCCCCCCCCCAAAATGTCTTTTGATGTGCCCCTTGGGAATTTTCCTAAATAAATCCCCAACCATCTTGAAAAGCAAGCAGTAGAACTTACTAGTTCTCTCAGCCATTCTCCTTTTTGCCCTCTTGGTCAGCACTTCCTTCTTTTCTTTCTTTGCTACAAGTGGAGCCGCCGTAGTAGAAGCCTACATCGTAATGTATCGCGCATACGGTTGTTACACATCAGCCCCATTTCAGACAGTAGCTACATCCACTCACTGGTTCGCTGGAGGTGACTGGATCCTCCGTAACAGCTACCAGCTCTTCTGCACGCTCCTTTGCAAACTCAAACAGTGAATAGGTCATTGGAGAGCCCACAAAAGACTCTGCCTGAATGAGAGCATGGAGAGGAGGTCAGCAGAAACACTAAGACGGCTAGTCACAGTCTTCACAGAATTGCAAACACCAGCAGACTTACCTCCTGCCTCAAGGCTGTGGCTATTGCCTCTTTTGACCCACTAGTCCTGCATAAGAACAAGCAATAGACCTTTATCCATTGGGGGGGTAAAAGTAGGCACTAAATGGAGAAAATACAAGAGAACATGTGTTTTGATGTATTTTCTTGCATGAAAACATAAGAACATGCTTGTTTCCTTGTAATTTCTTGTGCTTCAAGCAGTTTTACCCCCCATTACATCATAATGGATAAAGGTCTATTACTCATGGTGCATACCAGGAGCCCATAACCCAAAGGGAAGGAGCATTAAACTTGTGTATGTATGCTGATTCCACCTGTTGCACTTTGCACAAAGCTCCTCGTGTTAAGTGCTATATAAACGCTATAATTCATGTAGCACTAGTAGTGTAGTAAACCAGCCATGCATAACCACTAGGCATTCCATATAATTATGGAGTTTTCTTGTAGGTGTCATTCGACAACACTAGTTTAATGCTCCTTCCCTTAGGGTTATGGGCTCCTGCGCATACACATCTATTGCATGGGTTATTGCTCACAAGTGACGATTGTAGAAGGCATCCAGGTTGATGGTCGGTAGCTCATCGGGATATCCCTCTCCCCACGTGATCTCCACCAGAAAGGACTTGGGCTCTCCAGCCTCACCTATCTGGCGGCCAGTAAAGAGTGTACCTTACACACAGCAAAGCGCTGCGGCTATAAGCAGAAGAGGGTAGGATGGCCTCTGTGTACCCATATACCAGAAGGAAAAAACTAAAGAAACTCAGAGCCCAGCTGGGAATTGAACCCAGGACCTTCTGATTACTAGTCAGATGCTCTTACCCACTGAGCTACTGGAGCTGCTGTACAGAGGAGCAGGAGGCAAATTGCTACTAAATCTGCTACTAGCACTTGCCAGTAGGACACAGCCAATTCCAACTGTTATTATTCTTATAAAAAAAAAACAAAAAAAAACATGCACCCATGTAACAGGGGAGACCTCTGCCATAGATAGCTTTATTATGTAGGCACCACTTGATTCCAGGCCTAGCTATCTGCCCAAGCAGATAAAATCCAGGATGAGGAGGAAGCGCGGGCTATTAAACGCGTGCAGCTCACTGACCCTATAGGTGAATGATGTGGTGCTTTGCTCTTTGAAGCACTCATCTGAGTCGTAAATAGAACTTAGCACTTCTCGTTCCTCCTGTAGGGAACAAAAACATAGGGGTGGTCACTCCCATTAGGCACTGTAGTTACAGCTAAGACTGGGGTCAAAAAGTGGTCAGCAAGTCAAGGGGCCATTGGTCAAGCAGTCAAGGACAATTTTTGTAATCTGTTGTTTCAGTCAAACGGCCTTTCTGCAGAAGTAGATTTTGGTACAGTTGTACGGTCAAGAGTTTTTTTACAGTGTGATCACACGGTCAAGCAGCAAAAGTGGATCCAAATTGCCTGAACCGGGTCTTAGCACATGGGAGTGAGACACCATTCCATAACATTTATAAATAAACTATGGTCCCGCCCACGAGCCCCACCCACTTTTGTGAATTATTGAATGGTGTAATTAGCATGACGAAATAATAACTAACCTCTTGTGATTCTTGATTTGACATATTAAATATCAGTCAACTACAGTACTGCAAAACCACGTAGAGGACAACTAAGACTTACTTTTCTTTTTAATGCACACCGGATGTGATGCAATTCGCGTAGTACAGTGCAGTATGCACGCCACATGCGCAGGCCGCACCCTCGTGTGTGTGGAAGATGGCAACGACCCAAGCGCAGGCAGAAATCACGGAACGGAGGTTGCGACCCCTCTACGGTAAGCTCGGAGAGTAGCACGCAAGTTTCAGACAATACCAATCCAATTTCAGACGATTTTTTTGGAAGATGAAAGCCATAACAACTTGTTAATTAATAAACGATGACGGGAATGGGTGGACGCTTGTATCCCGCATTCTCGTATAGCTCATGCTAAATGGGCATGTAAGCACATCCTGGACGCCTGAGTTGCCATCCCATATTGAAGCTGGAACTTTTCCAAGGGCCACTGTAATGCTCGTTTGTATCTGTGTGTCTTGTGAATATTTATGTATGCATGTGCAGAAGACCCTCTTTCTACGAACCACTGTTTAATAGGTGAATGTATTAAATGAGTATTACCAAATGGCGTTTTGAGGAGCAGATATATATATAATATGCTGGTTGCTAAGAAACCTTAGTAGCCAGCACCAATTACCTGTACAATCATGAAAATTCTTACCTGAGGAAGTGAACTGTTTAAGGCAACTTCAAAATATACTTTATTTGATAATAGATGCAATTGACAATGGCCATAACAAGAAGGCAGTGCAGATGGCAGACAAGATTCTCAAGAAACAAGACGGCCTCCTCTGTGCAAAGGTGTGTGTATGGCTGTCTGTCCGTCTTTCCATCTACAAGAATGCATATTTCTCTGTTGGCTTATTAGTCCGTGTCTGTGCTTGTCTGCATGCATGTGATCAGTTAACAGCCCCGCCCATTACCTGCCCCTCCCATTCCTTGCCCCGCCCATTCCCTGTCTCCACAAGGCTCTGAAGGCAATTGCTCTCCTGCGCATGGGTCGGCAGGATGAGGCGGCTCCCGTCATGGACGGAGTGCTGAAGGCACAACCAGTAGACCAGGCCACTCTGCAGGCCTCCACCATGTATTACCGGGAGACTGGAGAGTGTAAGTGAACTGGGTTGAACTCATATTGCTGTGGCCCCGAAACAACCGCTGTCCTTTGACACATAAATTGGTTTGTACAAGTACAGTAGCAGCTATGAGAGACGCCTGCCTTCTTCATAATTTCCAAGTGTCGGGATTAAGGCTGACCTATTTCATTTCTGTAGCAGCCCGTGTGAAACTTCCTTGTGCAGTCCCAAGCTTCTTTTCGTGGTTTGCCACGGCAGAGGTTGGGGCTGAGGGTTTCCTCTGTTTATTTTCTTCCTAGTGACCTATGTCCCGTATTAATTATTAAAGACCCATTCTTATTGCAGTGTTGCCATTGTTTGCCATAATGTGATTTTTGTAAATGTGCAAAGTGTTACTTGTGTGTAATTAGGTCAAGAGAGGCTTTCCCAGTGCTACTGATTCATAATTGCACAAAGAGTACTTTATTACACTGTCCGTAAGGCTGAGAGCAAGAGAAAAAATTTCTAAAAAACTATCAGAAAATTGTTGCTCTTTTTCTCGTATATGCAGCTCAAAACCTTCCTATTATCAGTTAGTCCTCATACGCAGGCCTCCATGTCCCCTCTCATACCATTTAGAATAACCAGTAAAGGGATTGTGTGTGGGGGGGGTACAAATTATGTATGCCATAATGTACATGTATATACACATATTCTCGTAGAGTGGACTTACTTGCCCATGCAACAGCAGCTTTTTGTGTACCGTATAGGAAGCCATATATGTGATGCTGAGATATACTGTGGGATGAATACTTCACCGGTTATTCTCCGTTGTATGAGTGGGATGAGGACTAGCCTGTAACAGGAAAATTTTGAACCTCATATATGACAAAGAGCACAGAAATTTCTATTGTTTTCTAAAAAATGTTTTTTTTGGCTCTCAGCCTTACAAACAGTATAATGGCATGGAGTACATTCAAAAATGAACAACTCGTTGGTCAATACGGCCAGTCCATTTCTCATTAGCCCCCTCAACCAGCATCATACTTCTAACACATATTCTTTTCATATTCCAAATTTCAAACCACAGGCTTGTTTTTGTCCCCCCCCCCCCTTCTCCCTCCTCCCCCCTTCTCCCTCCTCCCCCACTCCCTGTTTTTGCAGACAAGAGGATAGTGGACCTGTACGAGGCAGCCTCAAAGCAGTATCCAAAGAATGCCGAGCTGCTCACCCACCTCTTCATGGCCCACGTCAGAGTGGGAGACTACCAGAAGCAGCAGCAGGTACGTCTGTGTGTCTGCACCTCCCTATGTCTGTCCCATGACCATAACTTGTACAGCGCACACTTGTTTACATGCCCAGGGGTTGGGGGGAGGATGCATGGGGATGAACACCCCCCTTGGAACTTTATATTCCACTTTGAGCTTCAAAATTGAATATTACTCACTGTAACCCCCCCCCCCCCCCCCTTGGGTATGCATGAACACTTCTTAGCCTCATTCCCAGTCTCCAATCTCAGCTTTTTTCGCATGAGAACGGAGGAGACGGGGAATGAGGCTAGCACTGCTGAATCGTAAATTTATTAAACTATAATCAACGATGGCTGAAGTCAGTTCCTGTATGGGTGCAGGAGGGTCTTGGAGGAAATTTTGAAAAGTTTAAGTATGGCACTGCATGCATTGTACAGTGGCCGTATTTGAATAGAGGCCATGCATTTGCTTGCAACTGTGTCATTTTACGTTTTCGCCCGTAGCAGCTAGAATGGTAGGTTCTACAGTGACCTCGGAAACAAGAGCAGCTTGGAGCTTATGCTTTCAGTATGTCATCTGTCGCTATGAAAGAGTTGTCAGGCTTGAAGAATCTGCCGTCTGCAGTGTGAACTGTAGAATAACTTCTGGTACTTGCACACCTGGCAATGTATTAACTTTGCCTCTCAAGATGGCGCCCTAGCAACAGTTGCTAGATGGAGATGACGTAAATGCACAGCCTCTATTGCTTCTCTAGAATGATGGACGAGTGAGTGGTTAGGACTCATTATTTCCCTCCAGACGGCTGCCAATCTTCACAAGTTGCAACCCCAGAATGGTCCCTACTACTGCTGGAGGATCATGAGTATCCTAATGCAGGTGGGTGGTTACCTAGTTACATGTAGGGGGACCTATTGCAGTGGGTGGAGCCTGGTAGTAGTAGGTGGGGCCTAATGCAGTGGGTGGAGCCTAGTTGTAGTAGGTGGGACTTTCACATACACTTAACATCAGTAGAAATTGTCTATTACTCGAAACAGCTTGCTAATCCTAGCCATAACTTTGTGGCCAAGGTATGGCACTAATAATGTTGCACTGCGAGACTTCACTGTATTTTATTCCCATTTTAGGCCCAAGACTCCAAGGACAAGTTGGCGGTGGCCAACATGTTCCTACCTCTGGCAGAGAGGCTCGTTGAGAAGTATGTCAAGGAGAAGAAGGTGGACGGGGAGGCAGGTGGGTCCCGGATGACAACTGGGTGGGGGTGACATCGCAGCTAGCGACGCCTATATGTGCTGAGGCTCTGTAGGTTAAAGAGATGCTCGCGATATCAGTGCTACACTATTTTTTCTTGCTAGTTACTAAAGATGATTGATCTAAAATGACTCCTTAGCTGCTCTATATCTATGGACCTACAGCAGGGCATTCAGCTGATTGCTTTGTTTGTGCTGAACCTCAGTAGGTGTTATAGTGTCCCTTACTTGCCATAGCATGCTTTAAACCTTGGCCTCTCCACGTCAGTTTTTGTTTCGCCATTATGAAGTTGACCTGTGACAATTAGCTATAGTTGGACAAGCTGTTTATAGGAACAAAATAGCTGAAATATTCTTAGTCCCATTTTTGCAGAATTCTAAATTTGCCGTACAGATTTGTAAGGACTAAATTTTGTCGCTAAGGACTTAATCGTGGATATAGCAAAGTATATGGTATTATAGGTATTTGCTGCTAAATAGGAGAATAGAACATGATGTGTCTAGCTGGTTGCACGTAGATAGGTGTCAGCATACCCCAAGGGTATAAACTGCTTAGTCTTTACCTTCGCTAAGGTGTAGTAGATCTTGCAGGCAATCCCTTCTAAGCTAAGGGCAAATGCTAAGGCAGTCTTAGTCTTCTTCTTAAAACAATTGCTCACTCATTCATTCAGTAATTGAGACCTTGAATAACTGATGCACAAATCAAATTTGTGTCAGCTAGAGAAGTTCGTGGTATGAAGGGTATGGGAATTATTAAAGAACCTGCAACACCCTCCTACAGAAGTGAAGCTGTACCTGATGGTGCTGGAGAGACTGGGCAAGATTGAGAAGAAGCTGGAAGTGATTCGCGGAGAACTTGGTGAGATGTAGAAGTACTTTCATCCCTGTGAGTTGCTGCTATAGTGTAGCATCTCACCAATGAATCTATGAGCTAGCTGGCTCCCCCGACACATTTGTAGCACGAGCACCGCTAGCAACAACCCTCCAATGATGTGTTGGGTTCTTGCCTCGATAAGAGAAAGACTTGATTATTCTGAATGGATAATTATTGTTGACGGACAATAAATATTCATTTTCAGATGCGTATGCAGAAGTATGTCTTCACTAACTCCTGCAACATGGGGTAGCATCATCAATGGAGGTCTGTCCCTCTCTTCCAGTTCTGGCTAGCTTTAAACTTGTAATGCTGAAGGTGCTATACAACTTATAAGCTCTGATGGGTCAGGAAGTATCAGCTTCATGAGTCTGCTCTACAAGTCTTTGAAAGACTTCCTGAACCAGTTCAAGTGCTAGCAGCTGTTGGAGATGCTAGAATTTGGCAAGTCCACATTCCTCAATATGCTCCACCTTCACTGGGACCCGGACTTTATCCATTCTGGAGCTGTTTTGCCATTTGAGGTTGGAAGTACTACAGAGGCATGTACTCGTGGGCTCTGGCTACATTTTCGTCGACTACCCAAAGGTAGCTTGGCTTTTGTGGATGTGGAAGGTGACAATCTTGGCAACGATGCAGAGCAACTGAGTGCACTTCCTATAGAACATATAGGTACTAAACTGTAAAAAAAATGCACAGTGAATTACACTCCCTGTCTGACCGAGAAAGTTGGTGTTAAGCTAGCTACTTGGGGAAACTCTACTGAGGCCTTGACTTGTAGTGAATTTAGAGTTGACCTAGCCTCGTTCCCAGGCCCCCGCTTTATTCGCTTGCACGAAGTTTCCTTCACGTAGCCGAAAAAAGCGGGGCCTGGGTGCAAGGCTAGGATGGACCTACGTAGTATGTACATGTACATTGATGGATGGACTATATCTAATACGGTCTTGTGGCTCAACCCTCCAGGAGAGAAATTCCGCAGTGCTGATGAGCGGAGCAATGTGGAGTTGGAATGTCTCACCAAGCTTGAGAGATGGGATGAGGTGGCTAAACAACTGGCACAGCTGCTACGCAAGAAGCCAGACCAGTGGTCCTTTGTCCAGTCCTATCTTAACTGCCAGGTCTGTCTGTCTGTCTGTCTGTCTATCTGTCTGTCTGTCTGTCTGTCTGTCTGTCTGTTCATCTGTATGTATGTATGTATGTATGTATGTATGTATGTATGTATGTCCATCTACTATAGCTTATGTAAAATAAAGTAAAGAGTGTTGATTTCACCTCCAGGCCCTTCCAGGTCTTCTAAGGGGGAGAGGGGTAAACCTGGGAGGCAACTGGTGGGATTCAAACATGCGACGTTTGGTCCACAATCAAATGCTTTAACCACTTGTCTTCCTTGAGTAATTGTAGTTCTACCATTACTGTTCCATGTTTGATTTTGTGTGTTGCTCATGAGTGATGCTAATTACTAAACTCCCTAAGCCGTAAATTTACAATTCAGTTTTGAAACGACTACAGATCCAGCGCTGCCTTAAAATGAGGAGTGAGGGGGAGAAAAGTGGGGAGAAGAGGACTGACAAGGAAGGGGAGAGCTCGCCTGAGACTCAAAGACAAGAAGAAAGTGCTGAAGCTTGCCCCAGCAGTGAAGGACAGACAACAGGTGCGGAGGGGGAGAGCCACGAAAGTCCACAAACTGCTAACGCTGCTGATGATGAGGCCACAGGACAGAGGACAGAGAGTAGTTCTGAACCTGTGAGCCAATCTTCTTCACCTGGAGGTGGGGAAAATATTACTAGTGAGAGTACTACTGGTGTCGGTACTGCTGATGGCACTGGTGATGGCACTGGTGATGGTACTGCTGATGGCACTGGTGATGGCACTGGTGATGGTACTGCTGATGGCACTGGTGATGGCACTGGTGATGGTACTGCTGATGGCACTGGTGATGGTACTGCTGATGGCACTGGTGAGAGTACTGGTGATGGTACTGGTGATGGCACTGGTGATGGTTCTGCTGATGGCACTGCTGATGGCACTGGTGATGGTACTAGTGAGAGTACTGGTGATGGTACTGGTGATGGCACTGGTGATGGTACTGGTGATGGCACTGGTGATGGTTCTGCTGATGGCACTGCTGATGGCACTGCTGATGGCACTGCTGATGGCACTGCTGATGGCACGGGTGATGGCACTGCTGATGGCACTGGTGATGGTACTGGTGATGGCACTGGTGATGGCACTGGTGATGGTACTGGTAACTGTACTCCTAAAGAAAGTGGACAGATTTTGGATGGAGGAGGCAGAGAGGCTCAGAAAGAGAGTGGATGTGAGGGTGCTGGGTGAGTGGTATATGTGATGTGACTTATGACCCTAAAATATAGCCATAGCTAGCATTCAGTTCCATATATATAATTATAGTATTGTATTCTCCAATCTGGTATTCGTGATGTGGCTACCAGACTATGTACATGTGACGTATTGAATTTAGCAGTACAATTTAACCAGTTGCTCTTGGCCAAGTGGTGGATCTTGTTGCTCGATATGTGGTGGTATCCCTCTAAAGGATTGATCACTCATGAGTCCATCTCAAGCCCCTATCGTCTTGGAAAGCTCATAGAGTGGAAAGTGACGTGGAAATGTCCGTGTTACTTTTGCTCATGCTCTTCTATCTTTGGAAAGATTTTAACAATCATGTACACACACACACACACACACACACACACACACACGCAGTGCGGTGGAGCCCTCTCTTCTTCCACTGGTGGAGGCGCGGGATCTGCTGGAGGAATTGGCTCGTGAGGAACAAAAGAAAGTTGCCGACCGCACCACCAGGTCACATGTCTACCGCGGACCGCTCCTCGCTAGAATGGAGCTGCTCAAACAGTTTGAGAAACACAAGCTCCATAAGGAGATCGAGCTGGGTGAGAGTCTGTCTGTCTGTCTGTATGTATATCTGTATATGTATGTACATCAATACTTAATCTTCTCTCTGTCTGTGCGTCTGTCATGGACGTGACGTCATCTAATCATGCACAATTGTACAAGAATACGCTAGAAGTCCGTTACATCATCTAATGTCTACGTCTGGCCTCAACTTCACCCTACAGCCTGACAGACACACCTCCGTGGGTTGCGAACGAAGCAAGCAGGTAGCTAAAGTGAGCGAAGCAAATAGCTGAAGCAAGCAACTTCGACCTATAACCTGACAGACACCTCCGAGAGTAGCAAGCTAAGCAAGTAGGTAGCCGAAGCGAACACGGCTACTTGTGCATATTATGTCTCTGTGCATAAGGTTCATGCATAGTTTACTCATTTTGTAGCCTTATCGCCAGCTCTGGAGCAGTAGCCTAGCTAGTACCCCTCACGCTTCTGCCTTTCCCCTCTCCCTCGGTCCTTTCTCCATGTGAGTATTTAATCTATTCTCAGGACAAGTTACAGGGAGATACAACCTCTCCCTCCCCCCTCTCCTCCCATTGCAGCCTCCCCCGTATCTCTTCTGCTGGACTACTTCCACCTGTTTGGGACCAAGAGCTGCTGCTTCGAGGATCTCCGTCCCTATCTCAGCTTCTTCCCCGAGGCCGAAATCAATCAGGTGTGGGGAGGAAGCACTCTAATAGACCCTTTACCATTATGATGTAATGGGGGGGTAAAAGTGAGCACTAATTGGAGAAAATAATTGCTTTAATGTAGGTATCTTGTATGAAAACATACAAACATGCTTGTTTACACATATTTTCTCCATTTAGTGCTCACTTTTACCCCCCCCCCCCCCCCCATTACATCATAATGGTAAAGGGTCCATTAAGTGCCCACAAACTCTGAGTACACGTTCAAGTAATTCAAAACGATTATTACTAACATCCAGTCTAGTTTCCAAGTATTCGTAAGTGTGATACTGCAGGAAGAGTGTAGCTGTATGAGCCACTGTTTGTTTGCTTCAGACTTGAGGCTATCCGTCTAACCTCGAACCCAGGCCTTCCTCACCCAGATTTTTATCTCACAGCCGTGGAGAAAAATCGGGGGCTTACTATAAAATCTGGGCAAGGAAGGCCTGGGTTCGAGGTTGGTATCCATTTGTGTGAATACTCCACGGTTGATTGTGTAAGTTGCAGTGCTGCTTTACTCCTGCACGTACACAGTTCCTCTCGTACGTGGAGGCAGAGGTGGAGGGAGTGGTGGTGGACTTTGACTGTGAGGATAACCTGGTCAAGGAGAATGTAAGTTCCTGCATGCATACATTGCCTATGGATACACCCGGTAGCTACCTAGAGTTATTAAGCCCTGGACTGGTAACTATGCATTTGGAGTGCTAAGACACTACTTTGCTCATGCTATCTCTAATCTTCCTTCTTCTTTTTTTCTCTCTTCTCTTCCTCCCTTCACCCCTCTTCCCTACCCCAAGGTCGGTCATCTTCGTCTGCGCATCTCTGTGCTCCAACTGCAGCGATTCTGTGGCCGCCACAAAGAACTCAACCCTGAGGAGAAGCTCAGTCTCATTGGCCACTGCAAGCACTATTACAAGGAGGGGCTCAAACTGGGGAGGGAGCTGTCGACCACCGTCAACCAGCACAGCGAATTCTACATCATCCTGGCTGTACATCTCAAGATTGAACTATACCAGGAGAGTGGTGAGTGAGTGTGTGTGTGAGTGTGTGTATGTATGTGTGTGTGTGTGTGTGTGTGTGTGTGTGTGTGTTTAGAAAATACATAATTTATGGTTCCCTTTCATTCTCCTTTTTCCTCCTTCTCCCTCCCCTTTCCCTCCCCTCCCTTCCTCTCCCCCTCCCCTTCCCCCCCCCCTCCCTCCCCTCCCTCCCTCCCCCCCTCTCCATTCCTCTTCAGGCGAATGGTTCCACCTTTGGGATGCTCTGTTCATGTTGGAGTATGCCAAGAGGTCCAACCCTCAAATCTCCCTGCTGCTCATGAAGCTGTATGGCTACATGGGAGCCACTGAGTACATCACTGACATCTATGACGGCCTGTTCATCAAGCACCTACAGACTGAGACTCTTGGGTATGATGTAATGCGTATTATTGTAGTATGATGTAACATATATTGTTCTGAGATTCTTGGGTGTGATGTAATGTATATTGTTGTGTACAGTTAGTCTATGTGGCGAGTGATGTAATGTACCAGTATGTAGATAATGGTCTATCAGCTAAAATTTACTGAAGCTTTAAATATCATAGTTGCTCTTCTCCCTCCTGCACACAGCTACATCCCGGTACGCTACCTCCAGGCTATGGGAACCTTTGAATTTGCCAGCCAACTGTATAGAAACGGACTTCGGTTCTACTACAACTGTTCAAAAGAGGTGTGTGGTGCACGTACCCGGAACCATTCCTCTGTGCTCTAATGTAAACCTTACTAGGGCCCCAACATGTAGAACTTGGCTTAGACCTCTTGGTCATTAGAACCATTGCATCATGGTTACTGCTGTGTTGTTACTAACACAAATTCTATGTTGCTTAAGACAACCAGCCAACCAACCAAATTTTTTTGCACTCTTGGTGCCAGTGGGGCTAACTTACCCCTAGGACAGATTGCCAGCATATGTAATGGCTTCGTTGTTTCGTCTCCCCCACTCCCACACACACAGATTGGAGAATACATCATACAGGCATATAAAAATGGAATGTTTCAGAAGGTACACTACATTATAACTGCCGTATATGTCTGCATCTCTTACTGGTGTCCATGCACAGTGTGCTGTGGTGCCAGCGTGCCTTGATACCAGTGTGCCTTGGTGCCAGTGTGCCTTGGTGCCAGTGTGCCTTGGTGCCAGTGTGCCTTGGTGCCAGTGTGCCTGGTGCCAGAGTGTCAGTGTATCAGAACCTGAGTGTATGTATACCCATGTGGTACCTTCTTAAAGAGGGAACATGGGCTCTTACACTCATTGTAAGGTTGGGATGTAACTAACCCAGAAAGAGCTTACACTAGCTGTAAAGTTTACTCTCATTTACAGATTGTAGAGTTTGTTGCCCTGCGAGAGCGGCTTGCCAACTCTCTGAACTTCACCTGGCTGCTGGTGGACATGAATCTACTGGAGCTCTGTGTCTCAGTGCACAGGTGAGCCCTCTGCTATCAAAAGTCCATTATTGGAGGGATATCCCCACGGCCTTCTTAACAATCTGTATACTAGAACTCTGTATATTATAGTATAGTTGATCTGTTTTTCTGCAGTGTAGAAAAGGCGAAGGATCTTTTTGAGAAGGAGTGGTTTGCAGGCCTACCCTATACCAGCCCTGATCTACAAGGTGTGTGTGTGTGTGTGTGTGTGTGTGTGTGTGTGTGTGTGTGTGTGTGTGTGTGTGTGTGTGTGTGTGTGTGTGTGTGTGTGTGTGTGTGTGTGTGTGTGTGTGTGTGTGTGTGTGTGTGTGTGTGTCCTATACCAGCCCTGATTTGTGTGTGTGTGTATGTGTGTCCTATACCAGCCCTGATTTGCAAGGTGTGTGTGTGTGCATGTGTATGTGTGTGTATGTGTGTGTGTGTGTGTGCATGTGTGTGTGTGTCCTATACCAGCCCTGATTTGCAAGGTGTGTGTGTGTGTGTATGTGTGTGTGTAGTAAAGTGAAACGTGTATAAGAGTCTGGGAACACAGTTATGTGTACCTATATCATGTACTGTTGAGCGTTCAGTGGCTGCTTCATACACCTCTAGAGTACTGCTCTAAGCTGGTGGACAGCAGAGACCTCACCATATTCGATGACTGGAGTCTGCAGTACAGGTATGAGACGCAGACACCACTATTGTAGTAGTACCGCAGTGGGCCTCAGGTATTGAGTTGTTTGTGTGTTTGTGTCTCTTTACAGTCGGCTCTCCGATGTAGAAACAAAGATCTCCTTTGACTTGGAGGTAAGGCCATCCAGAAAAGAAAGCTTGTTTCCGGTAACCCAAGTCTGGCTTCCTACAAGGAGTCGGTCACTAAGCCCCGCCCACTAATTAAGAGGTAGGAAACGGCAAAACAAGCTCCAAGTTCATATAAAAACAGCCAGCCATTTTAATGTAAGGCTTCAAATGCTACAAAAACTGTCTAAAGGCCATGCTTTCTTAAGAACGTACAAGTGCGTAGCGCGGTGACTCTACTAAGACTATTAATGAGATTCATAAAGTAAAAAATAAATTTGGCTTCCAGAAGCCAAAAGTGGGTCGGTCGGGTTACCGGAAACAAGCTATCTTTTCTGGATGGCCATAACATTACTGGTAGCCAGTAACCTCAAGGGGTGAAGTTCTTTATTGCCACATAACACATATGTACATACGCGGAACGCATTTATGTGTGCAGTGTTAACATTAGCGTGTTTGGAAATTTAGTTTTTCCAATTCACTAAATTGCGCTGAAGGTTGTACTCAGCAACAGATTAGTCCAAACTAAATGCAGCCGTGGAACGGATCAGCTTGCACAGCTTCCAGCAAAACTGCTGACTCTGCGATTTCGTAGTGCGCTTCGTGTTACATGTAGCTACCAGAACTTGCCAAAACAAAAGTGTCATCGCTACCTACCACTATTTCGCTGTCCAGGCATCACAAGGCTAAGCTAGCTGACGTACCTTGGCCTAATAGGCCTGCAGAGTTCCAGTAGCGTCCACTGTACTCATGCTATAGCAGCATAGTGATGTAATGACGTAACTTGGCGCACGTGATAAGTGCAGACGCACAGACAAACACACAGACAAATCCGGGAAAAGTCATCTTAGTGCTTCACGTGCGCCCGGCTGATAATAACTAAAGCTATCTATCCCAACTCTGTGCCTCTCTTGCAGTGCATATGGCTGAGAGTGCGCATCCTGCTAATCCAGTGCCTGAGAGAAGCCGTCTGTCTCACCGATCCCAGTTTTGCCGAGGACACCTCGACCCCTCCCAAGGGGAAACCCCCATCGAACCCCGGTACAGTGTGCAACGGGGAGGAGGAAGAGGTGGACGACGAGGGGGAGGGACTGAGTGGGCGGATCAAGGAGTTCTCCAGGGTGATGAAGCTAATGGACGAGCACGTTGGGATGGTCCTCCTGCGACAGCGGAAACAACATTTGGTGGGTGTGGCAGCCATTTGCATGTATTCATATTATTAGAGGGCTTTGCTACAGTTGGCTGTTTTATCAGCTGTTTTTATTATTGTGTTGTCTTTGTCAGTGTCTGACCAGATGGGCTGTTAGATATATTTTATGGAGAGCTGCAGTTCGTTTCTCTCTTTGTTTACCTGCTGCTGATTTGCGGCAGTCAATCACCAGCCGCAAACAGCCTTGTCATTGTCTTATTGGAACTTTGTAAGTATCCGCATGCAAATTGGAACTATGAAAGTACCTGCAGCTGTACTTTGTGTAAACACTCTTTTCTATGGCAGCGAGGCATCTTACGTTTTATCTAATTATGTAATGGATCACACTGTTGTCCAATGGCAGCCTTCTACCTGCACATGAATTACTATTGACAGCTGCTCCCCACACAGTCTTTCAGAGCCAGCAGACACAGCGTCTCCCAGCGTACCAAGCATGCTGTTGGTCACCTGACTACTTCTTCTCCCAAGGGGGTGGGTGTAGGGGCCCTGATTGATTACTCCCCTGTTCAAATACTTTTTGTGACACTAGAGCTGAACGATGGCCAGAATATTGTCTAATAGGAATTGTAATCGCATAGCGATGGCAGTGCCCAAACAGTGCCCAAACAGTTAGGTGTGCAGAAACTTGCCTATAGCCTCAGCTAACTCTGGAGATGCGCATCTGATGATGGCGCCAAAGAATAGTCTTCCCACTGTTGTTGAGCAAGAGGGGCGGAGTTGGGCATGGCACTGATGTGAAGAGTCTCGATCTGGAGATCCCCACAGAGTTGGTGAACGGCACTACAACTAAGCACTTCTGGCGTCTCCTCTGACATTCCTGCCATAACAGTTTACTGGCATTTGGTTGTAGGAACGGTCAATCAGTTGGGGACTGAGCCTAACATAATTTGCAAATCTAGGACTTTACAGCCGAGTGCATACCAGAGCGGCCAAAGGACTGGCCTCCCCTTAAGAGGGAGCAAAGCTCCCATGGGAGGCCAGTCCTTGTACTGCAGTTATCGTATGCACTCCGCTGTCAATTTGCAAAATCATGCCCTTGTTGACTCTGAGAAGCCATAAAAGTGAAATGGGTAGCTAGTGGGAAAACCCAACATATGATGATATCATCTCTGGTGGGTGAGGGAAACCTCACAAATGTAAACCAGGGTGTCCTGTGTACAGAAGTTATTGGTCTACCTAAGAACTTTATCACTGTAGCCTAAGGCAATGGAGACAGGGGCGGATCCAGGGGGGGGTCATGGGGGTCAGCTGACCCCCCCTCGTCGATTATTACGTCATTGCAATTACTTCACTAACCTTGTCCTCGATGAAGCGAACAAACTCTACAGTGGAGCTGCCAATGGATCACTGTGCGTCAAGTCTTCAGTCCATACAGTAAGTTAGTGAACGAAGCTAAATAGAAATTTACCGAGATGCTACGAGAGCGCTTCGTGATAGCTGAAAATCGCGAAGGTAAAATATTTTCCACGCTTCGTGCGGATAATCGCCTACTCTCCGAAGACGCACAGCGCCGCTATCGTGAGCCTGACCCCCCCTTCAGAGATCCACCCCTGGGAGAGAAGCTATGAAATTCTGCACCACTAGAGTGTTGTTCTTAGTGCACTCTAATCTTTAGCAAAATATTTCCTGCACACTGGCCCAAATGAATGTTCTGTTGGATGGCTTAATCTCAAAAGGGTGGTGCCTTAATTAGAGTGAATATGATTGTGCCCATTCCCATTTCCCAGATGCCGATCCAGGCGGCGCCACCCTGCCTTGGCCAGGTGTTCCTCCACGAGGGCCACGGGCAAGCCCTGAGGGAGATGCTGGTCGTGACAGAGCACGTTGCCCTGGGAAACTGCCACATTGAGGACATGCTCAAGGAGGTTCTGGAAATACTGCAGAGTGCGTAGTTAGTAACACAATGTTATTATTTACTGTATGGAAGGCTCCACTATGTGAAGACTCTGAGTATAGGCCCGCCCCTGAGTGTAAGCCCACCCCTGAGTATAAGCCCACGTCGGCATTGTAGTGTCCTATAGTGGATGCATTACCTATATGGTACATCACTTACCACGACATAATATTATGAGCAGGAGGCCTAGATATGAGTTTTGTATTATTTCTCACACCCACATACACAATGCACACACACACACACACACAGCTGCTGTAGCCAAAATCAATGGTGTACCAGAGGACCTAAGAGTTGCATTACAGCACCTGTCAAGCCCCAAGAAGAACACTAAAGATAAAGGTATTTTCGAATGGAGTTTGAGGTAGTGACTGGTAGTCCATTTTGAGTGGATCGAACTCTGAGCCTTCATTAGATGGACTCTGTAGACACTCTTGGTGCAGTAAGTAACAACTGTCCTCCTCTTCCCTCCTTCCCTCTCCTCTCTTCCTCCCTCCCTCTCTCCCTCCCTTCCCTCCCTCTCTCCCTCCCTTCCTTCCCTCTCTCCCTCTCCCTCCCTTCCCTCCCTCCCTTCCTCCCTCCCTCTCTCCCTCCCTTCCCTCCCTCTCTCCCTCCTGCCCTCCCTCTCTCCCTCCCTCCCTCCCTCCCTCTCTCCCTCCCTTCCCTCCCTTCCCTCCCTCTCTCCCTCTCTTCCCTCCCTCTCTCCCTCCCGCCCTCCCTCTCTCCAGCACTAGACCTGACCCTGCCACCAGCCGGTCACCCTTACACCATTCTCACAAGAAGCAAGATCGACCTCGAGCACTACGTCATGTTTCTGCAGGTAAACTAAACATCACAGTGTTTGAGTGTAAGCCCACGGGCCAAAAAGTATCACGTGATGATAAACTTTGAGGTTACCATGGTGATGGACTTATACTGAGGGGTAGCCTTATCTTCGTAGCTTCCATACAGGCGCCATGAATACGTCTGCTTTTGACTGTACATTATTTTATGACTTCAGTTGTCAAGGGCTTGCTGCCATTCCAGTAATTCCCACTTCACCTCTCCCTCGGCCCCCCCCCCCCTCCTCAGTACCGTCCCACCACACCTCCTCCCCCCTCCAGGTTGTCGGCCACATAGCTCTGCTGTGTGGTGTGTGTGCCGAGCTGGCCCCGCCTGTAGTAAAGGTGGAGCCAAAGAAGAAAAAGAAGAGGAAAACTCCAGTACCTGTGATACTGAAGGTGACTCAGTACTTACAGATATCAGTTTCATCAAAATGTACGCCCGTGACACGAGAGACTCAGGTCGAAACGTGATCCTCACATGACTACGTTAGCAACAACTACATAGCGACCCCGCCCCTAGCTGTTTAAACCATGCAGCTAGCTTAGGCACCCTTCTTGTCGGCCTAAACTTTGAGCATGATCGCTTTTGAGGATCGAATTTCGATAGCGGGCTGCATGTAGCGAAACTAATAGTTAAATAACTATTAATAATTTTAAAATTTTCGCGTTCGGATATTTTGATGAAACTGGATAGTAGCTACATGTACAATGTATAAGAACAAGCAAGGTACGAGCACCCATTAGAAATGATTATTACATGCACGCAGAGACACTACTGGATAATATTTTCTTTTCCTGTCATCCTCCTTTCTCTTGCCCCTCCTACTTCCTCCTCCCTTTCCTCCCATCCCTTCGTTTTCTCCCCCCTCCCTCCCTCCCTCCCTCCCCCCTCCCTCCCTTCCTCTCCTCTTCGAACCGTCTCTCCAGAGCCCTGTGGGTGGTGAGCTCTCGAGCTTTCTTGGAGATCTGTTGGTGCTGCTGCTGTCAGTGGCCCAGAAGTTTTATCCCCTGCCCTCCGTGGAGGGCGACCTGGCTGAGCGGCTCAGCAGGTTGTACTTCACCGAGGATTCTGAAGGACCCAATGTGAGTGTGTGTGTGTGTGTAGGTGTGTGTGTGTGCGTGTGTGTGTGTGTAGGCGTGTGTGTATGTTTTCATACCAGACTCACACTCTGGGTGGGGAAAAGGGACTCACACCCAATGATTTCAGGCTTCTTCCAAAGTGGAATTAAGCTGAGTTTTGCATCTTTACCTCATGCAGTTTGAGTGCAGCGTAGCTAGCCAGATGTGCAAGAATGTCTTGGGGAGCTACAACCAAAGTCTCAGGGAGTGCTGGGAAGTGGTGCAGGCAAAGGCGAACTTCATGAAGGCCGTCGTCGGTCAGTTAGGCATTGAGACCACGCCCTCCGCTGCTGGAGAGTAGCGGCAAGATTGTCATGTATGGTGGATGTGTTATGAAGTGGGTGTATTTTAGGGATTATTCAGTCGGAGTTTTACATTTATCGTACACTATCCACAGTGTCTGCTTCGTGTATCACAGTGATGTTATGATCATTCTCCTGTAAACTTGGAGTCTCTAAACTGCAGCTGGGCTAAAAATTGCCAAAATAATAGCATAGATAGTAGAGTAGATGTAGAAGCACTACTCTACTCGCTCACTAGGTGAAGAATGAGATTTCCTATCTTTCTTTTAGTGTTAGATTTCTTGTCTCCCTCTCACCTTTCAGTAGAGGATAGGACCAAATTCCCTGCATGTTTAAATTTAGCCCTGTGTTCTATTCAATGCATGGAGGATAGACAAAGAAATGATTCATGACGACAGGAAATTTCATTATTTTGCCCGACAAGATAATAGACATAATTATAGCTTAAAAAACAACAAGGTTCACTAGATCAGGTAATTAATTATTCAAATTGTAATATTATTTGAAAGAGCCAATGCAAGAACAGTCTTTGAGGTGGGGGAGGCAGAGAGTTCCAGAGGGAGGAGGAGTGATTGAGGCACAAGAGGCAGTAAGGCAGAATTAAGTGTGAATAATTATTGAGAGGTATGAGTATAATATTATAGGCACAGAGCCTGGGTAAGTGGAGCAGGTGAAAGGAACAAGAATGGTAGAACATGTATAGCCGTTTCTCTAGTCCCTTTGCACTTTACAAACTCTATTGTACTTTTGTTCGCCCTCGATCACCTCGAACACTGCACTTCCGTCTGAAACCCCTCTTCTGCTATTATCGCCAAACTCGAATACTTTGCTCGAGAACTGTAAAAGCTGGTCATCTAACTACTAAAACCTAAGTATTTAAAAGAGTTGATTTAAAAACAGAGGCGGGAAAGAAGAGAAAAACAAAGGAGGCTTGAAAGAGATGAACATGTACTTGGTCTTCGAAGAGTTCACAGTAAAGCAGCAAGAGGAAACCCACATTTAAGGAAATAGAGTCAACATCAGATATCGGAAGAATTATAATAATAAGAAAGAAGGATGTCGTCAGCATGCAAACCTACTGCATGATCCAGATCCCTTCCATTATGGTCTAATACTATGTCTGCCAGTGATATATACGATGCATGGGGGAGGGGCTTGTGGCAAGGAGCACGTGTTCGAGGTAAACGCCCACCTCACGTACGTTCCTGCAGCACCGCAAGATGAGGCGAACGATCAGTGCAGAGGGGCTTTCAGAGTACAGGATCGATCCTGCTGCGGTAGAGCAGAAATCTATGAGCCCGCGTCAGCCCAGATCAAAATATGGTGCCGTCAGGGGCCCGGCGCCTGCTCCCCCACCTCGGAGTCCCAATACCGTGCTGACGACTGTGCCATCTAGAGCTGAGAAAAGCGAACAACCTCCGTCCTGCAGCCCGCAGCAGCAAGGAGAAGACGACCAAGGGAGGTATGTACAAGTGGGATTTGCAGACTCGCAGCCGCAAAACCTCCCTCGTGCACTCGCAAGGAGAAGCGTGAGTCTTCGGCAACCAGGATTGCCCAAGCCGTATCCGGCCTTGCCGGACTCCGATGCTCAGTCGTGCCCTAGTCCCAGCATGAAAGCACCGGCATCTCCCCAAGAAGGAGCCGGTCATCGTCAGCAGCAGCAAATGCAACCCGCAATGGCTGCTTCGGCTCGCCGCACAGAGATGAAAGATGACGTTGATCATGAGTCCCCTGAGGCTCCGTCGACGTTTTATATGCCGAGAGGATCTAGCTCCATGCCTCGGGCTGCGAGCAGGTGGGCCAAGAGCCTCCTGTATAGCGGAAATCCAGTGAATTCGAGTAAACCCGAACATGCTGAAGCACAGAGTGGCAGCCCCAGAATGATGATCATTGATTCTAGGATTTCGAGGATGGACCGATGTGAAGACGTTGATGAGTTTGTAGTCCCTCCAGCCCCCCAGAGACCCCCGAGAAGAAGAAGAAAAGGATCTCGATCGCAGCAAGAAACTCAGAAGCTAGCTTCGTATGCAACCTCACCAACTGAGACCAGCAAACAGTTGAACCGATCCAGCTCCTGGACTGGTTCACAGAGCAACGAAAACACAGCAAATCATTTCCCTCTACCTGTTCCAAAACCAAGGCGTTCACAGAAGAGCAAGAGTAAGTCTACCGCAACCACTTCTCCCCCTATCACTGCCACCACCAATGCTATCAAGAATCCAAAGCAGGACTCCCATGGGCCCGCAAGACAGACTCCAGTTCCTCCTCCCAAAACTTACCTGAAAGAGAAGCCTGCTCGTCCTCCTCCACCCACAGCTCCCACCCGCAAAAATAGGCCCCCACCTCCTGTTCCTATAGAGACAAAAACCTCTATGTCACACCCACTTTCACCAGTATCATCTCCTGCATGTGCAGATGGATCTAAAAACCTCTATAAAATCGCGACTGCAGATACGACTGAACAACCGCTTTCGCCAGTAGCGTCTCCTAAATGTATAGCTGGATCTACAAACCTCTATGAAATTACAGATGTGGCTCGACAGCCATCAATCTCATCAGGGCCCAATGATGATCCAGATTATACTTATATCGACATACGCAATGCTCGGAAGCTTTTGAAAGCTAGAAAACACAAACACCCCTTACTAGGTGATTCAGACTCTGATGGAGAAGTTGGTGAGTTTACATATTTGATTTGTGTACCTAAGTAAACACCAAAGCCATTATGGCATCTACTTCTGTAAACATGGTAATAATTTCCATGTGCATGTGAAGAATTATCTGATGACGTGCTTTCTTTATTGCAGAAAATGTCAGTAATTCGGGTTTCTACATGCCTCTGGAACGATCAACTCTGCTCAAGGATGGTAATGGTAAATTTTAAGCATTTTCTTCAACGTAATCAGTGCATGGAGATAGGCCTGTTGGAAGACAGATGAATGATCAGATGATTGCATCTGAAGTTTAAAAAGTATTGCAATCTCCCAAAGAATTTCTTAGTCTCCCGTGGCTGACGGAAGAAATTATGCTTTTGATGGCATTCTACATTGCTTAATATAGCCTCGTTCCCAGGCTCTAGTGGCTGGTACACACTGTTTGCGCATGCGCAAGAATTTATGGACCAGGGTCAGTAAAAGTATTCACAAACGGACTCAGTCACATGCTGAGGAGGAGTACGGAGTATACAGGTATAGTAAGTAGAAGAACTAGATTTCTGATTTTCTACAGCTGGAATGGCTTTCTATCCAGTCATGATAAGTAACAGGGACGGCGCCGCCGGTCAGGTTGGTCAGGTTGGTCAGGTTTCAACCTGACCACTTTTTCAGACAAATATTTTGTATAGAAGTATAGAGGGATCATCGCTGTATCGTTACTGCGAATTGCATGTCTCTCTCTCCTAGCACTGCGTAGTAACTTGACTCAGTACGCGAATGAAGCGGCCACGCCCGCTGGCTGAAAACGATATCGTACGAATGGTCTGGTCATGAGACTAGTTAACAGCGCGCTTTTCAATACGAAGAACCTCTCAATTACGATGAGCGGAAGAACACAGTGCTCTGCAGATTTCAATGTGATTGGTTTCAGGGCGAAAAGAAGCTACAAGAGGCCATGAGAGCGCTTCCTGCCTGCTGAAAAGAGAAGTAAATTTTTTTTCGCAGCCTCTCATACAAAATGTTCAACCTGACCAGTCAAAATTTCGTGGCTCCGCCCCTGAGTAAAACTACTTGTAATTTTAGGATTATGGTAGCTGTCCCATGGAAATTTGGAAGCGCCTCTTTTGTGGTAGCTGGTTGATTTTCATTCTCAGATCTGGCCTTTAAGGCCTTTCCGAGGCAAATGGGATCAAAGAATCAAACTAACGATCACTTTCCGGGCCATTCTCAGGCGCTTGTGAATGTACCACCATCTTCGATTGTACCATAGATACGTGTATATTATCTATGATTGTACACATGCAACGAACAATAATACGATGATGGTATTGCAGCTTAGTATCCACTAGTTTCCGGATTCCCAGAAACCCTGGGGGAACTGAGCATGTGCAAACAGTGTGTACCAGGCTCTACTTTCCCATATGTAAGGTAAGAGCCTGGGAACGAGGCTATGCTTAAGGGTGGATGTTGGATGACCTCAACTGTGTGGCTACAAATGAATTAACCATTAGTATTCACAAACTCAGGCTTGCCCCCTTAAACCAAAAGTTATGTTACGGTGCTTTAAGTAATAGTTATACACCAGTTTGCAGTGCATTACGGGGTTTAATTAGTACGCGAGGTCAAAGTAGCTATACCTATAGCTACTTTGACCGAGCGCACTAACTAACCCCGTAATGCACTGCCAACTGGTGTGTAACTGTTTTAGTGCTCTCACTGACCCGAAACAGCCATAGGTCTTGTGGGCGTCATTTAGAAAATTGTGCGTTATCCAAATAATGCACACTTACCGCAATAAGTCACGATAATGCAGAGTTAAAGCGCTGTCATGTGATCATCTAGAGACTTCTGATTAGTTGAGGGTCACTGAGTAGCACTAATCAGGTATAATGAGTACTGATTATCATAACATTATGATAGCTGACTAAGTTAATGGCATCTACAGGTTCTGTGTATTATATGATCACATATGCATCAGGCCCTTGCACTGTGCAGACAATAATTATGATTTAACAGAGGTGTATCTAAAACATATAGGTGCCCATGTTCTAGGTACCGTATTCCCTCATATAAAAGCCTCCCTCAAATAAATGCTGGCCTTGTTTATAAGCCGGGAGAACGATTGGTATTGTCGTATATAGTAGCCCGCTGTTCAGTATCACAATGGCACTAGGCTCAGGCCTAGACAGGTGGCTATAGTAGCTACTAGCAGTCCTTCATGTTTGCTGCAGTTGCTGGGAGTGTTTTGTCGCTGGTAAGCATGGGTAGCTATCTTAGCATGGACACGAGTGAGCATTTGTTTATAACGTTTTAATGCCAGGTCAAAAGTGACACGAAAGAAATAAACACCTGGGATTGTTATATAGAGGAAACATGGTATATGTACACATTTCCTGTATTTCTAGAGTTTCCTATGCCCTATACCGTGTTCCTATAGTAACAAAATATTATACTAAAGTGGTAATAGTGTCTTGTTATCCTTCACAGAGTATGCACAAGTGTCCTACGATTCAAGACTGCAACGGACTGCCGATTTTGGTATGTTTGCTCTTATACTGGCTTTATCATTATGATGGGCCCTTACTGTCCATTTCTAGAAAACCACCAGCATGTTAGATGTACATCTCGTGAATGCAATAGTGAATGAAATGGTTATTGCTTTCGTAGGGTGGCTGACTGTTTCATAAACTATATTCTCTTTTTCTTATCGTACACTCCACCCTGAAGAAGGTCTGGAAGGCCGCAATGTTCCTGATGTTTGCTCTGGTGTCTACTCATCTCTAACAACTACTACCATGGTCCCTGAGAGAGGTACCTAGAAACTGTCATGCCAGGCATGAAATTTTATTTTTAGGGTCGCTTATTTATGTATCATGCATACTGTGCTCAGTGTGCTACTTGGCTGTGTGCATGTGTCTCTTCTTGCTCATTGCGATGTCTCTGGCAACAGTGGTGCTCTGTAGGGGTAGATTCATTGCAGCAGGACATGCACTGTGTCTTGCCGTTGCTTTGTAGCCTTGTCGCCAGGCCCTCCCTACAACGGGGGAGAGCCTGGTGTCTTTTCTCATGTGAGTGACATTCAGGGCAGAGAGGACTTAGTTGTACGTAGACGAGCACAGCTGCAATTCTCAGACACAGAGGAAAGGCAGCAAATCAATACTTCCTATAGCTAATCTTTAGGACGATAAAATGATATTTGATGTGTTGCTGTACAAGTATTTAAAGAAGAAGGACCAGTACGTGTGGCGATTCCTCTCTCTCCAGTTCGAAAGGAGGTCAAGCGTGCGATCGCGAGTAAAGAAGTGAAACACACTCATGGAGAATCATTGGGAGACTTGCATGAACCCAAACGGCAAGAAAGCTGTCATTCCTTAAAGCAAATAATATAACAACAAAAAAAGGGCACGGATGGGGAATGTACGCCACTCCATTCTCAGTGACACTAAATTTCACATGTTCAGCTAGCTAGCTAGCAAAGATTACATCATGCACTAAAGTTACATTATATGCCAGTTCAAATTACCAAATTATACCCGTTTTCAGCTACTTTTGCCAAATTTAGTATTTGCCATATTTTCCCACTATACGGTAATTGTTTCCTCCTCGCCCTCAGCTTCAACATACCAGTCACCATCTGAGTTTAAGAACACGACAGCGTCAGGGAGAGCGTGGAGCAAGAGTTGAGACCTTATATGGTAGTTTACGCTTGGTGTCTATATTAACACTTCCAATTGATATTCTGTTGTTGTTTTTGTGGCCAACTCCACTTTAAGTTATAGGATCGGGGGGGGGGGGGGGGGGGACAATCAATACAGACCTTGTGGTGTTTTTTTTTATGGTCAACTCCGTCCCCTTCTAGCTATAGGGTCAGTAGGTCGGATCTGAAACCTGCATAATTTGCACTGCTACAAGGATCACTGTGCTTACTTAGAAGCAGATTAAAGCCCATGGGAAAAATTTTATTTCGATTAGTATTGGTGTCAATGGACGGTACTGTAATCCCAGTGTGTGTGGGAAATTGCCATCGCTAAACAGCTTACTCGGATGAGGTCTAACAGCAAAGTAGTGAACATACAGCCTGGTAATTATTGCTACTCTACACAACATCTGTTTTGGAGTATGGTCAGCCTGATAGTGACAAACTGTTCTACATTACACTCCAATTTCCAACAAAGTTAGACTAAATTTGTTGCAATAGTCACATGGTTGTCATGTGTACTGCATATAATACATTAGACTGCAAATATACAAAATATGCATTCCTGAACAATTATGTTGGCATTGTGCAGGAGGAATTGGCAAAGCACACTGATTAATATTCATCAGAGTGTCTAACTAGTATTTAAGCTGCTTCCAGGTAGTGTCTAAGATACATTCCTACCAGTATCAAACGGCTGTTACGGCTAAGTACGCAAAATTACGTTAAAATGAGGTTGACCCACCCCAGATGTTGTCTTACAGCATAGACGTGCAGGTGTGGGAAGATGTTTCAAAGGTGGTGGTCGTTCGTCGAATACTTCTCGTGAGGCAGGCCTACGCCCTAAAGCAGTTGTATAATATTATAATGTTAGCTGTAATAAAATGATTTACATTCCTGTCTAATTGCGTCTATAATTGTTAATATGTTCACACACAGTTGGCTGGACAAGCTGACATAGCAAAAACCTCAGTTCGCTGCGCACGATTAACGGTGCATATTTTAAAAAGTACTTTCTACATGCACTATAACCATAAATAGTAGAGTTTACTATCTGTGATATAACCATTCACATGTACAGTGTATTTGAAAAAGCTCATGATTCCTTCTCTCCCCTCCCCTTTTAGCTATCCTGGGTTGACCACATGTTAAGTGATGTTGTCATGACTGTGACTGAATCAACGAATTGCATTTTCATATCCACAACTATTATCTGTGTAGACTTACACTTTTCAGACTTTGAAATTTTCCTCATAATTATTATACAGGTACATCATATTACAGGTTTGTGCAAGCTTGCCATACTACGGGGGGGGGGGGGGCGAGGGGTCCGACACGAGCTGGTCGGGGGGTCACGGGGTCACGTCACGGATAAACGGATCACGTGATCAAACTGGCCCGGGCCTGCACTTGTAATTCGATCGCATGGAGGAAGGATGCAGCGAAGACTATGTTACAGATATTCAGACAGTAATTATCCTCCTGCAGAAATGAAGCAGTCTAAGGTCTCCTTGCAGCCGCTTGACTCGAAGCGAAGTAGACTAAAACCACCGCCAAGGCCTAGGCCTGCTCCGCCAACCAGACTGCCGCCAACACCACTTGTACACGCAGTGACACATTCAAGTGCAAATACAGAACGGACGCCAAGTAGAAGAGTAATTCGACGCACTGTAAGTGCAGGCGATGGGCAAGACTCAGAGCGAAGTAGACCAAAACCACCGCCAAGGCCTGCTCTGCCAACACCACTTGAGCACGTACCAGAGCACGTACTGACACATTCAAGTGCAAATGCAGAACGGACGGCAAGTAGAAGAGTAATTCGACGTACTGTAAGTGCAGGCGTCGGCAATGGGCACGTTAATTCTCGTCCGTCACACATTCGAACACAATTCAACACCAGCTCTAGATCTCGTATTGCACTTCCAGAGCAGACGAACTCCTTACAGCGACGAGAACTCAAAGGAGATGCGAAAAACCGCCTACTACGAACACAGTCTACCTTATCTCTCTCCACGCTACCAGCAAAGCCGAGACGAAGTCCATGGCCGCTATCCACCAGTATGACAAATCTCTATACAGAGCCACTTCGGTCACCGAAACTGCCACCACTTCGTCCTCCCAAACCAAAGTTTGGAACACTTCAGAATGCAAAGACATCTAACCCTGAGACCAAATGTAAGCCCACCCGCCCCCCTCCTCCTTTGCTCAAAGTGACACCGCCAATACCACTTTCTGATGGAGAATATCAAAGTGATAGGCTCCTAGGACACAGTGACCCTGAGCAGCCTGATGACTCCGACCTTGCCTACTGTTACGTATGTGTCGACGCCAGGAGGGAACTCCGATACCAATGTCAATCCGACTTCAATTCCAAAATACATTCTGGAAAGAATAGTAAGTTATACCGCTCATCTAGCAGCTATAGTTTTTTCCATGCATGTGATCCTGATCCTGTCATCATGAGTCAGTGCATGCATTATAATATTAGTGAATTGCACTATATAATTATTACTGAAGTAAATGGGTCTGCACCTTGAGATACCAACCTAGTACATGTAAGTATTCTGTGGTGTCTTTGACATTCAGGATTCTACTGGGATAGCACCCTTGATACACATCAGTAATAACGTAATTATGGTAGTACTCATGCATATATATCGAAGGTTCAGCTGCACATTAATGTTCTAGATCTAGTGAAGCGTAATACGATAAAGGTACACGTGTATACGTGTGGTGTCCTTATTATTCAAGGACTGCAATCATTCTTTGTGCTACTATGACCTCAATTTTCTAGCAAGAGAGGACTTTCTGAATAGTTTTGACAGCTGTAAGACTCAAGATTCTCACATCTATTCAGAACTATTGGATACTACCCGAGAGAAAGGTAATAATCATAGGACTCCATGATCAGCACCATATGCATGGTGCACAGTAGTGTCCATGAGCTGTGTGTGAATACGAAAAAGCATGCGCAACCTAAAGTGCACACGTACAGGGTGCGTGGATGCCTATACTATGAATGGAATGTACTTCAATTGAGTGCTTATATTCATAGGTCCTGATTCTATTATGATTAACTACTGATGAGTTTTGCCTAGTGCTCTAAAAATGCAATTGAAGTAGGGCATAATGTTATAGAAACAGCTATGTTGCTTGCACGAGAGAATTGTTGATGGCATGTGTAATGTAAGCAGTTTAAAGGAGTACGGCTAGTATATTTTCTATTATCTGATCTAAACTCGACCATACATTGCTCTCTAGACAACGAATAGACATATAGTATAGAGCGTTCCTACTGAGCATGCACATGCAATGCATGAATAATAATCAGCTGAGCCTCAGGACAACATTCACTGTTCCTTCAGTAATAACTATATTACTAGTGTTCTGTATGTAATTGCGGAAGTGATGCTGAGCGCATGTTCTATTTTTAGTACAGAATCTAGCGTGCGATCGCTTCAAACTTCAAAGACATGTAGTTCCCGCTAGTTACTACTCCTACTCTTTTCTCTTTTATGCGCTCCTATTGCAGTTTAACATATTTTAGCCTACAGTATCATAATCCAGTTGCACAGTGGTTTAAACACCAAAAATGCCTATGTGCCTGTACTATACTTATACCCAGAGTGTATAGGTGCCTACTCCATGCAGTAAAAGTGCAACCGTCAGGTGGTGTGATGGTGCCAGGCCAGATAGTGGGTACCTCAGTATTATAAGTCTCACATAACCCATGAAAGGGGTGAAATAATATTATGTGCACGCATTAATTACGAAATCATTTCTGTAGACTCTGACTGCTATGCGCTACTTGACAATTCCAAGATATACACACCATTATCAAGCACTACCATGAAGCAAGGTAGAGTGATTGCTAGCTACACTAACATCATGCCAGTTGCTAACAACTGAACAATGCTGCCAAGCATAAACATTTGCATGCATGCCAGGCTAAGCAGATCGAGGATGCATGGATGCACGGATGTATATTGAGGTTAGGATTATATGGTGCCACACATCCTGGAGTAATGCCTAATAATATGTCAAATAGAGGTTCCACTATATTTTAATAACCTGATAAGTGGCTTTATATTATATGTGTCTCTTCAGAAATACAAAGCCACTTATCAGGCTTTTATCATCTACTATACAATTGCCTAAACGCTTGAAACTTGATTTTCTTACTGCCTGAAACACTATCCAATAACTTTGAGAAGCTAAGCAGTTATCAGTGACTATGTAACCGTAATGTCTACAGAACATTTACATTACCTATAGTACAGTTATGTGTGTACGTAGAGTATGTATTAGAGTATGTGCTTGTGTGTTTGGCTAATAAATGGTAATATGTTTCTCTCATCAGAATCGACCTATGATGTTCCATCCTACAGTACATCACAATAGACAGCAATGTATGGCAGCTGCCACAATTAGGTCAAAGGTGCACACTCGAACCTTGGACAACAGCCATGCATCATTATCGTTCCCCTGTTAATTGCATAATTATTATTCAATAGTCTATTAAGTGCTTTGCACTAAACACTGGCTTAAAGCACAGCTTTTGGTATGCATTACAGTTATCATGTTAATCCGCCATTCCTGATTCTCAAGGTACCCGGTCAGGCATCCAGTAGTAAGGTTTGAGGTTTACTCTACAGTATTGAAAGGGATAGAGCCTGGGGACGAGGCTAGGTACCGCTATGCATATATGCGAGAATATGCTCACGTGATTGTTTCGCCCACGCTGATTTACGGCTTCCCACTGGTACGTAGCCGTTTTATTTGACCATAGATTAAATGACTTGTTCAGTGCAAGAATTATATTATGCAGCGAACTAAGCCTCCCCTTCGAAATGGACCGAAACCGCCGTTGCCTCCGAGACCACCTGCCTCGGTACTGGAACGAAATGCAAAGCGAACGACTGAATCACCGAATGGTAAGAGAATTAGGTCTCGATCTATATCTACTGCAGAACGTGCATGCGAGAGAGACAGCACTTCAGTCATACGGACTACCGTTTCTACTTCACAATATCATTTGAAATCGGATTCGCTAAATGGTTCTTGCACTAATATTGCCAATGCAACTGCAAGAGATCTAGAGCAGTATTCTTCTACGTTGCCGCGGCGTAAAGTCAAGGAAGATGTGAATACCCGCCAAATGCAACTACAGGCACCGTCGTTTAGACGACCTCAGACTATTTGTACTGTGGCCGACCCAACTATGGAGTCTAAAAGAGTTATAATGGATAAGCCAGCTGGGCGCACTATACGGACTAGCATAAACCGGAGTACAAGTAGCAACCAATTGCAACAAATGTCTCCATCTGATGGCTCAAGATCTAGGTTATGCAATGGTGCAAAGGAACCACCAAAGTCCTCATATAGGCCACCAAGACCAATTCGTCCTCCCAAAACCATCCCCAGAGTAACGAAGCCAAATTTCAGCCCTGAGGCCAAAACAAGGCCTGCTCGTCCCCCTCCACCTGTGCATAGAAGGTTCAAAAGAGCACCAATGCCACTTCCTGATGAAACCGACCAAAATGGCCCAGAATTCCAGCCCAGTGAATACAGCTATATTGACACCTCAGTGAAAAGAATGCTATATCCTTCCGAATCGAGAACGAGTGGTAAGTGTAGTTAATGTGCATGAGGATTCTACTTACCACTCCTCAAAAATAGCTAAATCATGGCAAAAATTTCATAAAGGGTTGGATTGAGTTACTATACTTGGCAACTTGCAAATATAGCCCTTAATTTAGAGTTGAGCAAATTGAAAGTGAATGCTCTTGCTATTATTATTTGTGATATAGCTGAATCCTTGCAGTGATCACAGCTAGGAGTGCTGACAAATGGGCTATACCCCTTGAAGTTGGGCTAGCTTTTGTCCCACAGCTTACTGCACTGAAGGAAGCTGTTATAGGAATTAAGGCAATACACTCGCTAATAATTTTGTGGCAGCAACTGCAGCATTCCCTAGCTCAGGTTGCCTACTGTAGCCCTTGTACCAGTCTTAGTGCACACTCTGTGCATGCCTGGCTGGTTAAAACATGTGCAAGGAAGTTGAGGGGAAGCATACAAACATCAGTAGAGGACTCTATGAAAAATATGGCTTCAATTTTAATTTTCTCACCACTACCTACTGCTTCTTTGTCGTCTAGGCAACAGAAAACTAACGTACCTTACTACTATTGGGCCTACAAATTAAACTTCCAGTGGCTTCCACTATGCTCGTGGCTATAGTAGTAGTGGTATATACAGTAACATAATGATGTGTTAACTGTGTACATGTGATAAGTGCAGACAGACAGGTAAAAAAACATGCCTGCAGGAAATGAGGCAGTCTTAGTGCACACTCTGTGCATGCCTGGCTGGTTAAAACATGTGCAAGGAAGTTGAGGGGAAGCATACAAACATCAGTAGAGGACTCTATGAAAAATATGGCTTCAATTTTAATTTTCTAGCAACAGCTGACTTTCTGGATGGTATTGGTGACAACCACAAGACACAAGAAATGTCTGGCTTTAACATCTATTCAGAGCTGGATAATGCCACTAAGGAGAAAGGTAATAATACTATACAAGCAGGCAGCAGCACTGAACACTCACAGCTGCAGATTCCTAGTTCCCATGTAGCTACAGTGTGCATGCGGACAAAAATGGAGGGCAGACTATTTCAAAAGTGTTATTCTTGTCCTTATATGCAGATGATGTTTATGAACAATTGCAAGGCCATGATGTCACCGACACTTTCAGCCCCGGTATGATACTAATTTTTAAGTGTGCATGCCAAACCTGATAAAGTTGATTTTCACTTTGCAGATCAACCTCAGAGCTTGTGTACGTGTGGCTATGAGTATGAGTCATTAACAAAGTCCACCATGGAGCAAGGTCTATATAATTATGTACATGTCATTTTCTGTGTCATTAATGGTATACTCTGCTTACATAGATATCACGCATCCTGCATAATTAAAGAGCTTGCATAGGTGCAACGAAGCTAATGAAGGGGCACACAGCCCTCATTCCCAGATCCCACTCCCTTTTTTTTGCCTATTGGGCCTACAAACTATGAAAAAAGCTGGAGAATGGAGCCTGGGAATGAGACTAGTCATCCATCCAGATGAATTTACATGTGCAGTACGACACAATATTCACTTCAGCTACCATTTAGAGACACGTAGTACCTCACTGCAGAAACAAAATCGTGGTTATTTTAAGATTATATCTCAGTTATAGCTCCACTACCAATCCTGTATAACCAGATGCAAACAGGTGCAAACCATTGACCACTATAGTACCTAGTCCTGTACTCTTAGGGTTTAATCCACCATTATAATACTGGTCGTGTGCCTATATATTTGGCATGCAGCTGTTACAGTTGAGAAATGTCTGCACTAAATACTCAACTTGAAGCAGTAACTGAAGTATACTTCTCCATCCCATGCAGTATCCAACTACACTGTTCCGTCCTACAACACATCACACTAGTACAGCAAGGCTCACAACATCATTAACGGTCAATAAACTTTAATGGACAGCAGTATCATTTCACATGACATATTGAAAGTTTTTAAAGCTTCTTGCGTAAACACTTGGTATTACTGTTAAGTTACAGCATCAAAATAAACTGTGTGTGGGGGGGGGAGACATTGATGGGGATGGCTCAGGTTCAGCATGCCTGTATTAGGTGCTCATTAGGCCAGACCACTCATTGAGGGAGGGAAGTCCAGGCACTAGACTACAACATTTATTAATTGTCCGTTTCCCATTCATGGCCTGTAGCAATTTTGGTCCCACATGGATGGACAGTTTGGGGTGGAAGGTGGGCAATTAACCCCAAGACAGTTTAAGGTCAATAAGCTGAAGAGGCTAAAATTGTTGAGTGCTCACTTGTAGCTTGGCAGCCATACAAATCAAAGGGGGCCGTCTATAGTAAGTATTGTGAGCTTTCTGAAGGTTTTTGGCTTCCTGAGTTTTGGCAACCCTGCACAAATAAGGCCACTAAATATTTGTTGGTGTCAGTTTCTCATGAGAGACTCCCCACAACAGAATGCAGGGCAGGTGGGTTATTATCATTTTGTAATGTCAGCGGATCCTGCAGTTTATAAACAGTGTATGGCCAATTACAGGTAGTTAGCTAGCTAGCAGAGTAGCACAACACATTGTCATACCATAAACTCTGGAATACAGGTACCGGTACTTCTATTCAAAAATTGTGCATTTTCACAGTATTGACTGCACGGGGTACTTTATCGAGGTTAAAATACAGTAGTAGGGCTGTTCTTACGGATGAGCGCACTTTCTTCTGATGATGAATCTCTGAGTGCTTGAGCATGACTGCTTAACTATAATTATCATGCCTATATCACTATTCATGTTTTAATCACTCACACCTACACTATTACACATCCCAGTTTACTTGATGATTTGTTGTTTGATGGGTACTTATATTCATTGGGTACTTATGTTTGTGTGGGTACCACTATTCAGGAAAAGGGTAACTGCTTCAATGGGTCCTTATATTCGTGGGGTACTTGTAAATGATGGGTACTTATGCTCCAGAGTGTATGGTATTTATTTCACTGGCTTGGGCCCTCAGGGCCCCTCACGCCGCACCTTGTGGATTGGGAACTTCTGCTATCTCGAGGCTAGTACCTACAAAGTATGGTTCACCGTGCTGAGCTTGTGCGCATAATAAAGTACATGGACTAGCCCAGAAATGCGGCAGGTGCAGAGATACACAAATGAACTGTATAGAAAAGAAGAGTGGGTTTGTGTATCAGACCCTACAGATTAGTTTAAGCGATTCAAGTGTGGTATGTTCTCATTTAGAGTCAGTTTTCATTTGGAGCACCTCTGATAATTTACTTCCACTAGAGTTCTGTGCATCCAGATTGCTTCTCAATTTCTCGCCACTGGAGAGTCTAGAGTTTGGGCCAGTGCCACTAATAGGTCCAATCTCTACCGAGTCACTACCTGCTTCGGCTACAAATACTCCCACGGCCTTCTTATCTGAGCTACTGTCTTGTTTCTCTTCTGCTGTATCGGATTCACTTCTCCCTGGTACTTCGGATTCATCGAGATTCGTGGAAAGTGGCATCTCAAAACAAGTTCCGCTTCTGCTCTTCTCTCTGGTGTCAGCACCACTGCCACTCTCTTCCTCCTTCGGCTTTACCCTCTCAAAGAGAAATACCAGCTCGCAATGCTTTGTGTGGGGAAACAGATCCACCGGGGTTGCGCTCACGGGCTGAAAGGGGATTCCCCTTATCCTATTGGACTCCCTCCTGCACAGGCTGAAATGGGTATGGAAGGAAGTGGATTATTATGAGCGAGAGGGGGTGTATTCGTATTGATCGGGGTTCTCTTTCTACCAACCACAAATTGGTTTCACAAAACATATCATCAATGCTGACATTTCAACCGCTGGGCTGCAGTCTTCACAGAGCATTAAATAGCCTAATCTCGAGTCTAGAAGCGAAGCCTAACAGAGTATAAACAAGCCTAATTACAAACAGACACGAAGTAAACAGTCCTGAAGCAAAGGGAAGGAGTGTATCTTTGAAAACTACACTTAATCACATGACTTGACCAGTTGCTAAAGCAATAAACGCTTCTATCCTAAAAATGTGGAAGGAAAACTTTGAAATGATAAGAAACCTACTCATTTAAAGGTGTGCCCTTACACTGTCTGAGAGCAAGGCTAAGATGCGGTAGACTGAAAATTGTATACACACGCATGCTCACTCTGTGAAGTTGTTCAGAGCTCCTTCGGGGTTGCAGGAGACATATACCAGTCGGTTTATGGCCAGACACTTTCGAATCACCTGCACCACCCGTGGATCTATATGTAAGAGACATACGTAGTCAACCCATACTCTTGGTTGCATAAGAGTATACAGTAATACCCAGACACATAAAGGTGATAGAAAAACAAACATTATTCCGTTTCATATTTCAATCGCGTCACTGCATTTAAAGTGCTTTATCTCTGAAGTTCTGCTAAGGGCGGGGCTCATATGCACTGCATAGATACATCAATAAGTGAAGCTAATACGCAGCACATATGAGCCCCACCCTAAACCAAAATTCAGAGATACAGCGCTTTGAACACAGTGACCTGAGGACTGCCATATGAAAGGATTGGATGCAGCCTGTACTCACCACCTCATAATGAATGCAAGCAGCTGCTACTTACGTAGGCCTCCCCTGGGAGGGTCCACCACTCCGATGATCTGACCCCGGGCGGCCCTCACACGTTCCAGGTGTTTTGGCAGCACTTCCTCTGCCTTGCCACACAGGAACTCAGCATTAGTGATGCCTGGGAGCGGAGGAACACTGCAGCGATTCACCAGGGGGTTCATTTAAGAAAATCCCCAAGGGGGGAGGGGGAGGGGGGGGGCAGCTGTACCCCTCGTTCCCAGCCTCTCCCTCCAAAGTTTCGTCACTTGCAGTACAAGTAGAAGAGTGACGAAGAAGAGATTGGGAACGAGGTTATAACAGCCCCCCCCCACCTCTTTTCAGTATGATATATCTAGGTGTTATTCCCAGCTGTTCCTAAATGTTATATATCTACACACACATCCACTGTATATAGGCTTGAGGCTTCTTTCTGTAACTAGGTGGAACCCACAAAACCTTGCAAAAGGCTTACAAGCACTGTGAGGATCAAACCACAAAGGAAGCAGATTAAAGGCAGAGCAGGTGTTGTGGTTTCCTGACCTTCTTGTTGCTAGTCGGAAAAAAGCGAAATTTTCCGACGGGACACGAGACTATCTTGTTGCAAGCCTTAGGAAATGGAGCACCAGAGTATGACAAATCGGACTAGCTAGAAGTCTTAGGCCAAAGAAAGCTAATAATACTGCACAATTACTTAATCAGACTGGAGAGTGGTAAAGAAACATGCGATTAATTTCGGTAGCTTTCTGCTATACATTAAGCTCTTCAAAACAGTGAGCAAGCAATAGAATACAAACAGGGTTACTTTAGATGACGCTTAATGTCATTCTGCATTTGTTTGCCAGCAGCTCCACAGGCTGAAAGTGTAGCATTAAGGTATAGCCCCTCTGCCCATTCATCCTGTGATGGTTATATAGGGTTGCGTGATACCGCTCTGTTCACCTCAAAATTTGGGCAGTGCAGTTCACTTAATGGTTTGCTTTCTGTTTAAAATGATATACATTGTGATTGCTTCGATACACCCACACAATGGCTACATAAGCCTGTACACCGGGGAGAGGGGGAGGGAGGGGGGGGGGGGGGGGTTATACGAACTCCCCTTGGAAAGCCCACACACTACGAGGCCTAAAATCCCACAAATTTACTGCTTGCAAATGGTCAGTTTAGAAGCCAGAGGCAGTGAGCCCCATGCATTGGCATGACGTATCACTGAGCGTGTCATTAAGAGACCCACATGACAGAATGGGGACGTGCCTTTCTGAGGGGAGGGTCTGGGAACGAGACTGGATAAGTCCAGCTTAAGGGTACCGTATGAAACTCCACTGCCACCCTAAATGCCTGAGTGTATGAGCACATGAAATCTGCATGGCTCAAGCCACTCAAATGTATTGAATCAGATGAAGTTTGTACAGTTATTCCATTCCAGGACCTATTGCTAACCCGAAGTTCTGGTCCCTTACCATTCAGCTGAGCATTCACTCTGGCATCTGCAATGGCCTGTTCCACCATCTCCACGCCCACCACGCGCGATACCCCCAGAGCCTGCAATGTACACCAAACATGACAGCTGATAAATGCCTACTGTGCCATTTCAATACCCTCTTGTGACCTACACCCCACAGGGGAGCGAGCCTCGGTCCCAGACTAAGGTACTCGGGCAGTTCAGGGCCTTGCCTAAGCATTGCCAGCTGGAAGATCTTTCAGGACTAGTGCATGTGACACTTGTGCCTCTATTAGGTCTGCAATGCAGTTACAGTTGCTATGGTATCCATTGAGTTCTTGGCATATACCTTTGCAAGGTAGAGGCCAATAGTGCCTGTTCCACAGCAGATGTCTGCAATGAGGGAACACAGTCAACGGGTGATGTCCAGTATATGTGTACACACTATCAAATATTACACTCATAGCCAATACACAAAAAGTGAATACTAGGCAAATGCAGGACATTGTGGGGCGAGCCTGAGCGAGTGCACAGTATACATACGTGATGGAGTTATTGCAATGACATGACCTTAGATAGTGATCACTAATGGAGATGGCCATACATGAACATATAAAAAAATAATGATCACAAATGGTATGAGGGTCACCAAGACCAGTGTCATTCCAGGTGAGGAGTGGCAGGCAAATGATTTTGTGAGTAGGGGACACCTCCATATGTGCATGGAACTTTTGCATCTTGGCTTGTACAGCACACTGTTGAATAAGTGGGAGATGCAACTGGCCGCCAAGTGTTTCTTGCACTCGCCGCTCCCTGTGGTTCTCTCTGTCATGTTGTAGCCTAACCTCCGCATTGTCAGCAGCTAATCTCTCCCTCTGAGAACTACTCATCTGCTGCAGCCTCATCTCCATCCCTTCAACACTCTTAGCAGCTAGTCTGTCTGTCATTTGTTGCAGCCTTGACTCTCTCTCTCATCCAGTCTCAGCAGCTAGTCTCTCTGCTTGACAGCTTCTCATCTGCTACAGCCAGGCCTCTCTCTCTTTGGCAGTTTCATCGACTAGAGGCTGCCTCCTTTGCTGTAGTATAGCGTCTCGTTTCTCAGCAGCCTGAGTGCAACGCCTATCTCTTTGTCTTCTTAACATTAGACAGAAATACAATTTTAGCAGGGGATCCTACTGCCAGAATCTTTCAGGACTAGTGCATGTGACACTTGTACCTCTATTAGGTCTGCAATGCAGTTACGGTTGCTATGGTATCCATTGAGTTCTTGGCATATACCTTTGCAAGGTAGGAGGCCAATAGTGCCTGTTCCACAGCAGATGTCTGCAATGAGGGAACACAGTCAACGGGTGATGTCCAGTATATGTGTACACACTATCAAATATTACACTCATAGCCAATACACAGAAAGTGAATATAAACTCCACCCTACTTGAAGAGGATATTCTGCTCAGCTAACAAAGTGGAGGAAGGTTGTTTCTTTATCTGAGGACACATAGTCTCACAGTAGCCTCGTCCCCAGCCTCTCCACTTAAAAAAAAAGAAAAACGGGAGAGACAGCCTGGTATCTTTTCTCACGTGCTTAATTATGTGCGGGCTGGGACCGATCGAAAGACAGCTCTGCCTTTGGCCAGAGACATTCCTTCAACGCTTGGCCTGTGGCCCCAACGGCTCCTGAAGATTAGCTGCAAGAAGCATTGATTTGCTGCCATTCCTCGGTGTCTGAGAAACACAACTGTGTCGCCTCAGCACAATGAAGTCCCTTCTACTCCCTCTCTACCCTGAACGTCACTCACATGAGAAAAGATACCGACCTCTCCTCCGTTTTTGGGAGGGCCTGGGGACGAGGCTACAGTCACAGTGGTAGCTACCTTATATAACTGACCGTAGACGATGGATGGTGTACCAGCACTGCTCAGTTCTCGTACGAGAGAATAGAGTACCTCAGAGGCTACGGTGTTGACTTGAAAGAAAGCACTCGGTGATATTCTGAACTTCATACCAAGAAGGCTCTCATGAACATGCTGCGTGTGTGTGTGAGAGAGGGAGGGAGGGAGAGGTAAGCCAATACCTCAGAGATTTTGAGTATGTGAATATCAGAAAAGTTCCTTAAAATAGACGAATGTAGCCTCATACCCTGGCCTCTCCTCGTTCCCAGGCCTACGCCCCAGCTTTTGTCGTTTGCAGTACCACGGTGCGAAAAAAAGCTGCAGGGTGGAGCCTTGGAACGAGGCTAACCCAGGCCTCCCCTAGCCTCATACCCAGGCCTTCTCTCGCAGCTTTTTTCGCAGGTTTTCTACAGCTGCGAAAAAAGCTGCGAGGGGAGGCCTGGGTACGAGGCTAGGCCTCCCCTCACAGTTTTTTTTTTAGCAGCCACAATTTTTATCCATGGCTGCAAATAAAAGCCGTGAGGATAGACCTGCGTACGAGGTGAAGACGAACGGACGTCCTTTCTGATAGATCCTTTACCTTCTCTCCCAGAAGGTGCTCAAAGTCGGCCGACTTCTCCCCAGCACCTGGTGTTCTGTAGGGAAGGGGTAAGCAGTCACACATGTTCAGCGATGGAAACGGTGCTCAAGACAAACTTTCATGTTTTCAAACCCATAACGTATGAGGCCATCCGACACCAGTGTCGGGATGAAATGATATGACTTTTGCATGCATGCAGCTATGAAACTTCCATTCTCATCAAGAGTGGTTTTCTCACACACTACTTTTGCAACGACAAGAAGGGACCCAGTTTGAACAAAAGGAAGTGCATGCGTTGGCATCGACTTGCCTTATGGTTCTGTGAGTACACTGGATGTAGAGTGAGGTAGGCTGGCCTTCTGCACTCGAGAAGTACTCACTCAATTTCGCCTTCTCGGCAGCTAGCTCATCCTGTACAAAATAATGTGTAAGCATAAGCATGCATGTATACATACACATGTAGCCTCGTTCCCAGTCTCCACTCCCAGTTGTTTCACATGTTGTAAAAAACAAAAAAAAACAACGTTTTTTTACAACATACGAAAAAAAGCTGTGAGTGGAGACTGGGAGCTTTTTTTTTGCATATTGTAAGTATACGCATATGTACAGACACACACACACACACACACACACACCTGTGTCAATTCTTGGGGATGAAGCTGCACCACAGCCATGCTCTCTCCAGTCCCATAGCAGCGGATCATCACCTGCCACCAGTGGCTATATGCAAGTGGGAATCAGTGAAGCTCAAAGGAAGTGGCCTCACCCCTCAGTCTCTCTCCTCCACCTCCAAAGTCACCCTACACCCAGGCTCTTGTCTTCCTTCCACATGGAAGTAGCCCCCACCCCCAAACTCTTCTCCCTTCCTAAGGAGATAGCCCCACCTCCAATCTCTTCCTTTTTCCCACATGAAGGAGGTAGCCCCACCCCCATGCTCTTCCTCCCTCCCACATGAAGGTAGCCCCACCCCCACCCCCAGGCCCCACCCCCAGGCACTCTCATACTTTAATCCTACACTATGGGATGGGACAACACTAAGGCTTTATAGCAGAAGGGCAAACCATGATGATTATACACAATTTTCGGGTATACCAAGTAGTCATATAACTAACCCATTGCCTGTGATGTGGTCATAGGGTTGTAAAGCAGATTGGCCAAAATACTCCTGGAAACCCTGTCAGGGAGTTGAACAAAAACCTTATATAAATAAAATGGTTACCACTTTTACTAATGCTAAGTTGAGTACCACTTAACCCAACCTCGCTCTCGGAGTCTCTACGAACCCATTCTCATGTTCTACGCTCCCCAGTCTCATTCCAACACTCAACCCACCCAATTCCCATGTTCTATCCTACCGAGTCTCATTCCAACGCTCAACCCATGCAATTCCCACAGTATCTATCACTTGCAAACGGAGTCTGGATATGAAGCCAAATGTCTTCTCCTACCTTCACTATTTCCTTCATCTTCCGAGGGATATGGATGCAGGCATCCGGGGACACCACTGTAAAGTCACCCTCTGAGAAAGAAAATGACAACGGCTAGTATACTAGCTAGTATACTAGCTTTTTAGAGGGCAGTATAAAGCCTTGCCCACCGAAAGGCTAGTAAACTAACAGTATACAGGGCACTGAGAAAGGTCCATTGAATAGCTCCTTTCTAGGCCCCTCCCCCAAGTCCAGTGAAGAGCAGATATTAAATTTCCAAATTTTTGCCAGTGTGGGGAAGGGAACCCTGAACTAAGTTAGGCAATAGATGATGTAATGAGGTATGCATAATTGATCACCAATCTTAGAAAATTTTACAAAAACACTGTAAGTCTCCGTACCTTTGTAAGAAGCAAGGCGGAACCCAACAACTGTGCAGGGTGGAATTAAAGAGAAGAGACAGTTAATCGTAGCACAACAGTGCAATGCAGCAGCATGCATTCCCATTGCACATAATAAGATGTACAATCTGATGTCTTAAATGAATATACATACAGATACATTACTGTTACGATGTTCCATATACTCTAATTTTTGCTGAAGGTGCATGTGCAGGATGGAAAAATTAAGGCTCTGAATGAGGACACCTGTGCTAGGCTACCCAGAGGTTGCCTCATTTCCCTGGCTCTCCCGGCGCAAATTTTTGTTTTCCTTACCTGGTCGGTTATCTGCAGAGACACCTATGGAGAATTCACATTTATTTCTGTACTCAGTCTGAATGGGCTGCAGGTGGGGAGCACAGGAGAGACAAGAGTGAGACAAACCCAGGCCATAGCCAAATCTTCCCATCACCACAAACCAGAAGCCCCAAACTGAACACATACTAAGCCTGAGGAAACATATGGAAATATTCCAAGTATGATTAGTGCAATTAACTGCTAGCCACATGCTTTGAAGATAGCGATGACAAACTTTGAAGTAGTAGTGTACGTGAGTGTTTGTTGGGCTGCATAGTACAAGAATAACTGGAGATATTAGAGGAATAATTGACACAGCTATTCAAAGGAAAGACTTGCACGCTTCAACGTCTCAAGTTGCAGAAAACAATTATGCCTCGCCAGCATCTGTGACCAAACGCAATATCTAAACAAAATTCTTACAACCTAATGCTGACAACTGCCACGAGTTAAGCTTCATTCAAACACCTTCTCTATGCCCGAAGAAGTTTAAAGCTCCTATCAGTGTTCCGGGCAGTGCATGCCGCCATATTTAGAGCTGTTTACCGCATGTCTCGACCACTGACCACTACAACACTTCTGTACATAGCTTTTGGTCCCTGCCCACACATGATTAAGTTAATCACGAGAGCACATTTCTTTTACTCTGCTCACACTACACTATTTAGCTATTGTATTTTAATCTAGCCGAGTTGGTACTTACTGAAGCTCTGATGGGTTCCAGCCGGCACATGGCCCCACCGTGCTGCTCCACATGTTTCCGAAACCACTCCCCCTGTGTGGAAGGAGTAGGAGGCAGAGTAGGAGGGGCTTGTGAAGCAAACCAGCCTTGAAGAGTATTTAGATACCATAGGGTTTCATTTGGGGGGCCTTAGAAACATTGTGCCCCTCTAGGTAAATACTGGCAGTGGTACTTGCTTGACAGAATACTCACAGGGTGTGACTCCTTCTTGCGTATCTGAACAGCTGCCCTCTTTAGGAAATCTTCAAAACCAGCCTGCTTTTCTTCCAGCTGTTCCTCATAAGGTTTCTTCATCAGTGGCGTCACTGCCGCCGCTAACCTGGGGGGAGGGGTTGGGACGCAAATTAGCAAAAGAGACCGATGCTCAGTTCTAGAGGCAGGCAAGTGAACAGGCTACAAATTTAGGATACTTTAGGATACTTGGAGCTGCACAATGGTGGCATGCTAAAGATGCTGTGCTATTACCTCTCCTCCAAAGGCAAGTTTTCTGCGCACTGCTTCTTGGCTTCAATCTCGGCATCAACTTCAGTTTCACTGGCGGCTGGGGAACATGGCAACAGATATTTAAGTAAGAGGCCCCTTTCCAAGGTGAGAGAAAGAAAGTAGTATAGTGTGTGGTTTTATAAGCAATCAGAAGTATATAATATGGGGATGCCACTAGCCTCATACCTAAGCAAGAATGGAATGGAAATCCGGGCATGAGGCAGGACTAATAACGCAAACAACAATAAATCAGCAAACAAACAAACACACAAACAAGTAAACAAACACACAAACAAACAAACGACAGACACTCACTCCTCCTCCTCTTTCTGACAAAGAGCGGGTCCGGGGCTGGGGCAGCTTCCTGGAAGAACAAATGTGAGGAAAGAATTATAATCATGGCATGAAGAAAAGACAGTTTCTTCTTCAGTCTACCATGCAGCCGTGCTCTCGACATGCAATGTACTTACCACTGCGGAGAGGGTTTTCTTCTTCCAAACCTGCCCATTGAGGGTCTGCAGCGCAGCCTATTGAGAGGCAGGTAGATAAAATATCCTAATGTGGGCATCTCTACATCGCTTTTCTCGCAAGGGCGTTACCAAGAACCGCTAGGTCAGTTGACCTACTAGGTACTACAGAACCATTCCAAAGTGCAAGCCAAATTGACAGTGATCAGATCGACAGCCCCACCACTTGGTTCAATAATCCTGTGCTACACGAGTGTTCTTACCAAGGGATAAACTGCCCAAGAGTAATATTCTAGGTTTCAAAAATAACCTGCCTTGTGCCTAGATAAATCTGGCCTGAAACATTAGCTTTGAGTATATGCATACATTCCTATGTGCATTTCAAATACCTGTCGGTCTTCATCGGAGCGAAATGTGACGTAACAGAAGCACTTGTGAGGTTTCTTGATCTTCACGGGATTCAGATTGAGCCCTTTCAAGTATTTCTTTATTTGCTGTGATGCAGGAGGAAAAAAAAGCCATTCTGGTCTTGAGATCTCACTTAACTTGGTGGCATAAATGCTGACGACCATATATAGATACGTATAAGGGAAACACAAAGGCTTATACACGAGTCCAGATAATTAGAGAAGAGTGAAACTAGTACGGAATGTGACATTTAGCAGTCTCATTCCCGTACTGACTGGGAATAGGACCTGTATATAATTTGTTTCTGTACAAACCTGATATCCGACATGCGGTGGGATGTTGTTAATTTCAATCTTGAAGATCTCTGATGTAAACCCTCTCTGCATGTAAGAGTATCGTTCCTCTACTGAGTCACCTGACTTCCCCTCCACACTGTGTGACTCCAGCTTCTTGTCATGTGACTCTTCGTCTGAGTCATGTGATTTTGCATCTGCAACATGTGATTTTGCATCTGCAACATGTGATTCCTCATCCGAATTATGTGATTCAGAACTTGCTACAACGTCCCCTGCCTGAATTTCACTGGCTCCTGAAGGAGCAGCAAAAGTTTTCGAATCCATTCCAAAATCTTTAATTCCTCTCCAAAAAATAGACACTCTGCTGCTCAGAATTGGGATCCCTGTTGGTCTTGCGATTGTGAGTGGTCTGCAGGCAGTCCTCCAAGCTTTACAAAATGATAAGAGCACAGGCCGGCATACAGCCATACCCACATAAATTTGAGCATGCGTAGTAGAGCACCCACGTGTATTAGTTAGTGTTCTAAATACAGCTCACTGCAGTCTTTCGATCAGCAGCTACACCAATCAGAAGAGTGGTAGGCCCGCGCAGTGATGGCATCCGAAGACGCTGGGGAGTTTATTAGGGTCATAGCATCCCAGCTTTCTGAAGGTAAGGTGCTAGTGCTACTAGTACCTTACTAATACCTAGTGATACATGTACTATGCTACTAGTGTAGTTAATGCAAAACCATTTCATCGCGTATCATAAATGAATACACAGCCATATAGGCGTATACTGTATTACTATAGACCGGGTTTTGATTGCATATAATATAAACATTGTGTTTCCAGGTTTTGAAGGCAAATCGTGTATACATTTTAGTAATTACTGCACGTGTATGCATGTGTTTTTGCACAGGTATTGCATTCTAATTCTGTGTGTTCAATTTCTCGCAATCAAAATCTGGCCTACGGTACATAGATAGTGTACCGCCAGTGTATGTACAATTCCATGTAAGCTATTTGAGCCCTTATCTGATGACGCATTCCAGAGAGCTAGTGCAAGCAATCAGTGTGAGAGTTCCACTGCTTCCTATCTATATACCTTATCTAAGCTATCCTCTTTGGAGAGATCATTCGGCACACCTAGGAGATGACAGTGTATCTCTTTCATCTCATGCAGCTGGTCTAAGGGATCTCTCAGACCTTCAGCTGAAGGAGGCACTGTCGGAGAGCCTGTCAGCCCTGCCTGGCGGGAGCCTCAAGGAAGAACTGACAGGAGACTTTGAGAAATACTTTCAAGAATTGAAGAGGTAAGCATGCAGCCTTACTTCTTAGCTTGTGATAACATTGACATCATGTTTCAAATTTGACAGCTCTCAAACTACCCATTCAACGAGGGTAGGAGCTAGGAGAGCGAGAAAACGAAAGAGTGCAGCTAGAGAGCAAGTGCCCGAGGGCGAGGAAGAAGTGGAAGAAGAAGTGAGCAAGAGAGTGGAGAAGGAGGAGGAGGAATGGAGGGCACCTCGGTGGTCAGTGAACGTTCTCACCGCCAGGGGATTGGAGGGGTCTCTGGCAGCAGTGGGGGAGAGGGAGGAAGGGAGTGACGGTGGCAAGGAGCAAGCATGTAAGACTTTAGGGTCAGCATGATAGTGAGTACAGCTGTATTTTCTTTTGAGTTCTTTCTTTTTTTGCATGAACCGATATTACTGGGTATCCTTCGCCCCGACAGACCGGATGCTATTGGTAGCCGTGCAGAGCGATGAAAATGCAGTCTCTCGAGTGCTTCAGCAATGGAATGAAGAATTGGTATGGATTCCAATTTACTGAGTGTGGTGTTAGTGAACGAAGCCTAGTGATATAGGTCTGCTGTGGTCTCTAAAAATTTGTACAGTTCTGACTCATTCTCAAAGACAAGACTGCTAGCATTTCATCCAGTCCTCCTGCCCAGTCTTTATCTAGCACAGCTGTAAAAGATAAAAGAAGGCTTGGTTATGGCATCGCAAGGGTACTGGGAGGGTATATTGTATTGACTGCAAAGTGATTAGGGTAATACGTATACTAGCTTTTTTAGGGGGGGGTAGTATAAAGTGCATACTTTAAGGCGACTATTATTTAAGGTGACAAGATTGTGCATGTAGCAGATTTGGCGGGTAATAATTTTAGAGTCTTTGAAAACAGTTTTTGTGATGCTACGCATTAATAGCGTAATGCACACAAAAAAGTGGGCACTGCGAAAGGTAATTAAGACACACTGTATGTGCTTGTAACTGCGTACTTTTGATTTGCAGCAGTATGCACGCAATATGTATTTCTATGCAGTCATACATACGTTAAACGCATTTTGTGCATACAAGCATTACTATTAGCAGGTTCAAAATTTAGCGATTTTTTCTTTTAATTTGCTAAATTTCACTAAATTTAGTACCCACAAATACAATGCCTTGCCCCCCAAGAGGCTAGTGTATGCACTTCACTGAGTGAGGTCCATTGAAAGTCTGCATCACTTTCTACTACAGACCAAGTCCTCTCCTTCGGAGTGTTTGGAAGCTGTCAGGTTCTGTTCGCAAGTAGCCAACAACCCACGCTGCTTTCTACCGTGGCTGAAGTTCTCTTTCCATTTGTACTCTCGACTGGCCGAGCGTACCTCCGGGGGTGGACCAGAGGCCAGTGCTGATGAGCTTGGCAAGCTCAGAGAGTCCATCTTTGGTACTCTGATGCAGGCTCACCTCATGCACAGCCACCTCAGCACAGAACAGGTGAGAAGCGGGGTCTCATACAGAAGGGGGATATCTCCCTACCAGGAGCTTATGAGTGGGCTCCTGCCCCTAATCCAAGATTCCCCTCCCCCTCCATAATCTTAGTAACAATAATTATTATAATCATTTACTCAGTAATTCATTAGCAGCCCTTTTGAGCCCCATAAGGCACCTCTGATTGTATGTTTAGACTACAAATTTGGGAGGGTAAGAAAGTCCCAGACAATCTAGAATTAGGGAGGCTGCACACAGCCGCACATTGTACATCTTTTCCATCCAAACCGAAAATCTTGTCTGAAACCCTGCAACGCTATGGGCACACCTTGCTAGACGTCAGAGGCTTAGGCCTAGGGCCTTAAAGGATCTTTCTCTCAGTGAACTGATGGTATACTAGCTTTTGGGAGGTAATAAAAAGCATTGATTTATACTAACACCATGCTCCTCCCCCCCCAAATGCAAAAGATGTTGTGTGTGGATCCACACCCCATGGAATCCTCTCCCAGAAAGTTTTTGAAATCTGAGGTTGGATTCTGGGGCCTTGGGGAGGGTGTACCCCAGGGGTTTCCCCCTGTATGAACCCCTGCCTTGTATTCCCAGGAGTGTTTGACCTCCTCAGTGATGTTTTCACAAAAGCCCATCCTGTTGTGCCACTGAGGTGTTGTTGCCCTTAGCAGCACACAACACTGGGTGCCTTTTCAGCAGCAGTTGTCACGCCTCTTCATCCAGAAGCCAGCAGTAATCAGTCCAAAAGAGCACTATATGGTAGGATATTGCACAAGTATGGTGCTACACACGAGTGCAGTGGCTAACCATATTGCCCACTACATGGACATGTATGTTTGCCTACTAATAAGTCCGACTATGGCATGTATTATGAATATGCAATTATTGTTGGTTGTTTTCCTTACACTAAACCCACATTTCTCACACGCCTCTGGAAGTAACAAGTTGTTTGTGACCTTCCCTTTCCCTTGGGACCCTAGCTATCTGCATGGCCTCATTTCAGGAAGTTGTAGGTTGGGGGACTTGCAGAAGTGGTTAGCTACCTACAATAATTTTCTGTTGACCATATTTAGTAATACTACACTGTTGCAGTGGGAGAGCTAGAGCCAGCTTCCTGTACCACTCACGAGCAACTTGTCGGTCCACGCGTGTCCACTCGCGAGTGACTCACATGCCACACGTGTGTGCGTTTTCACAAACTCACATGTGCGTGCACACTCGTGCGATGTGACACTTGTGCATTGTCAAAATTAATGCGAATCACGCTCACTCGTTCAGCCTGGCTCTTTTTTCTTCGTTTCAGTTACTACATGTAGTTTTTATTTTGCAACTAGTAAATCACGCATCGTTTCGAGTTGCAATTGCGATCGCGATTCGCGAGTGCACTGCGTGTGCGAATACTCGCGTGTGCATGTGCACGTACTCGCGTGTGCGAGTGCGCATACTCGCGAGTGACACACGAGTGACTCACAAGTGCTGTTAAGCAGTACTGTATTAAAATTGGGCTCAGCTAGTGTTTGAACCCATGCAGGACCTTCTGAACACAAGTCCCAGCCAATTCCAACTGGGTTATAACTTCTCTCTCAAGATTAATATTCATCTAACTGTCCACCATATCACTTCGTGTGCAGGGATCGTATGAAGATATGGCAGCTGCCATTTTGTCTCTCTACATTGATACACTGTCATTGGCTGCGTCACGGTAAGCTGGACTGTGAACTCTAGTGAACCTTGTATCGGAAAGATCCTGTGATCCCAACATGTACATATCCTGCTCACATACGTATCAGATACATGTGCATACACACACACACGCACGCACACACACACACTCACACATTCATTTTATTGACAAGTGGTGTTATGGTGTTACTTCCTCCTCTCCTGATCTTCAGTGCCAATGCTCCTGCCCACTGCACTTCAGAGCACCTGATGTGTGTTGTACACACCCTACTAGGTCAGTCAACACCTTGGTCTCAAGCCCAGGCCTGTCTGGGCTGCGGCCCGGCAACAGACCACACCTTAGCCCCAAGTCCAGAAAGCCTTGTTCCCTGGACCCATTCCCATTTTTTAAGTGTGTAACCTCGGAACGAGACTTTACTGCAAACCATTAACTACTGAGTGTACAGCTGCCCCCTAACTTCTATGCCAATCCACCAATTATCCTGTACACCTCCACACCATGCTACCTACACTATGCGTGTTTCCTAAGTTGCACCTGGGGTCCAAGCTACTTTCATGTGAGCACATATGGTGCCGAGTCTCATTCCCAGACCGGTCTGGGAAGCAGACTACGCCTAACCTTCAGACCGCCCTAGTCATGTGGTTTATGTATATTTGCTTCATCTCATGTTAGGGCACTCCAGTGAGCACTGCTTGGACGCCGTCTTGCAGACCAGCACTGACCCCTCCAGTGGCTCTCCACACATGCTCCTCCCTCTCTTTAGGTAGGAAGCCATTAACACCATAAGATTTGTGACCTATTTTTGACTCGTTTGCAGATAGTCATTTTCTCTGTAATAGTCACTAATGTTACGGTAAAGAGAGCCTCATTTTTATGTTTCCTTAGCCTCATCCCAGGCCAGGTCAGAAAATAAAATTGAATTCTGTCACTGCTAAACGTAACATTATCAACTGTGTCACTGTAGTTAAGCAGCATATGACTACATTAGGACACACCCCATGTAGACAATTGCTACAGAAATTTACAACACCAAGCATAGTGTCAGGTACACAAATTTGATTTTCATCACGTATGTTTTGTCATAGTCTCGTGCCCAAACGTTCGCGCCCCCCCCCGGCGAAAGAACATCTGGTGTTCTAAACGAACTTTCTTGTCACAGACCCCACGATTGCTGATAATAAATCTCGTATGTGATTGGTCACTGTATATACGGTATATTTCAAATTTTTATTCTAATTTATCAAACTGACCAATAGTATTAAAGATTTATCGGACTAACGTCATGGTAACTTTACGGAAGGTCTGAAAGCTGCAATCTGATTGGACCCTTTGGCATTCCAAAGGGGAAAAGCGTCTGTGACAAGAAAGTTCGATTAGAACACCAGACGTTCTTTCGCTGGGGGGGCGTGGACGTCTGGGCACGAGACTAGTTTTGTCATAACAGGCCAAAACTTGCACAGGCAGTTCAGTCACATGCATTTCGAAACGCCATATTACAGGGATTCATTTAGAAAAATCACCAAGGGGGGGGGGGCAAAAGTACGTCAGAAGACATTTTGGGGGGGGGGGGGGGGCGTGCGTACAGTGGGCAGTATTCAATTTTGAAGGGTTGCAATTCCCAAGGGGGGGGCACAAAGTTTTCAAGGGGGGGCGAATGCCCCCCTCCCCCGCCCCCCCTAAATGAAACCCTGCATAACCTGAGCAAAACATTTCCGAGTACGCCTGAGACAGCCTGATCCATTCTACCGTGACTACAGCAGTTGCATTTAGTTTGGCCTGACCTATTGCTGAGGATAATATTAGCGTTGAAGCACATGCGAAACATACTGCCTAGCCCAGACAGGAATGCATTATCAAGCAGATTATTCCCATGCCACCTATGTCTCAGTAGCAAGTGAGAAAATCTACTGTAGCCTGCAGGTCACATTTTGCCAATGCTTAAAACAACAATTGCATCTGTCTAACTTTATTAAGGCTGTAAAAAAAATGCCTTTGATTATGAAAGGTGTAATGACTTCTACATCCTATAATATCATAATATGCCACATGCTAATAGAAATGGAATTTATTAAGGGCCACTCCTAGACGTCACTCACATTGGCTGTCGACATCACTCACATTGTCTGTCAATTATTATTGCCGCGTCTACTTCTGCATTGGCTCACATTCTCATTAAATCATGCATACTCTAGCTCTGACTGAATCACAACTGTGCTCTAGCCTGGCTGGTTTTTCGATATGAAGTATCAACCTTGTTTAGTGTTGGTTTGAAAGAGAAGTGATAACCAGCTGTTGTTTGTGTCCATTTATAGAAAAGTGCTGAGCCAACAGGCTGGAGCTGGAGCCGTACTCACTCCTACTCACTATGTGAAGTAAGTCCCCTGCCATCAGCAGTACACACCTTGGTTCTGTTGGTGGCCTGCAGGAACTGAAAGCATAAGACTGGTTGTGGTAGTAAGTGCTAATTGGTGCATGGGTGTATTACTTCCTCCTTCACGTAGATGCGTTTGCGGTTTTCATCATGCAGTAGCCTTGGCGTCTGCGGTGGACAAGCCTTTGACTGCTCTCCAGAAGGTACATCTGTCATATACCTGAATGTGTAATGTAGACTGTTACTATTATTAGGTATTTTCTGATTGGCTGAGCTAATTATAGCTTGTTACCATGGTAATGAAATTAGTAGCTATTCACATTTCACCTGTAATAATGTCAGTAGTGCATCAGTAGTATATAGTACTATGTGTAGTAGAATATTTTGTAATTATGTTTATCAATAGGTAGTTTGCATATAATGAAGGCACCATGAATAAACAATAGACAATAACTCCATGGCAACTGGATTGCCGCAGTCAAAATCCACAGCTATATTTGAAATCATTACTACAACCACTCCTACTATCCCTTACTTTACAATAAACCCCTGGATGCCTGACCTTGAGAATCAGGACATGCACAGCATTCTTCAACTGTAATTATAGCCACTCAGTATCGATGTAAGTACTTCCCACGGCAGAGCTCCCTTGACTGCCCCCCTTCAGTCACATGTATGCATGCCAGCTCCTCCGTGCCATCACTATCACTATATCTTAAATTTCTGTCCATTTGAAGCTCATTCATCAGGTGCCGGTCCCCATCAGATTCAGAGAGTGGCTTTGGAAGAGAAACCCCAGGTGTGCTCAAGTGTATCAGTATCGTATTTCATATTTACATGCAAATTTTGAAATTCATTACTATCAGCTGTTACTTTACTTTATGGTTTGAAACCCACAAAAGCAACATGCATGCCTTGGATGTAGGCATATACCTATTAACAATCACTGCTAAATATACAGACACAGGCGTATCACGGCTCGACTCTTTAAGGACTATTTCTTTTTTCATTACTATATACACCTCTGAGAAAAAGACACCTTATCCAAGCCCTTTGGCATCCATTTTAAGATTCTACTATAAATTCAGCTAAGGTACATGTTTTTTTTTTATCCAACTGAGTAAAGAGGTAGTTTTGTAGTCTCGTTCCCAGGCCTCCCTGCTCCAGGCCTCCCCGCTCCATGTGTGTTACGTAATGCAAGCGAGTGAAGCGAACTTTGCTCGCTCACATTACGTAACACGGAGTGAGAAGGCCTAGGATCGATGCTAGTTGTTTTGCTCCATCATGGCTGGGAAAGAGTTAATAGTAGTCTCTGTGATTCAGTGTTTTCCTGGCGTTTCTATAGTGCCTGTAAAAAACTGGGGCTGAAGTACTCGTGGTCACAGGAGAGGGTTGTCAAGCACCTGGTGAAGAAGCTGGCGCAGGACCAAGTTGAGGAGCTGTTGGATGTAGGCATTTAATGAAAATTTCATACACACTGTTGCCACTGGGTGGGAGGGTTGACGAGTGCTAATTAAGAGCCTAGAATAAACCCATAAGCATTATGTCCCTTCTAAAGTTGAAAGGCTACCTAGTAATGCGCAATTTGATAGGCTAGCCTCGAGTTGCTAGTCAGTACACAGCACTGATGATGCCCCTAAATAGCTCGTCGCATGATTGCATGTCTGCAATGTGATTACGCTTTCGTTTTTGAGTTTATGTACGTAATATAATTTGATTCTCCTTCCCCATGCTCTGCTAACGTTCAAAAAAATTGTATACATACCAAGGTTTTCCTATTCCTCCATTAAAAGGTCATGGTTCGTAACTTTAACGAGCACAACCACTATACCCCAAGGAATTAGTTCTTACGTCTGTGTGTTTTCTAATGACCTATTTTCAGCTGGCTAGTGACATCACAATGGAGACACAGACCGCAGTCATGGGGTCAGAAGAGGAACCCAGTAAACAGGATGAAAGCAGTCAACAGGATCTGTTTTTCCTGGATGATGAAGGGGAATCCTCTAAGGTTGACCTCAATCACATGATTGCATTTTATCATCAACAAACAAGTGGTTGCTTAGATATGAAATGTGTGTTAGTATTTGGGTTTTCCCCCACAAGACTTGTCAACAGCTAAAAGTATTCCATGAAGCTGAAATTTTAAACGTCATTATTCGCATGAGAAGCTAAGTACAAGTTGTTAAATTCCCGCATTTTTGTGAATAAAAATAGATTGATTGTGAATGGTACAACTTGGTACAGGTGATGTAATGGTAAGGATTAACAGCACAGCTAATTTAGTATATGGTACCAGTTGGTACAAATATGAACCCCATGTCTGAATAAGTCTGAAACATGTAATCATGATTCATAGCAAATTTAATAACAAGCTGATAAATAATTAATGATTAGCCTAAAACTGCTTAGTTTTGACAAAGGTTGTGGCTGACCTTGGTGGTTTGATAGTCATGAATATAATTAATTGGCTATGACTCGTTAAAAATCTCATGAATATGATTAATTGACTTCACTCAGGAGTGGGTAACTTGGCAGCACTATAAGTTTTACAGTAAAGTCGCAATGCCTAGTCCATAAGCTTGTGTAAGATAGGAGCTGAGTACATGTGCTCTATGGGAAATGTAAGTTATTCCTTGAATAGTTAGGCAGTAGTAAAGATGAGTGGGAGGGGGTTAGAAGTGCGATTTCACAAGAACATGTTTGTTTGTGATAGTCCATTTGCTAAAAAAACTATAGCAGGTTGTTTTGCTTGATAGTCCATTTGCTAAAAAGCATTAGCAGATACCCTAATAAGTTTGTTTTGCTTGCTTTATGTGATAGTCCATTTACTAAAAAACTATAGCAGATACCATAATAGCGGTGTTTTGCTTATTTTATGTGATAGTCCAAACACAATAGCTACTTAGGGTTTTCCCTAGGCCTGTTCAGCATCATGTGGGTCACACTAGGCCCTACCTGTCAACACTTTGGGATGTCATTGTCTATTTTTTAGTCAGCATTGGAGGTGAAGAGGTTTGCAGGTTGTGTAAACTGTTGGCTTTTGTTCCAGACAGCCTGACATGTAACCATTTGCTCTTTCCTGTGGACAACATACTTGCAAACCTCTGTACAGAAAAAAAAGCTGCAAGCTTAAGCTGTGTGTCAAATGCACAGTATACAAACACAGTGCACACCAGTAAACCTCTGAACTGTTGACGTAGTACCCTTACCACTCTACTTTTTTTTCCTGGGGAGAACCCTGTAGCAGATACCGTATATGTACGTAATTAATTTTGCGGAACTAAATTTGCACAAAATCCTATCGAATCTGCTCTTAAATTATTTTAGGACACGGACTACAGTGAGGCAGAGGCCAGTGCTGTGTCTAATCAGCTGGAGAATCTGATTGCTCAGCTGCCACTGGAGTCTGATGAAGATGTAAGCTGTTACAAAAGCCTTATATTTCTATAGCTGTCCACAATGTGGAAAAGGTGTTTGCACCTGCATAAAATATTTCTGGGAAGAACAGTTGGAATAGGACTCTATGTAGTGTTGCTTCATGTACATTGGTGACGTCTCATTTCCAAATTTGAATCTACTGATGCCTGTCAAGAGTTTGAACTGTGGAATTGTTTGAATGTCGTAAGGAAGCGAGCAGTAGTTTGACGATTCTGTTGTCACCAGGAGCGCCATGCTGGGCGGCAACCACTTTTGATGTTTGAAAGCTATCCCAGTAGTAGATTTTGTACTAAAAATAGAGTCTAAACATCACTTCCGCTACTTCAACAGCTGTTATGCAATCGGTTCTTGCTTATAGCTACATGTTAGAAAAGGTTCACTAGTTTGTAAAGTTTATGCTAAAGTAAATGGCATATAAGTACAGTACTGTAGTGATTTCTTGAGTGATGCTGAAGCGATGCTTGCTTTCTGTGAGAACTGCATCAGAAGTATCACTCGAATCGGCACCCAGTGGATCAAAGACTCTTGTGAGGTCGACTAGACTCTTGCCAGATAGTGAACTGCTCTCTGAAAGCATCCTTAAATGTTTTTGGGTATTGCAACAAACTTTGGTAAGTACTAGGGTCATGACCTCTGTATGTAATTGCGGAAGTGATGCTGAGCACATGTTGTATTTTTAGTACAGAATCTGTTGTGGGATCACTTTCAAACTTCAAAGACAGTTATTACTGTTTCCGCTCTTTCTCTCCCTTTTTCTGTGCTTCTAGTTGTTACAAGGAAGTGAAGTAGTTGTTTGATCTATTCTAATGTCTTCGCTTCCTCCATCACTATATTCAGGAGCCCATAACCCGAAGGGAAGGAGCATTAAACTTGTGTATGTATGCTGATTCCACCTGTTGTCAAATGGCACTTGCACTAAACTCCTTATATGGAGAGTGCTACGTAAGCTATATGACTAGTAGTGTAGTAAACCAGCAATGCATAGCCACTAGGCATTCCATATATGGAGATTTCTTGTAGGTGCCATTCGACAACAGGTGGAATCACTAGTTTAATGCTCCTTCTTTTTGGGTTATGGGCTCCTGCTATATTACGCCCACTCTGGTATGAAAATTACTCAGTTTGGCTTGGTGGAGATATATGTCTAGAGAGGGTAATTAATATTTTGCATTAACATTATTTTGATCCACCCATGCACATTATACAAATTGTGGAGTGGTATGGTTTGGAAGTCGTTGGGTATATACAGGAGTGCAGGAGCCACACTCTTGGTATATATTATAAGTGGACTGGTGTTCTATCCGGCCCTGCCTTTGGTTATGAAATATATTCATACTAAGTCTTGCGTGCCCTTGAGGCTTACAACCAACCCGTTCACCAAATCATAGTGCGATACCTCCCATATATGCTTCATTGCATAATAGGTCCTATTGCTGTTGTGTAAATGTTGTGTAACTCATCAGTCTTCCTCTATTGTCAGAAAACGTATAAGAGCAGTGCAGAGGAAGAGGGCTCAATAGGGAGACCCTCTGTACCAGAAGACCAAGATCCTTCAGACACCCAGACCACTTTCAGTGTCAGTACACCAGGACAGAAGCCAGAAGTGGGCTCTGATGATGAGCAACCTGGGGAACAAGAAGATCCCCTTTTAGGACAGGAAGTGAAGTCTCCCTGTGATAACAATGCCGGATGTGATGATGTCAGTGACCCAGCTGGAGTAAACAAGGGGAATGCACTTGAGGAAAGGTCACATGGACTAATGGGGCCATCGGAGGTGGCAGAGGATGGGAATGAATGCCACAGTTTTGATAGTAACACAGATTTAGATACTGGATCTATGGACTACAGCACGTATCCAGAAACCTCAGTGGCCACTGCTACATGTACTACAAGAAAAAACAAGCTACAAAAGACCAGGAGCATGAAAACTCCCCCTAGAAACAGCCATTCTTCCATGGCAACCAGTTATGACTATGCACCGATGCTACTTAGGAGTTCAACTAAGAAAAAAGTCAGTACTACTGCTGCGAAAACACCAAAGCTTTAAGTCATAGTAGTCCATTAATTCTTTTTATTTATATAATCTCAACTTTGTTTTCAATGTAGTGCACAGTTTGTGAATTCCTTTTTTTTGGCTCAGTTATTATTGGCAATCATGCACGTTTCAAGACATCTATGATAGCACATGCATATAATATTAGCCTCGTCGCCAGGCTCTCCCCTCGTAAGATGGGGGAGAGCCTGGTATCTTTTCTCACATGAGTGATATTCAGGGTAGAAGGGAACTTATAATTAAGGGCAATGCCCCCCCCCCCCGGCAAAAGACAGAAATGCAGCTGTCTTTTGATCATTCCTGGCCCACAAATAATTAAGTTAAATCACATGAGAATGATACCAGACTCTCCCCCATTTTAGGAAGAGCCTGAGGATGAGGCTAGACCTATACAGTGCTCCAGACGTAGCCAGTACATTTTGGAGTCTTTGAGATTTTGGTAACTAGTATACCGCATAGTCTCATGGAACAGACGTCGTCTGACTTTATACTGCAATGGAAAAACATTATTCATCCAATTGTACATAAAAATAATAATCAACCATATGAGAGTGAATTATGAGAATTAGAAAGCGGGATTGGTCACATGACTCGTATGCTTATGGCTTTACATAGCAACTCTATTCAAAAACTGCTTTAGGTACATTGTAGCCAAACACCTTAGAGTTTAAATTAGATTCTAACATAGACTATACCTTCAAATCCGTAGAGTCCCAAAGAGGTTAGTTTGAGGTGCCAAATGCTTAGACACACTAAACCTCTTTTGTGATGCTTTTATGCATATTGGGGCATAGTCAAGTGGTTATAACCACAAAACTTCAAAATGTACTGACTACGTCTGGAGCACTGTATAACGTTTCACTGTATGAAGTTTTATCACTCATTTAGCAATCCCCTGGGGCAAAAGTAACCAGCTAACCCACACCTAGAGCCGTCTAATCATTTTTCATCTCTTCGCTTTAATTTATGACGTTATCTATGGTACAAGTGGAGTTCATTGTTGTTGTTATTTCTCAGGGCATTATAGCAAAACATTCATGATTAATTTAGAACACAAAATAATTCCATAGTCATTATAACCATCATACTAAACCAAATGTGGTGCATGTATAATTGGTATTGGGAGTGGTTTTTATTGTCTATCAGTCTCTTGTCGAGGGAAAGTTGACGTAAATCTTTGCATCCGTTTGTGGGACTTCATACGCCACATCTAGAATAGAGAAGGTAGACTGAGTCATACACTGAAACGTAACAAGTGAGGTGATCACTAAACTACACTAATGGTAATAATTAAATAAGGGACAAGACCTGGGTTTTCCCACTAATTGTACTCATCCATTTTAGGTAGTACTACTTAATATGAAAATTAGCTACTTCCTGATGAAGCCAAATAAGCTGGTTGCCCAGCTACGAATACTTAATTGTTCCTATAGAAACTGCATTACCAATATGATGTACTGCCTCTATACACTGTACTATAGCCAAATATAAAGGCAGCTGTATATATTATACTACCAGGTATAATTATATCTCATTCACCTTCAACCGTTTCCCTGTTCAAGCTCTTATAATATCCAGGTCTCACACTTATCAAACTTTCGTAGCAGGCATTACTGGAAGCTGTTGTCACTAGTTGTGACTGTGAAGTAGCTTTTGGCTGTAGAGGCCTCCTAAGGAGTGTGGTACTATCTCCAAACCCGCTGTCTCCTGTACCCGTGCCAGTATAGTCACTACTACCAGTAAAATCTTCAGAGTATGCATCATCTACTTGTGCCTGTGCCGTATGAGTATAAGCGAGACTCTTGTTAGAGCAACCGGCGATTGGCTGCCTGGTCTCTTGAGTTGTTTGTTTCCAATTTGGCCGTTTAGGTGGAGGCAGAATGGGCTTTCTTGGCTGTTGGCGACCAGGAGATTGCATTTCCGCATCTGAATCATGAAAAGAGAAATACAAATTAACTAGATGCCAAAATAATAAGATTATGAGCATGTAATCCTGTATACCTCTGGGTCGAATTAAAATTGCAGGCTGTCCCTTATGATTGGGTTTTGGCTTTGTGGGTGGTTTTGGGCGGTTTTCTTTGTTCCTTTCCGTGACCACCTGTGTTGGTTGCACGTCTACAGCACAGGTAAGCTCTTCATATAGTACCTCATCGCTGTCAGTGGAATGAGTCTCTTGGAAAGGCCTTCGATCTGCATAAAAGGATACAATCACTCAGTTCATATACAGTTAACAGTTTATATTATCTTATAATAGTCTATAAAAGACAAGAAGAGAATAATATGCTAAACGAGTAAAGACAAACTGGCACAAGCCTAGGGCCGATGGATGTTTTGTCTGTATCCAAAATCTGGTGACCTACCTCCTCCCAGGATTTGGTCCGTGGAGTATGTTCTCGCAAGTGGGTGGAGCTCTTCATCGCTGGAGGGGGACTGAGTGCTGCTATCCGATTCAGAACGTCGCATCCCCGAGGTGCGGTGCAGAGTCAGTAATAGCTGCTTGGCTGACTCGATCTGCTTCTTTGCCTTACGTACCAGATCTAGCTCTTTCTCCCTGCCGCTTCCTTGCGCCTCGGAAACAGTTTCTTTCAGGCGGTCAAGTTGTTCGAGCAGGATATTACTTTGCACCAAAGTGACTTCCGAGTTGGCTGCAATTGCGACTCGCGAGACTTGTTCATCTAACGACTGTACCTCCAAGTCTCGGTGTTTTTTTTTGCTTCGCTTTGTGGATCGGGATAAGTCTTTCGCTTGCTTGGCTAAATCCATCCTGTTGATGCCTTTGAGCACTTCAACGAGATTGTCCGGCTTCGACTCTGATATTGTACCCTGGAGTACCATCTGGACAAAAACTATAAACGATGGTTTGCCCTTGAAAGCGATCGGTAAGCTTTCAATGACTACCAGACTATCACTTTCTTCTTGGCTCAGCTGCTGAGCAATCTTGTACAGTAGTCTCCGAAACTCAACTTTGGACGCCATAATGACGGTTTAATCGGCAGCCGTTCATTACGCTCGTCCTTTTTATATACGAGGTAGAGCTCCCCCCGCAGCTCCTCCTACCCAAGTGCAAAGGTCGCTTCAGCAGTAGTCGCGTGCCAATGAGGGAGAGGCTAATATCTGGCCACGAGACTATATACACTGAACTGGTACACGATGACATTTTTGCGATAAAAGACAACATGAACCTCAGACCCTCGTCTCCGATATCAGGGCTCTTCTGGAATGATTTCTTAGGGAAATCGATGTCGAGTAACGTAAGTCACAATTCCTACCGCCCTACGCTGATGTACATGGAATAAGACAGCTTAGTGAGGCACAAATATGAAGCTGGAAAGCAATTGGGAGAAATGTCTTTGCTCTTGGAGGGTCACTTAGTTGGGAACTGATAATTTGTACTGGCTGTTAGCCAGTTTATAGGAAAATACTTGCAGGATTTTGACGACTGACTCGAGTACATAATCATACTCTCTTAATATGCATGCACCATTTGCCAGTTAGCAGATCACATGTATGGGTATTAATTGATTAGCTTATGGTCACTTTGTATACATGCAGTGCAAGAACAGAAATTTATACATAGCACTATAGCACATAATGTTATACTAGCATAAGGTGAGTCACCTCTCATAAGCTATTGTATGTAGTATGGCACACTGAGATGTGCATACAGGGTGGGCCAATTAGCCAGCTCTGCAGTGTATTAGTTTGATTGGGTTTGGGTTAGTGAATAGCTGGTGTGCAATGAGAGCTACAGAAAAGTTTTCATCACATAGCTAATATATTCAGTTCACGAATTAGCACATTACGCTGGTATCACCTGGAAAGGGTATAGATGCTCACTTTTCCAACTTTCAAGGAATGCTCATATTGATATGAATGAAGGCATAATAGTGTACACAAAAATCAACAGTACATAATATCTTTAAGGGGCACAGCCCCCACCATATGCATGCACTTTAAATACAGCAATCACACATACGGAGACAAGAACAGTAGTATTACTGCGAAGAGTGATCACAGACGTCAGTTTGCATGAGACAGACTGGATTGGATGCACAGCATCAGCACCATCTGATTCACGCACACTTCAGCTCCTTCTTGGACTCCGCACTACAGTCATGTAATATTCAACAGCTGCACAAGAAGAGTAATGGAGGTTGTATCATCATACACTAGACGGTGTAAATTCCACCAGCCAAGCTAACCAAATGAATCTGTCCAGAATATGAGAACTCTTTATGCTAACCTTCCCACAGTCTTATATCATTATGACATCACTGTGATCAGGCCTTAGTGGAGTATGACCAAACTATAATGCGGAAAGTCATTCCTAACTAACTAAAGGGGCTAACTAAATGGGCTCGTTTTGAAGCCAAAAAATACTATTAGTTTTTTTTGATAAAATTTCATGTTAATTGAACCCCTTTTTGGCTCCTATTAAATCTGTTTTAGGTATTAGTTTTAATTAACTAAAACAACACTATTCTCAGTAATACACTCAATGCTCAAAGGAATATTCATTGATAAGCATGGTCAGTAGTCGAATGCTTGTCAATGTGTCCTGAAAAGCCAATGGTGATAGTTGTGACTATATTACTGTTATATTAACAGATTGCATTTTTTAGTTCTAAATCCACTCTTCAGTGTATGTCTCATTTTTGTAAGCCTAGCTAACAACTGTTCTCACATTTATCATGTAAAGTTTGTATACAACGATACTCTATGTATAAATCCACAGCAGCAATGTGTCATTTGTGTAGCTCACCATCTCGCGTTTGGGGATCCAGTTCTGTGTAGTGATGTGTTTTCTGTCTAGCAGCATGCCGGGACCGTTGTTGTGGATCTGCATACATGAGAGGTATGTGATCTTTACAGTTACCCACTAAAACTGAGGACACTAAGCCTTGGAGATTGATTCTGGCTGCATAATTTGAAACACTCACTAGGGGCCATATATAAAATTGGTAGATTAGTAGATAGGCTGGTTGCATGTTTTGTAGACAGGCTGCACTACATTCCCCTGGCGTATTATGCTGTTGCGTACTCTACCACCATGCAGTCTGTGTGGAGTATTTATTACAAAGTCATGTGGTGATGAATAAACATTCAGTTGTAGACAATGTCATAAGGATTTAAACCAAACCTGTAACTTCTCTGTAGGGAGCCGCAGGCGATCTAATCTGCCATTTCTTTGGCTCGCAAGTATAGCTATGGCCACTATCACCCGTGACTGCAGTGAAGTCATGTGAACTGTCCTCTCTTTCTGATACCATGGATTGAATGTTAACATCCTGGCTCACTGCATAATATGTACAGGGACATAATACTATTATGCACATTATTTCTCCTTATTATGCAAAGTAAAAATTAATTTTGGCTACAATACCATGCATGCATGCTGTCTCATCAAATGAACAAAGGTATGGTCTGCAAATGACACTAGAAAAAGGTAAATTACTATAGCTATAGGTCTAGCTGAATTACACTTACACGATTTCTTATGAGATGCTATTTGTGGGGAGTCGTCGGTACCAGAGTGACTCTGTGATCTCTGCCTATAACTGTCTGACCGAACAGTGGCCAAAGATCTCAGATGCACAGGGTCATCACTAGGTGTATTAGTTTCCTGCATCACATGATCAGATGGGTCTGAAGAAGGGTGGCCTGCAAGTATATAAAGAGACATGGAATTTTAACGTGCATGCAAAGTGAATCATAAATTTAACAGGAATATGGTTACTTCAGTTGCACTTTTTTCTAATGGCACTTTACTCTTACATTCCCGGCCCATTGTTTTGCAATTACATGGTCTTAGTTCCAATGGCTAATGATGATGACTATGACTTTCTGCTCACAATTATAGCTGACTAGTATATTTTAATAGTGTTTGGGTTATGGTTAGGCTATAGCATTTTAGAAAGGAAAATAGTAACTGTTGACATTGGGAGTACAGCACACGCAATTAGTCCTTCAAGAAATACCAGTGTTTTGAAATCATACACCAGTTTTAGCTAGTCCCAGTGGTATTTTAGTCATTGGAACTAAGACCAGTGGAATTTCATAATAATGCACTTGGGAATATGTAGGACTACAAGTGCCATTTGGAAGTATTTACATAAATCGCTTCTTAGAGGCAACCGAAGTAACCATTTTCATGTTAAATTTATGATTTCTTTTTTATAGTACACCTTGAATGAATTTGTTGCCATACATATGCATGCAAGTGCCCTAACAAACTGGCCAACTATTTGGTTCTGCAATAGCTACAGCTTTTTTACTCTACCCAACTGGTGTAATTTGTTTTTTTGTTTGTAGTATCTTGCCCTGTGTTTAGCTTGGCCTGACCTGCTGCTAACTTGCATGAAAGTTAGATATGGGACACTGCGTAGGCAGTGCGTGTAGTGCTCCTGGCTGGTGCTTTACATTTTCTGTGTTTGTATGATGTGTATATATGCACGTACTGTATTGTCCTGGGCAAGCACCAATGGGTACTTGCAGCTCTCACAAGATATATTCGTACTGTCCCGTGCACTGAAGCACCCATGGGTACTTGCAGCTTACGCAAGAAATATCTGTATTGTCCCAGGGAAGCACTCATAGGTACTTGCAAGCAAAATGGGGTGTGGCCGCATGGGTACCTACATAGAGGAGCCCTTATAGCTGTGACTGCATTGTTTACATAGGCTGCTGGTGTGCAGTTTATCTAATGCACATGGTAGAGCGGCCCAGACCATGCCCAGAGCTTGTAGAGTCCTGGGCACGAGACCATAAAATTTTGTGGTTGGAGTCATAACTTACTGTTACCACAGTCTTAGTCCTGTCCAAGGGGCTGGCTTGTGAGACTTGCCAAGTTGCATCAAGTTAACCTAGTTTTGCGACAAAAGAGCTGATATTCACTGGGCGCTACGAAACTACCGTGTCAGCACTATCGCTGACAGCTGAGATGATATAGCTAGGAGCTCATCAGGCTTAAAATAGCCACGTCAAAGAATCAAGGAGTTAATGTACATGCCACAGACTTCGCAGTGTGGGACATTTGCTTTAATACATAACTATACTACCTGAAGTACAGCTGGTCCGCTCATCACTGGAGCTGCTGGATCCGATCCCAACAGCCAACAAGGTCTTTCGTAGATTTTTTCTCAGTTTCTCCACATTGTCCTCTGCTTCAGCAATTGCTTGAAATGCTGCTGCAGTCTTGTTGCTCTGATATGTGGGGTCTAGCTGTAGCTTCTTGGGAACTGCCTCCACTGTGTCTGCATCGATTGCCTTACGAAGTAGTTCCACCTGCTGCAGGAGAAGAGCAGTGTGGGTGAGAGTTATAGCATATGCCTCTCTCAACATGCTGTGTGGATTACTGGAAGGACTGGAAATTTTGACATCCAGCTTCTTCACAAATGGTGTAACCTTGGCTTCATGATCATGAGTTTTATGATCCTTCTTTCGTTTCTCCTCCTCCTGAGTCTTCTTGAAGAGTGAACTCGCCTTGTATTCCTTCACCTTCCGTGCTAAATCACTACGGTTTAATCTTGTGAGCAATTTCAGTAGCCCATCGGGGTTGAGAGGTGAGTATTCCCCATTTGCTTCCAGACGTGCAAGTACTTCCAGAGCTGTTTTAGCATTGTAGGAAAGAGGGAGATTTTCTACATACACAATTCCTTTGCACTCTTCAGGCTTCAACCACTCTGCTATATGCAGCAACATGTACCTAAACTCTTTAGAGACATCAGTATTAAGGGTTGCCATTCTGTATAGCTAAAACTCATGTATAGCTAACTCATAAGTCACTTTATGCCTAGTGATAGCTGTAATTTCTAATCTTTCACTGCAACTGACAACAATTGAGTATATAGAATATTCACACCATAGAGTACGTCACGTTGCTAGTGAATACGGAAATAGTAAACAGATATTTACGTCACTAGTTCATTTAGCCTCGTACCCAGGCCACACACCCCGATTTTTTCAGGGGGTGTGGCCTGGGGACGAGGCTATAGTTCATTGTATTATGTAGTCTCGCGGGCCAGCCTCACTCGTGTGCGAGTGAGGCTGGCCTGCGAGACTATGTATTATGGTGGTAATGCTGGGCATGTTTGATGACAAATTTGGTATAACAATGTGGAAACATAGATAAAAACTATAAACATCGTTATGACATAGATATTCACGTCACTAGCTGTGTTATGGTGGTAACTCCAGGGCACTGGGCATATTAAGTAACTATTTTAATTAACTGCTGAATTAAAATTCTGGCCATTTTTAGGCTTTTTAGACACATTTTCAAGGCTCTGATCCTAGCTAGCTAGGCACAGAAAAACTGCTCTCTGACCCCTGGCTAAGGTCAGCTACACAGAATTCACCCCAGAAACGACACTTTTGGACCCAGAAATGTAGAAAACGGCCCTAAAGAAGGCTGCATGCACTGCTAGAAACACTAAAAGTGACAAAAACAAGCAAACCTGCTATGAAAATATGCATGGGTAAACAAATTTGGTAGCTAGTCATGCGATGACATCATTGAGTTATAGTATGTGTAGAAAGTCTGCTTGAGATTACATACCACAGGCACTGTCTTTCAAGGCATGTTCATATTCATATAAATTAAAGCATAATAGTGTACACAAAATATATAACATCTTTAAGGGGCACAGCCCCCACCATGTAATTATTTACAGTAGTATTACTGTGAAGAGTGATCACAGATGACAGTTTGCATGAGACAGACTTGTTTGGGTGCACAGCACCAGCACCATCTGACTAAGAGGCTTTGCTCAGCTCCTTCTTGGACTCGGTACTGGAGTCGTGTAATACTCAACATCTGCACAAGAATAGTGGAGGTTGTATCATTCTACATCTCAGCCATATTATATTAACAGATTGCATTTTTTAGTTCTAAACCCACTCTTCATGATACTCTTCATTTTTGTGATAATTAAGACAATAGCCTAGCTGACAACTGCTATTACATTTATCATTTGCTCCACATAAAGTGTGTATGCAACAATACTCTATGTAACAATCCACTGCAGCAATGTGTCATTTGTGTAGCTCACCATCTCGCATTTGGGGATCCAGTTCTGTGTAGTGATGTGTTTTCTGTCTAGCAGCATGCCGGGACCGTTGCTGTGGATCTGCATACATGAGAGGTATGTGATCTTTACAGTTACCCACTAAAACTGAGGACACTAAGCCTTGGAGATTGATTCTGGCTGCATAATTTCAAACACTCACTAGAGGCCATATTATGCTAGGGGAGTGTAGTGCAGCCTGTCTACAAAACATGCAGCCAGCCTATCTACTAATATACCAATTTTGAACTATGTGTTTATCACTGGCTGTTGCGTACTCTACCACCATGCAGTCTGTGCATGCGGAGTATTTATTACAAAGTCATGTGGTGATGAATAAACATTCAGTTGTAAATAATGCCATAGGCTAGCTATAAGGATTTAAACCAAACCTGCAACTTCTCTGTAGGGAGCTGGAGGCGATCTCATCTGCCATTCCTTCAGGTCGCCGGCGCCACTGTAGCCACTATAGCCACTATCTCCCGTGCCTCCAGTGAAGTCACTTGAACTGTCCTCTCTTTCTGATACCATGGATTGAATGTTAACATCCTGGCTCACTGCATAATATGTACAGAGACATAATATATAATAGCTAGTATGCACATTATTTCTCCTCATTATGTAATTTGGCTACAATGCCATGAGTGCTGTCTCATAAAACGAACAGAGGTATGGTCTGCAAATGACACTAGAAAAACTATAGGTCTAGCCGAATTATCACTTACACGATTTCCTATGCGACGCTATTCGTGGGGAGTCATCGGTACCAGAGTGACTCTGTGATCTCTGCCTATAACTATCTGACTGAACAGTGGCCAAAGATCTCAGGTGCACAGGAGTAGTTGTATTATAGGCATGCATAGGGTCATCACTAGGTGTATTTGTTTCCTGCAACCCATGGCCACGGCCACCACCTTGAGAGAAATTTAATTCTTCTGGAATGCTATCTGGCAAATGGCTAGTTTCAACTGGATGCGCAGATTTTGGATATCTTTGCTTTGACCTGCAGGGCTTCTCGACTCGTGGAGATGGCTCTGGAGAAGGGTGGCCTACACGTATATAAGGAGACATGGAGGTTGTGGTATATACAATTTTAACGTGCACCTTGAATAAATTTGTTGCCGTACATAACAAACTGGCAAACTATTTGGTTCCACAATACAGCTTTTTTTATTGTACACAACTGGTACTTGCAAGAAAATTGGGGCGTGGTCGCATGAGCGCTTACGCGCATACGAGGAGGAGCCACTGGTACTTCCTGGGGAATTTCCCTACTAACGTTGCGCCTGCACTAGTCTGCAGAAGTGTATAGTGTGCGGTTTAATGCACACAGAAGAAGAGCTACCCAGAACATATGAGCATGCCCCGAGCTGGTAGAGTTCTGGGAACGAGGCAACAAAATTCGATGGTGGGAGTCACAACCATTACTACAGTCGTCCTGTCTAACCTACACTGTTTCATACCGAAAGCAATCGGTGCTGCGGAATGGAAAGGGGCTGGCTTGTGAGACTAGCCGAGTTCTGTCAAGCTAACCTAGTTTCGCAACGAAAGAGCTGATATGCGGTGGGCGCTACAAAACTGCTGTGTCAGCACTGTCGCTGACAGCCGAGATAGCCACGTCAAAGAATCAAGGAGTTAATGTACGTACACATGCCGGCGCCACAGACTTCCCAGTGTGGGACATTTGCTTTAATATATAACTATACTACCTGAAGTACAGCTGGTCCGCTCACCACTGGAGCTGCTGGATCCGATCCCGACAGCCGACAGAGCCTTTCGTAGATTTTTTTTCAGTTTCTCCACATTGTCTTCTGCTTCAGCAATTGCTTGAAATGCTGCTTCAGTTTTGTTGCTGGGGTCTACTGTGTCTGCATCAATTACCTTACGAAGTAGTTCCACCTGCTGCAGGAGTAGAGTGGTGTGGGTGAGAGTTATAGCATATGCCTCTCTCAACACGCTCTGAGGATTGCTGGAAGGACTGGAAATTTTGACATCCAGCTCCTTCCCAGATGGTGTAACCTTAGCTTTATGATCATCAGTTTTATGATCCTTCTTTCGTTTCTCCTGTTTAGCCTCCTTCTGAGCCTTCTTGAAGAGTGAACTCGCCTTGTATTCCTTCACATGCCGTGCTAGATCACTGCGGTTTAATCTTGTGAGCAATTTCAGTAGCCCATCGGGGTTGAGAGGTGAGTACTCCCCATTTGCTTCCAGACGTGCAAGCACTTCAAGAGCTGTTTTAGTATTGTAGGAAGGAGGGAGATTTTCTACATACACAATTCCTTTGCATTCTTCAGGTTTCAACCACTCTGCTATATGCAGCAACATGTATCTAAACTCCTTAGAGACATCAGTATTAAGGGTTGCCATTCTGTATAGCTATAAGACTCATGTATAGCCAACTCATAAGTCACTTTATGCCTAGTGATAGCTGTAATTTCCATTTTTAAATGCAACTGACAACAATTGAAGAGTGATTATGATTATATTCACACTTTAGAGATGAATTTAGGAGTATATTTACGTCACCAGAGAATGCGGAAACAGATAAAAGCTGTAAACAAATATTTACGTCACTAGCTTATTGTATTATGCATGGTGGTAACCCCAGGGCACTGGGTGTATTGATACAAAATATAAACATCATTATGACTTATAGATATTTCCGTCACTAGCTGTATTATGGTGGTAATCCCATGCAGGGCACTGGGTGTATTAAATGACGAATTTGGTAGTCACGCAATGACATCATTAAGTTATAGTATGTGGAAACAATTGCAGAAACTAGAAAGTCTGCTTGAAATTACAACCTGTCTTGATTACATGATGCTCATGACTGCATCTTTGAGAGCCACACCACATCTAAGCTGTGCATGCAGTAGTGTGTCTCAGCTGTGAATTCAGTTTGGATTTCCTCATTAGCCTAATTCCTGGAATTGATGTATTAAAAGTAATCATACCACCTACCTATTATTATCCATGACACTACTCCTGTGTCCTCATAATATAAAAAGGCCAAAGGTTAGTGTTGAAACCTGTTTACTGTAATAGTTTTTTTTTCCACACAGGCCTCTTTGCCACAGTAAAGCTAAAGAATTTAAATTATTCACACACACATACAGCTATGCAATGATCAGGTGACTTACTAGTACTGTGCACCCCCGCCCCATAGACAGAATTATGTTACAAACTGTATTCTTATGTCGTTGTGTTCATGGTGATGACCCCACCCCATATATATGTATACAGTGAAAGGGACAAAAGGTTAGTACACTTGCAATGCATTGAGTGACTAATCTGATGTAAAATTAATTTTATAGTCTAAGACTGACTGATCCTGCAGCTCATCGATGATCATGACTGCCACCAGTGCATATCACGATCACACAGTACATACATTCTCTACGTATACACGAACATAAAAAAATAATTCTCATTTCGGGATCAGCTAGTCAGTCTGTCGAGCAAGTCTTGATGTTGCACTTGATCATAGGATGGTACTATGGGATGGAAAGAAGGATGATGTCATATCGCCTGTGTAGTATTGACTTACAAATGAAAATGTAAACCATCAATGAGCATACACATTAGGCCTAATTGCTAAGGAATGACTAATCACACGTCTGCGAATACCTATAAGCTGACTGCTTCTTTTGAGAGGACTTCAACAGCTGTCCACCAGAACATATGCACGACTGGACTATATAAACTGTACAACTTAGAACTTATTCCAATTAGCCATATTATCGACAGTTAAGTTCACAAGGAAGCCAGACCGTGTCAAGTATGTGAGTGGCTGTAACAGAGCTGTCTCTAGCAGCTAGCGTTTGTCTTCAGACTCTAATTGGCAGCTTTCCATTGCTATAGTTAGTTTTGCCATGACAAAACCAAGTACAACTATCTGAGCTAAAACTGTAACTTCCAAATTCGGCAAATTGTGAACTAGCCACATGCTGCTACATCCTGCCGGGTTCATAATATATGTAGTAAAGAATAGAATGGTTCAAATATTATTTGAACCATCATGCTCACTGGCATTACCTTCAATTTCACTCCTGTTCAAACTCTTGTAATAATGATTTTGTTCAGAATCTGCGGATGAAAAGGAATCAGGTAAAGGCCTAACTACACACTTTGGTACACTAGTGTTGATAGTGAGTAGAAGTGTGGAAGATTAATATTCCATTTGCAACACATAAGATGTTCATGCAGTCGTGATGATGACAGTATTGTATGGAAAGGCTCAAGCACCCCTGAGGAGCATATATATTACAGAATTATTATTGGTCCCATTACTTAACACTTTGTAGGACATATTTTAGAAAGAGAGAAAAAATGGGGCGAGAACTGACCCCAATCCCAATTCCAACCCCAGAACCTCCATTACCACTTCGTTGCCAAAGCCATAACAGAGGCCTGGGAGCAACGCTTACTATGTGCTGTGTCAGGCTATGTGACGTACATGTAGACTCTAATATATCTAATGGCCACTTAGTGTACATAAATTGAATTATAATACCTGCTGATGAATGGCATATAATTACTCCATTTTCTATATTTTTACTACACAATGCATATCTCTATAATTGGGGGAAAGTTTTATTCTAATGGGTGACAGAAGGCACTTGAAAGGATCTTAGCAGCTTACTGCTATACGTAACACAGCGTAATGGCCATACATGATGATAATACAAATTTAGCAGCTTTTTACTATAGTAGTAATACAGTCTTATGGTCATACATGCTTATAATTACCTGACATGGGATGGCGGGGAGGAGGGAGAGGAGGGTTGTGCATGTGTCTCTTCCAATGCTCAACGCCTGAGTAACCAGAGTCTCCTGTGTCTCCAGTGTCTCCAGTGGAGTCCTCGAGTTCTTTATTCTCTACTGGGTCTAAATAGCCGTGGTTATTCGAACTGTCAGCATGCCCGGGCATGGTGTGGTACTGTTGCCTAGCAACAGGGACTGGTGACCTGGATGAGGTCAGCCTTGTAGAAGCAGGTAATTGGGAACTTTTCCTTGGAGGTACAGCTGTACTTTCAATATGAATATGTGGAGGAGGTAGAGAGTTCAAGTCAGCTGGTCTGGTAATATTACACCAGTAACAAAACAAACACCATTATCAAAGAGTCTGAATTGTAATTATACCCATAAAATTATAGGTTGCTAATACTCTAACCTGGCTGTGTACGCACTCTATCCATTGAAGGGGTGCTTGGAGCTGATTGTGGCTTAGTCTCTCTTGGAGGTCCATATCTTACTGGCTTTAGTGCACCAGGTTTCCCACTCATTGCTGGCAGGTGTGCCTTTGCCGTGGCGATAGTCCCAGCCGAGCGGCCTGTCTCCTGGACTGGACGTCTGAGACCGGCTGGCATCTCCTGTACTGGCTTCCTTAGTGTCCTTGGCTTAGGTGTGGGTGTAGCTGGACCACTGACTGGGGGAGTCTCCCGCATTGTGCCAGCTGCAGGAAAGGTGGTTTCCATATTTAAAATCCCAATTGCATGGTCTACACCATGCCATACTTGATATATGTAATGGAATGGTAACACTGTCTATATATACTATATAACTTATAAGAGTGCAGTCAGCTAATATATATACAGCTCTTAATTAAAAGACATCTTTATTTGGACACGTACCTACTTACATTAGCCAGGGATAATAGATAGATAGATAGATAGATATTTTTACGTCCCACCACATGTTACGTGTGACTTATTAGTTATTACTGTAGTATAATACAGGCTTATGTTCATACATGCTTATAATTACCTGATATGGGATGGCGGGGAGGAGGGTTGTGCATGTGTCTCTTCCAATGCTCAACGCCTGAGTACCCAGAGTCTCCAGTGTCTCCGGTGGAGTCCTCGAGCTCTTCATTCTCTGCTGGGTCTATAAATAGGCGTAGTTACATACATTATCCCTGCATTAGCAGTGAAACGTAATCAAATAAAGGAAGGTGACCTAGTACTCTACAGTAATGCACACAACTTATATTATGTTCTTGCATGCATATCATGTGTGTATTATTCTTCTCACACACAAAAGGAAGCTCACCCAAAAGTTTGTTCGGGTCTTCAATCACTGGGGACATGTCAGCGCTAGATCGGTCAGAACCAGAGTCACTACTGCTTCCAGACTCGAGCCCACTTTGTGCCCTTTCTAGGGTCTGAGCAAGTTTATTGACTGTCTGTCGTACATCCTTTATGGCTTCTTCAACTTTATGTCTATGCCAAGGCTCCTTTCCTGCTGCGATTTCTCGGTTCAATATGTCAACTTGCTGTATCAGAACTGTTGCCTGCGCTAATGTAACTTCAAAATTTGCTTTCAATTGTAAATCTGCATCACTTTCTGCAGCCTGTGGTTGATTCTCAGCTGCTCGCCTATTTGCTTTCTTATCTTCCTTGGATGCAGACTTTTTTTGAGACTTGATGAACTTTTCTACCTCTGTTGCCAAGTCCTGCCGATTTACATCCTTAGCAATTTCAATCAAACCCTCCGGCTTCGCGGATGAAAATAAACCTTCTGTCTCAAGTTTTGCAAAAATATCCAAGGCCGTGGCATTTCTGTACCTGGAGTTGGAACAACCAGTAACTAACTAATTTATTCAAGAGTAGCTAGTCAGGCTCGCGCGCCAGACCCTAAGATCTGGCGCGCGAGACTAAGAGTAGGCTAGCTAGTATAATGGTATTATATCTCTTGAGGTTTGCAGTCTCAGTAAACAAGTACTACAACATAATTATACCGAACATGTACAGTTGCTGCAACCACTTCAAAAGTTAAATTAGCCATAATTTGTTTTGTATTTGTACTACACACGTACACATGTTTATACAAATGCGCCAGCTTAATTTGGCAGCCACTTGGTACAATAAAAATTACTTATGCCGAGTTGAGTGTAGTCTAATGAAGACGATATTGTGGCATTCTTCATCGCTAAGCTTGCCAGCGAAACTGCACAGCAGCCGTCTGAAGCCAATGAACAAATCAACGCGCTCGGACATCGCTCATCAATAGAAACTATACGAAAACTTCTATGCAGTGGGTGAAGGAAATCACGCATATGTACGTACATAAAGACTTGGGATTCTCCCATCCCGCAGGTCTGGGCCGTAATCCTCTAGTTTACGGTACATATACCGACATACGTCACGGACATGTGACAGTTAGTACTACGCTCAAATTACATGCAGTTGAAAATATAAGTGATGTAAATGCCCATATGAAGACATAAGGCATAATAATGTACAAAAAACAACAACAATACCAATATTTAAGAGGCACCAGCCCCCAACATGCACGTAATTGCCAGCAATCGGTACATAACACAAAAACGGTACAAATGTGATCACAGACAACAGTTTGCATGAGACAGACTGGATGGGGTGCACAGCACCAGCACCATCTGATTCATGTACCCAAGAGGCTTTGTTCAGCTCCTTCTAGGGCTCGGTACTGGAGACGTGTAAAATTCAGCATCTGCACAAGAAGAAGAGTGGAAAGTTGCTAGGAATAGCGTACGTGCACTAGTGTCACCTCACTAGTAGGTGAAGTGATGAATTTACAGGTGGAGTTTCATACATAAAATAGGTTCTTGTTCAAAAGGACAAAGCTCAACAAAATTGTCCTGAAAAGAATTGGTCAAGATCTTGACCAGTGGTGACGGCTGTGACTATTTATAGCTAATGTCAGTAGTAGTGACCATGCATATAGTCAAGGGTCTTAGAGGTACACTTGTTTGTGCAGTTCCATTCGTCCTAACCACCATCCTGAACTCATAGGCCTTCATCTTCAGTGTATAATAATATTAGCCTTGATCAAACTACATGGCCTGGGAATGAGGCTAATGTGCCCACTTTTACAGATCTAAAGGGAGACTCCCACGGGATCTACCTGCCTGGCATTAGCGCATGATGGAGGCTGGTTTCCTGTACCTCATGACCGCCGTGGTTCAAAATGCTGAGTCAGCAGGTATAGTAGTTCGAGCAGTTAGTCCTACGACACAACTCACCATTTGCACTCTTAGGGGGAAAGCCGTGTGTACTGATGGTCTTGAGATGCTGAAGGATCTAGCATATGATCAGGAGCTGATGAGCGCCGAAGGGGATCTATAAGGCAACAAATTGCAGTCATTAGCTCGAGCCACTATGCCATGCCATATACACCTCTAATCACACGCTATATTAGTAACAGTAGACGTATGTAGCCCTATAGGCCATAATTGCACGCTTCTTGTAATCGCACACTTGTTTTAGTTCAACAGAGGCTGTAGAATGATTACGTGATTAACATTGAAGCATGTGGATTCTTGTGCCATTTGGAAATAATTGCATTTGCAATAAGCAAGTAATAGGCAAAGTAATTGCCTATTGCTCATGCAATCATTCCCAAATGGCACTCTGTGATTACACTGTTTCTGTTTTCGGGAATTAATATATAATGGAGCACCTGCCAATCCCTAGCTGGCCCGCTACTCGTAAGTATCCAGAATTGACTAACAACTCATAGCTACATGTCAGGCAGGGACCTATTTAACAGCTTTATAGGGAGGAGCCATACTTGTTGCCTAGGAAACCTGGCATAGTTAGCCTATCAGGAAGTAGGAACTAGAGAATGCCACATACAGACAACTTTAACGTCCAACCCTCAACCAGTGCGTACCTTTCTGAGCTGTTAACCTGTGTCCTCTCCAACCCTCAATGCCACTGTCACCGGACCCGGAGCCTAGGATCCTGTGTAGTCGCTGTCGGAATAGTAGTCACCAAATTCGGAAATGGATTTGTACTGCTGTCTCTGGACTGGAATGGGGATCTTGGACTGTTTTCTATGTCATGTTAGGGGGAGCTGCAGAGTCGGGCCGGAGCCGGTTGCACCTGCAAAAGTTGTTTACAGGAGAAGATCAGCGCATTTGTTTATGAAATGTCAAGAATTTACAGACACAGAAACTGTCATATGTGTTACATCAAAGATATCATTGAATACTGTGTTATACGTCAGTAGTACCCAATGGAATTTCATTGAATAATTGATTTCAGTAGTTTTCAGATAACATTACGTTCTTTATTTGTTGCGTTTGTGAGATGTAGCGGTGTGAAGACAAGTGCAGGGGGGGGGGGGGGGGAGGAGAGGTGGGGCTTACTTTCTTGAGGCTTGGCAGAGGATGCCAGTTAGGCACTCACTGCGATTCTAAAGCAGGAAAGAAGTAGTTTTGTTCTAGTGAGGTACATGTAGGTAGTATACAAACACTTCTGCTGCGGTGTCTCTGCCCTGGCCCTAACCTTAACCCTATCCCATCACTGACCACTATAAAGGTCACCTCCATTTGTGACTTGTGCACCCATATTAGTAGGGAGGGGGGCTAGAGGAGGTTGCTATGACAATCATTTCTGTGTGCCCATATGATATTAGTAGGGAGGGGGGCTAGAGGAGGTTGCTATGACAATCACTTCTGTGTGACCATATCAGTAGGCGGGGGGGGGGGGGGGGGGGCTACTAGAGGAGGTTGCTATGACAATCATTTCCGCCTGCCCATATTAGTAGGGGGGCTACTATATAGAGGAGGTTGCTATGACAAATTACACGACATAATTGCATTGTGCATTACTAGTATACATACTAATGATACACTGTTAGCTTGTAGTTTCTGGTCTGGCACTATACAACTAATTGGACATTAGTCAGCTGTGGTGCAATGTGTTTAAAATGTGAATTCATTTCATAGTCTAGTTCTAGGAATTAGTCTATTAAAAGTAATTCATACCACCTACTTATTGTTCATGACACTACCTCCACCTCTCTCTTGTAGGAAAAGGACAAAGGTTAGTGTTAAAAGGTGCATATGGAAATAGGATTTTTCCACACTGGCCAAAGAAAGGTATGAGAGGACTGTGCTGGCATGCAGCTGAGGTTGAAATTTATAAGTCAGTTCTAGTGCACCAGCAAAAGAGGTTAAAATTATTCACGTGCGCATTCAACAACACAATGATCAGGTGACTTACTGTACACCGCCCAGACATAATTAGTCTCATGCCCAGACGTTCACGCCCCCATCGCGAAATTTTAAAGAAGGTCTGGTGTTCTAAATGAAATTTCTCGCCACAGTCCTTATTTGCTTCATGTGTGATTGCTATACTGTATAATATTCATTCTAATTCATCGAACTGACCAATAGATTTAGCACGCTAACGTCATACAATTTGATTGGACCTTGGGAATTCCAATGTCTATGACAAGAAATTTCATTTAGGACACTAGATGTTCTTTTTGCCTGGGGGGGGGGGGGGTGAACGTCTGGGCACGAGACTAAGACATAGTTGTGTGACAAACTGTATTCTTATGTCATTTTGTTCATGGTGATGACCCCACCCCATGCATCACAATAATATTATGTGTATCATAATATGTATATGAAAGGGACAAAAGATTAGTACACTTGCAATGTATTACAACTCCATTGAGCGACTAATCAATAATATGCAATGGCTGGTCTAAGACTGACTGATCCTGCAGCTCAGCTAGTCAGGGTAGGATCATGACTGCCACCAGTGCATATCACGATCGCACAGTACATACATTCTCTACGTACACGAACATAAAAAAATAATTCTCATTTCGGGATCAGCTAGTCAGTCTGTCGAGCAAGTCTTGATGTTGCACTTGATCGTAGGATGGTACTATGGGATGGAAAGAAGGATGATGTCATTTACTCTATGTAGTGACTTACAAAATTGTAATGTAAATATAAGCCGCATACACCATTAATAGGCCTAATTACTAGGAATGAGTACATTGTACAAATTGTACTAAAAAAACAACAACTAGAAACTATGTGGTTTCATACGTCTACATAGCCTCATTCCCAGGCTCCACTCCCCAGCTTTTCTGGTACTGTGCGAGCAAAGCTGGGGAGTGGAGCCAGTACTCTGCCTGTCCACACAGGTTTGGTACTAACTTCAGCTTTCTAGCCCAATAATCTGCAGTATCAATAACAGTTAATTATAAGCAGCTAAAGCATTCACAAAGAAGCCAAGTATGTGAGTGGCTGTGAGTGGCTATGACAGAGCTGTCTCTAGCAGCTAGGGTTTGTCTTCAGACTCTAATTGGTAGCTTTCCGTTGCTATAGTTAGTGTTGTGCTGACGAGAGTTTATCCATGACAAAACCAAGCACAACCACCTGTGCTAAAATAGTAACTTCCAAATAAGGACTGGACATCCATACTTGAACATTTACCAGATACTTCTGAGTACTTTGCTGGTATTACCTTCAATTTCACTCCTGTTCAAACTCTTGTAATAATGAGTTTCCTCAGGTAAATCTGGAGAATCTGCAGATGAAAAAGGATACAGGTAAAGGCATATCTGAATCAGCGCACTCATTGGTATGCTAGCAGTAATAGTAGAAGTGCGGAAGATTCCGTAATTATATCATACATGCCATGCAGTCATGGTGGTGACAGTACAGAAAGGCTCAAGCGCAGCATGATTATTATTGGTGCCATCACTTAATGTGCTAACTAGGAGGACTATGAATCTCATCTATAACAGCAAACCAGGGCATGTCTATGAGGTAATTGACCATGACTATCATTAGCCCCTGAATCTCATTAACACTTTGCATGCCTATATCAAAAATCGGGCAAACATCAAGTCTAGAGTCTCTACAACTTACCTTAGAGAGTGAGAAAAATGCCAACCCTAACCCCAATCCCGACCCCAAAACCTCCATTACCACTTCATTGCCACAGCAACACTTACAGAATATGTGCTGTGTCAACATAGCAGGCTATGTGACTTAGACACTAATTAGTTGATTGGCCACTTAGTAAATACCACTTACTAGCACCAAGGGCGCATCGAGCCGCCTTCGATGCGCCCTTGCTAGCACTTAGTAAAATGGCCACTTAGCATACCTACTTATGAGTGACATATTTATCTGTATTTTCACTACACAATGCATATCTCTATAATTGGGGAAAATTTATTACGAAAATCAAATTTAGCCACTACTGCTATAGTATAACAGTCTTATAATTACCTGATACGGGATGGCGAGGAGGTAAGCGAGGAGGGGGGGGAGGCGGGTGTTGTATGTGTCTCTTCCACTGCTCAGCTTCTGAGAAGCCAGAGTCTCCTGTGTCTCCAGTGGAGTCCTCGAGCTCTTCACTGTCATTCTCCGCTGGGTCTAAATAGCCGTGGTTATTCGAACTGTCAGCATGCCCGGGCATGGTGTGGTACTGTTGCCTAGCAACAGGGACTGGTGACCTGGATGAGGTCAGCCTTGTAGAAGCAGGTGATTGGGAACTTTTCCTTGGAAGTATAGCTGTACTTTCAATACAAATATGTGGGGGAGGTAGAGAGTTCAAGTCAGCTGGTCTGGTAATATTACACCAGTAACAAAACAAACACATTATCAAATGTAAACAGCTACTGGCTACAGGCACAACACATATGCAAGTATATAGGTTGCTAATCCTCTAACCTGGCTTTGTAGGTTGTGAAGTCACCCTATCGATTGAAGGGGTGCTTGGAGCTGATTGTGGCTTATTACTGTCTCTTGGAGGTCCAAATCTTATTGGCACAACGGGATTCCCACTCATTGCTGGTAGGTGTACCTTCGCCACAAAGCTGGCCATAGTCCTAGCCGAGCGGCCTGTCTCCTGGACTGGCTTCCTTGGTATCCTCGGCTTAGGTGTGGGTGTACTGACTGGGGGAGTTTCCTGCACTGGGCCAGCTGTAAGAGTGCTAGTTTCCTCATTCAGAATCTGGAACTGCTGGCCACCATGGTGTACTGTACCTATACAGTAATGGGAATGGTAAGTGAAGATGCACTGTACAAAAAAGATTGCAGTCAGCTAATATACGTATGTCTTGTGGATACCTACATACATTAACAATGCAGCAGTGAAACATATTCAAAAAAAGGAAGGTGACCTAGTACTCATGTTTTAACTCAGTAGCAATGCACACACCTTATTTGTACAGAAACATATAATATACCACATATTATGGTCGTCATCCTTCTCACACGAAAGGAAGCTCACCCCAAAGTTTGTCCACGTCATCAGTTGGAGATAGGTCTGCAGTGCTGGATCTATCAGAACCAGAGTCACTATTGTTTCCAGACTCGAGCGCACTTTGTGCCTTTTTTAGGGTCTGAACAAGTCGTTCGGCTGTCTGTTGTGCCTCTTTTATGGCTTTTTCGACTTTACATCGATTATGCTCCTTGCCTGCTAGTGCTGTGATTTCTTGTTTCAATATCTCAACTCGCTGCGTCAGAACTGTTGTCTGTGCTAATGTAACCACAAGATTTGCCTTCAAGTGTAAATCAGCGTCACTTTCTGCAGCCTGTGGTTGATTCTCAGCTGCTCGCCTATTTGCTTTCTTATCTTCCCTGGATACAGACTTTTTTTGAGACTTGATAAACTTTTCTACCTCTGTTGCCAAGTCCGGCCGCTTTACATCCTTTGCGACCTCAATCAAACCCTCCGGCTTAGTGGGTGAAAATAAACCTTCAATTTCAAGTTGTGAAAAAATATCCAAGGCTGTGGCATTTCTGTACCTAGAGTAGAACAAGCAATAACTAATTTCTGTTCAGCTATTCAATGCCAAAAAGTAGACTAACGGCTCAGGGCTTGAGGTTTGCAGTCTTTATACTGCCAGTAGCTAATGCTGCAAACTTCAGAAGGGCGTTAACCTTGCCCGCAATATTAAACTTAAGCTGGCGCATTTATGTACTAAGTATAAACACGCATAATGTGTGTACCGGTAGTACAAATATGAAACAAATTATGCCTAAAATGAGAAACAGCCTATTAATAATAATTTGGCAGCTTCGTAAAACTTTAACATTATAATACATGTAATATTACCTTTCCTGTGTTTCGTATAGTCTAATGAAAACGATATTGCGGCAATCTTCATCGCTAAGCTTGCCAGCGAAACTGCTCAGCAACCGTCTGAAGGCAATGACTGCGGACATCACTCAACTTGAAATCGCAAATGTACTTGACCCGTAAAGCAAAGAATCTGGGCACAGGTATATGTACGTGCATACGTACCTGGGGCCGGGGTTCTCCCAGGAGGGTTGGGCATATATATGCGAACATGACGTCATGGATATTGATTACGTAGTGGTATAATGTTACCCCGGGCCCCAGCCCACTCGACGCCGGAGTACGAGGCTAGTTCACACCCTGCAGTTGAAAAATATAAGTGATTCAAATGCCCACATGAAGGCATAATAATGTACACAAAACAATAACAGTACACAAGGGCACAGCCCCCAACATGCACGTAATTGCCAGCAATCAGTACATAATACAAAACAGTATAAACTGTGTTCACAGATGATTGCATGAGACAGACTGGATGGGGTGCACAGCACCAGCACCAGCACCATCTGATTCATGTACCCAAGAGGCTTTGTTCAGCTCCTTCTAGGGCTCGGTACTGGAGACGTGTAAAATTCAGCATCTGCACAAGAAGAAGAGTGGGAAGTTGCTAGGAATAGCGTACGTGCACTAGTGTCGTCCTCACTAGTAGGTGAAGTGATGAATTTACAGGTGGAGTTCATACATAAAATAGGTTCTTGTTGGTCAAGATCTTGACCAGTGGTGACGGCTGTGACTATTTATAGCTAATGTCAGTGGTAGTGACCCCCTTTGATCATGCATATAGTCAAGGTCTTAGAGGTACACTTGTTTGTGCAGTTCCATTCGTCCTAACCACATCCTGGGCTCATAGGCCTTCAACTTCAGTGTATAATTAGCCTTGCATGGCCTGGGAATGAGGCTAATGTGCCCACTTTTATAAATCTAAAGGGAGACTCCCAAGGGATCTACCTGCCTGGCATTATCACATGATGGAGGTTAGTTTCCTGCTCATGGCCTCCGTGGTTCAAATGCTGAGTCAGCAGGTATTTGTCTCGGATTACAAAGGTATATGTGACTCTGGATGGTAATTTCCTTAAGAACACGGTAGTTCGAGCAGTTAGTCCTACAACACAACTCACCATTTGCACTCTTGGGGGAAAGTCGTGTGTACTGATGGTCTTGAGATGCAGAAGGATCTAGCATATGATCTATAAGGCAACAAATTGCAGTCATTAGCTCGAGTCACTATGCCATGCCATATGCACCTCTAATCACACGCTATATTAGTAACAGTAGACGTATGTAGCCCTATAGGCCATAATTGCACACTTCTTGTAATTACACACTTTTTTAGTTCAACAGAGGCTGTAGAATGATTATGTGATTAACATTGAAGCACATGGATTCTTGTGCCATTTGGAAATAATTGCATTTGCAATAGGCAAGCAATAGGCAAAGTAATTGCACTCACTTCACTCATGCAATTACCTTAATTGCCTATTGCTCATGCAATCATTCCCAAATGGCACTGGTAAGGTAATTGTACTCCTTCACTCATGCAATTACCTTAATTGCCTATTGCTCATGCAATCATTCCCAAATGGCACTCTGTGATTACGCTGTTTCTGTTTTCGGGCATTAATATATGATGGAGCACCTGCCAATCCCTAGCTGGCCCGCTACTCGTAAGTATCCAGAATTGACTAATAACTCATAGCTAGCTGCAGCTTGTTACATGTCAGGCAGCTTATACAGGGATCTATTTAACAGCTTTATAGGGAGGAGCCATACTTGTTGCCTAGGAAACCTGGCATAATTAGCCTATCAGGAAGTAGGAACTAGAGAATATACAGACAACTTTAACGTCCAACCCTCAACCAGTGCATACCTTTCCGAGCTGTTAACCTGTGTCCTCTCCAACCCTCAATGCCGCTGTCACCGGACCCGGAGCCTGTGAGCTCGCAGGATCCTGTGTAGTCGCTGTCGGAATTGTAGTCACCAAATTCGGAAATGGATTTGTACTGCTGTCTCTGGACTGGAATGGGGATCTTGGACTGTTTTCTATGTCGTGTTAGGGGTGGCTGCAGAGTCGAGCCGGAGCCGGTTGCACCTGTAAAAGTTGTTTACAGGAGAAGATCAGTACATTTGTTTATGAAATGTCAAGAATTTACAGGCACGGAAACTGTCGTATGTGCTACGCCAAAGATATCATTGAATGCTGTGTTATACGTCAGTAGTACCCCATATATGCTCATGGAATTTCAATGAATAATTGATTTCACTAGTTTACAGATCGCATTACATTCTTCATTGTTGCGTTTGAGATCTAGCGGTGTTGTCATAAATATTTTTTTGATTTTAACCATATTCACGGACAAGATAACACCACCAAAGCAATATTGCCAACCAGGATACATGCAGTTACTGAATGCTGCCAGGAGTGTGGAGCTGGTACCAGCTCAATTCACTCCTATTGTTGCCGAGTCCACATACTCCCAGCCCTAGCCTACTTCAAACCTCCTAAAGCTGAGAGCTCCATACTGTTCTGGACATATACGCACTCATAACAGATTGTGCACCTTGTCAAAATCTGGTTATGTATTCAAGTAATGGAAAGACAAACACACAGCTGGAGATAGCAAGAGCACTACTATTATAGGAAGATAAGTGCAGTGGGGGGGCTCTGTGATTCTAAAGCAGTAGCTACTGGAAAGAAGCAGTTTTGTTCTAGTGAGGTAGGTAGTATACAAACACTTCTGCTGCAGTGTCTCTGCCCTGGCCCTAACCTTAAACATATCCCATCACTGACCACTATAAAGGTCACCTCCATTGGTGACTTGTGCACCCATATTACAGTCACTTCTGTGTGACCATATTAGTAGGAAGGGGGACTAGAGGAGGTTGCTATGACAATCATTTCCGTGTGCCCATATGATATTAGTAGGGAGGGGGGCTAGAGGAGGTTGCTATGACAATCACTTCTGTGTGACCATATTAGTAGGAGGGGGGGCTACTAGAGGAGGTTGCTATGACAATCATTTCCTCTGCCCATATTAGTAGGGAGGGCTACTATATAGAGGAGGTTGCTATGACAAATTACATGACATAATTGCATTGTGCATATTATGCTAAAATTCGTATTCCTGTTTCTAATAATCAATTTGGCTATCAAAGTCAGTATAAGCATATCAGCTATTAGTAACTTTGGATATTATTGATCCTGGAATATCAATTACATCATAATAATTAGCATTCTGTTTCCCCCAAATAATAGTGAGGGCACGGCATGCAGGGCACAATTGAATTACCCCACAGGTGGTAAATGTCTTAGCACTTCCAACCAGCTCTCGCTCAGTAGGCCTGGGCAGGTTATTCCTGTTTCGCTACCTATCATTTGATCCTCCCGTAATTCTTGTAATTTAATTCCGCTATCTACAGTCAGACTCTACACTGCCCGCAGTCAATGGCAGAGTGTCTGTAGATTTAGATCTATGGAGTGCCATAGGCATGCTAGTGTGACATCAAAACTCATTAAAATTTTTACACACGGGTCCTTCCAGCCTCCTGGCCACTAGGCACAGTGGAGCCTAGCTCTGAATAACACGTAAAACACGGACACTAGGCTAGCCTCACTCCCAGTCTCCACTCCATAGTTGCTGCGTTTTTCCACATGTTGTAAGAAATGTGATAAAAAAGCTGTGGAGTGGAGACTGAAAACAAGGCTACTACATACGTGGGACCCCAACACCTCTCATACGCCAGGAGCCACAGGCCAAAATAAGGCTAAAAAATTGCAAAGTGTCCGAGCACATTCGATTTTGGTCTGCTGTATTTGGTATTGGTATGGTTACGGTCTGCCATACTTCTCTGCTGCCTAACCATATTTAGTTGCTTCACTACTGCACTGTTGTATGCAACTCTTTCCAAATAAGGTAAAAACCAAGGTTTGCAAGTGGGTGTATGACTCCCTTGGGCTTTTTGGATAGCAAAGGTAAACATGAAAATGGTCGATGCTCGACTGTTTTTTCCGGCTCTGGACTAAGTCTGTGAGAGTGTTGGATACTTGCTTGGTCTGAAGGTGGGGATAAGGCTATACACCCAATTCCCACACTCTGGAATTCCCTGTAATACGACCTGAAACAGCATGTTTACCATCCCATGTAGCAGAATACTGGGGGTATGTTAATTAATGAAAAAAATTAGGGCACATTTTAGGTCAGCATTCTGTAACAGCGTGTTGGAGCACATTCTGATGCCAGCTGGAATGGATTACTGATCCAGCAATACTACCCCGGTATCCTGTTTCAATCAATCATCCAATGTAGCACTACAGTGTGTATTTCAAATGGGTGTGTAGAGGAACTACAGTGATGTCAGGCATACGTACTACACTTGTCCCCAGGCCACACACCCCTGGTGTGGCCTGGGGACGAGGATATACCTGCTTGGTGTACTTCTGGCAGGTGGGTGTGTTTTGAGTAAATAGGTATATAGCTCAGGTTGACTTACTGAAATGTCTTTGCATCAGTGGAGTAGTTGGTGCAGATTGACTCATTCTGTCGGCAGCTCCATTCCCAGTCCTCTCTCCACTACAACTCAACAATGATGACCGAAGATCCGGTCTGTTCACCATGAGGTCCCTACTGGCATAGTAGTGCGTGGCGACTTCTTGGGATGAAACTGCGTTGGGCGTGCTTCTCGATTCCGAGACTGAAAGGACATCGTCATAGTCGTCATTGGCAGTGTCATTACAGTGAGCCGTAGGTTGAGGTGTGGCTTTCCTGCCGGGTGGTGGCACAAGCGGCTTCTTTCTCCGTCTCTCGTCGCCTTTTTCTTCTCGCCTCTGTGTTTGCACTGCCGAACAGGTTTCAGAGTGCTGCAGCTGGGTGGCCAGCGTTGGAGAACAGCTACCAAGCCGCCACGGCAAAGGAGAGGTACGGGCCTCGCCTGTTGGGCCAAATAAGGTGAATATTTAATTTAATGCCTGAGCCCACACAAGTCACATGTGTGCACACAAAAGGTAGGCACTGTTGTGTGCAGAACTGCTGACTAATGTTATGGACAGCACCATAGAGGATTCAAGCTTCATACATAGCCTTCCCAATAATAGTAATTATGTTACTTATCACAGCAGTATACCAAGTCTCATTTCCATCTTGAGAGATGTGGGGAGATAACAGGGAGTCTGGCTATGCAGACTGCAACCCTCATACACGACATCTGTTGTGTAAATTCGAGGCCATGATAGGAAACTCATTCTTACAGAAGGGTATACATAGTTCCTACAAGAGTAAGCTTCTGTGATGCACTTAAATTACATCTGGCAGCATAGACAGTGATTCTATCTGAAGGCACTCAAGGCAGCATATTATTAGGACAAGCTTGAGCTCCATAGACGCTGTCGACGGGGTTAGCATCAGAAGTTTAAAACCAGAAATTTGAAGCTGGAAGCGATGGACAGGCTCCCCAATGAAGCAGCAAAGAGCATGAATAGCAGCAGAGCCACCCACATCAGGAGAGCGTTAGTTATGATACAGGGAAACTGTGCCAAGACTGTGAATAGAGGCAGCACTGGGACTAGTCTCGTGCCCAAACGTTCACCCCCCCCCCCCGGTGAAAGAACGTCTGGTGTTCTAAACGAACTTTCTTGTCACAGACTCCACGTTTGCTGATAATAAATCTTGTATGTGATTATCAAACTGACCAATAGTATAAAGATTTATCGAACTAACATCATGGCAACTTTATGGATGGACTAAAAGCTGCAATCTGATTGGACCCTTTGGGATTCCAAAGGGGAAAGTGGCTGTGACGAGAAAGTTTGTTTAGAACACCAGACGTTCTTTCGCCGGGGGGGGGGGGCGTGAACGCCTGGGCACGAGGACATACACACAGCACCATCAGGAGAATAAAAACATGTTGGTTAAATTTAATTCCCTTACTTGGGGGAAGCACTCGGACTCTTGTCTGCCACACCTTTCCTGGCCCTTGTGGGCTGCCAGGAGCCACTTCGCTCCGCCCTGCTGCAGCTACCGAGTGTCTGGCGACCATTTCCCGGCTACAGTCTGCCATCCGTTCTGATGAGGTCACCTGAGCCTGCAGGTACCTGTGTACTTCGTTTAGGCGCTTTTCCAGCCCCTCCGGGGTGAGCGATTTAAACTTCTGCAGCAGACAAGCTGACAGCTTCTCTTCGGCAGTTTTTGCCTGCGTGTAGCACAGTTTAGCTTGAGCTAGTTGATCGCAAAGTTCACGGTAGCTTGCAAACTCGACGCTTCTACAGTGATCCTTCTTTACTATGTCCACTAAATCACTTCTGTGAATCGCATTCAGGACCTTTTCCAAGCTCTCCGGTCTAGAGGCAGAGAACTTGCCGAGTTTTTCCAGTTTTATCAGCAACTCTAGGCGCGATGCATTGCACGATTTGTGCGAGTCTGGTAACTTGTAAAGGTAGCATATTGTATCGTGGTCGGTCTTGGACAAATATTCTGAAATCTCGAAGACACGAGTGCGTTGTGGATCCGTCATGATTTGGCTGTGAGAGTGCTTGCTTCCGCGTAATGAGTATCTAAGGAGCTAGAGGGTATATATTCTATTCTATATTATCTATGGTAGAAGCGATAAAAGCTGACCAGCAGCTGTTCTAATAAAATTACTTCAGCTAGTGCTCTGACACACGATGATAATTTGCGTGCTTATTTATATGGCCTACGGATGACAACGGGGAATCCCCATTTTGAGGCGGCGCGCGTAATATGAAATTAAAATAGGATGTGCTTAGTCTCGCGTGGCCACGCGAGACTAGGATGCGCTCGGCTTTTGTTGCAGTGGGTTCCCTATGGCCTATTGTATCTGAGATCTCGAGTTCAGTTCACTTATACAGCTGTTTTTCTCATCATTTGGATAATGGGGGTGTAATAGCAGCATGGATAGCAGTGAAATTTCCACACTCGTGGTACTTAAAATTGCACTCAGGTTACCTAAATAATTATATTTTATGCTAGGCTCACTCAGAGCGAATTCCTTTTAGGCTCTCGATAAGAGGGATATTTGGAATATCCAATAATTGGCTGATGCTTATTTTTCTCTAGCACACAAAATCACCCCTCCACCCTCTCACTCTCTTGCCCACAAGGGGAGGGGTATATGACAATTGCATTCCATTGTCGTGAAGTCTGCAGTTTTCGTAAATTATGTGTGTGCATGTGTGAGGAAATGAGGTAATGACCCCAGTGCAAAATCGTTCATACGTACATGGAAGCAATCACGCAGGACAGAGAATACTTCCACACAATCTATGAGATTTTTTATAATAAGAACTGCGACTAGCTACTGTCGGTTGTCAGAATAGACCATATTCGGTTAAGATGACTTCGGGCATTTTTGCTGCCATGGCAACAATAGTTTCTTGCTTATCACACAAAAGGTCATCTTTCAAATTTGAAGTAAAGTGGACATTCATGATCAATGGAGTAGTTATTACCTCACAAATTTATACACATTATAGGCTCATATGAGGGATTTAATTGGCAGTGATATTAGCTTTGTTGTATGATGGTGCATATACTGACAACAACCAAGGCTGCACTGATGTGTTGTGGGTGTGCAGAGCGTTTTAAACTTTATATCTAATAATTAACCTGCATTACTTAACTAATACAACACCCACTCAAACTTTAATCATGTACGTCCATTAAAGGAATGGTTTTAAATTTTGCAACCTTGTAAATACACGTAGTCATGTACGAATCTTGTATGTATGTAAAGTAATTCTGGACGTGAGTAGTAGTGTACATGTTCTGCGCAATTTACATCATCCGTGAAACATTTAATCAGAAGCAGTTCAGGGACAGGAGGTATGATCATGCTCTTGAGGGTGAGATACCTCTCGCTGTTGCCAAGACATCGACACAGCAGATGAGAGACCTCACACAAGCAATAAATACTACCTAGCTACTGTAAGTCTTACCTGCACGGAGAAGCTGTTGCTTATTGCATACTTTTCGCCCTCAGAGTACAAGCTTGTCATGAGTCATTTTGCATGTGTACCACAAGTGGGCGTGGCGGGAACACAGTAAAGCTACAGGTAACTGATATACTGATTGGGAGTTGGCGTTACACTGTTATTGCAGATCTCACAGCAATCCTCGTAAGAGTTATAATTATAAAATCTTGTCTAGCCTCATTCCTAGGCATTTGGCCTCATTCCCAGACACTTGGCCTCATTCCCAGACACTTGGCCTCATTCCCAGGGACCTGATCTCGTTCCCAGGCACCTGGCCTCATTCCCAGGCACTTGATCTTGTTCCCAGGTACTTGGGCCTCATTCCCAGGCACTTGGCCTTGTTCCCAGGTTCTCAGTCTCACTCCCAAGTGTTTGGGAATGAGACTACAGCTCGATAAATCCTGCATTTGAACCTAATTAGAGTGACGGTAATTATGCAACATCATTGCTAGTCCAGCCTCGTTCCCACACAGGCCAGTCAGGGAATGAGACTAAAAATTAGTGTAAGGAAAAAATAACCATTAATGTTGGTAGGTAGTCTGGTTCCCTTCCAAGGTTTTCTGAATTTGCAGGCTAGTTACTGTGGTTGCCATGAGTTACTATCAATTTGATCTCTATACGTATGTATGTAGATGCCACAATATAGTCTGTCACCCATCTGCTATCTGGTCTAGCCAGCTGTAGGAAATGACACGCATATCTACTATTGGTGGTATGTAATCCATGATAATATGCTCTGTGCATTAACTCAGAGTGTGGGCTTACTAAGGGCTCCCTATAAAGGGATTGAATTATTACACATGTATCTACCTGTACGAGTGCATATATATGAGGTATTTATTAGACTAGCATCACTCCTCGTCAGTTTCACCAAAATATCCTCACGTGAGCCGAGTGTCTCGGCCCAAAACATGATCCTCACATGACTATGTCAGCAACAACCAAGTAATAACTGCATTCCAACCCCGCCCCTAGCTGGCTAAAAGGTAAATACCCGTGCAGCTATATAGAGTAGCTAGCTTAGGCTCTCTTCTTGTCAGCCTAGGCCTTGAATGTTATCGTTTTTAAGTTTTGAATTTTGACAGCAAGCTGTGTGCAGCGAAACTGATAATTAAATTAATAATTGCAAAAATTTCTTGTTGCTATGTGTACTTCACATTTGGATATCGAACTGTTGTTGTAATTAGTAGCAAGTTTAGTAATTACCAGTTTAATGTACCAAATAAGTTACTGTTACTTGGGGATTGAATTTGCTGAGAATGGGTCATGGGATAGTCATGTACAGAAGGTAATTGATAATGGGAAGAAAAAGCTTAATCGTTTGCACCGGTTTGTAAGTAATAGAAATATCAGTACCGTTGCAAGGAGATTATTGTTAGTTTCAGTACTTCGTCCTACTTTAGAATACGGTAGTGAAGTGTGGGCTTGTAATAAACGGCAGACAGCTTCCTTAGAATCCATTCAGCTAGGAGCAGCTAAGAAGATACTTGGCTGCTCTTCCAAAACGTGTAATGAAGCGGTAAGGGGAGATATGGGGTTAGAGTCCTTGAAAGGGAGGAGGGATAGAAGCAAACTTAAGTGGTGGTATAAAGTCAATAAGTTGGATAATGAGCGGTATCCTAGAGTACTATTAGATGCTGAGTGGGAAGTGAAACTATGTAGAGGTAGGCAGAGGAAAACTTGGATGAAAGTAATTAATGAATTGCTGCTGCAGTTAGATTTAGATAGCCAAGAGGTATTAGCTGCAGATAATATTAATTTGTTTTTAGATACGGTAGACGAAGCGTTGAGGGATAGAGAATACAAGGACTTTAATGACAGCTTGAATACTAAAGTTAAGTTGAATCTGTACAAGTCTTTCTGTAAGGAAATAGAATTCAAGAATTATTTGCAGGGGGTAGGTGATCCGGGTACAAGATTATTGTTTAAGTTTCGGTCAGGTACGAACGGTCTGAATGAAGAGTTAGGAAGACATAGGGGTAAAAATGATGATAGGCAGTGTAAATTATGCAGGGGTGAATGTGAGAGTGTGGTACATGTTCTCTGGGAGTGTCCAGCATATGACAGCATTAGAAATAATTTCATGGTAGAATTAGAAAATCTATTGGGGGGGAGGTTTGGGGAGTTTAGTACACTTGATAATTTTAATAAGGCAAGCTTTATTTTAGGGTTTGAGAATTGGAACAGGGATGATTTTAAAGCATTATTAAAGCTAGTTAAGAGCTTTGTATTATTGATATGGGAGGCTAGGAAGAAGGAATTGTATGGTGATCAGGATTGTGTGGTCTCTGGTTGTTCTTGCTCTTGTCCTCTGACTGGAGGTCTTACAAGCTCCGCCTGCGTCTGTGGGTGCGTGGTCAATGGCGTAAGCGCTACGGCAGCAACATGAGTATATTATTATTATTATTATTATTATGCACATATATGTACAAGCTAATTGGCAAGTAATTAGGGAGTTTCCTTAGCAACCAGTACTTATAGTTGAAGAATAGGAAGCTGCTGCTGGAACCTATGTACGTATGTTAGCATTTCCTAAAATACGGAAACGATCCATACGGAGGATTGTAGCAAGAGTGGGAGGTAGGATACGAAAGAATGACTATCTACAAATATGTACATATGTAGCTAGACTGGTAAATGAACGGATTATTTTGTTCGTGCAAAGTCATTCATTGCCTGAGGGTATAATTATAGTTTACTTGCCATACGGGCCGTTTGCTCCCTGCAAGATTGCAGCACATCTAGTCACTGAGGACTGTTTTCCGCTGATAGCATCAGTGCATACTAATTAGTTAATAATTTGGCCAACATTCATCCAAAATGCCTTAAACGTGCTACAGAAGTTATATTTATAATGGGGGGGGGGGCACAAAGTTTCCTCCCCTAATACTTTCTCAATGGGAAATGAGTATTTTTCGGTGACATATATCTCAGAGATGGAATACGTTACTGCATTCAAATTTGACATAATTATATGGTTCAAGCTCAGTAGACAGAAGTTGGGCCTTTCTAACGAATCAGTGAGTAATGATGATACCGCAAAGAAAATGGTGGATTAATTGACGATTCCACTCTTATTTAGCAGTTGTTGCCATGTTCCACTGACAGTGAAAGGAACAAAATACGTATTGGATCTAAAAGAGTTGTCGGAACCATAGCCCTGGTTCCAGATCCTCGGACACTCCCTCATCAAAAATCAGGAAGAAGGAGTGTGAGTGCCAACCAAGGAGTAAACAGAATACAGTAATATGCACATACGTGCAATAACTACCTTTAATTATGAAGTATTTTGTAACTAACTACTACATAAATAATAATGGAAAAGTTACCATAAGCTTATGGGAACATTCCTGGCATAATTGGAACTATGTATAATCACTCACACAATTAATTAATTGCATACTTATATAGCTACTCATTAGTGTAGTTACTAGGGAACTGCATTTGCAAAATGGGGAACATTGTAAAGGAACTTAATTAAAATAAAAAAATCAAAGTCCAGCTGGGGATTGAACCCAGGACCTTCTGATTACTAGTGGATGCTCTTACCCACTGAGCTACTGGAGCTCCTGAGCAGAGGAGCAATATGCCAGCTTTGTATAGCTACTAAACCTGCTAGTTGCACTTACCAGTGGGACCTAGCCAATTCCAACTGTGATTACTCTCACAGTTGGAAGGGGAGGGGAGAGGGAGGGGGGAGGTAGGGGAAAGGGAGGGGGGAAATCAATTGCTGCCATTAATGCAGGCATGTTGTCCTGGCCACTATGACCTGGTCTCCTTCTAACGTGCGTTGAGCAGTTTTCTACCATACATGAACAACTAAAATGATCCAGATGGGATAGCATTAGGCTGAAGGACGAATGCTGGGTACATCTGGGTCATGTACCAGATTGTTACCCTAGTAATTCATGTAGTATGCATGATAGATACTAGTTTAAAAGATGTTCTCTATAAACTACTATCATGCACCATATCTGCTGTAATACACTGAAGCACCACCCAATTCCATGGGAATATTTCTGGCATAACTATAACTATATATATTATCAACCAAACAATAATCTTGCTTTCACAATGGCAATTAGTGATGCTGTAGACTCACTATGGTACGTTTACATACCTAATATGGAACGCTGTTATCCTCATTACCTTTTTTTTTTGCCATGAAGAGAAATGAAATTTGCATGCTTCAAAATTCCTACGGGCCAATTACATACATACATGCACAACCTTGTGCCATGACATCTACGGTAAGAGGGATGCCAGTATGCTGCCTGATAGTCACTGTATGTAGTAAATTGTAACTTTGGTAGAGGAAGCTATTCCAGAGTATTTATGCGAGAGAAGGGAGGGAGGGGGGAGGGAGGAAGGAGAGAGGGAGGGGAAGGGAGGGGGAGGGGGAGGGAGGAGAAGGGGGAGGGAGGGAGGGGAGAGGGAGGGGGAGGGAGGGGAAAGGGAGGAGAGAGGGAGGGGAAGGGAGGGGAGGGGGAGGGGGGGGAAGGGAGGGGGAGGGGGAGGGAGGAGAGAGGGAGGGGAAGGGAGGGGGAAGGGAGGGGGAGGAGAAGGGGAGGGAGGGAGGAGAGAGGGAGGGGAAGGGAGGGAGGAGAAGGGGGAGGAAGGGAGGGGAGAGGGAGGGGAAGGGAGGGGGGAGGGAGGAGAAGGGGGAGGGAGGGAGGAGAGAGGGAGGGGAGGGAGGGGAAAGGGAGGGGAGAGGGAGGGGAAGGGAGGGGGAGGGGGAGGGAGGAGAAGGGGGAGGGAGGGAGGGGAGAGGGAGGGGGAGGGGGAGGGAGGGGGGAAATCAATTGCTGCCATGCATGCAGGCATGTTGTCCTGGCCACTATGACCTGGTCTCCTTCTAACGTGCGTTGAGCAGTTTTCTACTGAAAAAGAATATTCATATCTCGCTTCCTGGGAGATTTTGCAGACCAACACCCAGGCCACCCAAGCCACAAACAGCAATAACATGCACATACTTGCAGTTTAATTATGAGGTATTTTGTAACTAACTCCTACATACTATTGTCTGCAGCTGTCCAAGCATAATTATGGGAATATTTCTGGCATAACTATAACTATATATATTATCAACCAAACAATAATCTTGCTTTCACAATGGCAATTAGTGATGCTGTAGTGATAATGGTTTTACATACCTAATATGGAACGCTGTTATCCTCATTACCTTTTTTTTTTGCCATGAAGAGAAATGAAATTTGCATGCTTCAAAATTCCTACGGGCCAATTACATACATACATGCACAACCTTGTGCCATGACATCTACGGTAAGAGGGATGCCAGTATTCCATATTAGGTGAAACAATTACCGCTACAGCATCACCACTTATCATTGTTTTTATAGTCAAGCATGTGGCGTACATTATGACGTAGCAAACAATGAACAATGCATGAGGAAACGGAGGAAGCCATCCATATACGTATGTGGACACGTTCCTGGTATCACTGTGGTATGCCTTACTTCAGCTAGCTCAAAGAGTGAAACTAGCCGCTTGTGAGTCACATGCACAAACTCTGCACTGACACTTACAAAATTAATTATGCAATTTCTAAAATCTGCTGTACACTCTTTCACGCTCACAAAATCAGCAAAGAGGACATCTTCAGCGGCTTTGCTTTCCCCATGTGATCAGACTTAGGCCGGCCAATTCCTAACCCTAACCCCGCCCTGAATGAGGTCACTGAACCGAGACACTCATCATATACCGGGTCACAGAACCCAAGTGCCTCTTAGGGCATACTAGCCTCGTTCCCAGGCTCTTGCGTGGGCGGAGTCTCCCCTCCACTAAAGCCTGGGAACGAGGCTAAGGGCATACCAACCTCACAGTCACTTTTTCCTTGTTATTCTTCTGTGTGAATCAGCTTTCATAAAATGTTTTCTTTAGCCCAGAGAGTAAAGGAGATGGAGCACGTTTCCAACAATCCTTAATCAGCTTGTTGATTTTTCTCTTCTACACTGCATAAAAGGCCTAGTTTTTGGGACGACGTGTACCAGGAAGTGAATTCTGGAAAAACAACAATTAATCAGGAACCCACATTCCAATAAAATGACCCTACATGCCGTAGTAGTAGGATAGTCCGCGTGTGATTTCCAAGAACTAAAGACATTAGGGGAGGGGAGGAATGGTGAAGCTGGCATGCAGCGCGATTCTCAATGCCTTATATGGTAGTTACCGGGTACATGAGTTTTTCCAAGAATTACATGCACACAAAGGCAACTAAATCCCACTTTCAGACAGGAAACTGAAGAGACAAGTAACTAGCGGGAGACTAGAATTCCGTCTATGTAGATGAATGCGTACTACAGTGTATAATGTGGTACAGCCACATCTTACGTATAATTTTATTGCAGCCATAAGATGCTGGCCCGAGGGTGACCACACTATAGATATTTCACTGTGTATCCATATACTCCAAATATCTATGCACAGTTTTCCAAGAAGTACATGTACGTACATGCACGTATGTGTGATGAACTCCACTTCAGAAATGAACGACCTACATATAGCACCTAGTGATTGGCTTGGCTACATTCCCCTATATGGCGACCAGACTGTATACAGTTACGTACATGTTTACATGTCAATACATGTCTACATGAAGCAGTGTACATGTTGTTTGGTGGTGTGGGCACTTTTTGCTTGGAGCATTAGAGGCGTAATTAGACAAGACTACTACAGGTCGATTAATAGCAACCCATAAGCGTTTGAGCATCAGGTCGTTACATACAAGATGGGAAGCCCGCCTGTAGTGGCTGTATTTTTTTTGTATCTGCTAGTCAGGTGCGTGAAACACTACACTGGTGAGGCCCACTAAAACTGAAACAGCTGTTTGCAGCTCTCACTGGTGGGCTTCCACCAACAAATAGCCAACTTGCCTAGCATTAGGTTGGAGGAGAAATATTCGTGCCGACTGACCAACGTATATTTTATTCTATTCTTGCATTCCTTGTAGCTCCCCCACATACAAGTGCAGCCATTGCTTAAGCTTCATGCAAACAGAAAACTAGCTATAGGGACTATATACGTCTGGAGCAGGTAATTTAAGCACCGAGGTTTAATACTTGGGTTTCCCGTGTGGTCAAAGTTACAAATGATCATGGTTTCTATCAAGTGGTCCTCGTAGAATTTATATTGGTCAAAGTTACAAGTGATCATGGTTTCTATCAAGTGGTCCTGTGTAGGTATCTTCTGTTGTGGTTCAGGGGGGAATGGCCCAACATTGCCACACCATTGTTACAGTAGAACAGGCACGAGAACAAGGACTAGCAATACTACATGAGCACAATACTGCAACACATCCGTCGATCAGTGATCACTGTTATAACTGCACCTAACAAGAGAGCAACTTACATTCCGGCATATCCACACATTGACGAAGGCAATTTTAGAGCAAAAATATTGGCTTGGCGAAGGCCTTTCCAGTCCAGAAACAAAGCACCTTCAGTGCATGTACGTACACACACACACACACACACACACACACACGTTCCTAAACTTTTGGTGACTAAGACACCAAGATGTGGAAAAAGAATTACATGCAGCTGTTGTATTGATAATGCATACCAATAACAACTCAACAATGCAGTTGTGTTGTGGGTGTGCACACGAATTAAAACTATAAAAGGAGCGTATACTGAGCTGGTAAGGGGTGTGCTGAAAGTGGGCGGGATTGAATGAGAGACCTCACACGAGCCACTTCTATATATGGTATGTATCACAACACTAAGGCATATCACATTAGCATGTGTATTGATAGTGCATACCGATACACTACTTGATGACATCACTACATACCAGGTGCAAACCAGCGCAAACCGAGACAATTAAGTGCCACAAATTGAAAAAGTAAACCATTGTCTCAGGTGCACATTTTTGCTGTCGCCAAAATATGAAGCTACATGTACATACACAGCAGTATGGGTGGTAAGGTACAGTTTCAGTTACGCCAGGAAATGTTCCCATAATATAACCTACGTTAAAAGCTTTCACCACAATGTCGTAGCAAATTATGTAGGAAATGTTTGCATTACACCTTAAATATAGCAGGTATGTGCGTATTACGATATTGTAATTACCTTTTAGGTTTGAGGATGCATGCTGACCTATGTACTCTTGCATTCCCTTGTAGCCCCCCCCCCCGGACTGTACACATACTAGCAGCTACATCGTGATCAAGGCACAAAGCAAAATGTGCCAACCTTATTAGATAGTTATGTAAATGAAAATCACTATAAAAGGAGTGTATACTGAGTTGAGGGATATACTGAAAGTGGGCGGGGCTGAGTCACTTGCCCGGGAGATACGACAGTTACTGTTACCATAGTTACCAAAGTTTCCTGTCAAGCAAACCAGTAAACCTAAGGCCACATCAATAAACTTAAAACAGATGTAGAGTAAAACCAGCAGCAAAGGCCACAGTTACGTACAGCTGCGTGCAACCAGAGGCACTCAGTAAAACTGTCGCTGCATGTAATCTTCCGGGAAATGGTTCAGAATCGATATTATCACCATGGGAGAGCCGGAATAAAAGTTAGGAAGCTTCTTGTCAAAGAAACTAGTAAACAATGTGTCTATGGTTACCAGAACAGATGAACCAGTAGTACTACCGGTATATGTACTAATGACCACATGGTACGTATGACCTTGTGCACCCAACACAACTCATTAAAAACATACGTAATCTTCTGACCGGGTTAATTACAGGGGAGAATGGTACAACACCACACCATTGTAGAACAGATACTAGAGCAAAGACAAGTAATACCACGTACACTACATGAACACAATACTGCAATACATTACATCCATCAATCATTGATCGCTGTTGTGACTGCACCTAACCAGAGAGCAGCCTATATACTACGTTTTCTTCTGGTCTATTCCAGCATATCCATACATTGACGATTGGAAGCAAATATAGAACAAAAATAATGGCTTTAGAAAAGGTCTTTTCAATCCCCCAAAAAAAAGCACCTTCAGTGCATGTACGTACACACATTATCGAGACACCAGACGTGGCAGTGAATTAGATTTTGTATTGATATAGTGCATACATATACTGACTACAACTAACAATGCATTGATGTGTTGACAGGTGTGCAGAGTGTTTATATTTAAGTATTTTAACTAGCATTATACCTATTAATTAATTAACCTGCATTACTAACTACTATAACACTCGATCAAACTGTGATTAAAGGTGAGATTTTGCAACCACAGTCTGTCGCTGTAAGTATATAAATTTTAATTAGCTAGTGCATAACACGTGATTGTAAGAGCATGGCCGCATAACACGTGATTGTAAGAGCATGGCCAGCGGTGGTCCCTGTACTGGCAAAATGTGAAGACAGGTAACCTGATTGTGGCAACAGATTGAGAGCTGTGTCAGCCGTACCCCATGGCTGATATTCCTATACCTCCGTAGCACTAGCCATGTAAGGGCATATTCCAGTAGAGCTTTTGTGTAATCAATCAATACAGCATTCCAATATGGAACCAGTGCAGGAACAGGAGTCCATGAAATTAAATCTTGTGAGTATGGGAGCAAATGAGAGACCTCACACAGGCCAGTTCCATATATGGGGTGTATCACGAAACTAAGGCACGACACTCACACTATACCACTAAATGACATCACTACAGGACATCACATGACATCACTGCATACCAGCTGTATCGGTTGTGGTAAAACCGAGACAAGTACTACAAATTGAAAAGTTAAACAATTGTCTCATACGTACGTACGTATGTAGCCGTTAATTGCTTGTGTGAGTAGCAATGTACAGTTCCAGGAATATTCCCATTATAAGCATAGCTATGAATATATGGTAATTATTGTACACTTACACTAAGCATATTTTCCTCAGCTTCAGACAATTTCACGGCTAATTTCATAGGAGTTGATTACAATATACCCTAATTGTGAGTAATACAAGATGTGCATATTACAATACTGTAATTACCTTCGGGTGATTTGAAATTGGTGCGTAAGTATCAGTCTGCGAAATCTCCCCGGAAGTGAGGTATGTATGAGCTTTCTCTTTCAGTAGAAAATTCATGAACACCAGCATTCGCGCCAGGATATTGGGTCCAAAGGGCACAATTAATAATTCAATCGCTTTAGCGGTTCCATTGTGTACTTGTGTTATTCTACAATGTAAATTGTTACTCCTGACAGCTGTATTCAGACCTTCAAGTAGTTCAAGTCATCACTAAAAACCAAAGGGCAAGTTAGTGATTCTGGGGCAGATCCAAAGGGCACATTAGATGCCCCAAAGGGCACAGTGCCCTTTGGTATAGGCCTAGCGAGAACACTGATGAACATTTATAAAGGGACCAGGTCAGCTATTGCCAAGTGTGATAGTGGCCAGGAAAACATGCCTGTATGCATCAGAGGGATCGATTCTCTCCCCCCACCCTTACGTACAAGGCCCCCAGCAGAAATCTGCCAATGTATGACCCAGGGCCTGGGAGCCAGGCTGCTTCAGTGGAGACGTGCAATTTCCTACTAGTAACAGTGAATATTAGAGGGATTATCATCTTTAGCATGGGAAAGTCACCGGTACATATATGTACATGAGAATGGAACAATCAAGTATCGTTCATTAAATATGCATATCTGTCCAAAGTAACTAATTAGCAGCTATGGTTAATTTATAATAACCACTTACGGTAAAGTTAGCATCAATTTTAGGTAGGTCTATGGGATAGATCAGGAGAGGTGTGTATGAAATCGAAGATATAAACAGCTGTTACATTTCTCTGTCACTAACACTAACACACTAAGGTCACCTTCCTTCTCTGCTTGCCATTACTAGGATTAACTCTTACCCCACACTATACACCCACACCTTACAAGAATGTAGGGAATTAAGAAGTACATCAGTTTTCCTGTTTGTAGGGTTACAGTTACATGTTTTACATGTCAGTACATGTATTATATGAAGCAGTGTACATGTTGTTTGGTGGTGTAGGCACTTTTTTTTGCTTGGAGCATTATGAGATGATTAGAAATTAGAGGCTTGGACAAGACTATTTTATAGGTGATTACTTTCATTATAAGCCTCAGATGAAACCCATGAGTGTTATGGCATCAGATTGCTATGTAAAGACAGTAAACCTGCCTGTGGTGGCGGTATTCCATTTTTACGAGGCCCAATTAGCTGACCGCAGCTTTCAATGATGGGTTTCTACCACGTAGCCAACTTGCCTAGTATCAGGTTTGAGGAGTTCATTGACTTATTATTCTATTCTTGCACTTCCTTGTACCCCCCCCCCACACGGTGTAGTCAAACAGTAGCTTTTAGAATCACATACCTTTGGAGTATGTAGGTAATTTAAGTTGCAGATTTGAGGATTCATTTTGACCAACGTATTATTCTATTCTTGCATTCCCTCGTAGCTCCCCCACATACGTAAACAGTCACGTACCCTGACCTGAAATTCCCTCCTTCTCGTGGAAAGGAAGTCTGGGCGCAATTGACTCCAAAGCAAGCCACTTCAAATAGAGTTGGTTCCATGGCTAGAGGAGTTCATAAAACCGAGTACAGAGTTCAAATGAAACTCGGTGGCAGCCGCTTTTGTCATTGTTTTCACCGCAGAGTTCCTTTGTGCCTTTGTGCTGTTAGTGACGCAGAGTTCCTTTGTGTAAGCTGGAATATTTGGGGGGTTTTGAAGTTGGGAAGCTGGTTCCTGGACTATTCCTAGAATATTTGGTGTTTTTTTGACAAAATGGAGAAAGTGGGACACAGGCTCTGTTCTGTATCTTTGAAATTAGCTTTCTCAATGGGCAGTACAAAAGCTAGGTGATTCTGCGGTATTAATTTTATGGCATAATAAAGTTCTAATTCAATTGTATGGGTAGTCGCATGGATTTGTGCATGATTTGTGAATAATTGCCCGAGCAATAGGCAAATTAAAGTAACTGCTGAGTGAAACAATTGCAAATGGCGTGAGAATCCATGTGATTCCATGCTATTTACATATCTTTACAGCTATACAGCCTCTGTTGGGCAAAGAAAGTGTGCATGCAATTATAAAGAGTGTGTGCTTAAAGACTTCGTGGTAAACCACAGTAAACCTGAGACAAGTGCTGTAAATTGATTGTCTGTGAAACACTGTTGGATTCACCGAGACTGCTTCAGCGAAGAATGCAATTTCTTACATAGAGCAATTATGACCTCCAGCATGAGAAATTCATTGCTGCATATAATTGCCGAGCGCATTGAGACTTGCGTATGTATGTATGTATGTATGTAAGTAATTACCGCTACAGGAATGCAATTTTTGCAAAATATATTTCCTGTGGGCGCGACATTGCTGCATGTGTCAGTGTAGTACCAAACATTCTCAAAGCCTCAGACTGGCTGAATAGTCAGCTGAGCAGCACGTTAAATGCAACTCGATTCCCGCGAGGCTCTCTGCATGGAATACCATGCATGCACTAGTTATGTGCATACGTACATGCACGTACTCTGAATGGAGATGGTCACTGCAATCTCATTAATATACGTATATCTGCAAACTGTCCAAAATAACCATTAGTGGCTACAGTTACTTCCTTATAGCTATGACTATATATGGATGGGTCATAGGGGTACATTCGTATGATATACATAAACAGCTATAGGAACCACATATCTTTGAGGTAGGTAAAGCAACCATGTCGAAATCCCCTGTAATGGTTTGCATGTGACCACAAGTGTTGTTTGGTGCCTGCTTCTTGGTTTCTACTCGTGACCAGCTGCAAGGAAGAGGGAAGGAGGTCTGGGCAGACTGGCTATGTAGGTAAGGAAGCTACAAGGGAATGCAAGAGTAATCTTCCTAATAGTATATAAAGTAGCTATAGGAACCACATAGCTATGAAGAATGTAATTTAGTGGCTGCTTCGCGTTTTCTACTTGTTCCACCAGCCATAAGGAGGAGGGAAAGGAAGTCTGGGGCGGACTATTGATGTGGGGAAGCTACAGGGAATAAATGGTTACTTCCCATTGTGATTTTCCCACATACATACATACATGGTAGCATAGGAGGTATGCATACCTTTGGTGGCTGCTTCACTTGTTCCCAGCCACAGGGAAGTGGGCAGACTATTTGTGTGGTAAGGCTGTAAGGGAGTGCAAGGATACTTCTCATTGAGATCCTCCTATAAACGTAGTGATAGCAACCACATACCCTTTAAAGTAGGTCATGAATATATAGTTTAGTGGCTGCTTCACGTTTTCCATATACTCGTGCTCAGCTGCAAGGAGGAGGGAAAGAAGTCTGGGGCGGACTATTGATGTGGGGAAGCTACAGGGAATAAATGGTTACTTCCCATTGTGATTTTCCCACATACATACATACATGGTAGCATAGGAGGTATGCATACCTTTGGTGGCTGCTTCACTTGTTCCCAGCCACAGGGAAGTGGGCAGACTATTTGTGTGGTAAGGCTGTAAGGGAGTGCAAGGATACTTCTCATTGAGATCCTCCTATAAACGGTAGTGATAGCAACCACATACCCTTTAAAGTAGGTCATGAATATATAGTTTAGTGGCTGCTTCACGTTTTCCATATACTCATGCTCAGCTGCAAGGAGGAGGGAAAGAAGTCTGGGCACTAACTACTGATGTGGGGAAGGTGCAAGGGAATGCAATAACGATGGCTCACTCCTCATTATGGTCTTCCTGTAAACAGTGCTCTGGGAAACACATACATTTGAAGTAGGTAATTTAAGTTGGACGAGTGTGAGCAAGTGCTCCATACTAGTGTGTTCAATATCAGGTTATGTCTGTACGTCCGTATGGTCCATCGCATATTGGCGGGTCCGCATATCGTTTGCACCCAGGTGCTACACCCCAACAGCTACAGGTGTGTACGCACATTGGCAGTGCGCTACAACTTCCAGTCTGGACCCATGTTCGTTGTGACTGTGTGATGAGTCCCACCACGTTAGAAATAAGGGACGAAAGGTACCTCTTGGTTTGTCTGGTCTGTGGATGGTAGTGAGGCTGCTGTACAGTAGAGCTCTTCGACTGGCATCCCAGGCTTGGGAGCCACCCAATGTCAGCTAGACCATATTCAATTAAGATGACTTTGAGTATTTTGCTGCTATGGCAACACGCATGTTTACCACACATAATGGTCTGTTTGAAAGTTTGAAATAATTTCAACATAAGATGCAGTAGTCACAGCCTCAGCAAGTTCGTAATGGGAGTTAGTCTCTTTACCACTGGAGGCACCTCCACCGGACTACAGTTGGCTACAGCTCTCTCTACGGTGTCTCCCATCTGAAGCAGTATTATCCAGAGCATGCCTACTGTTCTGCAATTGTCCTAGCCTTGTTCCCAGGCTCTAGTGGAGGGAAGAGTACTCCGCCCATGCATGCAAGAGCCTGGGAACGAGGCTACAATGGTCTGAGATCTACCTTTGAACGCTTCTACTTTATGGTCAAATGAACTTATCATTAGAACTGTTTAGTCTTTACTGCACCTTTGATGGTGTGTGTCCTGTGCAATGATGATCAGAGCAGCAAAAATACCCAAAATCATCTTATTGACTGAATATGGTCTACTGGGATGATTGACTGTAAGAGAAGCACTTCTAATAGTATCACATTACAGTTCTTAGACTAGGAGACGAGCTCGAGTTCTAGGAATTCTCGTAATACGGTATTCTCCTAATATTATTTTAGCAATAATCAAAGTAATGCAATCATTGTTTCCTCTTGCTCTTGTCATCTGACTGGAGATCTTACAAACTCGAATACTACACACTGCACATAACAATAGTACATAGCTACTGCATGGTATATGCATACTGTTGTTCCAATTATAAGGGAGGTACCTAGGCCTACCAGGCATGTGGTTTTTTTGTCCCGATTCTGACTGATTGATAGGAAATAATTTTGGTGTTAGTTGGAATTTTCTTTCGACCAACCATGCACCAATTTGGCTTCCATTATGCTTGAGAGGATGTGTGACTGAATAAGTATCAACTAGAACCCTCCGAATACTGTAACGTGGGGAATAGATATGGCTACAGTGATCAGGATGGTTGCTCTTGCGCTTGTCCTCCGACTGGAGATCTTGTGAGCTCTGCCTGCATCTGTGGGTGTGTGGTCAATGGCGTAAGTGCTACAGCAGCAACATAAATATAGCTAAATGCAATAAATTATGTCCTCATTAAAACTGTCCATATATACGCATATGGATGAAGCATATACGTATTCCTCCCCAAATGTGGGCACCAACATGGCTGTACGAACTTTCCGAGAATGCTTTTAAGTATAGCCACGTGCAGCCATGGAAAATCAAGTTCTTCCTTCAAAACGCAAGCATAAATGAAGTCAAATAAACGTGCATGGTCTGTTGGTAGAAAGAAAATTCTGACTAACACCCAAATCAATCAGACAGACTGTGGACAACTAGATCACACAACTGGGAGGCAGAGGTACCTCCCTAATTATAATGGTATGTATACCAACATGTAATGTGTACTATTTGGGTACGTGGATCGTTGCCCAGCATTAGGTATATCCCGCAATGTGTGGAAATTAAAGTAAATTAATAGTATGTGGAAGAGACCCTCCCATACAATTTGTAAACAGCTATAGACCACACACCTGATAGGCCTAGGTGCCCCCTCCCCTTAACAATAGTATGGTACCCCCCCCCCCCCCCCCCCCTTAGCAATAGTATGCATTACCAATGTGTATGTGCTAAACAAATACTGCATTTTGATGGCAAATTTTGATAATGAAATGCCAGCACTGAATGTATAAGTACAGGTTGAACCCAAGCAACTGCTGAATTGGTGATACAAAAGTTATTTTCCAAATATACCCACTTCCTAATTACACATGTGCAAAATGACATGAAGAGTGATTCTCACTCCTGTTAATTACTTAACCCTTTTCCAGCCAAGTTTTAATATATTATCCATAAGACTTATGTGAATTTATATGGGCTTTTTATATTAGGCGTTAATATAAAGTATATGGTTTTCCTCTAGAGGGGTACATAAATGTGCCCATGGTGTTCAAAGAGTTAATTAATTAACCTCACAGCTAGCTACCACAGTACATTTGCATAATAGTACGTAATAGACACCATATTAATCATGCTATCAGATCACAGTGCGAATTATTAATTACAGATCTGAACTGTAGAAAATGTGAGCTGTTAGGGCTATTTAGGTTAGAGAGGATACGCACATTCTGTGTGTACGGGTAGCTATGTGGAAGTGATCTGTATGCCTTGCATACGCAGCTTCTGGTATACAGTATTCAAACAGTAATTATAGACAAAATACAAGAGAACATGTGCTTTTGATGTCATTTTCTTGTATTAAAACATACGAACATGCTTGTTCGCTTGTAATTTTATTGTGCTACCCGTACCACAGTTAGACTATTGCATATTAGACAACAAAAATGCACCTTGCATAATTATTATTTATCCTAATCCAGTAGCTATGCATGTACATACATGTAGACATGCACATGCAACAATACATCCCCTCCACAACAAATTTGACACATAAATAATACAACTTTATTGGCAATTCATACACTGCCTGACTTCCAAGAACTACTGTATATGTCAGGGCCGAGCTGAATGATGGTAATGCCAACATGCTATAATTAAGAGATGCGTTGTTTGGTGCCATTTCAGGTTTATGACAAACCCAGTGCTACTCTATACCCTTAATCAGGGGCTACCCGTATAGACTTAATCAGGGGCTACCCCTATAGACCTAATCAGGGATCTACATACTCCAAATAGCTACACCGAATCTACTCTATAAAACATGTGACTAATGAGGGGGAATAACCCAATGATGTTTAGATGAAGAGTTAATGTTGGTGCGGCCTGAGTGCAGAGGGGCGTAGGGATACTCCAAACCTCATCCACGTAGCCTGGGAACGAGGATGGGGAAACCCCTAATCGGGTAGCCGTGCAATTACGTATGTCCTTCTGCGGTTTCCATTCTGGCCCTCCATGAGTTTCTTGTTTCTTACATTTCCTTTTCGAAGCTGTCCACGGTTCACACACCCGTGGGCTTCCACCAGGTGCGCCACGTGCATTCCCTTGTAGCTTCCTTTTATGGAAGTGTAGCCATTTTAATCTTCCTATAACGGACATGTCTTGAAATAGCAGACCCTTTCCGCGAAAGATGCCTTTGGGGTGCAGGAGGGCTTTTCCATAGCATGGTAACAATACTCGTTGTATTTCATGCTGAACAGGTAGGGACGGTTCCTTTCAAGTTTTAAGTAAATTAGATGTTTGCTGGAATAGATACACTCCCGAGTGTAAAGTTTTTTCTGTAATGTATATGACTTAACAAATATATACACATTTTATGTGGGCCCCTATGAGAAATTTGCACTCGAGGTGCTTCCAGACTAAATCTTCGTATAGAATTGCCTATAAATTTGTGAGGTCATATCTACTCTATCAAAACTTCCAATTCACTTCAAAATTGACAGGAACCATCCATGCCTGTTGGGCATAAAATACAAGGAGTATCGTTGCCATAGCTACTGAAATCCCTGATGTCACTGCTCATGTTCACAGTGATGAATGGCATTTTTTGCGGAAAGAGTCAATTTGACATGCAGGCAAATCATACGTACTCTGACAAGTATATATTACAAGCCAAGCCAATTTGAAGGAAGGATTCAATTCGTCATAGCTGCATGTAGCTACGTAGCTAGGAAGAAGTCTAGGGTACAGGCAATCTCACTGTTGCTGCTGTAGCACTTACGCCATTGACCACACACCCACAGATGCAGGCAGAGCTCACAAGATCTCCAGTCAGAGGACAAGAGCAAGAGCAACCATCCTGATCACTGTAGCCATGTCTATTCCCCACGTTACAGTATTCGGAGGGTTCTAGTTGATACTTATTCAGTCACACGTCCTCTCAAGCATAATGGAAGCCAAATTGGTGCATGGTTGGTCGAAAGAAGATTCTGGCTAACACCAAAATTATTTCCTATTAATCAGTCAGACTCGGGACAAAAAGACCACACACCTGGTAGGCCGAAGTACCTCCCTTATAATTGGAACAACAATATGCATACCAACATATACCTGCAGTAGCTACGTACATATGTACTGCTTTTATACACTATTATTGATGATAAATTTAATATTATTATGTGCAGTGTGTAGTGTTCGGAAGCAGCACCGAATGTATAAGTACTGGCACATGATCTTAAGGAACAGAGAGTTAGATCAGAAACCAAAGAGTTCCATGTTAGGTCACCGAATGAAGTTTACTTTGATTTCTGAAATAGGATTTAGTTGCCTGTGCACGCATGACTACCTGTTTGGAGGATTGAGAAATCAATGATCACTGCACGCCAGTCAGCTTCCTCCAAGTGTGCTTAGTTCTTGGAAATTGCACAGACTGCTCAGCTAGGATGCAGGGGTATTTTATTGGGGGGGGGGAGGGGGATTTAGGCTCATGATTAACTGTTTCTACCAATCCTAAAGTCCATTTCCTGATATATGTACCTGTCTTCCAAGAAACTAGGCCTTTTTTGTAGTGCCAAGGAGAAAAGCAACAAGCTAGAGCTAAGAATTGGCGGAAATGTACATCATCTCCAGCTAAAGAAAACACTTTTAAGCTATGAAAGCTGATTCACAAAGAAAAACTAACAAGGAAAAGATCCTGTGTGTAGCTGTAGGTAGCAAATTCCTCCGTCCCAAAATTCTTCCTTCGGAAATGAATAGGACAGCTACATGTAGCCAGTGTACCATCGTGTTGTCTGGTTCATACACAACGCTATATTGCCATCAGACTCACTGGTGGTTATGTGAGGGAATGAGACCAAACAAATTTAGTACCCGCTAACAAAGGTAGCCTGGTTGCCTGGGTATGGGGCTACAGTACAGTGGTTGCCATGAGTTACTATACTAATTCACAACTATGGCCTCCACAATACGTACGTACGTACGCTCTGTCACCCAACTGTTATCAGGTACTAATTTATATTTGACCTAAATATCATTACCAATTCTGAAATATTGCAATTTTTGCTCGTACTACAGCCATGTGACTGTTGCATTAGATCACAGTCGTCAGTGGTATGTTAGTCTGAAACGAGCAATTTCTCTGCTCTTTCAAGTTCTTGTACAATGCCACTCTCTGTGTTTTCAAGTTGTTCGTATGATGCCATTTCACTGTAATAAATTTTTTTTAGAGAAGAATCCTTCGTTGGAATGTTCATGAGTGCCTGCTCTATGTGTGGCTTGGCATAATTCATAATTTCTTTATGAAGAAGTTTTGGTATGCATGCTCGATGCCTTTGTCAAAGTCGGCTGATACTCGCCGGAATCATGTGATGAAGTTGAACACCGGGTCTTTTATGACCTGTAGGTGCACCCAACCTCATGAAACTGGCGAGACATCAGCAGCATCCACTGCAGATGCCTACTACCATGGGACATTGTCAGGGTGAAGTTTTTAAAGTGCTGGGGGGGATGAAAATACTGCATAGTCAAAAGAGTATGATTTCTACTTGATCGTGAAGGTGCATGATATTCCAATATGCACTAGAACATTCTGTAATTATCACCATCAAATTCAGTAAGCAGGTAGTCTTTTATACATATACTGTGGCTGCATTTTCATTTTTAGGGGCCTAGTTACTTGAATAATAAATTAATATTGTGACTTGGTCTCAGGTGTGTCTGATATTAGTATTAAACACTACTGTTTACAGTTAGCTAATACTAACTGTGTTCTGGCAGGTTTTGGGATTTGAACCTACAATTTTTTTTTTTACCACAGTCAAATACTTTAAACGTTTGCGGCCACATGTCACCTAGGCTCACCTAAGTTCAGAAGGTCTCATCTGCAGCAGTGTCCGGGAGTATAGGATAAAGACAAGGGAACCCCTACCCCCATTCAGAGCTTCCTCCCCAAATAAAGGCTGATCAAGCATGGAGTCACACATCAAAGGTAGCTAGCTATGTCTGTCAGCCTATTCCTACAAATTAACAATGCTAAAAAGAAAGCCTATACTGAGAGACTCAATTTGCCATACGAAGTACCTTAGACACCACCATATTGCCTCTCAGGGCACTCAAGATAGAAGGTGGCATGCCCTAGATATCATTAGCTATTGCATCATGCAGGCAAGTTTCATTATTATGAGGTATGATGCACTAGCCTCATTCACCCCAACTTGTTAGTACTGTATGGGATGAATGGTAGTAGGTGCATACGTAGCAAGCTATATAGGACTAAAGGATGACCTTCAAGAGGGAGAGCCAAAACAGGTAGCATGAAAACAAAGCTGTAGAGTGGAGCCTGGGAACAAGGTTATGGTATTGTAATAGCCATTAATAATTGGTGCTTGTAATTATTATTAATGGTGATGTGACCGAGGCAGTACTGCAGTTTGTATGCTGCATGCATTATATTATTTTGACTCCTGACTCTCGATGTACCAACAAAAGAAAGTACAGGTAAGTCTGATAATGATGTGCGAACCTATTGAGGTTCAACTCTTGAGGTTCAACACTTTATAGGTTTAACCTATTGAGATTCAACTCTCAGACGGTTGGGGTTTGAATTTGTCACACACTATGAGCCTGTTAATTGGAAATGCCTTTGAATCATGTTTTATGAGTTTAGCTGCTTAAAGTGCTCAGACGCTTCTTCTTTTCTTTGATGAGGAAGGCCTGGGTACAATGCTAGGAGTGTCTCATCAAAAAGGAACATGTGAGCTCCTGTACAGTTATGGTATTATAGTGACTACCGACAGTAACCAATGTGGGATAGCCAATCATTACTACTGTAACCTAGTCTCATACCCAGACTGCTCACCACAAGGTGTGTATTGTTGGGGGTTTAAGTGGTCTGGACATGAGACTATGTATGCCTGCTATACCCCTCGCACATGTACACACCGAGATGGCAGTAACCAATGTGGGATAGCCAATTGCAACAGTCACGTTTTAGTCTCATACCCAAACTACTCCCACGAGGAGCAGTCTGGGCATGAGACTGTATGCCCAGCTAGACCTCTGCTCTACCCCTCGTATATGTATATGCAGGAGTTAGGCCTCAAAGTGGTTCCTTGATCTCGGAACTTCACATTCCATAATCATATTCCATAGCAAGAACAAATTACCCACTTTGAGGCCTAACTCACCTTAGGCCTCAAAGTGGGTAAATTGTTCTTTTTTCTTGGAACTTGGCATCCCATAATCACATTCCATAGTAAGAACAAAATTGGTAATTTGTTCCTTTTTCTTGGAACTTGACATTCCATAATCATAATCCATAGCAAGAACAAATTACCCACTTTGAGGCCTACCTCTAGGCCTCAAAGTGGGTAATTAGAGTTAGGCCTCAAAGTGGGTCATTTGTTACTTTTTCTTGGAAATTAACATTCCATAATCAAATTCCATAGCAAGAACAAATTAGCTACCCACTATGAGGCCTCCTACATGCAGTACCCTACATGTGAAACTCTGGTAACCACTAAGTAGTCAAAATAACTACATATTATTTGCAGTGCGCGCGCATGCTTGTGTGTTTCACTTTAGCGCAACTGTGAGTAGCAAAGCGTTCGAGAGCCTGGGGACGAGGCTAGGCTGCTCTAGTGTGCTTACTCTGGTGCACGTTTCAAGATCTCTTAGATCACACCGCTGTCCTCGTTTGCTCTTTTTAGTATCTGTATACTTTGGTAGTAGTGAAAGTAGTGTGTTGTTTACTGTCTGTGCTGGAGTAGGCTATAGCCTCATTCCCAGGTCCCTGTTATTTCAGTGTAGCCAAAGAAAGTGGGAGGCCTGGGAACATGGCTCAAGTAAACAGAATCAGGGGGCCATGGGAGTACACAAGTGCATTTGATAAGGTACTGTGTACCACAAAGATTTTGAGATGGAGACTGAAAGTACATGTGCAGCATCAGAGTATTACGTCCTGGGTCATGTCTCATTGGTAGGGATAAACAGGCACAATACTCAAGTGCAATACGACTCCCTGACTGTTCAAGTACAGGTACACACATGTGACAGGTTGCTGTGATGAGTTAAAGTTTACAGCACCTACAAAAGAAACAATACTAATGTGTACTCTAAACTGCGTCAAGAGTACTGTTCCACTTAGGAAATGAGATACCCCCCCGGAGAGTCTGCACTCAAACCTTTACTTATGGAGGGGCTGCACAAACTCTACTAACCTGAGAGCTGTAGTTTGGTAATGGACTTGTTCAGACCTCCGAGTCATCGTGTGCCATAGGTTCAAAGATCACATCCATATAACCAAACAGACCTTGCCCCCCCCCAAGGCCAGGGGAGTATGACCCACACTGATACCTAGAATGTAAATGCTAATTGAGCTTCTGAGCCCATATAGTTGAATTAGTGGCCTCACCACGCTTGACAATTAAGCTACTGTTAGCCTCGTTCCCAGGCTCTTGCGTGGGAGGAGTAAAGACTCTCCCCTCCACTAGAGCCTGGGAACGAGGCTAAGCTACTGTGTACCAAAGGTTTTGAGATGGAGACTGAAAGTACACCAGAGTACACTGTTATGTCAGCTGACATCATATTACATTTACACAGTGCAGAGTTGCTATAAAAGTGAAACTCAGAATACTCTCAGTCAGTCTCGACACAGACTTCAATAACAGTCATGGGCAAGCTACTGGTGGTGTCTCTGGTTACTGTAGTCTTCTACAGCTGCTGTCTTCCCCCAGCAAGTGCAGCATGCACAGACAAATCAGCAAATATACGTAAGTAAATTAAGTGTGTGTATTAAAGGTTGTGCCGGGTGTGTGGTCCACTGGTTTAGATTATAAAATACCCTAGTGAGTCTAATTATTATAGCCCTCTAATTGTTCAAACACCCACATTTAATTTTCCAAAGAAATTCAAACGGCCAATTTGAAATTATTATTCTATTGCTAGAACACTTCTACAGCCTCAGTGCTACTATATAGTATCATAAGTGCCAGTGGAGACACTGGCTCTATCAGTGTCCTCACTTACTGTGGTAGGTAATTAGCTAACAGCCAGTGAAATATTCTGAAGTACATTACCACAGTTACCCACGCTTCAAGGGCAGGTCTACTGTCATGAAAACAGTGTACCTCTACTGTGGTGGAAACATGAAGCCATTCTACTATGCATTCTAGCTTAGAAATGCTTCCATTAAATAATTAGCCTATAATTTGATACCCCTGTTGTCCACTGCTTTATAAGTACTTTCCAATTTCATAATATTGCCCCAGGGTACTACCGTGACTGCAAGGATGCCTTTGCACAGGGACAAACATGCAGTGGGGTATACACTATCAGACCAGAAACCATTGGAGGTGTGTTTGGTGCTCTCACCCTACCACCCTTCAATGTGTACTGTGACATGCAAACTGATGGTGGGGGGTGGACCGTGTTCCAGCGCAGAATAAATGGAACTCAAAATTTCTACCTCAACTGGGCTGACTATGTGCATGGGTTTGGAGATGTGAGTGGTGAATTCTGGCTTGGTCTGCATAAGATACACCGCCTAACAGCCAGCTCCACCAGGCTACGAGTGGACTTAGCTGACTTTGATGGTAATGTGAGGTATGCCAAGTACAATACATTCCGTGTTGGTGACTCAGACTCCAAGTTCACGTTGACCGTGTCAGGCTATAGTGGAACTGTTGGGGACGCTCTTGCTCGCCAGAATGACCAGGCATTCTCTACCAAGGATCAAGACAATGATGCCAGCAGTAGTTTACACTGTGCACAGCAGTGGACAGGAGCCTGGTGGTATAAAGATTGTCATGACTCCAACCTGAATGGTCACTACTACTTAGGGCCCAACTCACCTATTGGTAAAGGGGTAAACTGGAAAGACTGGAAGGGGCACTCCTACTCCCTGAAGGTCACAGAGATGAAGGTGCGTCATGTCTGAGACAACCAGCAATGGCCATCCAATGAACGAACACATGCAGTGTAGACACTAGTGACTAGCACACACACATACACAGTCAGTATAATTAGCACAGTTGTATGTAATCACCCCCTATAATTATGGAAGTTTGTATCATGCATTTGTTTTTGACATAATCTCCACCCTCTGTAGCACTATCCAGGGCATTATTAGCCTCCACTCGCACTGCTAACAAGTAGTTCGTTCACAAACCTGGTCACATAAGACATGGGTTTATACATGTATACATGCATGTTCTGTTTCCATGACATCACATAACGTACATGTACCTGGCTTTCCCTACTTAGGAAGAGTTAATATACCTGATATTCAAGGGTCAGGGCCAATGCCCTTATTATTCAAGGAATATAGTAATCAAGTCACGTGCTACAGATTAGGGCTCCTGATACAGACAGAACTATCACAAGACGTGGGTTAGAGCACACAGCAGTTTTCTGTCTGCAGTTGAAAGCTTTATATTCTATGGCTGAACATAAAGAGTAATCAAAATGGTCAGTTTAGAGAAAATGGAGATTAGCACAATTGCAAAAGGAGATAAGCTGCCTGAGTTTACACAGGATGCAAACATGTCCCACAGTAGATCTATCACTCACACTGTATTTTCCATAAATATTCATGCATGCTTTCACTCGCTTTCCGTGAGGCCCCGCTGTGGGATGTACTAATAAATTATTGCTTCATCTAAATAGAGAACTTAACTTGCATGACGAGACCAAGGGGCAACAAATCAGAGATTTGCAGCAGAGCATGCAAGCACACTATAGAGCAGCCTATTGACCAACCTCCCCCCCCCCCCCCTTCGCTAATACTCAATTGGAAGCTCAAGTGCCCGCAGGAGGGTAGGCTTCTCATTAGTCATGAGTAGCCTATGAATAGCCTTATGTGTCATAGCAGGCGCATGGGACATAGCTTGTAAAGTAGTCTTGCGGACCAGCCTCACTTTACATTTTGATAGTTGAATGTTCCTTTGCCACCTTTGGTGGCTCATGCACACCTGGTCATAGTGTGGAACGATGCAAGACACTTGATGAAGACAGGCATAAACTATTTTCAAGGCATGAGAATTTAAAGAGTTTAGGCTATGAAGTTTACACAAGTATATTTTAAATTTCATTATATCAAGCACTTGTGTACCAAGGCTATTGAGGTGGAGACTGAAAGTACACTAGATTACAGTCTCCATGACAGCATTAACTCACTAGTCATTAGCTGACATCATATTACACTCTGGGTCATGTAATGGATTGCTATAAAAATGAAATGCAGATGCTCCCAGCTATATAGTATCAAGAAAATCTACAGACTTTAATAACAGTCATGAGCAAGCTACTGGTGGTGACTCTTGTTACTGCAGTCTTCTACAGCTGCTGTCTTCCCCCAGCAAGTGAAGCATGCACAGACAAACCAGCAAATAAACGTAAGTAAATTGTACATAGGTTGAATGTGCTAGGTGTGCGGTCCACTGGTATAGATTGTACCTTAGTGATTCAGAATCCGATTTCCAATTATTCAAACACCACATTTTCCAAGAAAAATGGTTGATTTTTGTATTCTCAAACAGCCAAACTGAAATAATTATGCTATTGCTGGAACACTTCTACAGCCTCAGTGCTACTATATAGTATCGTAAGTGGTGCAAATCAATTCCACCTAGGCTACTACCTTGACTGTAAAGATGCCTTTCAACAAGGCCAGACATGCAGTGGGGTATACGCTATCAGACCAGAAACCATTGGAAGTAGCTTTGCTGAGTTTGCACTACCACCCTTCGATGTGTACTGTGATATGTACAATGATGGTGGGGGGTGGACTGTGTTCCAGCGCAGAATAAATGGAACTCAAGATTTCTTCCTCAACTGGACTGACTATGTGCGTGGGTTTGGAGACGTGAAAGGTGAATTTTGGCTTGGTCTGCATAAGATGCACCGCCTAACAGCCAGCTCCACCAGGCTACGAGTGGACTTAGCTGACTTTGATGGTAATGTGAGGTATGCCAAGTACAATACATTCCGTGTTGGTGACTCAGACTCCAAGTTCAGGTTGACCGTGTCAGGCTATAGTGGAACTGCTGGGAACTCTCTCAATCAACATGCTAATAATTCCTCGTTTTCTACCAAGGATCAAGACAATGATGGCTTCAGTGGACGCTGTGCACAGGCCTATACAGGAGCCTGGTGGTATCGTAACTGTGCTAACTCCAACCTGAATGGTCACTACTACTCAGGACCCAACTCACCCCCTTTCAAAGGGGTATTCTGGGTTCACTGGAAGGGGGGCTATTACTCCCTGAAGGTCACAGAGATGAAAGTGCGTCGTGTCTGAGACAACCAGCAAATAATCACCCAATGAACAAACACATGCAGTGTAGACACTAGTGACTAGCACACACACTACACTTAGTATCATAGTCGCACAGTTGTATGTAAACATCCCCTTTTGTTGTCATGGTAGTTTAAAGCGGCAATAAGGTATTTTTTTACCAGCCAGGCACACATAAAGTGTGCCCAGCCGGTACTAAGATTGCTTACATTTTCTGCGTTTGTATACATTGGTTATTAAGTAGTAGCATGTGTAATTTTCAATGCTTATACTATACCTAAGTCATTCTAACCAATCAAATTTCAGCATTACAGATATATAATGCATTGTCAGCAAATAATACCAAAACTACAGCTGTAAGTGTAGCAGTAGTGCCTGACCCGTCATGACTGAGCAGTGACACAGGATGACAGCTGTGTCTCTGTGTAAACAATAGGAGCATGCTAATACCTTTGGAATTTTGTATCGCGCATTTTAGCTCAGAATAATTACTGCTTCAGTATCGCTATCGTCACAGTCTCAGGCCCACATCCTCCACCCACTTCCTCAAAAAACGAGGACAGGTAGAGGGTTTGGGGACGAGACTATTGTTGTTGAAATCCCCACCCTCTGGCTAAACTGCTGGCAAGTGAAAACACGAAGGTCTACACCTCAGTAGGATTTTGCCATGAATCCAGTGACCATATCTTTTGATGAAATACGTACCATTCGTCAATTCTTCATTTTTGCAATATTCGTGTTTATTGTAAATCTGGAGGAGTGCTATGAGCCTGGGGTATGTGTCAGCCAGCTAGCTACGTACGTGAAATCACAAATTTCTGCTCAATATCGCACAAATTATTACCCACTAAAGTAACTAACTACATATGTGGTAAGCACTAACTTCATTTATTGTATATACATGTATTTCATTCTTTAGGAACTCGTGAATCCAGTTATGCAAATGTAAAGTCTCTAACTTGACTTTTCAGTCGTCATTGTATCCCACTTTTTATTCTCATACCCAGACTACTCCTGTGGGAGCAGTCTAGGCATGAGACTATGCATGTATGCCCAGACCCCTGCTCTACCCCTCGTAACTGAGATGGCGGTCTGGCAGTAGGGTGTTAGTACATAAGCAATTCCATGCCTTCTCATGGATCTCCAGGGGCTAGCATACAAATTAACTGAAGCACTTTGCCATGGGGGAAGAACACATGGGAACTCAAGGAACAAATTATCACTTGATTACAGGTTGGGTTCTTCAGTAGTACTACATGTATGTACCCATGACCCCATTGGTAAGCAGAATGGTTTACCTCCTCACTGCCCACTAAAGGAAATCTTTTAGCTAGCTAGAAATTATGCTGGGGAGTTAAAATTAATTGCACTCCCATTTGAAGTGAGGTGGGAGGCCGGTTCATAGGTCACTCTAGTGTGCTTGTTCTGGTGCAGGTTTTCTAGACCTCTTAAATCATGCCAGTCATCTCAGTCTGATTTTTTTTAGTATTTGTATACTTATGTTGTTTTGAAAGTTGTGTGTTTACTGTCTGTGCAGTGTGTCTGCATGCTTCCACAGTGTAGCCAAAGAAAGTGGGATGCCTGGGAACATGGCTGGAGTAAACAGAATCAGGGAGCCATGGATTACACAAGTGCATTTGATAAGGTACTGTGTACTACAAAGATTTTGAGATGGAGACTGAAAGTACATGCACACAGTGCATTACACCCTGGGTCACATCTCATTAGAGGGATACACAGGCATAAATACTCAAGTGCAGTATACCTCGCCTGGCTGTTCAAGTGCAGGTTGCTGCGATGAGTTGAAGTCTATAGCACCTACAAAAGCCCCCCCCCCCCCCCAGGTAGCAAATGGGGTGGGACTAAAGGATGGGTGGAGTAAGACAGCTGGCTAAATACATTTTTACAAGTCAGCTAGTCATAAGTAAATCAGGAACCATGAATATCGGTAGTGCTGGAGAAGCTATGACTGGCCTTAACGAAGAGCCAGAGAGCTGGACCAGCACTCAAACTTTTACTTTTGGAGAGGCTGCACAAACTCGAGAGCTATAGTAAGCCTCCCTTGGTAATGGACTCGTTCAGATCTCCGACTCTTTGTATGCCACAAGTTCAAAGATCACATCCATATGACACCATTTTAAACACAGACCTTGCCCCCCCCCCCCCGAGGCCAGGGGAGTATGACCCACACTGATGCCTAGAAATCTGAATGTAAATGCTAATTGACCTTCTGAGCCCATATATTTGAATTAATGGCCTTACCACACTTGACAATTAAGCTACTGTTAGCAGTTCCCAGGCTCTTACGTGGGCGGAGTAAAGACTCTCCCCTCCACTAGAGCCTGGGAACGAGGCTAAGCTACTGTGTACCAAAGGTTTTGAAATGGGAGACTGAAAGTACACCAGAGTACACTGTTATGTCAGCTGACATCATATTACATTTACACAGTGCAGAGTTGCTATAAAAGTGAAACTCAGAATACTCTCAGTCAGTCTCGACACAGACTTTAATAACAGTCATGGGCAAGCTACTGCTGGTGTCTCTTGTTACTGTAGTCTTCTACAGCTGCTGTCTTCCCCCAGCAAGTGCAGCATGCACAGGCAAACCAGCAAATAAACGTAAGTAAATTAAGTGTGTGTATTAAAGGTTGAACTAGGTGTGTGGTCCACCAGTTTACATCTTGGTAATTCTAATTATTAGAGCCCTCCAATTATTCAAACACCTATATTTTCAACTTAATTTTTTTACTCCAAGAAATTTGAATAGCCAATCTGAAATTATTACTGGACTACTTCTACAGCCTCAGTGCTACTATATAGTATCATAAGTGCTAGTGGAGACACTGGCTCTATCAGTGTCCTCACCTACTGTGGTAGGTAATTAGCTAACAGTCAGTAAAATATTTTAAAGTACATTACCACAGTTACTCATTCTTCAAGGGCAGGTCTACTGTCATGAAAGCAACCTACCTCTACTGTGGTGGAAACACAAAGCCATTCTACTGTGCATTCTGGCCTAAGAAACACTTCCAATAAAATGCATTAAATAACTAGCCTGGATAATTTGGTACCCCTGTTGTCCACTACATTACAAATACTTTCCAATTCCATAATATTGCCCCAGGGTACTACCGTGACTGCAAGGATGCTTTTGACAATAATCAAACATGCAGTGGCGTATACACAATAAAACCGGAAACTACAGAAGAAAGGTTTTTTATTATGGCAAATCCACCTTTTGATGCTTACTGTGACATGGACTCCGATGGTGGAGGGTGGACTGTGTTCCAGCGTAGAATGGATGGCACCCAAAACTTCTACCTCAACTGGGCTGACTATGAGCGTGGGTTTGGAGATGTGAAAGGTGAATTTTGGCTTGGTCTGCATAAGATACACCGCCTAACAGCCAGCTCCACCAAGCTACGAGTGGACTTAGCTGACTTTGATGGTAATGTGAGGTGTGCCAAGTACAATACATTCCGTGTTGGTGACTCAGACTCCAAGTTCAGGTTGACCGTGTCAGGCTATAGTGGAAATGCTGGGGACTCTCTTGGTTTTCACAATAATCAGGCATTCTCTACCAAGGATCGAGACAATGATAGCGACAGTAGTCACTGTGCACAGGCCTACACAGGAGCCTGGTGGTATTATCGATGTCCTGTTTCCAACCTGAATGGTCAATACTACTCGGGACTCAACTCGCCCTTTGGCAAAGGAGTAGTCTGGTTAACCTTCAAGGGGCACTACTACTCCCTGAAAATCACAGAGATGAAGGTGCGTCGTGTCTGAGACACCCAGGAAATGAGCACCCAATGAATGAACTCATGCAATGTAGACACTAGTGACTAGCACACACACACACACACACTGCACACTTCATAGTCCACAGTTGTCTGTAAATACCCCTTGTGTAAAGCATATTTTTGTAATTAATCAAGTTAATTAATTAACCCATTTATTACCATACTTGCATATATTGTTTGCAGTATTAAGTGGTTTTGTATTACTACACAGGTAATTAGTCCTGTAGTGGGCGGAGTCTAAAAGTGAATGCACATGTCATATTTAGGCTAGTTCTCATGAAGCCACAAAAAGCATTGTTGACGAGCAATACCAAAACTACAGCTGTAAGTGTAGCAGTAGTGCCTGACCCGTCATGACTGAGCAGTGACACAGGATGACAGCTGTGTCTCTGTGTAAACAATAGGAGCATGCTAATACCTTTGGAATTTTGGATCATGCAATTTAGCCCAGCATAATTACCACTTCAGTATCGCTATTGTCACAGTCTCAGGCCCACATCCTCCACCCACTCCCTCAAACAACGAGGACAGGCAGAGGGTTTGGGAACGAGACTATTGTTGTTGAAATCCCCACCCTCTGGCTGTACTGCTGGTGAGTGAAAACATGACGGTCCCAGGTTTGCACACCTCAGTAGGATTCTGCCATGAATCCAGTGACCATATCTTGATAAACAATTCTCAGCTGCCTTGGGGTCGGGGTGACATAAATCCCTGGCTACTGTGGTACATAAACCTCTCCATTCATTTATTGCACAGACATGTACGTATATACAGTACTAATTACCTGTGTAGTAATGCAAAACCACTTAATGCACATGTTAAACCTTTGATGAAGTACCATTTGTGGGAAAATAACAATTCTCCGCTGCTTCTAAATTTTGGAATATTCATGGAGTTACTGTGAACCATAAATTTTAGGAGCGCTATAAGGCTGGGGTATGTGCTAGCCAGCTACATGACTGCTGACTCAAATTAGGAAAATTATTATCCACAAAGGTAACCAACTACGTATGCAGTAAACACCAATTTCTCTGTTCATTTATTGTATAGACATGTACTTGCATATGAAGAGTAACGACCTGTCATTAACAGCTCATATACATATAAAGTACACAATTAAAGGGAAAACCCACCTACAAAGGTAAGTACCAATTAAGTTCTCTAACTAACCTATTTCATTCTTGAGAAACTTGTGAATCCACTAAGTCATTTCATTATGTGCAAACTGTTCTGACTTGAAATTTTCAGTCATCATTGTACATATCCCACAAAAATTCGGCATGGGATAAAGCTACAAACGACTACATGTTCACTCCGTCCATTAGTATACATCCCCTTTATGCTCCCACCCCATACTATCTACAAAAACGTCCACATCCCTGTACTGTAGTAGTCTCAGGTACCCAGGCCCTCAGAAATTGTGGAAAGAGATTAACAATTACATTCTAATACATGTTAATTAGAATTACCTTTGAATCACATTTCATGAGTTTAGCTGCTTAACATACTCAGATTCCTCTTGTATTCAGTTTCACCAAAATATCCAAACGTCAGGTACGCCTAGCAATGAGAAATTTTAGAAAAATGCAATTATTAATAGTTACTGAACTCCATCAGTTTCGCTGTACGCAGCCTGCCGATACACAAAAGCGGTGAAGTTCAAGGCTTAGGTTGGGAAGAAGGATGCCTAAGGATGCTACTACAGTAGCTACACGGATAAGCGTCGTTTAATCAGCTAGGGGCGGAGTCGCTATGTAATTATTAATTAGTAGTTGCTAACGTAGTCATGTGAGGATCACGTTTTACCCGAGACTCTCGGGCCACGTGAAGACATTTTGGTTAAACTATATTATTTGATGAGGAAGCCCTGGGTACAAGGCTAGGAGTGCCCCATCACGTGACTTTCCTGTACAGTTACGATAGTCATTAACCAATGTGGGATAGCCAATTGTAACAGTCACTCCCTAGTCTCATACCCAGACTGTCTGAGTATGAGACTATATGTATGCCCAGAGCCCTGCTCTACCCCTTGTACATGTACCCACCGAGATGGCGGTCTTGCAGTAGGGGTTAGTACGTAAGCAGTTCCATGCCTTCTCATGGATCTCCAGGGGCCAGCGTACAAATTAACTGGAGCACTTTGCTACGGGGCGGGAAAGAACACATGGGAACTCAAGTAACAAATTACCACATGATTACATGGCTGAGTTTCTCAGTATATGTATCCATGATCCCATTGGTAGGCAGACTGGTTTACCTCCTCACTGCCCACTAAAGGAAATTGTTAGCTAGCTAGAAATAATGCTGGGCAGTTAAATTTTGACTAGTACGTAAGTCAATTCTCACTCTGTAGCGATGTAGTAGCAGGGCCTTGCATGCCACACTCAGCAGCAAAAGGCTTCTTGCTTTCAGAGCAACGACGGCAGGGCATAAATCAGAGCAGCCTACAGACCAACCTCCTATGGGAGCACTTCATTGCACTCCCATTTGAGGAGAGAAGGGAGGGTGGTTCATAAGCTGCTCTTAACCTCGTTCCCAGGCCCACGTGTGCGTTTCACTTTAGCGCAGCTGTGAGTAGCAAAGCACTCGAGAGCCTGGGGACGAGGCTAGGCTGCTCTAGTGTGCCTGCTCTGGTGCACGTTTCTAGATCTCTTAGATCACGCCGTTGTCCTCGTTTGCTCTTTTTAGTATCTGTATAATTTGGTCGTAGTGAAAGTAGTGTGTTGTTTACTGTCTGTGCTGGAGTAGGCTATAGCCTCATTCCCAGGTCCCTGTTATTTCAGTGTAGCCAAAGAAAGTGGGAGGCCTGGGAACATGGCTGGAGTAAACAGAATCAGGGGGCCATGGGAGTACACAAGTGCATTTGATAAGGTACTGTGTACCACAAAGATTTTGAGATGGAGACTGAAAGTACATGTGCAGCATCAGAGTATTACGTCCTGGGTCACATCTCATTAGCAGGGATAAACAGGCACAATACTCAAGTGCAATAGGACTCCCTGACTGTTCAAGTACAGGTACGTACATGCGATAGGTTGCTATGATGAGTTAAAGTTTACAGCACCTACAAAGAAACAATACTAATGTCTACTCTAAACTGCGTCAGAGTAGTACTGTTCCACTCAGGAAATGAGGTAGCCCCCCCCCGGGTAGCAAATGGGGTGGGACTAAACAATGGGTGAAATAAAGACAGGGCTGGCTAATTAAGCCAGCTAGTCATAAGTAAACCAGGAACCATGAATATCAGTGCTGCTGGAGAAGCTATGACTGGCCTTCACGAAGAGCCAGAGAGCTGGACCAGCACTCAAACCTTGAGAGGCTACACAAACTCTACTAACCTTAGAGCTGTAGTAAGCCTCCCTTGGTAATAGACTTGTTCAGATCTCCAACTCTTCGTGTGCCATAAGTCAAAGACCACATCCATATAGCCGCCAAAGAAAGAGTTTAAACACAGACCTTGCTCCCCCCCCCGACGCCAGGGGAGTATGACCCACAGTGATACCTAGACTGTAAATACTAATTGAGCTTCTGAGCTCATATATTTGAATTAATGGCCTTACCACGCTTGACAATTAAGCTACTGTTAGCCTCGTTCCCAGGCTATTGCGTGGGCGGAGTAAAAACTCTCCCCTCCACTAGAGCCTGGGAACGAGGCTAAGCTACTGTGTACCAAAGATTTTGAGATGGAGACTGAAAGTACACCAGAGTACACTGTTATGTCAGCTGACATCATATTACATTTACACAGTGCAGAATTGCTATAAAAGTGAAACTCAGAATACTCTCAGTCAGTCTCGACACAGACTTCAATAACAGTCATGGGCAAGCTACTGGTGGTGACTCTTGTTACTGTAGTCTTCTACAGCTGCTGTCTTCCCCCAGCAAGTGCAGCATGCACAGGCAAACCAGCAAATAAACGTAAGTAAATTAAGTGTGTGTATTAAAGGTGTGTGGTCCACTAGTTTACAGTTTGGTAAGTCTAATTATTAGAGCCCTCCAATTATTCAAACACCTATATTTTCAACTTATTTTTTTACTCCAAGAAATTTGAATAGCCAATCTGAAATTATTACTCTATTACTGGACTACTTCTACAGCCTCAGTGCTACTATGTAGTATCATAAGTGCTAGTGGAGACACTGGCTCTATCATTGTCCTCACCTACTGTGGTAGGTAATTAGCTAACAGTCAGTAAAATATTTTAAAGTACATTACCACAGTTACTCATTCTTCAAGGGCAGGTCTACTATCACGAAAGCAACCCACCTCTACTGTGGTGGAAACACAAAGCCATTCTGCTGTGCATGCTGGACTAAGAAACACTTCCAATAAAATGTATTAAATAACTAGCCTGGATAATTTGGTACCCCTGTTGTCCACTACTTTACAAATACTTTCCAATTCCATAATATTGCCCCAGGGTACTACCGTGACTGCAAGGATGCCTTTGACCATAATCAAACATGCAGTGGAGTATACACAATAAAACCAGAAGCTACAGAAGAAAGGTTTTTTATTATGGCAAATCCACCTTTTGATGTTTACTGCGACATGGACTCCGATGGTGGTGGGTGGACTGTGTTCCAGCGCAGAATGGATGGCACCCAAAACTTCTACCGCAACTGGGCTGACTATGAGCGTGGGTTTGGAGATGTGAAAGGTGAATTTTGGCTTGGTCTGCATAAGATACACCGCCTAACAGCCAACTCCACCAAGCTACGAGTGGACTTAGCTGACTTTGATGGTAATGTGAGGTATGCCAAGTACAATACATTCCGTGTTGGTGACTCAGACTCCAAGTTCAGGTTGACCGTGTCAGGCTATAGTGGAACTGCTGGGGACTCTCTTGCTTTTCACAATAACCAGGCGTTCTCTACCAAGGATCAAGACAATGATAGTGACAGTAGTCACTGTGCGCAGTCCTACACAGGAGCCTGGTGGTATTATCGCTGTCACGTTTCCAACCTGAATGGTCTATACTACTCGGGACTCAACTCGCCCTTTGGCAAAGGAGTAGTCTGGGTAACCTTCAAGGGGCACTATTACTCCCTGAAAATCACAGAGATGAAGGTGCGTCGTGTCTGAGACACCCAGGAAATGACCACCCAATGAATAAACTCATGCAATGTAGACACTAGTGACTAGCACACACACACACACACACACACACACACTGCACACTTCATAGTCCACAGTTGTCTGTAAATACCTCTTGTGTAAAGCATATTTTTGTAATTAATCAAGTTAATTAATTAACCCATTTATTACCATACTTGCATATAATGTTTGCAGTATTAAGTGGCTTTGTATTACTACACAGGTAATTAGTCCTGTAGTGGGCGGAGTCTAAAAGTGAATGCACATGTATAATTATGTCACATTTAGTTCTCATGAAGGCACCAAAAAGCTCATACCCTCTATTTGCCCCCTCTTAAGAAAGTGATGATAGAGTATGTTAAGTAGCTAATTAGCTAATGTCTGGTGTGTTGGGATGACCAATCAGTGAACAATAATCAGTTCGTAACGTGAGGTAGTACAGCACACAGTGGATGCCAATGACCATTTGCTTGCACCAATGGTTCCCAGGAAGCAACATCAATGGATCAACTGTTTGATAGTAGAATAAGTAGCGTAGAACCTTAATTAATTTACTGCATGAAGAGGGGGCTTCTCAGTTGGCTCTTGCATAAGAAAAAAGGCTCCCTGAATACCAACTTTAATTCGGAAAGAAACTTTGCCAACGCTTTGACTAGATGCTCTAGTCTTCTTCAGGGTGAAGGTGAAGTTAATGTGAGAACACCTGCTATTTTATAGCCTCACATGTCACGGCGCATCACGTTATGCCACATTAAGTTCACTTTCACCCTGGAGCATCTAGTCGAAAGGTTGGCAAAGTTTCTGTCCGAATTAAAGTTGGTATTCAGAGAGCCTTTCTTTCTAATTTACTGCAACAGAACAACAGAGAAACACAAAAGCTATCCACATGGTTGCTGGTAATTACTGCTCTACAATATTTGGTCATGCCCCTCAAAGATCAAGCATCAGGTGCTACTGTCACCAGACTACACAGGGGGTGAGTAGAGGCCTGAACACAAGAGTATATACATCACTGTGGCATATGGTGGGGATTGAACCCTTTGCCCTAGTTGAGTTCAACTAGGGCAAAGGAGAAGAGCAATAAGTTACTCGGGATACGTGCATAGCCACCATCTCCCTCCCCCCCCCCCTCATCTTAAAGGCATGTATGCTCCATACATTAGTGACACTCCATATCCTGCAAACTCTTGTCTGCCCTGGGAGGTAAAAAACAAGGACTATAGCTACAGACAGTCCTGGTACTCCTCCACTGTGAGGATCATTTCACCCCCAGCTGTAGCTATACTACTCCTGTATGGCAATTGTGAGAAAAATGTATAGAGCCAAATTCCAACTTAGGATCGCTTGAAAGGTTAGCTAATTAAATAAAAGTACACCCTAAACCTAGCCCCGTACCCAGGCCTAGCCCCGTACCCAGGCCTAGCCCCGTACCCAGGCCTAGCCTCGTACCCAGGCCTAGCCTCGTACTCATTCCCAGGCCTAGCCTCGTACTCATTCCCAGGCCTAGCCTCGTACCCAGGCCTAGCCTCGTACTCATTCCCAGGCCTAGCCTCGTACCCAGGCCTAGCCTCGTACCCAGGCCTAGCCTCGTTCCCAGGCCTAGCCTCGTACCCAGGCCTAGCCTCGTACGCATTCCCAGGCCTAGCCTCGTACCCAGGCCTAGCCTCGTACTCATTCCCAGGCCTAGCCTCGTACCCAGGCCTAGCCTCGTACCCAGGCCTAGCCCCGTACCCAGGCCTAGCCTCGTTCCCAGGCCTAGCCTCGTTCCCAGGCCTAGCCTCGTACCCAGGCCTAGCCTCGTACCCAGGCCTCCTCTATATCTTGCAGCTTTTTTCACAGCCGTGGAAAAAGAGGAAGCCTGGGTATGAGGCTATCCCAGGCCCACATGCATTTTGCGTTAGATAGATAGCAAAGTGAAACAAACATGAGAGGGTAGTTATATTACTATTTTGGGCATGCAAGTGCCCCAAATATGGACTTCCGTAGTGTATAGGGCCATAGCCTAGTAATTAAGATTTGCAAATACTAGTGTCACATTTACTCAGAATGTATTTCCTGTACATGTGGCTGATATCGTTGGTGAGCACTGCCACCAACAAAGAGAGCATAAGTGTCTGAAACTGTATTAAAGTATACAAAGATGGAGAATTATAAGTTATCTATCTTGTCACATGGGCTTGGGATAAGTAGCTTGAGGCCAAATTAAATATTCATTAGAGGAAGGTTGTAGGTTTGGGATAACCTTGTTCCCAGAAAAATGGCAGTTCTGAAAAATATGATGGATCATTGGAGTTCAATATGCAAACCACCATTTTGCACTGTCCTACAATTAATTACCTTGTCTAACTCTGCTTTGGTTTCCTCTTCCATACGTCTGATGTCGTCCATGGTCATCCCGTGCCACTCATCGAGCCAGCAGAACACCTGGTGATGGAAGTTGCGGAATAGACGTGGGTACACCTGTGTGTGGAGGAATAGTGTGTGTATGTGTGTGCGTGTGCATGGAGGGGTTGTGTGTGTGTGTGTGTGTGTGTGTGTGTGTAGGAGTAGTGTATGTGTGTGCATGGAGGAGTAGTGTGTGTGTGTGTGTGTGTGTGTGTGTGTGTATAGGAGTAGTGTATGTGTGTGCATGGAGGAGTAGTGTGTGTGTGTGTGTGTGTGTGTGTGTGTGTGTGCGTGTGCATGTGCATAATGAGATATTGAATAGGTAACAGTGTTACAGGTAGTCCAGTACATGCATTAATTGGCGCAATTTTTCTCTGCCTACAGCTATACCCTCATGTACATGTAGCCTTCATGTGCCTGCAATGAAACCCCAAAAGCCTGCCAATCATGCAATTACCCATTCTTAAATACGTACTAGTCAGATTCCCAGCAGTAGGCAGCAGCACATGATGGGGTCACTGGTCGTCTTCCAGTCCGGACCCAGGGGCCCTCTGCCTGTCTTCTTAGAGTGAAACTTAATTGGGTCCCATTCCGGTTTGTAGTCCTGGGAATGGAAAGGGGTATGGGTGATGGAAAGGAATGGGATTGGGTATTGTGATAGGATGGGGATGGGATATGGTGGGATAGATCTGAATTTGCCAGTTACTGATATTATACCAAGCACAGCAATGGCCATGCAATTATCCTGTGTGTAGAATTAATTAAGCCAAAAGGACTATGTGTCCAACTTTCATCAGTCTAATAATCGCCCCCTAGAGACCATGACAGGATACCGTACATAAAAGAAACAGAATCGTAACACAACAACTACTTAATTATAAAACGATCTTTTAGACAAGACCAAATTATGTAATCTACTGTTGCTCAAATTTTTTAATTAAGAGATAAAATTTGTAACAAATGACAAAATAAAATATGAATATTCAGATACAAAATAAACGAACAGTTTAGAAGCTTATTGGCACAGTCAATTTAGTCAGAACATGAGCACAGTCAGTGGCTGGCAGCTCCTTCCTCAAACCGGTGACTCTTTCCATGTACTAGTTCATCCTTGTGAAGGAGTGACTGGTGTTCTGAGTGAAGTTTCTTGTCACAAACTTGCTAATGATAAATCTCACTAATGATTCATCAAACTGACAGATAGAGCTAAATGAAATAGCAATGGGCTAAAGCTGCAATCTGATTGGAGCTTGAAAATTCCCAAGCGGAAAGGCCAATTTACAACACCAGACACTCTTATGCATGGACGACATGGGCATGAGACTAGGTATGGGCATGAGACTGGTCTGGGTGCAACACTGAGACAGATTATAAGTTAGTCGCACTGTATCAGTAACTCAGGCTAATTATAGACACTTTGGGACTGGATGTCTATTATTAGCTGTAACATGATTAGCTCTCTATACTACACAGATATAGCCAGCATTGCATAGCTTTGACACTGAACAATGCAACCAGACATTTATGACTCTGATGTGTAGACAGTTCATGGTCGTATGTCACAGTGCTACATAGAAAAGACACTGAATCTGCTGCATAGGAGAAACTTGGTGGAAGGTTCTTCATAACATGTTTACCGCTAACTTTGTGCTTATCGATGGACCTACTGATGACACATGCACTGCAATTTTACAAGCTAGTGCACATAACTAACTCAGACAATCAACAAGCTCTGTAGCGTCCTCAAAAATGGCAACTCTCTGTATGCATCCTTACAGGAAATGAGAAGTCACAGTTAATTATTTTACAAGTACGCACCTTTGTAATGTGGTCACCTCTGTAATGTGTGCCGACTATGTTTAGGTGGCTGTATTAGAGGGATAGCTATGTAAGTAACTAGGAGACCAAAGAAGAAAAAGCAAGGGGCCAATAGATTACATAGAATCTTATTATGAGTATCAAAGATTTTGAAAGTACATTTGAAATCATTACTATACTCCTACTACACAATAAACCTCAAACACCTTAGTTATACAATTTTGTCTGATGTCACATTACACCTTGGGTCACTGAATAGTACACTGTCATGTCAGCAGAGACCACATCAAAATAGCTGACATCATAATTATTACACAGTGTGGGGATTTGTTATAAAAGTGATGTTCCTCTCACTCAGTCTCAAAAAAACGACACTGAATTAACAAGTCATGGGCAAGCTACTGCTGGTGTTTCTTGTTACTGTAGTCTTCTACAGCTGCCGTCTTCCCCCAGCAAGTGCAGAATGCACAGACAAACCACGTAAGTAAAGTATTAAAGTTTGTGTTAGGTGTGTATTCCACTGATATGCCTTTGTGGATGCTACTGGCTACCCCTATAAATGCTATCTTTGGTTAGAAAAAACTCAGGGGTACAAAATTGTGATCATAGTTGCAAGTGAGTCAAAACACAACATGTATCAATACATACACGGTTTGCAATTTACAGTACCAAACGTCATTGTGGAGACACTGACTCTATCAGTATATTGTGGTAGTTAATCAGCTAATAGCCAGTATTCTGAAGTACATACTCACACTTCAAGGGCAGGTCTACTGCAAAGCAGCCTACCTCTACTGTAGCAGAAACACAAAGCCATTCTACACTTGACCGGGATATTTTGGTATATCAATATACTTTCTACTACAAACATTTTACATACCCAAACTAATTTCTCTAGGCTACTATCGTGACTGCAAGGATGCCTTTGACCATAATCAAACATGCAGTGGTGTATACACTATCAGACCAGGCACAGATAGAAGTATCTTTGCTGAGTTTGTACTACCACCCTTCGATGTGTACTGTGAAATGCAAACTGATGGTGGGGGGTGGACTGTGATTCAGCGCAGAGGAAATGGAACTCAAGATTTCTACCTCAATTGGGCCGACTATGTGCGTGGGTTTGGAGATATGAGAGGTGAATTTTGGCTTGGTCTGCATAAAATACACCGCCTAACAGCCACCTCTACCATGCTACGAGTGGACTTAGCTGACTTTGATGGTAATGTGGCATTTGCCAAGTACAATACATTCCGTGTTGGTGACTCTGCCTCCAAGTTCAGGTTGACCGTGTCAGGCTATAGCGGAACTGCTGGGGACTCTCTCTATTACAACAATAACCACCCATTCTCCACCAAGGACCAAGACAATGATGTCCACAGTACAGTAAACTGTGCACAGGCCTACACAGGAGCCTGGTGGTATAAGAGCTGTACCATCTCCAACCTGAATGGTCACTACTACTCGGCACCCAACCCACCATCTAACACAGCAGTGCACTGGCGTCAATGGAGGGGGTACAACTACTCCCTGAAGGTCACAGAGATGAAGGTGCGTCGTGTCTGAGACAACCAGGAAATGACCACCCAATGAACCAGCTAGAACACATGCAGTGTAGCTAAACACTAGTTACTAGCATACACACACACTCACACCTTCCACAGTTGTATGTAATCATGGGCGTCGGAGCAGGTACAGTAGGGCTGGCAGCCACCGGACCAATATTTGTGATATTATAATTTTTTATATTACTAATGTTTGTAAAACTGCCATTATAGAAGCAGCTATTATTCCCTAAAAAGCTAAATACCTAGCTAACTACCGTCGGTATTCCAATCAAAGTACAACAAAGATCAAATTTTGTTGTTTGAGTCTGTTCACTGTCCAGTTTTTTGCCCCCTCACCAGCCCTCTGGATGCCGAGATGCTATGTGAGCACTTTCTGATAGCTAAAAATCATGCACAAAATTTACTTCACTATATATGTCGTCCATGGTCATCCTGTGCCATTCATCGAGCCAGCAGACCACCTACCTGACAATATATTACTGCAACCACTTCTAAATATGGATAGACCCCAGACCTCTGTTCAACCCTGCCAAATTAATGGTCTGGTGACTTTTGTAACATTCCTTGGTTAGTGCTACTGATAGTATGTATGTATATGCTATGACTGGTCAGGATTGCTAAATTTTATCATGAGTAGCCTATGAATAGCCTTATGTATCATAGTGTGGAACGATGCTAGAAACTTGTTGAAAACAAACATGAATTATTTTCAAGGCACGAAAAACAATGACATGAGTTTGTCGGCCCAAGGAGCGTAGAGAATAGCTGACAGTCTGGCCCCTCTCCAGTTACCTGTCTTGAGAGAGTATGTAATTAGCCCTCCTTGGTGATGTATACAATTAGCCTCCAGAAATGACATCATCAGTATTTTTGCTGGAGTAAACTGAAGCAGGGAGGCTATGAATCTTATAGGAAAGCTATGAAATTTACACAAGTGTACTTGAATCTCATTATTCAAGATACTCTGTACCAAGGATATTGAGATGGAGACCGAAAGTACACTAGAGTACAGTCTTCATGACAGCAGCAACTCACTAATCATTACCTGACATCATATTACACCCTGGGTCATATTAATGACAGTGAAATGCAGCTCTCACATACTTGAATAGCATACGTGGGTAAGGAATCTTTTACGGCTGCCATCTTCCACCAGCAAGTGCGTGGGACTCTGTGAGCCTCTTGGGAAAAATACACTACGGTGCTTTAGGTAAAAAATACTGAAGCACTCAGCAGTAGGTCCCTCAGCAGTGGTCACTTGTGGTATTTGCTTGTAAACCGTCCAATTAAGCTGGCAGGCATATCTGCAGTAGCCTCGTCCCCAGGCTTCCCTCCCACACATGAGGCTATATTTACAGTATCAGATTTAGATATCTCATTAGGCAGCTAGGCATACATACTTCATCCACAACTATAATAATGAGTGATGTTTACAAATAGATATATACTCTCTAAGAAAATGTAAATGACATCATTATTAGCCTGTGCTGGAGTAAACAGAAGCAGGACCTGCCAGCTCAGGGGCTATGAATTTTATAACTAGGGCTATGAAACGAACACAAGTACATTTAAATCTCATTATTTCAAGCTACTGTATACCAAGGCCATTGAGGTGGAGACTGAAAGTACACTAGAGTACAGTCTTTATGACAGCAGTAACTCACTAATCATTAGCTGACATCATATTACACCCTGGGTGAGCCCGGCCACAATTGCTATAAAAATGAATGCAGATGCTCTCAGCTATACAATACATGTCAAGAAAATCCACAGACTTTAATAACAGCAATGGCCAAGCTACTAATGGTGGCTCTTGTTACTGCAGTCTTTTACAGCTGCTGTCTTCCCCCAGCAAGTGCAGCATGCGCAGACAGATCAGCAAATGAATGTAAGTAAATTATATAATATTATATGTATTAAAAATTGTGCTAAATGTGTGGTCCACTGGTTTAGATTATAAAGTTAGTCTTAAATATAATCCAATTATTCAAACACCCACATTTAGAAACTCAAACTATCAGTGTTTGCACTTACTGTGGTAGTTAATTAGCTAGCAGCCAGTAAAACATTCTGAAGTGCATTACCACAGTTACTCACACTTCAAGGGCAGGTCTACTGTCACGAAATTAGTCTTCCTCTACTGTGGTGGAAACACAAAGCCATTCTACTAGCCTAAAAAATGCAAATATTTGACTGGATATTTTGGTGTTTTCAAATGCAAACCAATTCTACAATACTTCTCTAGGCTACTACCGTGACTGCAAGGATGCCTTTGAACAGGGACAAACATGCAGTGGGGTATACACTATCAGACCAGAAAACATTGGAGGTCTGTTTGCTGCTCTCACCCTACCACCCTTCGATGTGTACTGTGATATGGAAACTGATGGTGGAGGGTGGACTGTGTTCCAGCGCAGAATAAATGGCACACAAACTTTCTACCTCAACTGGGCTGACTATGTGCGTGGGTTTGGAGATTTGAAAGGTGAATTTTGGCTTGGTCTGCATAAGATACACCGCCTAACAGCCAGCTCCACTAAGCTACGAGTAGACTTAGCTGACTTTGATAGTAATGTGAGGTATGCCAAGTACAATACATTCCGTGTTGGTGACTCAGACTCCAAGTTCAGGTTGACCGTGTGAGGCTATAGTGGAACTGTTGGGGACTCTCTTGCTTACAACAATAACCTGGCATTCTCTACCTGGGATCAAGACAATGATAGCCACAGTGGTTTACACTGTGCACAGGACCGCATAGGAGCCTGGTGGTACAATGACTGTTCCTACTCCAACCTGAATGGTTACTACTACTCTGGATCCTACTCACCCCCTTGGAAAGGGGTCGTCTGGCATCACTGGAAGGGGAACACCTACTCCCTGAAGGTCACAGAGATGAAGGTGTGTCGTGTCTGAGACAACCACATCACCCAATAAACAAACACATACAGTGAGACACTAGTGACTAGCGCATGCACACACACACACACACACACACACACAATTGCAGTCCATAGTTGAATGTAAACATCCCCTTGTGTAGAGCATATCATTCATTACCATATTTGCATATGATATTTGCAGTTTTGCATTACTACACAGGTATAGTGGCGGAGTGTAATAGTGAATGCACACGTATGTACAACCCAACAGTATGTCACATGATCCATTTTTAGTTCTCATGAAGGCACAAAAAAGCATTGTTGACAAGTAATGCCAAAACTACAGCTGTAAGTGTAGCAGTAGTGCCTGACCCGTCATGACTGAGCAGTGACACAGGATGACAGCTGTGTCTCTGTGTAAACAATAGGAGCATGCTAATACCTTTGGAATTATGGATCATGCATTTTTAGCTTAGAATAATTACTGCTTCAATATCGCTATTGTCACAGTCTCGGGCTCCACCCACTCCCTAAAAAATGAGGACAGGCAGAGGGTTTGGGGATGAAACCACTGTTTTTTGAAATCCCCACCCTCTGGCTATACTCCGGGCAAGTAGAACTATGATGGCCCCAGGTTTGTGCACCTCAGTAGGATTCTGCCATGAATCCAGTGACCATATCTTGATAAAATACCATTCATGGGGTAAATAACAATTCTCTTTTGGGTTAGGCGTGGTTATCCAACATAAATCCCTGGCTACTGTGGTACAACTATTACACATAAACCTCTCTGTTCGTTTATTGCACAGACATGTAGCTATATGCAGTACTGGCTTATAAAGAGTAGGCACCTGTCATTAATGGCTCAGCTGAGCTATTGGATTTCCTGGGCAGAGAAACAGTAAACAAGCTACGTATAGCTATTGATGCTACTAAACTGTAGTATCATAGCTTTTCCATGTGGAGCTGCCCCTGCTAATCAATTTCCATCTGGTGCTCAGTGTATGACAGTACCTTGCTAAGTGATAGATCTTGTGTGTGTACTGTCCCTTTCCCATCTCCTCATTCTCAAATGGTTCGTTGACTATCACCTCCACCCCTTCACCGCCTCCCGTCTCTTTCTTGCTGGCCTGGGTGTGGAATACAGCTGACCCACCTGGGGACATATTTGTGTGTGTGTGGGAGGGGGGGGGGGGGGGGTGTCAGAGTGTGCATGTGTGCATATGTGTGTCACTGACATGATGCAAACTTAGTTATACAGGCATAGACTTGGGATCTAATATCGTATTCACCCCTTTTTCCCTACCTGTACGTACCATTTCTGTCTGCTATGTTAAAGTCTTGATGCCTATCTTCTCTTTTGTAGGTAATAGACCATATTCGGTTAAGAGGACTTCGGGCATTTTTGCTGCCATGGCAACAATAGTTCCTTGCATGTAGTGTTTATCACACAGAAATGTCATCTTTCAAATTTGAAGTAAATTGGACATTAGATGGTGTAGATATGATCCCACAAACGTATACACAATTTATATATGCTCATATGAGGGATGTGGTCCGGAGGCGCCTCCAGTGCAAATCCCTCATATGGACCCATATAAAATGTGTATAAATGAAAGTAGTAGCTACATTACCACAGTTACTCACTCTTCAAGGGCAGGTCTACTGCCATGAAAGCAGCCTACCTCTACTGTGGTGGAAACACAAAGCTATACACATTCTATTATGCATTTTAGCCTAAAAATGCAATATTTACCTATATAAGCCTGTCATTCTGTGCGGTAGCTACAGATGTAGAAGAGTTGGCGAAAATTCATTTGGTATATGCGATAAAAAGTCTTGAAAAAACAGTCCAGTTTGTCAGCCTCATCCATTACACAGGTACAATTCTTATGAGTGTTGCACATGGAGGGTGTTTATTGCACGTTGGACAAATACTGGGCAGTAGAGCCTGGGAATGAGGCTAGAACTCCGGTCCTTGGTTCCATGCTTGATCCTGCACCAAATATTACCGGTTTTACAATACCATAACTTAAACGTCAAGCTTATGAATAATTAATGAGTAGCCTAAGCTCTTCCCCCCTCAGCCTTGGCAGGGATTATGGCTGATCTTAGTGGTTTAATAGCCATGAATATAATGAATATGATTATTTGGCTCTCGTTTAGCAATGTCTGACTTGTTGGCACTATAGTGCTTAAAAGTTAAATTGTCATTTCGTAGCAAACTTGCAGGTTATTGAAAAGATTCCTAGTCATTAATAATATGCATTGATAGCCGGATCAGATAGGAGCCAAGTGCGTGTGCTTTATGGGAAGTGGAAATTATTCCTTGAATTAGGCAGTACGAAAGATGAGTGGGACAATATGAGTGCATTTATAACACTAACCTTCATGGGGTAGCTAGTAATAATACCTCAGACAACTGTGCAAGTTGACTCAACTACTGCAGAAAAACATGCAAGCCCTATGTCCAGTCTTGGATTCTCATGAATATGTTGCAGATCTACCGTATGATGCACTCATGTATTTTTGTGGATCATCTTCACCTACATAATAGTATTTATTACCGTTGGTGGCCAACACTAATACAACACACATGTACAGTGCACACAATTAACTCTTTTATCAAAAGTCCACTGGGGTTACAGGAGTACACCTGTAGGTGCTGGTAGGTGCCGTGCACAACCAACTAGCTTCCTGGCACCAGCAGTTAGAGCTCTAGCTACCTGAGAGCAACCAGCAGATCAATGTAGCCTCATGCATTCCCAGGCTCCACTCTCCAGTGCGAGAAAAGCTGGGGAGTGGAGCCTGGGAACGAGGCTAGTTCAATGATCATGACACTGGATATGTCCTGGAAAACAAGAGCACAAGACGTTGAAAGATATACGACAGCACAGTACATGTACACCTAATGTTTTAGACCCTGATCCAATGTGGCTATATTGATTCCAAGAATATTAATTACTAACGTTAGTAATTAAGTATCCTTGATAATTCAAGGGCAGCTGGTGACTATAATTTATACCCCGTAGTATTTACGTATGTACCATGTTGTATCCCATTCTCGAGCTCACATATCGTTGGCATAACCAAGGACGAGAGCTGGATCAGGCAACACCTAATGACATCATGTAATACAATCTACAGCTTTATAGTCTCGCGCAGCCAGAGCCCATGCCGAAAGCAAAGCGCATATTTACGTACCTGAATACGTAATCACAGACTCAGTTACCAGTACGAGATTGAGCTGACCACGCTAACCCACCATAACAGTGCTGGGCTGCTATAATCTCGAAACCAGCCCACAAGGTGGGGATTGCTTACAGTATCCCTGTAGATACGTATCGAGACTAGGGTCGCAAATTCGTGCATGTCCGGAGGGCGAGGCACTACGATGGAAGGACCCGCCCACTTAGCCTCGCGTCAGCCAGGCCAGCACAAGACTTTGAACTCGTGTCCCAATTAACCTCCCATGAAGCAACTAATTAATAGCATAACGATACGGGATACGCTTCTTTTTGTTATTCGCTTGACGGACATGGATTCGATTCAATACGTCTTCTATGTGTTCCTGTTATGCACGCATGCTTCCAGCGAGGGAGCTGTTCCTAGCCAGAATAACGGTCGTTCACTGCCGGTGACTTACCCCGCTACAGCACTGGAGGGAGGGGCTGATGAAAGTTGCCCTCCCGAGGAGCAACTGAGATGGCTAGAGATGCTTTTGGACAAGAACTTTCCAATATTATTCGCAACGAAATATTATGTCCGGGTCAACTCCAGGATAATCCTGCAGACTCCTGCCTTCAAATCTCGAAATGTAACTCTCACCTCCCATCAAATTACTACTGGATCACAAACAATGGAACTACAGTTCAGGTTTATTGTGATATGACTAGAGAGTGTAGTTGTAATGGTACTACTTTTGGGGGGTGGTCACGCGTGGCCTACCTTGACATGAGGGATCCTACGCAGCAGTGCCCACCGGCATGGAGGGAGATCACTGATCCAGTGAGGACGTGTGGAAGAACCAATGAGTCTATACCGACCCCATTGGGTGCGGGTGGCTGTAGTTCAGCTTCTTTTAGTAGTAATGGCATTTCATATTCAAGTGTTTGTGGTAGAATTGTAGCCTACCAGCTTGGAGCTCCAGATCAATTTTTACCACACAGCCTGCACAATCTTGGACCCTTATGTTGATGGAATTATCATCTCACGTGGAACAGAACAGCAGCATGTGTGGACGTTTGCTGTTGGGATCTCTGAGGATGATGTTGGTGGCTGCAATTGCTCAGACGGCAATACTACGTATACCTTTGGACCACCCTTTGTGGGAGAGGACTACTTCTGCGAATCTGGTTCCAAAATCCTTAATTTTGCTTACATATTTTACCAAGACGATCCACTCTGGGATGGAAAGGACTGTGGTGGGATTGAAAGTGAGTGTTGTGAGTTCAATAATCCACCTTACTTCTGTAAGAGTTTCCCCGAGCCCACAACTGATGATATTGAAGTGACAATATGTGGAGACCAACCACTTCTTGATGAAGACACTCCCATCCAGCTGATGGAAATCTATGTACAGTAATTAAAAATGTTAGTTCCTATGGTTACCAGAACATGCTACAGCAGTAAAAATGTTGAGTTTCTATCATGGCTAGCAGCATGTATACAACTATAGAATTACTACTGCAGCTGCTGTAGTTCATGTTTGATTTGCCCCTGTAGCTTGTTAATGTGTATTGTGATAATATTATAATGACCATGGAATTTTTATCCTGTAATTATGAAATAACTTTAAACTGGGGAGCTCACATACAAAAATACACTGCTAATTTATCATGCTTATTGCATATAATCCTCATGTAAGCATGTTTCGATCACTTAGGGGCCGTTCACAAACTAATTCTGCCACAGATAGCGTCATTATGACACTAAGGGGGGGGAGACTGTGACGCTAAGGTGATAGTAAGACCTTATCCCAGAAAAAATACGACTGTATTGAGTGGTTAAACTGATCTACTGGCTAGTGCTGCACCTTCAGTTGTGACGCTAAGGGAAGGTGGGGGGTCTAACAGTGATGCTTAATTTGTGGTAAAATTAATTTGTGAACGCCCCCTTATAGGACTCTATATCACCTAGCAATGCATGTGTTGAGAATGGGAATAGGGAGCTCTTATAGCTAGCGCTATGGAGTGGTCTAATCCATTGAGCTTGCCCCCACCCTCCCCCAGAGTACACATATTGCAGAAAATGAAAAAAAAAGGGCAACCCTCTTCTCCCAACGGAACCCTAGGCCATGTGACACTGCCACGTTAAGGGGTGAACGGGCAGGTCGTTCCGGCTGACCGAGCCTTCAGCCTTTCGGGCGCCTGTCCGCTATGGTACAGGGATCGTCATCAGGTCTGTTTAGTGTGCCAGGCTTTGGGAATCAAGGGAGGAACACGGACGGATCCTAGGCCGTACTGTCCGAGACCACCGTGGCAGTTGCCAAACCACGTTACCCTCTACCTGAGGTCCTGAACACACATGGTCACAGCCCGGAGCTAACTGCTCCACCCACTATACTCATGTTACCATATTTATTAAGTTTGAAAAAAGTTACGTTTTGCTTATGGGTTTAATTAACGTAACACCGAAATCAATTACATGACGTCAAAAGTCAAAGTCAAAGTTCATTTTCTGGTTCACCCACAGGGGCATACAGAATACAACAGCAAACAGGGTAACAACATGCACGCACAGATAATAAACATAACACCCATGAGTACATAAGTTGCCCCCTTTGGCTATCACGTCAAGGGGAACAGACGATTCCTGAGAGTAACAGTAAACTGAGGCATGGCCACCTCAGACATGACGGCATTTACTATACACCATCACCCTGGAACCCAGCAAAGTGAAGTTCCATTGGCCACTCTTCCTGATCAGATCACAATAATAGGGATGGGTTGGGCACGTGAGAAAACAATCACAATTTGGACAAGTCTTCTGAGCAAAAAACAATGCTCTCTTTAAAAGCTCTGGAAAAGGGAACTAGCTAGTCCATGGTCAGCTGACAAAGTGTCAGGATTTGTCATTTCTCTGAAGTATAAGATGTAGCATTTGTCCACGTTGGATTCTCCCACAGTCCCTGTCACAGCTGAAGATACTCTCTGCTCGGCGGACAGACCCAAAGAATACCACCCGCTGCACACCCCTTTGGGGAAGGCTCGCGTCACAGGAGTTTTGTCAAAGTCTTAGCAGTATAACATGTGTCCACGTTGGACTCTCCCACAGCCCCTGTCACGACTGAAGATACTCTGTGCTCGGCGGACAGACCGGGGGACGCCCCAAAGAATACCACCCGCTGCACACCCCTTTGGGGAAGGCTCGTGTCACAGGAGTTTTGTCAAAGTCTTAGCAGAGTAAGAGCTCTCTCACAGCTCCCGTCGCCATTTTTCAAAATTTTACTAACATCACACACTACTCCACGTGCGCTCCTACGCCAGGAACACATTTATCAAGGGAGGGGAGAAGTTGCGGGTTAGCCCACTCTGTTCATTTATAGTCTCACTACACATCAGCTGTTCAGTGATAGTATTTGGTGCTGTCAGAGCAAGTTTTTGTCTCTCATAAAAATTAAAAGATTATGTTAATGAGTATTAACTATACCGTCACATTTTTTTTGCTTGGATTCTGGGCATAGGCTGCTTAACTATTAGCCTATTCTGATTACTACCTCAGCAACATCCACTGCAAGGCCTATGCACTGGTGGATCGCTGCAGCCCAGTGTACTGAATGGTGGGCCCCCAGGGGGCGGAGGCCTGGAAATACGGATAAAGCCAAACATTTATAGGTCAAAAAAATTTTTTTTTGAGCATGAGTCATACTTAAATAATAATTGTGTTAACCTTATATGTTCATGGATTATAGCTAGCTAATTTTGATATGTGCACGTACGAACAGTATTACAGTACAAAGCTAGTCGCTCCACTACCCACCGCTAGAATTGCATGATTGTATTGTGGCCATTTTAGAGCATGGCAAGCCTAGTTCAGGGTTACAGTTTTATAGGGTCCAATAATAATTAAGCAATCAAAATTTTCGAAAAATAGCCTGGGTGCCCTTGAGGGTCAAGGCTACGAAAATACAATGAAACACCAGTACAATTTAGACACGAATCTAAGAGTCTTATAGACTTACAATAACCTTTAAGACATTATATAATAAAGCAATAATATTTCTTGACACCTAATATGCACATTGTATTCATTAATCATTGCAAGACCATGATAGAACAGTCCTCCTACACTAGCTAGTGAGAAGCGTTCTACGAATGTGGTGGTTACTGTTCACTTGTCCCACGAACGTCACCCTCTATTCTTTGCTATGGAAGCGAAAGAAAGGTATTTACATGGATTACCGCATTTCAATATTTCCACAACTGTGAGATAAGAGCTGGGGCAGAAATAGCCTCATTCCCAGCCCACGAAAGAGTGACCTGGTACTCACTGTTCGCGCATCCGCAAGAATATACAAAAAAAGTCAATAAATGTATCCATAATTCTTCAGGGATTCTCTCGGTTGGCTAGTAGAGCTTATGAAGTTTCTTCAATTCCAACCCGAATTTCACATCAAAAATATCATCAAATTGGCAATTTGATGATATATTTTGAAGAAGCTTCATAAGCATGAATGTATCCATAAACGAGCTCAGTCACATGGGAACAAGTAGTACGGAGGCAGTATACAAGTATAGCCGACACAGGAACTTTTTTCCACAACCAAAATCGGGTATGGACAAGGTACAGCTGGAGAGTAAGGGACAAAAGAGAGAGCGAAAAGAGTGCTTATGCCGTATAAAGGCTTAAGAAAGCTAGAGCAGTGGCTAGGTCGCGTATGGAATACAATAATCGAGTCCATGCTATCAATTAGTGCTGCTGATATGGATACACGATGTGGGTTTGAGTACACAGCAGTTTCATGTCTTCATTTAAAGAATATGACTGAATATAAAAGGGTAACCAAAATGGCTTTCTTTTAGATGATAATACGATGTAGAGTGTAATATAATTATGGAAACCACCATCTTGCACTGGCATCTCCTCCCCCTGCAACTAATTACCTTGTCTAACTCTGCTTTGGTTTCCTCTTCCATACGTCTGATGTCGTCCATGGTCATCCCGTGCCACTCATCGAGCCAGCAGAACACCTGGCGATGGAAGTTGCGGAATAGACGTGGGTACACCTGTGTGTGGAGGAGTAGTGTGCGTGCGTGTGTGTGTGTGTGTGTGTGTGTGTGTGTGTGTGTGTGTGTGTGTGTGTGTGTGTGGAGGAGTAGTGTGTGTGTGTGTGTGTGTGTACGTGTATGTGTATGTGTATATTTGTGTGCGTGTAAAATGAGATATTGGCATAATTTTCCTTCGGCTATTCTACTATACACATCATGTAGCCTTCATGTGCCTGGGACAAAATCCAAAAGCCAGTCTACTATAGTCTCGTTCCCAGACCCTCACGTGCGGGCGGGTGGAGGGTCTGAGAACGAGACTAGTCTACTCCTGAATCATTACATAAAATTTATGAGCTACCGAGATGTTCTTACCCAGTAGTAGGCAAGGTCTATAACTAGTTGGTGCTACTCATGTGACCTTCGACAAATCAGAAGTCTCAAGTTCAATCACATGACTGCAGACTAATTCACTTAATGTGCACTAAGTAAATTTAATAGTGCATAATTTCTAAATGACGCCCACTAGAGCTATGGCTGTGTGCATTATGGGACTACATGTAGTTAGTGCACTCGGGCAATATAGTAACAGTCTTGGGCAAATAATGCACTTGCCTTCGGCTCGTGCATTATCTGCCCGAGATCGTTACTATATTGCCCGAGTGCAGTAATTAACCCCGTAATGCACTACCAACTGGTATCTAAATATTGCCTAATCACACTTGCCACCGATTACAACATAGTTACAGTATCACTCTTACAATACATAATCATCGTCACATCATTACTAGGGTTACTACACAGAAACCCTGAGTAGCAAACAGGGCGGGACTGAGGATGGGCGGGGCAGGACTGGGGTTGTTTTCACAAACCAGCTAGTCACTAAACCTGGAACCAACTCTGACATCTCTACTTAGACAGGGGCTACACAAACTCTACTAGCCAAGGAGCTGTAGTAAGCCTTCATCAATAAAATTATGTGATAGACGCATCTAGATCTCTGACTCTTCATGCGCCACAAGTTCGAAGACGGTTATTGGCCTCACTATGCTCAGCAATACATGTACACACATACATACCTTCTGGATTCAGTATTATATCATTATTACATCATTATTACATCATCACTACATCATACCTTCTGGATTCTGCTCTCCACTTGTCCCTGTAGCCCCCACCACTTGAATTCACAGGTGACCTGCTTATAGCAGCACATGATGGGGTCACTGGTCGTCTTCCAGTCCGGACCCAGGGGCCCTCTGCCTGCCTTCTTAGAGTGAAACTTAGTTGGGTCCCATTCCAGTTTGTAGTCCTGGGAATGGAAAGAGTTGTGGGGAATGGGAGCGGGAATGGGGCATGAGAGTTTTGTGTAGGATTGGAATGGGATATGGAGGGATATATTTGAATATGCCAGTTGCTCATATAATATGAAGCATAGCAGCAAATTAAAGCCTTGTGTGAGCAAAATTGAATGTGTTTGGAGATGCAGTATGACTGTTGCCATGGGAGACAAGCAACAGCATCAGGAACTCCATCTTGCTCTCTGCACACTCAGTAATGCAACAGCAGAGGGGGAGCTGCCGAGGCATAATACGTGTGCAGACACCAGACTGAACTAACCTGTATCAGCTAGCACTGTGTCATATCCCTCCGTGTGTACAGTATCCCATTACATCATCACTGCTCACCTTAGCGTCAACACGATCGTTGGCGATGTCGACGTGAATGACCTCCCTCTTTTCCAGGAGCTCTTTGGGAAGCTTGTGTACCTGCAGGAAACCAGGAACGGGGTATGGGAAGGGGACCGAATTCAATGAAACCCGAAGGAGGCTGATTAACCTGTATCAGCTAGCATTGCATACCAGCTGACGCCCATTGAAATCCTAAAAGCATATGATATACCAAGGTTTTATACTCAATGGGATTTTCCATACTTGGGGAACCAGGGAAATTACATCAACTCACGTTCACTTGTTCTCCCCTGTCGTTCCCGATGTGCCACGTCTCTATGGTAATGTGAAAGCCATCTTTCATGTAGTCAGGGTTCTGCGAGGTGAGGGGAGGGGAGGGGAGGGGAGTGAATTAATGTTATTCAAGAGTCTGCTCATCATACACTTTTTTACAACAACCACTTCAGGCTGTCTGACCCAAGAATGATGCATGTATGAGGAAGCGAACTGAAGTGACCTGGCCTGCTCAGGGACTGCTGCTGAGTGTGGCATATACAGCTGTATAAGGTCCTACTACTACATAACCATGTAGTGAGAGTCGACTTACAAAATTTAACCGCACAACAATTTATAGCTAGCTAAAAGAATTACTTGAATTGGGCATGCAATGAAAATACATAAATATTGGGGAAATTCAGTCCATAGTTAAACTACATGTAGGTATGCACACACACACACATACAGACAAACGGAAAACATGAAAGCAATCTTAGGACCAGCTGGGCGCGCGCGAAGGTATGCACACATTCTCCCTCATGTACATGTACCCACCGAGATGACGGTCTTGCAGTAGGGGTAGCAGTTCCATGCCTTCTCGTGGACCTCCAGGGATCCTTTGGGGGCCAGCATACGAATTAACCGGGGCACTTTACTGTGGGGGGAAGAACACACAGGAAATTATAAACTTACATTAGGTAACAAATTATCCACTTGAGTACATGGGTGAGTCCTTCATAGCTGCATAATCCATGTTGCCATGACAATGTTCAGCATCGGTAAGCAGACCAGTTTACCAGACTACACTCCATAATACAATAACCTTTATGATACTACACATGGATGGATTAGTCTCGACCTTCGACCCTGCCAAATGGTCTGGTGACTTTCACATATGAATTTTACAACACTAGTGTTATATCGTCCAATTTACAAGTTTGCTGTGTCAGCATAACAAAAGAGTGCTCCTTGTGGGGAGCAGTCTGGGCATGAGACTAGGGTATGCAAGACAAGGGCAATAGTACATACATAGTATGCATGTGATGTACATGTGTTATTCATAAGCATGCAAAGATGCCTATCTGTGTACCGTCTTTTTCGGGTATGGCTACGCAAGTGCAGATACCTCGCGCGGCTTACAGAAACAGATTAGCTGTAGCCATCATAAATATGAGGAATACATAAATTCAGGAATCGATAACTCTTGGGGGTGGGGTATGCAAACGGGGCAGGGTGGGACGGGCAACTCTTGGGGGTGGGGTATGCAAACGGGGCAGGGTGGGACGGGCAACTCTTGGGGGTGGGGCATGCAAACGGGGCAGGGTGGGACGGGCAACTCTTGGGGATGGGGTATGCAAACGGGGCAGGGTGGGACGGGCAACTCTTGGGGGTGGGGCATGCAAACGGGGCAGGGTGGGACGGGCAACTCTTGGGGGTGGGGCATGCAAACGGGGCAGGGTGGGACGGGCAACTCTTGGAGGTGGGGTATGCAAACGGGGCAGGGTGGGACGGGCAACTCTTGGGGGTGGGGTATGCAAACGGGGCAGGGTGGGACGGGCAACTCTTGGGTGTGGGGTATGTAAACGGGGCAGGGTGGGACGGGCAACTCTTGGGTGTGGGGTATGTAAACGGGGCAGGGTGGGACGGGCAACTCTTGGGGGTGGGGCATGCAAACGGGGCAGGGTGGGACGGGCAACTCTTGGGTGTGGGGTATGTAAACGGGGCAGGGTGGGACAGGCAACTCTTGGGTGTGGGGTATGTAAACGGGGCAGGGTGGGACGGGCAACTCTTGGGTGTGGGGTATGTAAACGGGGTAGGGTGGGACGGGCAACTCTTGGAGGTGGGGCATGCAACTGGGGCAGGGTGGGACGGGCAACTCTTGGGTGTGGGGTATGTAAACGGGGCAGGGTGGGACGGGCAACTCTTGGAGGCGGGGCATGCAACTGGGGCAGGGTGGGACGGGCAGTATCGTGAGCCAGCCAGTTGTGAGAATAACAACTAGACTTGAACTACTGGCCTTTGGGATTATTCGCCTCACTCCGCTTCGCTGCACTTGGCAATCACTGGAGACAGCGGGGGGTATGGAATACGAACTCAAGTGTATTTGAATCTCGTTATTTCAAGCCAAGAGAATAACAACTAAACTTGGTACTACTGGCCTTTGGGATTATTGGCCTCACTCTGCTTCACTGCACTCGGCAATCACTGGAGTAGACAGACGCAGGGGGGTAGGAATATATACTCAAGTCATTATTTCAAGCCAAAACTGACCAATACATACTCAAGTGTATTTGAATCTCGTTATTTCAAGCCAAAGCTGTTGAGATGGAGACAGAAAACAGTCTCGTACCCAGGCCTCCCCACAGAGATTTTTTCACAACAGCGACTACACTGAATTACCTGACATCATATGTCACGTCTATGGTGATTGCTATAAAAGTGAAACACACGATACCCTCAGTTGAGAAAATCCACAGACTATAACAACACAGTCATGGGCAAGCTACTGCTGGTGTCTCTTGTTACCGTAGTCCTCTACAGCTGCCGTCTTCCCCCAGCAAGTGCAGCATGCACAGAAACCACGTAAGTAAATTTGTGTTAGGTGAGCATTCCACTGGTTTAGATTGCTTTGTGGACCACTGTGGATGCTACTGGCTGTATGTAAGCTTTCTTGGGTAAAAAATGTGATAACATTTGTGAATGAGTCAAAAACGGCAACCATACATGCACACAGCAGATGCCAGTAAAACATTCCAAAGTGCATTACCACAGTTACTCACACTTCGAGGGCAGGTCTACTGTCGTGAAAGCTGGAAACATGAAGCTATTCCACTAATAAAATATTGATACTTTGGTTGTCATACTTTACGCGTAAAATATTAATATCAATTCCACAATATTTCTCTAGGCTACTACCGTGACTGCAAGGATGCCTTTGACCATAACCAAACATGCAGTGGGGTATACACTATCAGACCAGAAACAGACAGAAGTATCTTTGCTGAGTTTTTCCTACAACCCTTCGATGTGTACTGTGATATGGACACTGATGGTGGGGGGTGGACTGTGTTTCAACGCAGAGGAAATGGTACTGAAGATTTCTACCTCAACTGGGCTGACTATGTGCGTGGGTTTGGAGATGTGAGAGGTGAATTTTGGCTTGGTCTGCATAAGATACACCGCCTAACAGCCAGCTCCACCAGGCTACGAGTGGACTTAGCTGACTTTGATGGTAATGTGAGGTATGCCAAGTACAGTACATTCCGTGTTGGTGACTCAGACTCCAAGTTCAAGTTGACCGTGTCAGGCTATAGTGGAACTGCTGGGGACTCTCTTGCTTACCACAATAACCAGGCATTCTCTACCAAGGATCAAGACAATGATGGCAGTGGCATACACTGTGCACAGACAGATCTGGGTGCCTGGTGGTATAACAACTGTGCATACTCCAACCTCAACGGCCACTACTACTCGACATCCACCGCACCCTCTAGCAGAGGGGTAATGTGGAAAACCTGGAAGGGATTCTCCTACTCCCTGAAGGTCACAGAGATGAAGGTGCGTCGTGTCTGAGACAACCAGCACCCAATGAACCAGAACACATGCAGTGTAGACACTAGTGACTAGCACACACTTAGTATCAGTCCACAGTTGTATGTAAAACACCCCCTTTTGTAGAGCATTTTGGGTATTCATTCATGGCAGTTTGTAGTGGCAATTATATAATACACGACTGTCATTTCTGAACATCTATCTACTAATTACCAAGCGGAAAACAAGGCAAGTACTCCTGTAGCATGGAGACCCTGCGTTTGAATGTATAATGCATGTGGAATGCAATTATTGTGGACTTATTTCCTGTTATTTACTTCACCGAGTACAACGGCCGGCTAAGCACGATGATGGAGGTGGCAGAGATTAGCAAGACTACTCATGCAATGGCATAGAAGCAGTGACAACTAGAGGTGTAGCAGTAGTGCCTGACTAGTCATGACTGAGTGTAAACAATAGGAGCATGCTAATATACGTACCTTTGGAATTTTGTATCATGCAGCATTTTTAGCTTAGGATAATTAAGGAGACCGGTTTACATGACTGATCGTCTGTAATGAAACCACCGTTATAATGCTAAACGTGGATGGGTTAGTCTCGCCCCTTAACCCTGCAAATGATGGCTTTTACAAAGTACCAGATTTTGATTAAATTGTCCAATTTACAAAATTGCTGTGTCAGTATAACGGAGAGGCTTGAGTTCTAAGTAATGAACACCAGACTAAATTTTAAATGTTTGGATATGGTTGTTGCCATGGGAAACAAGCAATAGCACACTCAGTAATGCAACAGCAGAGGGGAACTGGTGAGGCATAATATATGTGGAGGATGTACATTTGCACACAAAGTCATGCAAGCACACATACATACACTAGGTGTAGGTAAGCTCTATAAGAACATCTGTTTTTAATGTTTCACTAAAGGATCGATGTAGTGAATGAGTAAGTCCAGACGTACGTACCTCTGAAAAGTTCAGAGCTTTAGCCTCGTACACAGGTGTGCTATAAGCTAGGAACCCTGCTACAGCAAATTATATGTATAGTACTGCTAAAAATAAACTAAACAACGTAAGCGCAACAGATGTACAATGATGTCAAGTTTCTAGTTAGCAGTAGTAGCTACAATCGTGTATTCAGGTCAACCTGAAGGGACATGGTAGTCTGGTTCTCAATGAGGCTAGGGAGGGAGAGGACGTGAATATTATCTACGTAGCCAAAGGGCAGAGCAAACACACTAGAGTGGCCTATGGACCAGCCTCCCTGTCACAAATTAGCCTCATTTCCAGTCTCCCCTCCCGGGAACGAGACAAACCTCAAATGGGGGGTTGGTTTGTAGGCTGCTCTGTGATCACCAATGGTCGACCGTTGCTCACACTAGTGCTGCGAGTTTCTAGATCCCTTAGACCAATCATCCTCGTTTAGTATTTGTATTACAGGTGGTACTGTGTTATTTACTACCTGTGTGCTGGAGTAAGGTAGCCTTGTTCCTAGGCCCCTACTTTCAGGTACATGTTCGTTGTGTACTCAAGAAAGTGGGAGGCCTGGGAACATGGCTAGAGTAAACAGAATCAAGGGGCCATGGGAGTACACAAGTGCATTTGAAGCTACTGTGTACCAAAGATTTTGAGATGGTATGAGACATGCACTGCTTGAACTTTAGACTCAGTCATTACAAAATTGACCCCTAAGTGGTTGAGAGCCTAGAGCCTCACTCTTTACTGCTAAGGAGTCAGCTTCATGATTGTGTTAATGCCTGACTCCAATGGTTTAACGAATATGGTTCAGGAGTGAAGAGTCTGTAAGCATCACCCATGTAGCCTCGATCCCATGCTTCCCTGCTGAGCGAGCAAAGTGAGCTGGTTTCGTTTGCTCGGCGGGAAGGCCTGGGAACGAGGCTATCACTCATGAGCTACAAATACTTGATACTTGAAGTATGATTGGCTGACCCCAAAGTTTGATATCAGCAATGTAGCGAACAGCTGAAGTTCACAGGCCTTCATTTCACTGCTGAAGTGTCTGTTTTATGATTGCATTAATGGATGACCCCAAAGCTTGATACTGGCAATATAGTCCACTGCAACTCACAGGTGAGGTTTCATTTCAATGTTGAGATGTCTATTTCACGATTAGCTAGTTCCAAAGTTCAGCTCATGGGTGGAGCTCACAGGCCCTCATTTTACTAATAAGGGGTCAGCTTCGTAATTGCATCAATGGCCGACCCAAAAGGATGAGCAATGCAGCTCATGGGTGAGCTTCATAGGCCTTCATTTCACTTGGGGGTGTCTTCATTTCACTGCTAACATTTTGTTTGTTATTATGTCACTGCTGACCCAAAGGTCAAGCAGTACAATGTGACCTTGTATCTATCATGTGCAGGCAGTGAAGTGTGTGCTTCCATTATAACTGCACATGCTGCTCACTGCAGTTTCATGTTTGTGTTCCTACACAGCATCCGTGTAACAGCTGCAGGTACCTATACACTAGCTAATATTCTGAGTCCATAGTCGTGATTATTGGCTTCACCTCACCCCCCTCAGCATTAAGCTACTGTGTACCAAAAATGGAGACTGAAGGTACATTGGAGTACACTGTTACGTCAGCAGAGACCAGCTGACATCACATGTTATGTCTATGGGATTGCTATAAAAGTGAAACACAGATACTCTAAGATGAAAATCCACAGGCTATAACAACACAGCCATGGGCAAACTACTGCTGGTGTCTCTTGTTACTGTAGCCTTCTACAGCTGCTGTCTTCCCCCAGCAAGTGAAGCATGCGCAGACAAACCAGCAAATAAACGTAAGTAAATTGTATGCACATGTATGTATTAAAGGTTTTGCTAGATGCGTGGTCCACCGGTTTACTTTATAAAATACCTTAGTGAGTCTAATCATTAGAGCCCTCCAATTATTCAAATGCCCAAGAAAATGCTTAATTTAGTATTCTAAGAAATAGAAACAGCTAATCTGAAGTCATTATTCTATTGCTGGAACACTTCTACAGCCTCAGTGCTACTTTCACATGTACTGTATAGCGACAAATTTTCGAGGACTCAAAATCCTACAGTAAACTTTTCGCGAAATAAGGGGTTTTCGAGGATCGCGGACAAAGGTACCACGGCCTATTTTATTTAACCGCACCTCAGCTCAGGAAACTTCTTAGCGTAGTGTCGGATGGTTGCAGCCACTCCGTGCTCTGCTGCATTAAGCTCGGCAGAAACCTTTGTGTAGGGCATCTTTTCCTGTATAGCGGGTTATTTTCATGGGGTGTCAATTTTCGTTATTTTCGTGGTCAACCGACGAGTCACGAAATTTTCCACCCACGAATTTTACGATCTGTTACTATGTGCTGTACAAAGTCGAGCAGACTAGGCACTAAGTCGACTTTCACTATAGCTCTCTATAGTACCTGTGTCCCGTTGACAATGCCCTGGATCCACAGGGTCCTCTGTCACAAGCCGCCCTTCATGCCGTGATTGAAAAACGTCTAGGCGATATTAAACGAAAAAAGCGAGGCCCGTACCTCTCCATTACCACGGCAGTATGGTAGTTCTTATCCAATACTGGCCTCCCATATGCCTTTACAGACTTGATAGCCTCTCATGCACGACTCAATGCTGAAGCGCTCCAACTCTCTCGTGCTAAATCGAACCACGTGTACTAAGTCAAAGTTCATATTACGTCATCGCGTATTCGCGATCGAATCGCCACGAAATTTTAGAACCACGAAAATTATTTCTAACGTCCTCTCGAGCTTTTCACGAAAATTTGCACCCACGAAAATAACCCGCTATACGGTATGCCAATTAGCACCACAGTTACTCACACTTCAAGGGCAGTACACCTGCCATGAAAGCAGCCTACCTCTACTGTGGTGGAAACACAAAGCCATTCTACTATGCATTCTAGCCTAAGAAACGCTATCCATTAAAACAAATGATCTGGATGTTTTGGTGCCTGTTTCCACTACTTTACTTATGATCAAGTGCAAATTAATTCCACAATATTTCTCTAGGCTACTACCGTGACTGCAAGGATGCCTTTCAACACGGCCAGACATGCAGTGGGGTATACACTATCAGACCAGAAACTAATATTGGAAGTAGCTTTGCTGAGTTTGCACTACCAGCCTTTGACGTGTACTGTGACATGCACAATGATGGTGGGGGGTGGACTGTGTTCCAGCGCAGGATAAATGGTACTCAAAATTTCTACCTCAACTGGGCTGACTATGTGCGTGGGTTTGGAGATGTGAAAGGTGAATTTTGGCTTGGTCTGCATAAGATACACCGCCTAACAGCCAGCTCCACCAGGCTACGAGTGGACTTAGCTGACTTTGATGGTAATGTGAGGTTTGCCAAGTACAATACATTCCGTGTTGGCGACTCAGACTCCAAGTTCACGTTGACCATGTCAGGCTATAGTGGAACTGCTGGGGACTCTCTTGTTTACCACAATAACCGTCCATTCTCTACCAAGGATCAAGACAATGATGGCTACAGTGGTGCACACTGTGCACAGAGAAATCTGGGTGCCTGGTGGTATGGTGGCTGTCACTACTCCAACCTGAATGGCCACTACTACTCGACATCCACCGCACCCTCTCAAAAAGGGGTAGTCTGGCGTCACTGGAAGGGGCCCACCTACTCCCTGAAGGTCACAGAGATGAAGGTGCGGCGTGTCTGAGACAACCAGCACCCAATGAACCAGAACACATGCAGTGTAGACACTAGTGACTAGCACACACTTAGTATCAGTCCACAGTCGTATGTAAAACACCCCCTTTTGTAGAGCATTTTTGGTATTCATTCATGTCAGTTTATAATGGGAATTTTTTTCTTAATATAATACATGACTGTCATTTCTGAACATCTATCTACTAATTACCAAGTGGGAAACAAGGCAAGTACTCCTGTAGCATGGAGACCCTGCGTTTGAATGTACAATGTACATGTATGTGGAATGCAATTATTGTGGACTTATTTCCTGTTATTTACTTCACCGAGTACAACGGCCGGCTAAGCACGATGATGGAGGTGGCAGAGATTAGCAAGACTACTGGTATAAAAGCATGCAACTAGATGTTCTATGTACAAGTGATGATGTTATGCATATGGCTATGCAAAGAGCCAATGGCGGTGAAATTCTTCATCTGGTATACGTATTAGCTTTATACATGTATTCCCTTGCATGTAAGTGCTGGGCTTGGTTAAACTCAGGCTACTTTAGTAAAGTTTTCAAATAACGGCAAACTTTAGACGCCCATAGCTCCATAGCTTGGAGGTGTCAACCACACAAACAGGAATTGCTAGAATCAGTTACTGTTGTCTTTCAGATGGCGCTAGTACCATGGTTCTAGCATGCTCCCTTACGGTGCTACAGCCGTTCAACCACATATCACTTCTGCTGGAAATTTTACTGCCATTTTTGGCAATATGCCTCACAGAGATTTATATGCAACAGAGAAGACCTGTATGAAATTAAGCTGTACTGGGCAGGAGACTACTTGAGTGTGCATTTACAAATGCTAGGTACATGTAGCTAGGGAGCAGGCTCTGGGCACAAGACAGTGATGCCAGCAGTAGGGTATGTAACACTCATATCTCTACTTATACAACTAGAGGCTACACAAACTCTACTAACCTAGGAGCTGTAGTAAGCCTTCCTTGTTGGTAGACTTGTCCACATCTCTGACTATTCGTGGTGCTACAACTTCGAAGACAGTGTCCATGTAAACACCAGAGACGCCATTTTTACTACGTGCTGTTGCCACAGGGCCTCCCCCCCCCCGCCCGGGAGGAGGGATCGGACAAATACATATATATATAAATATACTGTCATTCAGGACTCGGTAAATCTTGGGGGCGGGGCATGCAAACGGGGCAGGCTGGGATGGGCAGTATCGAGAGCCAGCCAGTTGTGAGGGAGCAGTCTGGACACGAGACTATGGTATGTAAGACAAGGGCAATAGTACATACACAGTATGCATGTGATGTACATGTATTATTCATAAGCATGCAAAGATGCCTATCTGTGTACCGTCTTTTTCGGGTATGGCTACGGAAGTGCAGATACCTCGCGTGGCTTACAGAAACAGACTGGCTGTAGCCATCATAAATATTATGAGGAATACATAAATTCAGGAATCGATAACTCTTGGGGGTGGGGTATGCAAATGGGGCAGGGTGGGACGGGCAACTCTTGGAGGCGGGGCATGCAGCTGGGGCAGGGTGGGACGGGCAGTATTGCGAGCCAGCAAGCTGTGAGAATAATAACTAAACCTGAACTACTGGCCTTTGGGATTACTGGCCTCACTCCGCTTCGCTGCACTCGGCAATCACTGGAGTAGACAGAAGCAGGGGGGTACGGAATAATATTATGTACTCAAATCATTATTTCACGCAAAAGTTGACGAATACGTACTCAAGTGTATTTGAATCTCATTATTTCGAGCCAAAGCTGTTGAGATGGAGACAGAAAACAGTCTCGTACCCAGGCCTCCCCGCAGAGATTTTTTCACAACAGCGACTACACTGAATTACCTGACATCATATGTCACGTCTATGGTGATTGCTATAAAAGTGAAACACAGATACTCTCAGTTGAGAAAATCCACAGACTATAACAACACAGTCATGGGCAAGCTACTGATGGTGACTCTTGTTACGATAGTCCTCTACAGCTGCCGTCTTCCCCCAGCAAGTGCAGTATGCGCAGATAAACCACGTAAGAAAAATATTAAAGTTTGTGTTAGGTGTAGATTGTAGATTGGTTTAGATTGTAAAATATGCCTTATGGACCTCTGTGGATGCTGTATGTAAGCTTTCTTGGGTTACAAACAACTCATGGGTACTAAATGGGATAACATTAAATTTGTGACTGAGTCAAAAACGGCAACCATACATGCACACAGCAGATGCCAGTAAAACATTCCGAACTGCATTACCACACTTCGAGGGCAGGTCTACTGTCATGAAAGCTGGAAACATGAAGTCATTCCACTAATAAAATATTGATACTTTGGTTGTCACTACTTTATGCGTGCAAATATTAATATATCAATTCCACAATATTTCTCTAGGCTACTACCGTGACTGCAAGGATGCCTTTGAACGGGGACAAAACTGCAGTGGGGTATACACTATCAGACCAGATACAGACATAAGTATCTTTGCTGAGTTGACTGTACCACCCTTTGATGTGTACTGTGATATGGACACTGATGGTGGGGGGTGGACTGTGTTCCAGCGCAGAATAAATGGTACTCAAGATTTCTACCTCAACTGGGCTGACTATGTGCGTGGGTTTGGAGATGTGAGTGGTGAATTTTGGCTTGGTCTGCATAAGATACACCGCCTAACGGCCAGCTCCACCAGGCTACGAGTGGACTTAGCTGACTTTGATGGTAATGTGAGGTATGCCAAGTACAATACATTCCGTGTTGGTGACTCAGACTCCAAGTTCAGGTTGACCGTGTCAGGCTATAGTGGAACTGCTGGGGACTCTCTTGCTTACAGCAATAACCAGGCATTCTCTACCAAGGATCAAGACAATGATTACCACTGTGCACAGTACAGTACAGGAGCCTGGTGGTATAATAGCTGTTCCACCTCCAACCTCAATGGCCACTACTACTCGACATCCACCGCACCCCATCAAAAAGGGGTATTCTGGTATCACTGGAAGGGGTGGACCTACTCCCTGAAGGTCACAGAGATGAAGGTGCGTCGTGTCTGAGACAACCAGCACCCAATGAACCAGAACACATGTAGTGTAGACACTAGTGACTAGCACACACTTAGTATCAGTCCACAGTTGTATGTAAATCACCCCCTTTTGTAGAGCATTTTTGGCATCCATTCATGGCAGTTTGTAGTGGCAATTTGTTTCTTTACATAATACACGACTGTCATTTCTGAACATCTATCTACTAATTACCAAGTGGGAAACAAGGCAAGTACTCCTGTAGCATGGAGACCCTGCGTTGGAATGTACAATGTATGTGGAATGCAATTATTGTGGACTTATTTCCTGTTATTTACTTCACCGAGTACAACGGCCGGCTAAGCACGATGATGGAGGTGGCAGAGATTAGCAAGACTACTCATGCAATGGCATAGAAGCAGTGACAACTAGAGGTGTTCCAAGAACACATACACGTACCCTGCTCCTGACAGTGTATCAGCAATGGGAGGTTGGAACTGTACGCAGATGCATGTACAAGTGATGATGTTATGCATATGGCTATGCAAAGAGCCAATGGCGGTGAAATTTTCATCTGGTATACGTATTAGCTTTATACATGTATTCCCTTGCATGTAAGTGCTGGGCTTGGTTAAACTCAGGCTACTTTAGTAAAGTTTTCAAATAACGGCAAACTTTAGACGCCCATAGCTCCATAGCTTGGAGGTGTCAACCACACAAACAGGAATTGCTAGAATCAGTTACTGTTGTCTTTCAGATGGCACTAGTTCCATGGTTCTAGCGTACTCGGTTATGGCGCTACAGCTGTTCAACCACACATCACTTCCGCCTGTAATTTCACTGCCATTTTTGGCAATACGCCTCGCAGAGATTTATATGCAACAGAGAAGACCTGTTGAAATTATGCTGTACTGGGCAGGAGACTGCTTGCATCAGTAGAGTGTACATTTACAAATGCTAGGTACATGTAGCTAGCTACATGTAGGTCTCTAAGCTGCATCACAACATGGCTCCTTGGATTAGCCGCCTGTTGCACCCCCAGGTAGGGAGCTGGCTTAGTAGCTAAACCTGCATTATTATCAGTGATGCCAGCAGTCTGGATGCCAGAGAAGCTACGAAAAAGCGACTGGGCTTCTGGAGACCGATGTCTCTATCTGTTACATATCTTCAAGGAGTAGCCATGGCTGCTGTGGGAGAGAGTGGAGAGACGGGCTATGCTGCTTGAAACTCATGTTCACAGGGCTCGATTGTGCCGTCGTCTCCAACACTCATATCTCTACTTATACAACTAGAGGCTACACAAACTCTACTAACCTAGGAGCTGTAGTAAGCCTTCCTTGTTGGTAGACTTGTCCACATCTCTGACTATTCGTGGTGTACAACTTCGAAGACAGTGTCCATGTAAACACCAGAGACGCCATTTTTACTACGTGCTGTTGCCACAGGGCCTCCCCCCCCCCGCCCGGGGGAGGGATCGGACAAATACATATATAATAAATATACTGTCATTCAGGACTCGGTAAATCTTGGGGGGTGGGGTGGGGGCATGCAAACGGGGCAGGGTGGGACGGGCAGTAAACCCAGCTTGGGCATGGCCTGGGAGTGTGTGGCAAGTTTTGCATTTTCATTAGGTTCACGATTACGTTAGTTTCAAGTTTGTATTTCTACATGTACAATGGGGATGCCTTTGGACTTATGGCACACCAAGAGTCAGAGATCATGGAACACAATTACAAAGTGCACCACAGATTTGAAGATGGCACATATGTAACTGGCAGGGCCGCCATCTTGAATCTCGGAGAGCCTGCTGAGGCTGAGGTATGTTCCGTATATATTTGCTAGCTGAGATTTGGCGCCCATAGGGTGCAATTATTGGCCTCACTCTGCTTCGCTGCACTCGGCAATTATTGGAGACAGCGGGGGATACGGAATACGAACTCAAGTGTATTTGAATCTCATTATTGCAAGCCAAAGCTGTTGAGAGAATAACAACTAAACCTGAACTACTGGCCTTTGGGATTACTGGCCTCACTCCGCTTGGCTGCACTCGGCAATCACTGGAGTAGACAGAAGCAGGGGGGTACGGAATAATATTATGTACTCAAATCATTATTTCAAGCGAAAGCTGACGAATACATACTCAAGTGTATTTGAATCTCATTATTTCGAGCCAAAGCTGTTGAGATGGAGACAGAAAACAGTCTCGTACCCAGGCCTCCCCGCAGAGATTTTTTCACAACAGTGACCACACCTAATTACCTGACATCATATTACATCATATGTCACGTCTATGGTGCAGTGATTGCTATAAAAGTGAAACACAAATACTCTCAGTTGAGAAAATCCACAGACTATAATAACAGTCATGGGCAAGCTACTGCTGGTGTCTCTTGTTACTGTAGTCTTCTACAGCTGCTGTCTTCCCCCAGCAAGTGCAGCATGCACACGTAAGTAAAATATTAAAGTTTGTGTTAGGTGTGCGTTTTACTGGTTTAGATTGTAAAATATGCCTTGTGGACCACTGTGGGTGCTACTGGCTGTATGTAAGCTTTCTTGGGTAAAAAATGTGATAACATTTGTGAATGAGTCAAAAAAGGCAACCATGCATGCACACAGCAGGTGCCAGTAAAACATTCCGAAGTGCATTACCACAGTTACTCACACTTCGAGGGCAGGTCTACTGTCGTGAAAGCTGGAAACGTGAAGCCATTCCACTAATAAAATATTGATACTTTGGTTGTCACTACTTTATGCGTGCAAATAATTCCACAACATTTCTCTAGGTTACTACCGTGACTGCAAGGATGCCTTCGACCATAATCAAACATGCAGTGGGGTATACACTATCCAACCAGAAGCAGACAGAAGTATCTTTGCTGAGTTGACCGCACCACGTACACCCTTTGACGTGTACTGCGATATGGAGGCCGATGGTGGTGGGTGGACTGTGTTCCAGCGCAGAATAAATGGAACTCAAGATTTCTACCTCAACTGGGCTGACTATGTGCGTGGGTTTGGAGATGTGAGTGGTGAATTTTGGCTTGGTCTGCATAAGATACACCGCCTAACAGCCAGCTCCACCAAGCTACGAGTGGACTTAGCTGATTTTGATGGTAATGTGAGGTATGCCAAGTACAATACATTCTGTGTTGGTGACTCTGCCTCAAAGTTCAGGTTGACCGTGTCAGGCTATAGTGGAACTGCTGGGGACGCTCTTTTTCACAACAATAACAGACCATTCTCTACCAAAGATCAAGACAATGATGGCAGTGGCATACACTGTGCACAGACAGATCTGGGTGCCTGGTGGTATAACAACTGTGCATACTCCAACCTGAATGGCCACTACTACTATGCCATATACTAGCTCATACTAGTGCTGGGAGTTTCTAGACCAATCATCCTCGTTTAGTATTTGTATTACAGGTGGTACTGTGTTATTTACCACCTGTGCTGGAGTAAGGTAGCCTTGTTCCTAGGCCCCTACTTTCAGGTACATGTTCCGTTGTGTATTCAAGAAAGTGGGAGGCCTGGGAACATGGCTAGAATCAGGGGGCCATGGGAGTACACAAGTGCATTGGAATATTATGGCAGCGAAGTGTGTGCTTCCATTATAACTGCACATGCTGCTCACTGCAGTTTCATGTTCGCAGTAGTTTCATATTTGTGTTCCTACACAACATCCGTGTAACAGCTGCAGGTACCTATACACTATCTAAGATTCTGAGTCAGTACATCATGAATACTGGCTTCACCTCACCATTAAGCTACTGTGTACCAAAAATGGAGACTGAAAGTACATTGGAGTACACTGTTACGTCAGCAGAGACCAGCTGACATCACGTTATGTCTATGGGATTGCTATAAAAGTGAAACACAGATACTCTCAGTTAAAAATCCACAGACTATAACAACACAGTCATGGGCAAGCTACTGGTGGTGGCTCTTATTACTGTAGTCATCTACAGCTGCTGTCTCCCCCCAGCAAGTGAAGCATGCGCAGACAAACCAGCAAATAAACGTAAGTAAATTGTATGCAATTAAAGGTTTGCTAGATGCGTGGTCCACCGGTTTACTTTATAAAATATCTTAGTGAGTCTAATCATTAGAGCCCTCCAATTATTCAAATACCCAAGAAAATGCTTAATTTAGTATTCTAAGAAATAGAAACAGCTAATCTGAAGTCATTATTCTATTGCTGGAACATTTCTACAGCCTCAGTGCTACTACATGTATATAATATCATAAGTGCCAGTGGAGACACTGGCTCTATCAGTGTGGTAGGTAATTAGCACCACAGTTACTCACACTTCAAGGGCAGGTCTACTGTCATGAAAGCAGCCCACCTCTACTGTGGTGGAAACACAAAGCCATTCTACTATGCATTCTAGCCTAAGAAACGCTATCCATTAAAACAAATGATCTGGATGTTTTGGTGCCCGTTTCCATATGATCAAGTGCAAATGAATTCCACAATATTTCTCTAGGCTACTACCGTGACTGTAAAGATGCCTTTCAACAGGGCCAGACATGCAGTGGGGTATACACTATCAGACCAGAAACTAATATTGGAAGTAGCTTTGCTGAGTTTGCACTACCAGCCTTTGACGTGTACTGTGACATGCACAATGATGGTGGGGGGTGGACTGTGTTCCAGCGCAGAATAAATGGTACTCAAAATTTCTACCTCAACTGGGCTGACTATGTGCGTGGGTTTGGAGATGTGAGTGGTGAATTTTGGCTTGGTCTGCATAAGATACACCGCCTAACAGCCAGCTCCACCAGGCTACGAGTGGACTTAGCTGACTTTGATGGTAATGTGAGGTATGCCAAGTACAATACATTCCGTGTTGGTGACTCCGTCTCCAAGTTCAGGTTGACCGTGTCAGGCTATAGTGGAACTGCTGGGGACTCTCTTGCTTACCACAATAACTGGGCATTCTCTACCAAGGACCAAGACAATGATGGCTACAGTGGTTTACACTGTGCACAGACAAACAGGAGCCTGGTGGTATAATAGCTGTCACTACTCCAACCTGAATGGCCACTACTACTCAACACCCACCGCACCCGCTGAGAAAGGGGTAGTCTGGCAAACCTGGAAGGGGTGGAACTACTCCCTGAAGGTCACAGAGATGAAGGTGCGTCGTGTCTGAGACAACCAGCACCCAATGAACCAGAACACATGTAGTGTAGACACTAGTGACTAGCACACACTTAGTATCAGTCCACAGTTGTATGTAAAACACCCCCTTTTGTAGAGCATTTTTGGTATTCATTCATGGCAGTTTGTAGTGGCAATTTGTTTCTTTACATAAGACACGACTGTCATTTCTGAACATCTATCTACTAATTACCAAGCGGGAAACGAGGCAAGTACTCCTGTAGCATGGAGACCCTGCGTTTGAATGTACAGATTTATGTGGAATGCAATGTATGTGGAATGCAATTATTGTGGATTTATTTCCTGTTATTTACTTCACCGAGTACAACGGCCGGCTAAGCACAATGACGGAGGTGGCAGAGATTAGCAAGACTACGCATGCAACAGCATAGAAGCAGTGACAACTAGAGGTGTTCCAAGAACACATGTACCATGCTCCTGACAGTGTATCAGCAATGGCGGAGGAGGTTGGAACTGTATGCAGCTGTACACGGACTTCCATCTGTATGTACAAGTGATGATGTTATGCATATGGCTATGCAAAGAGCCAATGGCGGTGAAATTTTCATCTGGTATACGTATTAGCTTTATACATGTATTCCCTTGCATGTAAGTGCTGGGCTTTGGTTAAACTCAGGCTACTTTAGTAAACTTTTCAAATAACGGCAAACTTTAGAGTTCCAAGTTCAGGTTGACCGTGTCAGGCTATAGTGGAACTGCTGGGAACTCTCTTGCTCCACACAATAACTGGGCATTTTCTACCAAGGACCAAGACAATGATAAACCAACAGTGGAAACTGTGCACAGGACCGCATAGGAGCCTGGTGGTATTATATTGACTGTCACGAATCCAACCTCAATGGTCACTATTACTTGGGACCCAACTCACCCGGTCCCAAAGGGGTAGTCTGGTATCACTGGAAGGGGTACTACTACTCCCTGAAGGTCACAGAGATGAAGGTGCGTTGAGTCTGAGACACCCAGAAAATAACTACCCAAGAACAAACACATGCAGTGTAGTATCGGAGGGCGGATGGGGCGGATTGCGTAATATTTTGCGAGACAGCCAGTCGCAAAAATAACCATGCAAGCTACAAAAATGGTGATGTAGTTTTGTGTACAGCACATTTAAAGGATTAGTCACGGCTGCTACAGAACAGCAGAGAGACAGACGATACCAAGAATTGGCCATGGCTACTACGGGAGAGTAAAGAAACAGCTTAAACTCACGTTAGTATCGCTCGATCGTGCCGTTTGTCTCCAGCACTCATATCTCTACTTACACCTAGGCTACACAAACGTACTAACCTGGGAGCTGCAGTAGGCCTCTCTTGATAAAACTGTGCAGTAGCGTTGTCCATATACATGACTCTTTAAGCGCCACAAGTTAGAAAGTAGCATCCAAAAAACAGCCACATGCTACACTGGTATCTTTAGTACACCACTTTTGGAGAAACAAACGCGTTACATAGTACAACTCACAACGTATTTGTAGTCGAATTTTAGTTCCATTTAAAAATTACACTTCCTGTGAAGCCCCCCTGTATTAATACGCGCATATGGCAAGATGACATCTTCAGTTGGGAGTTGGCAACGACTAGGCATGTAAATTACATGTAACATAAAATGTTGCTCACTGATTACCGCATGGACTAGCCTGAAACGCATGGTACAATTTTTACTACAATGAAATCTCTGTTCTGTTAGTCAGTGCTGGTTGTTCTGCAATGCATATCCAAGACCTGGCCATGGTTGCCATGGGAGAGCAGTGCTGCTTGAAACTCACATTGGCAATACTCGATCTAATGCTCGATCATGCTGTGCACTCATACCTCACATTCTATAGATGCTACACAAACCCTACTAACCTGTAAACCTCACTTGGTATAACTATGTGATGGACTCGTCCAGATCTCTGATTCTTTATACACCACAAGTTTGAAGACTGAAGACTAAAGACTATCGCTATACCTACCACTTTTTCGCTGTTTAGGCAGACATAACTATGCTAGCTTGACGTAGCGAGCTTCCATTGCACTAGTAGACTATACAGTCGGACACATGCAGTTAGTCAACTCTACAGTAACATTATACTATGCTCTTGAATATCTCATGCCAAAGTTTGCAATATAAGGTAGCAATGACACAGCAAACAGGATGCATTAGTAAATAGCACCCCGCCACTTCCTTCCTGTGCAGCCTATTACTAGCTTCCTCCCCAGTCTGGCAAAAGCTGGGAGTAGAGACTGGGAACGAGGCTAGCCTATTACCTTAGCTGGAGCTTAGGGAACATTAAAGTAGTATGTGCAAATTGATCAGACTGGAATTTTTAAATCTGGCATGGGTACATGTAATACTAGCACTACATGCATACATGTAGGAGTGCATAAAGAGAAGAATTCTTCTTCTTCTGTTCATGGCTCCTGGTGCCACACAGAGGCACTTACTGGAGTAGTATACACAATTATTTTTCCATGTGAACAGTGGTTACCAGGTACTCCTCCTAATTCTTTCTTGAGTACCTCAGAACAAGGCTAGAGCAACGCGTGCTAGTCCTAACTGTTCTTCAGTGGGGTGAGTAGAGGTCTGGGGACGATACTGTATACATCCGTCAGTATGTGGTAGGGGAATGAACCTAGGGCCTTTTAAATATACCCTTACCCAATGAGCTATTGAGCTCCGGACAGAAAAACATTACACAAGCTATACTGATGCCACTACACTATATAAGCACCATACTTTCATATGTGGGGCTGCCCCTACTAATCTCTAATACTCAGGAGGATTGGAGGCTGTACTATACTCAGTGTATGACAGTACCTTGCTAAGTGATAGATCTTGTGTGTGTACTGTCCCTTTCCCATCTCCTCATTCTCAAAGGGCTCATTGACTATCACCTCCACCCCTTCACCGCCTCCCGTCTCGTTCTTGCTGGCCTGGGCTACGGAGTACAGCTGGCCCACCTGGTACTGTGAGGGGGTGGGGTGTGTGAGCGTGTGCAATGGAGCATAAAGACATAATCACTTGGGATCCCTTAGGAATTACACACTATCTTTACTTTGTGCTACTCATGTGACCTTTGACAAATCAGATGTATCAAGATCGATCACATGACAGTACTTTATTAATGCACACTTTCTAAATGATGCCCACTAGAGCTATGGCTAGCACTAAACACTTTAGATACCAGTTGGCAATGCAATACGGGGCTAGTTAGTGCACTCAGGCAATACAGTAACAGTCTCAGGGAGATAATGCACTCGATCGCGTTCAACTCGTGCATTATTATGCCCTTGTCCATTATCTATATTGCCTTTACACATTAACTAATGTACATATATTATTGGTTTGGCTGACACAGCAACTCAGGAAATTACTTTGGCTAAAAAATAACTTAGGCCTCCAGACAATCAATGACATCACTAATAATGACACTATATATAGACACTCCCACAAGTACAAGAGCTATTATGAATACAGAAATCTGAAGAATTAGTCAGGTGACTACATGTATACATGCAAACAGGTTCTCATTTTACTACATGTATATTTGGAACTGATCACGCAGACTGATGTCATAGGGGCCACACACAGTTTTAGTGACATGTACACTCACACACATGTAGCAAACTAGGTATATACATGTACATGTATCTGGCAATTAAGGGATAGGCATAGGTCTGTACATGTGTGTGTGTGTCTATCAGACAGCAATTCCCCAAACAAATATAATACAGATAAATCGATGCCGGGCAACCCTGAGAAACGATACTTCGGCCTTAGTACATCACAACTATCAGATGTGCTTCTCACCTCCTCCACACTCAGAGGCAGAACAACTCGGCTAGGGGGAAGGAGAAGAGCAATAAGGGGTTATTTCTGCTGAGCAAAGGACATGTACCCATAGCCAATTCGAATCTGATTGGTCAAGGCAATGTTGCATCGGCATCATCCGTTGATCACTTAGGTACATCATTATTTGCTGTATGTCCTGCCCCTCCCCCCCCCCTACATCATAAGACATGTATACTCCATACATTTAGTGACACTCTCTATTCCCTGTAAACTCTTCTCTGCCCTGCCAGATTGGGAGGCAAAAAAAGACGGTAAGCTACAGCACATGATGTCACCAACACGTCAAATTGTTTGCATTTCACAAAGGAGGTGCTACAGCAATCTTAGGAATGAGAACAGCTTGGAATTTATGCTTTCAGTATGTCAACTGACGTTGTCAAGTATACATGTAGTTGTTACATGTACATGTAGGCTGGAGAAGCTGTACTACTAGTCTCGGGTATCCAGACCCCCTCGGAAAATTGGAAGGAGGGTCTGAGCGATAGGCTTCGGTGGAAATGTACACTCCGGAATGTCATTAGCTTACAATCTCTGCTAATGCTGGCTTAGTACATTTCTCTAGCATTTACTCTGGCTGCACATGATGTCAGAGGAAAGGCTGACTTTCAAAATTACAGTAGCGCTTTAAGTCGCTAAACACACAAAACAGTTCAAAAACGGGAGATTTTCCAATTAGTGCACATTAGAATGTAATTTATTAAGCCAATTGGAAGTGCGCCAGCATACTGGGCGCATTATACACTTCCATCCGAGCCTATCACGCAGACCCTCCTTCCGATTTTCCCGAGGGTCTGGGTACCCAAGACTACTGTACTACCCATAGCATACGCGAAATAAGCAACATCAACTTCATACGTTACTATACCAACTGCCAGGTGTTCTGTATATGTCTGTGTGCATGACATCATCGCAGAACTCTTACTAAGCATCCTGGTACACCTCCACTTATAGATAATAAGCTCCCTTTGACTTTCAGTTCTTTACTAGTCCAGAAGCCTATTTCAAGAGCTCGATTCTATTTATAGGCCGACGGGGTATTAAGTCTGTACACCCCCAACCCCAATCTAGAGTGTCCTCTACTCAATTTGGCCTCAAGCTATATTTCGTATTTATGGGCTCATAGGGTACTAAAGTCTACACACCCCCAAGCCCAATCTACAGTCTCCTCTACTCAATTTGGCCTCAAGCTATATTTCAAGAACTCGATTCTATTTATAGGTTGATAGGGTATCTATACTCTAATCTAGAGTCTCCTCTACTTAACATGGCCTCAGGGTATCTCATGTAACGAGATAAATAAACTTACAATTCTCTGATTAACATGTTTAGACCGCCTTCAAAACCTTCTTCGCCTCAGAAATTTATGTACTTCAGTAGAGTCTCTGGCTTTCAATATTTTTTCAATATAAAGGTGACCGCATTTCCTGTGCACGTGGCTGATATCATTTGTGGGCGTTGCCGCCACCCCACGTGAACCTTATTACGTACGTACGTACGTTGCGATTCCCGGAAGAATGTAAGTTATGCAAGTGCATAAACACCACTGTTGGCACTGACACGTTGTCAGTGATTTGACCAGTGATCCGTACACAACAGTGTTTTAATGACTAGAAGTGCGTTTGCTTCATTGAAATAAACATGTCGGATTCCGAAATAAAGAGTGGCTGGATGCACAAGTGTGGTAAGTCGAGCAGATGTGATAAGTTTTCCAAAGTACCTTGATCTATGGTACTTTATACTATAAAGTCCGTAAATTGAGGTGATGTGGTAGGCGGTGTGTCACGTAGGTTCAGCCTGAGGCTACCAGTAGGCCTGGCTGCAGCGTTCCACGTGTTCCAGCATAGTAAGAGTTCTGTGTCTGCCTAGATGCCATATAAGTCCCGTTTCTGGATGTCAATCATGTCATACCCAAGACACTTTGCTGTGGGCCAATAGAGCATGCAAACAGGCTTGCAACCTCGTTGGCAAGAGTTCATACAAATAAACACGTTTTGCTATCCATGTTTTGGGGGTAAACATACATTGTAGTGTTGTTTTAGTATGGCTTCATGTAATTTAGTTTCAGTTTGAGTTAAAACTCTATTTAGAGTGCAAAATTAAGTTTAGTTATAGTTAGTTGTCTAAGCTATTACTAAAATACCTCCGTTAACTAACTAAAACGGTACATTTTGGGGCCTAAAAATTTAATTTTGGTTATAGTTCAGTCCTCAGGGGAAACTTTCAGTTTTAGTATGCTAATTGAATCTGTTTTGGCCTCTACTAAATTTGTTTTAACTAATACTTTTGATTAACTAAAGGATACATTGTACATCTCTCACTTATGTCTCCGTTTTCTCCCAGGTAAAACTGTCAAGAGTTGGAAGCGCCGTTGGTTTGTTCTGAAGCCCAATGGCTATCTCTACTACTACGAAGATCAGAACCGAAAGTCTGAGAAGGGCAAGATAGATGTAGTTGACGCTAGCCGTATAGCTCCGTGGAGTGAGGTGTCTACAGTTGAAAAGATACCAAGTGGTTTCTTGACAAGTAATACGTTTGCCATTGTCACTGACCACAGAACTTTCACCTGTGTATGTGAGAGAGACGGGGAGTGCGAGTAAGTCCCTGATTGGAAGAGCCCATTAGCCTCATTCCCGGTCTCCATTCCATAGCTATTTTTTTATAATGTGGGAACGAGCTGTAGAGTGGAGACTGGGAATGAGACTAAAAAGCCCACAGGGGAATGAGAATCACTAAGTTTGTACCTGTGTACAAGTGCAAAATGTAGTGTGTAGTTGTTAATTAGCTTTATTGCATGAATCAAATGCGGCTGGCCATGGACTGAGTCTAAAGTGGGTGTGGTGTATTTATAATGGCGTTGGAGAGCACAAAGCACTTTCCATCCTGTACGGCTTGAAAAAGCATGTGAGTTTGCAAGGCAAGGACAGAGTTGGTGGCCATACTCGAACCACGACCTTCCCTGAAGGCTAGCTCTAAATAACGCCTTTGCGAGTTCATGCAACCCTCATAGCTAAAGCCTCCATTCTGACTTCTTCTGTTTGTTCATGTAGGATGTTAGCCACATCATAGCAGTGACATTGGCTTCCTCTATTAAAGCAGTGAGGCTTCCTTCCTCTATTAAAGGTTTCCTTCATCTTGTAAACTACATTTAGACTTCCTAGCCACATTATCCATTCATGTGGGCGCAGAGAGGGTCTAGCTCAATAGACTAGGAATACGAGTGAGTAAGCTCCATTGCACAGGCAGGGAAGGACTGGAAACAAGCCCAAGTCTATAGGGGGACACTTTTAGCATCTGGTACCAGTTTGGGTGTGGACACTTTTAGCTGTGTTCCCAGGCTCCACTCCCCAATTTTTCTTGCACAGTGTGGAAAAACATTTTCCTACTCAGGTGCTCCCCAGCTTTTCTCACTGGCTGGGGAGTGGAGCCTGGGAACGAGGAGGGGGGGGGGACTTTAATTTCAGCAACAATGAAATCACATGTAGCCTTTAGGATCATGTGACAGCTAATGGTTCCAATTTGTGGTGATATTACAATAATCATTGCCTGTCAACCATTTATAGTGCCTGTGTACATTAGCAATGACTACACTCTAAAACAAAGTGTCTCCTATAGTGGAATCCGACACTTAGGATAATTTGACTGTACTAGTTGGGCGCAGAAGAGTCCTTTTATGGAGCTATTCTTATTTCAGGAGTGCAGGTCTGCTGTGCGTGCATCTGTAGTGTCGCAAAGCTGCAGACCAAGTTTTAGTTGCATAGTAAAAGTTTTGAAGACAAATCGCGTATTAAATAGTTGCGTTATTGTGTGTGCATGTGTTTTTGTGTATATATTTTTTGCACGCTAAAAACAAACTCGTAATTCACAATAGACCCTTTACCATTATGATGTAATGGGGGGGGGGGGGGATAAAAGTGAGCACTAAATGGAGAAAATACACGGAAATAGGTGTAAACAAACATGTTCTCATACAAGAAAACTACATCAAAACACGTGTTCTCATGCATTTTCTCCAATTAGTGCTCACTTCCCCCACTCCATTACATCATAACAGTAAAGCGTCTATTATCACAATCATAACCTAACCCACAGTATGGTGCTCACTTTCACTGTGATGTAGTGGAGTGTAAAAAAGATAAATTGGGGCAGCCATTAATCTCTCTCTTCTCTCCCTCAGGAGCTGGATCAAGTGCCTGAACAAAGCCAGAGGTGCCAGTGATCAGCCGTACCCTGCGCCGACCTTTCCCAAGGAGCAATCGCAGAAGCAGGAGGAGCTACCGCTGATCCCTCAGGTGAGGGAAGCCCCGCCTCCCTACACCCCCACGGCGACGCCTCCCGCCAGCTTCCAGGGACCACCCATGCCACAGGCTCAGCTACAACCCCCACAACAGCCTCTCCGGGCATCACCGCAGCCATCACCGCAATCATCGCCACGACTCTCACGACTAGCCTCCTACCCCCCTGCCGTTCCACCACCCTACCCAGCTCCGCCACACAATGCGTCCTTTGGTGGCGCCTCAACCCTGCCCCCCGTGGGTGCAGCCCCACCTCCTGGTGGTCCAAACTACGCATCCTATCCCGTTGGCCACTACCAGCCTCCTGTTCGGGCTAATACATTGCCTCAAGCCTCTGCCCTTCCTCCAAAGCCGTACTACCCGCCCCCTCAAATGCAGTACAGTCCCCGCCCACCACCAGCTCCCTACCAATCGCGACAACCAGGATATTACCCTCCGCAACCCCGCCCAGCTTATCCCCAACAACCCCGCCCAGCTTATCCCCAGCAACCCCGCCCAGCCTATCCCCAGCAACCCCGCCCAGCCTATCCCCAGCAGTTCCGCCCAGCCTACCCCCAGCAGCCCCGCCCAGCCTACCCCCAGCAGCCCCGCCCAGCCTACCCCCAGCAACGAGTGATGCAACAGCAACAGACTAATGTAACTATAATTAGACTATAGTGGTCAGTCTCGGGGCTGATTAATGTTGTCCGTATGAAATGTGTTTTCAGATTCTAGTCTAAGTCCTGTCCCCAGGTTTTATGTTTACAACTCATTTCTAACAGATAAAAAATACTCTACTCTATCGTATCATATCTAATTCCGGGCTTAAAGCTTATTTTATGTCTTATTTTGTTGAATGACATTAGCTATTATTTTTGTACATTTTCCCACACTCCTACACTTGTGTCAACTGTATGTAGCTGATCTGTGTTGTAAACATGACTGTCATTTGATACCATGTATAAATTTTGTTGTATGTAAAACTATTATTACAAAAATATTGTACATGTACAGTTTATGAAATTTAAATTGAATACACAATATACTATTAATGGTACAGACAAAACAATCATTGTATCTACAGGGGTGGCTGTGTAAAAATGGTGATCATGTATATTGTAAGGTAGACTCGGGTAGAATTTTAGCAGCTGGAGAGCATTCAAGCTGCTTGCGCATCCTCCAAACACAGACATCACGAAACTGGCAGAAATTGCACTTCCACGAATCCTCGATATCCACCCCCTTTGCCTGTCTCTTGCCCATCCAGAAACCGAGGCAGTTCTCTAGCTGGCTCTTCATCCATGCTTCATCGTATTCCACCGTCTCCACTCCGATCACCTCCCCGGTTCCCTGGAACTCATACTGCACTAGCAGAGTGCCCACCAAGGGCAGGTCTAAACCTGCAATGAGCCTGCTGACGCACTCGACAACCCTTCCAAACGTGATATCGCCGTCTTCTGGCGATGTTTTATCTTGTTCGTGGTTGCTACTAGTGAGTAACCCCCACAGACCGTGCTGCTTAATGTACTCAACAGGACCTGTTGATAGAACTGTGTCAAATTTGAGATTTGCGTGCTGGGACAAAAGCTCCATCGGTGTGGCCCCACATGTGAGCTGATCCAACAAATACTTGTAGAGCATCAGCTGGAGGGCGTTGCCTTTCTTCTGCGCTTCACCAGGTAGAGACTTACTCTGCCTCGTCTTGTAGTCCAAGAGCGTCAGTTCTCTGCTCTCTGGTGAGTATTGCAGCTGGTCGATAATCCCCCTTATGAGCACTCCAAGTCCGAAGGGATCCCCGAACACCGCAATCTCCCTCTCCAGTCCCCCTGCTTCTCCCGCTGCCAGCTTGATGCAAGAGAGCTGGGTGTAAGTGTCGATGAGCTGCACTGCCTGATTGTCCTCCCGGGTCTCCATCCTCACTTCCACTTTCTCATGCACTTCTAGTTCTGTATGGGTACATAATAGAAAACCAACGGGCTATGGCTGAGTATCTCACTAGTGCACCTTGCGGTTCATGCCATTTAGTTATTGCATGTTTTGACCATACAGCACTAAGAAAAAAGTCCTACATCCATACAAATTGACCAATTCACTAGCCTCGTACCAAGGTTCCTTCCATTCTGAATGGTTTTATCTCGCCGCTTATGGAGAACAAAAAAAATATATAGCAGCAAGGCAAAATCTGTGAACAGAAGGAATGGATACAAGGCCATTGAGTTATCCAAAACTGACACTACATGTGTAGCCATCACTGTTCACAAATCTCCCCAACAGTGCATGCAAGCACACTTGCCCTTCTTGAGGTGAATGGCCGTTCCCTGCTTCATACCGGCTGTCTTCAACTGGACCGGGCTCCCCCTTTCGGCCAACTTGGTCCACTCGGCAGTTTTCTTCAGACTGGGATGGAGATGTCTGTATTCCACCTGCAGCTCACACCACAACCCCTGGGAGATGTCTGTTACATTGATGACATTCTGGCCTCTGGAGCGAAAGAGTCTCAGGGGCACATACTGCCCATTGTTTCTTGTACGTGCGAGCTGGTCTTTTACATCATCCAGTTCTGCAGTAGGAAATGAAATTTAATAAGCTATTTCTAAGCTACTCATAAAGAAAATACCCTGTATTGAGCTCTTCCAAAAGAAGCGCATAAGATAGCACCATACATCGCGAATTAATACACTAGTTTGCAGTGCATACCGCTTTGCAAGGTTGCCAGATGAGTGACTGTGTCCAGAAAGGCAAACTCATTTTGGTCGACTTCCTCCAACTCTACCTCAGGCTCACCCTCAGACTGTGGATGTTGAGACGAGGGGCTGTCTGGGGCAACTTTTAGCTTCTTTTCAGGTGGAGCCCGCGCGTCTGACTCTGCATCCGAACTGTTTTTCGCTCCCAAAGCCTGCAAAGGATCCTCACTGCTCAACGGTAGTGGACTTGAAGCCATTCTACTGACACGCCCACTTGTCCGCGTTTCTCTATTCCATTCCACATACTGGGACTGGAGTCAGAAATTAAAAAAAAATGGGCGGTGTCAAAGTATCATGGACAGCAGTCGCAAAGCAAGTGCCAAGAAACCCCCCACCGGCGGGCAGCAAATGGCGGGAGGCGTAGCGGGAAAGAAGAGAAAGAAGAAAAAGAACGCAGAGAAGAAGACTGGAGAGGGGAACGCCCCGCCTTCCTTGGTAGTGCAGGCCATGGAGCCCGTGGGTGGGTGCTTTGTGGCTGTACTGTATGTTCTGCTCCAAGTCTGTGTTTCAGCATAGTGTTATTTGTATAGTCTGGAGTGTGGACTAGACCTCTTTTATTGTATAAGTGTGAGTGTGGTGTGTGGGTATGGCAACCAGCCCCACCCACTAATAAATTTGCATCCATGTAGCAGTTCCTCATCCCTCCCTCCATCCTGTCCCTCCTCCTCCCCCCCAAACAGAACCCCACAGGTCTGCTGGTCTCAGTGGTGGCCGTGGCAATCTCAATGAGAGGTGCAGTAGCAGCAGTAGCCTCGAGAACAGCAAGCCAGGGAGGAAGCTGGGGAGGTGGGTGCTAGCCTCATACCCTTCCCAGCCCTTACCTGAGATGTACACTGGGGGCAGGACGGCCTGGGTGCATGGCAAATGCCAGCCAGAAAAGACTGCTTGTTTTAGGTATCATGATAGACCCTAAACCAAAACTGTAATAGTTTACATAGGCCGTATACAATGTAATATGTAGTGTGGTGCTTAATTTCAAAATCCTTTCTTAGCTTCTACCAATCCATACTCTGATTAGTGGGTCAGCAAATAAACAAAATTTGTAGATGGCCTAAAACCCTCACCTTTAATATAAAATGTGAACAGTCCTAGTATAGAGTAGCATGTTTGACATGCCAGTGAGTTTTCTAATACCGGTTAATTAGGTGACAATAGAAAAACTGATTGAAATTTATTGCTGACAGGTTCGACTTCTCCTCATCCGATGCCATGAGCATCAGTCTCACCAGTAGCTCTACCGCCATGGAGTTCAGTGGAGCCAGCCAGACTGGCTCCCCGCTCTCCTCCCAGGCCCAAATCCCCATCTCCCGATCCACCCACCTTACCAACTCAAGCTCGACTCCCTCCACCGACGCTTCCAGTCTGCCTGCCGTTGGCGACGCTGCTGGCCGGTCGTCTTATGTCGGCACAAGTGCTTCGAGCTCCTCTGAGCAATGTAAGATCACAACGGATGCTTCTGCTTGCTCCATGATGGAGAGCCTGCGGTGGGAGAAACAATGCTCTGACGAGGAAAAGGAGAAGGAGAGGATTGAGCTGTACAAGGCCAATCGCCGGAAGAGATACGAAAATGCTTTAGAAGAAAGGAGGACCAGTATGATTGCTGTTAAGAAACCGTATTGTATGTCATCATCTGAATCAATATCCTAGTCTTTGTAGTATCATAATTATGCTCAACGTCAATGTCTCGTACATAGGATCCCGCATTTTGGTTCCATATGTCAATCTCCCATAATATGGTTCACTGTGTTGTATTATTGCAGCAGTCTTATCACTTTTACTGTATTGGTCATTATCAGCCTGTACATTTTTATATTTATGCAGAATGAATAATTATACTGATTGTGTAAAATGTATGACAGCTGCATGCTGTACATTAGAATATTCACTTGACTAGCTAGTGCTATCCACTCTGATTTGGTCCGCAGTCGCTGGGTTGGTGACGGGAAAGACTCGTTCCTCTGCCACTACAAGCCTGTCCAACTGGTTTTTCTTGACAAACTCGTACTGCTCTTTCACAAAGTCAGTGACATCCTTGATCTGCACAATCCACTCCTTCCCATACTTGCTCAGGACCTGAAGAGAAAGAAATTATGACCTTAGACTCTGAGTTAGCCTCGTTCCCAGGCTACGTGGTAAAATTTGAGAGCCTGTAACTGTACCCATACTAGCTTTGTTGTCAAGTCACATGGCCTGGGGACAAGGCTAATCCTAATTGTGAAAGAATACCAGTCCCACAGTCAACAACTGTGAATTTGATGTGTGCATGTGGGCTTGGCGATGATGTTATCACTTACACATTAACTTTTGTGTTTAATGTTACAGTGGCAGTGAGTGTTATGCTCTTCCTAAGTGGAAGTATAGAGCCTTGCATCCAGGGCGTACTCATCAATTTTTCAAGATAAAATCTGCCTGGGTGCAGGGCTAAAGTAGTAGTCATGTAGGAGCACCTATTGACCCCCCTCTTTCCGTCTCTCCCACCTCATTTCGAAGCCCCAACTGGATGGCTCTTCTCCCCTGGGGATCCCCCGAGGGGCCATGGTCCGGGTCCCATTGCAGCCTCACGCTGGACTTCTCTTTCAGTCCCTGAGCCTTCTCATCGTGACCAGTGAGCGCCTGGGCGAGGGGAATTGATAAAGAACATACAATGATAAATACATGATACTGCTATCTCTCTGCGCTGTAGTCAGCACATAGCAGTGCTTTTTATGTGTGATATTATTTACAAGAGTAACCATTCTATGGTAATAAAATGTGGAAATTTGTAAGTGAAAGTCTACTAGTATATCGTTGCAGAACTCTATTTCAGCTCAACAGATACGGTATAATTGAAGTTGGCTGTCTCAAATAGCCATAGTAGTGTGTTTTTTAGTTCTTTTGCTTACTATACCGTATACTGTCGCCATCCTATGTAAGACTGTTCATGACTGACCCACTTCCATATATTCTTGCGCATGTGCGAACAGTGGATACCAGTCCACTCTTTTTTTTCCCCTCCGCACGGCCTGGGTACGAGGCTACACGTACTCACCACATACCTTAGAAAGGATGTGGTCAAAGCCCTCGCGAGTGATCCACACAGCCAGCACCCTCTCCTGCCCCCTCTTGGTGGCCCAGCCACAGCGGTACATCATCCACAGGAAGTTGGTCTTGATCCAAGACATCCGCGAGTAGGAGAACCGGTCTCCACCAAACCTGCAGGCAGGCGCCAAAAATGCCGCATAATTATGCCAATGGTGGTCGGTCTTGATCTCAACCTATAACCGAAGATCTATATAAAGTCTGCTTCTGTCTGTGGGTGCATGGTCAATGGCGTAAGTGCTATAGTAGCAACATGAGGATTGAATTTTATTATGCCAAATATTCACTATGACTTCCGGATGTGCCAAAAATCAATGTTAACAACAGCAAAAAATTTCTCATTTCTCTGAAAGTCTAGGAACAAGACTCTCTTATAGCCTAGCAGGTCTCTTATCTCCACAGACATGCCCGATAATGGTCGCTCACTTCTGGTGTTTGACGGCGTAGTCAGCAATCTCAGGGCAGTAGGCTTGATAGACTACCACACTGTTGTCATCGTACTGGGCCAGCACATGTCTTCCCTCCTTTGGCCATACAGTGTCCCTCTGCTCAACGTAGGACTGCACTCTCCACTCCTTAGAAGGCACTGCGGCAGAAGCCATGCCACTGATGCCAGTCAAACCTCTAGAGCAGCAACTAAATCTGCAAGTAGGGATGGGGATACAATAATTAGCAGTGGCAAGACAGATACAGACATATCCCTCACCTTATTACTGGGTAACAGAGTATTCTAAAGCTTGGCAGAGCTGGAGAGCATTAAAATATAGCTGCAACTGTCATTGCACCACGTAGAGAAATAGTAGCTCCACCCACCTCTGCACGCAGCCAGCAAACTTCCGTAATATGCAGAGATATCCGGATGGCGAAAATGGCGAACGGTGGAGCCTATTTGCTGGGGATCGATGTAGGAACAAGTACGGTTAAGGCAGTTCTAATTGAAAGGAGAACATTTCGGGTGGTCCAGGAAAAATCCAAGCAATTAGGTAAGCACAGCTGTCAGGAGGCATCTTAGCCCCACCCCTTTTTTGGCACCTTTTAATATAGTCCCTGTCATAATATTTTGCTGCAATATTATTTTTGTAGGGCCGCATGCCCAGGTTGACATCCCCGGTGCACATGAACGATCAGTGGGTGAGATTTTCTCGTGTCTGGAATCGTGCATCGGCAGCTTCGATTCTTCATCGCTGCAGAGGGTAAGCAGCATTGGTGTCTGCGGACAGATGCACGGCTGTGCCCTCTGGAAAGGAGAGCAGCCTTTCTTCATACAAGGCCAGCTTCAGTGCACTGAGGCTGGTAGCTGCTCCAACCTTGTGACGTGGCAAGATGGTCGTTGCTCACCAGAGTTCCTCGCTTCACTGCCCCGAACCAAACAGGCCATACCTGTCAGTACTGGATATGGGTGTGCAACACTGGCATGGCTGCAAAAATTTCAGCCTGACGTACTATGGGCACACGACAGAGCCGGTACCATAATGGATTTGATCGTGTTTGCTCTCTGTGGCGATATCGGGAAGGTGACCATGTCTGCTCAAAACGCCACAAGCTGGGGATACTTTGACATTCACCACATGGAATGGGAGTCTGAAGTGTAAGTATCCGTATGGTGTTGGTGTCTAGGTCACCCATGGAGCAAGTGAATTCTAATTTCTAAGCATCATTCCTGCTAGCTCCTAATTTCTTAATACTTGCAGTACAGAATTTGAAGAATTGCAGTGTACATGTACTGGAAGCGATGGAATGGACCTACATTAGGCTAGCTATAATAATGAGGGATTTTCGAAGAATGTTATTTGATGCTTACTTGGCAGGTTTTAGTTGCAGTTACTGCTATAATTTGGATATGATTCTGCTCACAGGTTGTTAGGGGCAGACTTTCCTGTCCACTTGCTGCCAGAAGTGGTGCAGGCCCCTTGCACTGCTGGCTACCTGCAGATGGACTGGCATGGCATCCCCGAGGCCACCCCTGTTGGGGTTGCTATGGGAGACCTGCAGTGCTCCATCTTTGCTGCTCAACCTAAACCTACAGATGCAGGTTAGTCTGTTCCTTCTAACCATGCAATCAACGTAATTCCCACTGATTATCAGCTCATACAATCTGTACATGTTATGTATCTGTATTTTTTGGCGTAGTCAAACCATAGTTCTTTTGTGCCAGCAGGGTACTGGAGGTTGCGCCTCTGAGCAACTAAAATCTCCCAAGGGGGCATGCCCCCAGACCCCAATAGAGGCTGTGGGCTAGCACTCACCACATGACCACACAATTCCATTATTGTTATTGTGAGTTTTATAGAACCACCTTGGAATTAATGTTTTATGGAGTCCCCAGAGCCTGCTAAGGGGCTTCAATGAAGGCTTCCTTCCCAAACTCAAAATCCTGGATAGAAGGTACATGTGGTCTTTGAGAGTGCCTTTTAGTTTTTATATCTAGGCCTGATTGTATCTTGTAGCTGTTGAGAAATGGCTTGCCATTTAGAGTCTGGGTGGAGAGGCCTGGACATAAGGCAAGGACAGTTACTGGAATGTGCATTCAGCATACAGCAATAATTGTGGAGCTGTATATATCACTCTAATGACACTCATTCTTCTCATAGTGCTCAACATTGGGAGTGCAAGCCAGCTGGCCGTCATCAAACCTATACGTGTGCAGACACCTGGAAACAGGGACAAAGCACCTTCCAACCAAATGCTGCTACCACCTTCTGTAATGGAAGTCCCGTACTTCAACTCCAATCACCTCATCGTTGCTGCAGCCTTGGCCGGGGGAAACGTCATCGCCTCATTCGTCACAATGCTGTACGGATGGCTGGCTGATTTGGGAGTCGAGTGCCAAGAATCCGATATTTATACAAGGCTCATTTCTTGTGCTAAAGGAAAATTTGACACATCCCTGCAGGTGGCCCCTACACTGTGGGGGGAGAGGCACATGCCACAAGCTCGAGGAAGTGTCTCCAATATCGGACCCGATAATCTGACTTTAGGCGATGCAAGTAGTGCCATGTGCAGAGGAATTGTTGAGAACCTCAGACAAATGATGCCGCCTGAGACATTTGAAGAGCACCAGGTGAACGGAAATAGTAGCAATCATTAGATATTGAATACCAAACGCATGCACTGATCTAGCTTCGTCCCCAGGCCACTCCCCCCCTGAAGAGTGGCGTGGTATCCACTGTTTGCGCATGCACAAAATAGCACATGAAATCATGCTACGTATATGGATAGTCGGTTTATTATTTTGTTACGTATCCATTTATGTATCGTGTCACAAAAGTGAAAAATGAAGACAGTAAGCTTTGAACTTCTCCGACTGCGTGGCCTGGGAACAAGGCTAGCATTGATTATAGTAGTGCTTCAATATAGCTTCCTGTATATTTAACAGCTAGCATTGAATTAATCCCCAGCCTCAAGTGGCTTATTTAATTTCTCATCCTCTATCATCCCACACGTCACAAGATCCAGAGGCTGCTGGGCAGTGGTCAATCTCTGCAGAAGAACCCAGTGCTACGGCATCACACAGAGCAGGTGTTTGGGCTACCGCTTGCGATCAGTGAGAGGCCTGTTGATGCTCCTCTGGGGGCAGCGATGGCTGTGCAGTCTCTGCTTAGTGGGAAAAAGGAACAGACTGGCCGTAATAAAAGTACTGTATGCACAGTTGTATAAGAAGTATATCATTGCAATGTCTTGTAATTGACAGTGTCTTTGGCTATGAATAATGTTGGGCCACTCCCCCTGAACCGATCACAGTCTCCCAGCAATCGAATTCAGCCTCTGAGAAAGCAGCCTTCACTGCATCAAGCTTTGCTCCAGAGAAACCTGCATGTATATGCACAATCATGTACACGCATTCATTCTTAGATAATATTATGTTATACGCTTTCAGTATAACTTAGTTGTACAGTGCATGTGGTTGTGGCATGTTTATTTAGCCTATGATGGATGCAGTCTCTTCACAAACACTTAATTGTACAACTGCTTAGGTGCTAAAGTAGTGCACATGCATACGTCACCAACCTGGAGGCACAAGAGCTATGGCACATCCTCCGCCTCCACCTCCTGTCAGCTTAGCAGACAGTCCAAACTGTCTGGCTATCTCACACACCCTGTCCAGTGCTGGATGACCCACACCAATGGCGTTCAGAAGGTGCTGGTTCAACGTGAAGAGCTCCTGACAACAAGATAACAGTTGCATAGTATTATAAGCAGTTGCAAGCACCCATATTTCCAGGTAAGTGCCTAGAATACACAGTCTCTGTAATATATACGGCTAGTGGGATAAGCATTAGAGTTCTCATTTACATGACAGTGTACGTTTTGAGGGCTAAGCTTTGTTGTAGTCTGTGTGAAACTTTTCCTGGCAAGTAACAGAGGATCAACAACAGATATCTTTAATGATCGACGTTGACATTTCATGCACTATAGGTACTGGCTACCGCTAACAATAGTACAGAGCGTAAACCTGCAGAATGGAGTAAAGTTTATCTTCCTCTTCAGCTCTGGACTGCTGCATCACAGGAAAGTGTCCTAGCTCTCCCAAGTGTCTCTGTGCTCTCAGTGCAATAGCTTCGATAGAGTTCAAAATGGGTCCCATGATTTCAGGGTACTACGGAAGGAATTTAAAACACATTGATCAGTGTTCCCTGTACTATAGTCAAACTTGCTGACCTTCTCATGTCTCTCTCTCACTCCAGCCACCATCTTCTTGGTGCTGCGGGGTACTTTTGTATTGATGAGGAAGATCCGAATGCTGGGCATACTATAGTAGAAAGCAATAGCTGATGTTAAGAACATGTAGATGGAGTGTTCGTAGTTCTCAAACCCGGACTCACTTTTCCAATGGAGTTATCTTTCCCGATTTGAAATGAATAGCGCCGCCTGAAGGGTACAAACATCATTCTGTTGCAGCACAGGTTCAGCACAAATTCTAGTACAATATATATGAGTACAATATGAGCTACATTACGATGCTATAAATCATGATTGTGTACTTACCGTATGTACTCATTGAATTGTCAATTCCTGACGGTGTCCCATGTATTAGTTTCTCTGCCTCAAACCCCCACTTGTTGATCACTTCTAGCTCCTGTCTGCTCCAACTACCGTCATCGTTGCCTGAAGCCGTCGGTTTTGGATACCCAGCATCTGTCAGTTTCTTTACAATCAACTCTGGAAGGCAGGAGACTTGCCCAGTGGGACTACGTTTCTCATTCACAGCAGAGGAAGTGGATGTGGGAGTGTCTAAAGAAGTACTGCTTTGGGGTGAAGTTCCAGGACTGGCATCTTTCTCCTGGTTTCTGCTACTGGTCCTGCCAAGATTTTCTAGAGTGCGCTGCAGCCCTGCAGCCAGGCAAACGGAGTATGCGGCAGAGGAGCCCAGCCCTGCACTGGCCGGAAGGGTGGACACAGCCGTCGCACTCAGCCCTGAAAGTTGCCTGGGAAAGATTAGACGACAGTATAGCTTTTCAGAAAGAATTTATGGGCGGCTATAGCTAGGGGCTGTTACTGCATGCTGTTGGTTACTATAGCTGCCAAGGCAATGATATTATATCACCATGCACTAGCATGATAGTATCTGTGTAGTGTGTGTGCAGTCTGACATCTGGACGATGCTAGAAAGGCGGCATGGTTGACCTGTTTTGATCAGCTCATCTTGTCTCTTCGCTTGCTCATGCCACAGGGAGGCATGTCTCATTCTTAGGCACATGAGAAAATGTATCTACCTCGAGGTCAATCTAAAGTAATTTCTGGAAAATATACTTTCAACCAAGTCCATTATTTATTATATGCACATCTCTACTGCCCACTATACTGTACACGTGGCAATGAAGTTACCCTCAATATCTAAACTAGTGTAATTAATACTTTTTCTCATGCAGGAGCGCATAAGTACTCAGCTCGGTAGTCAATATCAGGTAATTAAGTGATAGCTATTGGAATGGATGTACATACTTACTTCAGTCTATCTCCATAGATGTATACGAGTAGATACAAGAACGCCATCATTGCAACTGATTGTGTAGGGGAGGACTCCGCCCCTGAGTCCATACCAGACAACTGTTGTATCAACTGTATCCGATCCCCTACACAGAAGAAAGTGCCACTGTAACAATCTTGCCCTAATGCATGGTAGACATGGCATGTTTTGGGCTTGACCATCCCTTATATTAGTTCCCTGGCCACATGAAGAAATCTCTGAGTATGAGCTACCACTTTTGTCTAATTTTCCATCAGTTGTCTTCTTTACACAAATAATTATGAGGGTATGAGAAGCATACCTTCATCGAGATGTAGACAGTCAGCCACCTCAGAAATTTGCCACTTTCTTTGTAGCTGAAAGTCTGGGAGCTCCAGGGAGATGGCGTCATCTTGCATGGGAAGGATGAGCAGAAAACACCGCAGATCCAGACTGCTGGCCAAGGCAGCCTACAGAACAGAGGTACAGTAATTAATTAAAGTGTTTGTATCCCCCTCATGCAGCCTGGAGCCTACTGAAGTTCAGCACAAACAACCGGTCACTCTTTCTTCCTTGTGGTATCACCACTCCAAATTAATCTTTAGTTTCTGGTCCCACCTTTCCTCCTACAGGATGCGGGCGGGTGGGTGCTAAGGTCAACAGGACCTCATTATCTTCACCAGACTTCTATATACTATTATGTCCTTTGTACTCTGTTTGCACTATTAAAAACTTTGCTCAGCTCCCTCGATGATGTTGTGGTAGCAGCCACAGAGGGCAATGAAAGAGATTCGGGAGGAGGTATCTTCCATGGATACAGAACTCTCAGTTCCGCCTTTCCAGAACTATGCAAGACTACGTACATTCCACTATCCTGGCTCACGTTCTGAGTAAGGATACTTAAGTATCCTTGGTATTTGCAATAGTCGTCAACCGTGAAAAGTGGATGCGGGCGGAGGACCAGAAACTAAACATTAATTTGGAGTGGCCTAATACCAGGGCATTGTGGGGCAAGTGTGAGTGACTAACAATTGTGCAGAATAAGAGATCAGTAATGCAGGGGTTAGGAGGTATTAAGAGCAAAATATTGTAGGCGCTATTGCATGGTTGTAATGTGCACCTACCACATCATTGTTACCACAGGTGAAATGAGCATCCGCTCTACCTGAGCCAGCCAGATTTAGTAAACGCTGGCCTAAAACCATCATACCTACATGATATACTGCTCCTCGGACAGTCATGTCGGGTTGGAATAAAAAAGAAGTCACTAGATTAGCTAACACTCTCTCAATTGCAGTCTCATCTGGCAACGCTATTAAATCATTCCTGTCCATAAGACAGCCGAAAGTGTATGTCCACTAATTGTTCACGGCTGTCCCTTCTTACGACCACCGAAAGCCAAGCGTTTACGCTGTGGTGAATACTGTCATTTTTTTTTAGCAATGCATAAAAACGGTCTGTCAGGTCAAGCAACATTGTGTATGGCCTTTTGGTGATTGGCATGCATGTTTATCCATGGCTAGATCTTTTGCTATATACCTCCATCTGTTGTGTGGTAGTACACTATTTTTCTCTATTACTTGCAGAGGCGGGAACCAGACTAGCCCCACCCACAATCAATTAGTACTCATTCCCAAATTAACTCACTTTTCCATAAACTACAGCATGTTCTCCGTGGAGGATCACTTTTCCAGGAGCAGACACTAGCACCGGCCTCTCCATTGCTGCAGTTAGGTTCCGTATAGTATAAACATGCCCTAACCCTAACCTAACGGAACCGATGCTGCAAACCGTATACTTATCGCATACTATTCCGAATACATAAACCCATGTGGTCTACCAGGAGATTACTGAATGAGCACCTGAAGACGCCGCGACTTAAAGGCAAGATGTTGCTTGAGAACTCCCACTCCGTACAGCTGACATTGGCCCTGACGGCGGGACTGGGCTGCGGAATCCTCCTTGGTGCTGTACTGTTCTCCAGGAGGAGGAGGCCTTCTCACGTGATACAGAAGGCAACGGAGGTGTGCTTACTATACTTGGGGCAAGCCAATGCATACAACATTTACTTTACCAGTTTGTGTTGAAGCACAAACATATGAGCCTTATATCCAGACCTTTCACGCCCAGATTTTATTTCACCGTTGTTGAGAAGAATTGGGGAGTATTATTATACTCCCCAATCTTCTACGCATCTGCAACTCCGGGTGTAGAAATTTTTTCCCCCTCAATTTCATCCACAGCTGTGTGATAAAATCTGGGGGTGGAAGGCCTGGGTACGAGGCTATGAAACTGAAAACATAAGGGGCCTAGCTGGGCTTTGGATTGTTTCTTGTTTTTTTCACCCTTGTTGTGTTCCACAATCATGCATGGTTTCATTTTCTTTGCAGTCCACGAGTGTTCTTGATTTTGATAGTGTGTCAGGGGAGTACAAGATGGTGCTGGTTGTGCGAAACGACCTGAAGATGGGCAAAGGGAAGGTTGCGGCACAGGTAGGGACGTAGAGTTTACAAAAAGCTTTGAAGTGGTCTGGTTCCCAAATCTCAAACACATGTATCTCATTCCTAGGCTGTATGTGTGTGTGTCACTGTGTATGTGTGTGTGAGGCCATAAAATGAAAAGTGATCCTCCAGGGATGGCCTAGTTTAGAAAGGCAGCTGTAATGACCTGGAAGAATCGTCTGTATGCCAATAATTGTACCTTAATAATTATTGTTTATTGCTGCAGTGTAGTCACGCAGCCATTGGAGCCTACCAACAGATGCAGAGGAGGAGCACCGATGTGCGTAGGTTAAAGTGTAGAACTACTTTCTCTGTTTGATTCCCAGAAACACTTCCATCTTTCTCTTTCTCCAGCTCCTCCACAGATGGGAGCGTGCTGGTTGTATGAAGGTGGTAGTCAAGGCTCCGGATGAACAGACATTGTAAGCTCTGTCTATCGGTATTTTTAGACATTGTTCTAGTCTCGTGCCTAGCCATTTTCCCAGGCCATACAGTCGGAGGGGGGGAGTGGCCTGGGAACAAGGCTAGCCTCATGCCCAGTTGTGCTTGCAATTTCTACTCCACCACTTTTTACTGAGAAAAACGCTAATGGCTGTTACATGTACAATCATGTAATGAGTGCTTAGAAGTTTTGTGACAATTCTTATTCTTTCTACACCAGTCTCAAGGTTGCAGCAGATGCAGCCAGTTTAGGACTGAACACTCACATCGTGCGGGATGCAGGGAGGACCCAGATTGCACCCGGCTCAAAGACAGTGCTCTGTGTGGGACCAGGTGGGTGGGTCGAGAGGCATTGCAATAATGTAAAATATGGGCCATTATCCAAACTGGTGGCTGTTGTGAGTCTTTTCCTGTAAAAGTATACGGAGGTGCCTGTGGACCTGTCAAATGACCTATCAGGTACACACCCTGAACTTGTGAATGTAATCTACATGTATGGCTTGTAGTGAGTGAAGTGTAGGGTACTGTTACTATGGCGATCATTTTATGGTATATAGTATTGCAGTACTGCTTTTTGCCTGTGCAGATCACATTATAGTATTATTGTCTCTTGTTTCTGTTTAGGGCCAGGTCGACAAATAGACACAGTAACTGGACACTTGAAACTGTATTAGGTTCATATTGTACAAGTACATTATTTAAGTGCACACACTTTTTTTGAAATTTAATCTCAAGGGCACAATATGTTGAATTTATGTTGTAATTCTCCTACCAGTACTATATATCAGAACCTGGAGTTTACGAGTTTCGTAGTTTCCTGTGCAGCCTGTAAGCACCCCTCAAAGTTAGATTCAGTAAATGCATCTCCAGTTGCAACAACAAGGGGTCTCTCTGACAGCAACACGTACCCAGGAGCGCCTGGATAGGGCCGGGACACCTGGGAGTATCTCCAGTGGACTAGATGAGAGTCGGAGGACGGCGGCAGCCCTGGTATTAGCTCATTTAGTGTCTTGAGAATCAGGGCTTGAACAGCTGCCTTGTCTGTTTCAGAGTGTTCGATTCCAAATGGTACACTGGTGTGGACAAGAAGGGTCTTTCCTCTACCTTCCGATGCTCGTTTACTTGTGTCCCACGAAGCATATCGGATAATGGGATTGTCAAAGTATTTAGCTGACCAGCTGTTGTGGAAGAGATCTAAAGGGGCATCGCCAGTATCCCGATAGAATAGCCCCAAGGCATATCGTGATGTGTAACAAACTCCCTCAAGTTTGGTTCTGGTGTCTGGGTCACTCAAAGGCACAAGGTTGCCCTCCAATTTGAGAATCTGAGGCGTGGGCATCGTTAGTACAAGGCCGTCAAAACCGATTCGGGTTCCGTTTGCAGTTGAACACCACACCTTGCCCTTGGCTTGGTCCTCATCGTACGCCACTTGGACTACTCGGTGTTCAAAGTATGCCACTGCTTTGGAACTGCCCAGAAAATGTTTTGCGATATCGTTTAGCCCCTTTGGAGCAACATAATTACATAGGACTGGGTTTGATGGTAGTATCCTTTCGCCTTCAATTGTTCCAGAAAATGGTACGATAATCCCATCTGCTATCAGTGCACTGTAAACCTCTTCCCGACGTTTTTCAAATTCCAAATCACTGCTAGTGGGTTGCTGGGGGTGGGGCTTGAAGCGGGAAATGTACTGGGCCCCCATATCCACGTGCAGGGACGGTTCTGCGGGATGCCTGCGGGTGCTCATACGACCCCCCACACCTCTAGCCTTCTCCCATATCGTCACAGCAATCTCTGGGTGGGATCTTGCAAGAAAGGCAGCTGTCAGTGACCCAGTCAAGCCTGCTCCTACTATCAGTAGCTCTTTTGACATCGTGCAATTTGTTAATGATTATGAATAACCTGAATAGTTTAATAAACAGGTTGGTGGGTGCGGTCTTGAATACCATCGACGTTCAGAACTGCCATCGCTTCGATTTTACCAGAGAGTTGATGAAAGGGAGCAGGGATTGAGTTATAAGAAGCCAAAAGTAAAGATTATAGCTAGCTAGCACGCATAGTAGACTAATCTCCGTGTCTTTTAATATAATTTTGTCAAGAAGCTGCGTTGATTTTGAGGTTGTCTACGGTCTAGTTTTACTCCTTGCTTTCTTACAGGTGTACTGGTTTTATTGGTGCTCCAAGGAGCTGCTCTTGCAATGACATCAGAGGTATGCAGTATGGTTTATATGTGCATGTGTATGTGCATCTTTCCGGAACCCACTGCTCGATGGAGGTTGAGTTGGGGGATGAGACGTGGTAGCTCATGGTGTACACAAACTTTATAAACACTGAAGCATGTGGAGGCTTGCTACACATACACTTGCAAAAATACAAACATTATAGGAAAGAATTTCTGTGTAGCTGGTGACAGCCCTGTGGTGGTCACTTGATAACAATCTCCAGTTTAGTTCATCGAACTTTGGGGGCTTGCTCGGCCAATGCATTATGGTTATCACCACGAGATGTTCTAAGCTAACTCTAGTTGCCTAAATCTCAGACACAACTGTTGTTTATTACAAAGTGTGAGAGGTTATTGTTAATGTGGCTTGTCTCTCTCTTTTTTTCTCTATCAAAGGCCTTACCAACGACATGGACATCCCTATCTGCAGAAAGGATAAAAGGTACATAATTCTATCTTTGTTTGAAAATGGGGAGTGGCGCCTGGGCAGATATACTGCTAACAGCTGCAATTATAGTGCTAATTAGTCCTAATTGGTCAGCTTATACTTAACACTTCCGTAATAATGCCAGCATTGCCACCCCTTTCACCAGTGCTCTATCTGTCAGAAATCCCAACAATGAGAGTGTCTGAAGATGCTCCACCTCTTATTCGTTCGTTCTTCTCCGCCCCTCCACCCCCCCCCCCCTCTCTTTCCCCCTCCCCCCCTCCCCAGGCATCCATGCCAGGGCCAACAGCCTGTGCGTGGCCCGGCTCTACAATAAGAGCACCTTCCTCTCCAGTGTACAGGTGATGTGGTTTGGACAGCCCGGAGACCGATTTCCCTTCGCTGTGTGAGTGGATGTACCCCCTGCTAGCGCTGCATGATTCAGCCTTTCCTAACACACAAACCTAGCCTGGTTCCCGGGTCTCCCTCCACCCCATTTTTTGTTGTTTGCCGTGCAAAATGTTATGTAACTTGTCGAGGGGAACTTAGGAGCAGAGCAGAATATTAAGCCAGGGGGGCAGTTTAGGTGTGTGGAAGTTATCTGGCTATCTGTATTTCATTGGGGGGGGGGGGACAGAATTTCTTAAATCTCCATTTCTTCATTACTTTTTTGAAAATTCTGGGAGGGGGGGGGGGGGATTTCAGGGCACCCCCACCCCTCTGTATGAAGAATGTTAGGAATAGGAATATTTTAATTTTCTAATTCATTGAACTGAGCAATAGTATTGAAGATTTATTAAGCTAACATCATAGCAACATTACAGAACTACAGTGCGGTTGGGGAAATTGGAGCTTGCACTTTCAAAAAGGGGAAAGGTGTCTGTGGTAAAATACCCGGCTGATGTTTTAGATATGTTAATCTTGTTTTCAGGGATGCTGAACTGAACATGAAAACCCGGATTTCTTTTTCTCTGATGAAAGAGAAATTTCCCTTCAAGATTTTTCAAGAACCCCCAGCGCTTGCGAAAACCATCTCAGGTGGGACAGTCTGTGTGACTGGGGATGGAACGAAGGCTTGGGTAGAAAGTGTCACGAGATTTTTACCTGCCTCTGAATTTTAATAGTCATCAACCTTGTTGAGTTCTCTTAGATGAATAGCCTGTATATGGTTACCATGGTTTCAAGATGTGTTGGCATAATACATGTATGATCGCAAGAGTGATAGAAGTGTAAAATGGGCAACAAAATGAGGGTCACTTGCTCCAGGGCCTAGTGGGGGTCATTTGCACCAGGGACTAGTGGGGGTCACTTGCTCCAGGGCCTAGTGGGGGTCACTTGCTCCAGGGCCTAGTGGGGGTCACTTGCCTAGTGGGGGTCACTTGCTCCAGGGACTAGTGGGGGTCACTTGCACCAGGGACTAGTGGGGGTTACTTGCTCCAGGGCCTAGTGGGGGTCATTTGCTCCAGGGACTACGTAGTGGGGGTCATTTGCACCAGGGCCTAGTATGGTGTGTTTGAGGCAGCTATTAGTGGGGTAATGCTTGAGTAATTATTGTGAGTGGGTATGTAATTTCAGCCTTGCATTCGTATTCTATACTCCTCCATAAGAAATGAAAGACTGAGGTAATTGCAGGTGTTTCCTTGTTCTGTATTGCAGCTTTTTCCAGGCACTTTCAGTTCGGGTACTGTGAAGTGAGAGGTCACAACGATGAGCAGTTTAATGTCAAGAAGACGGCAGAATACCTGAATATGAATCAGTGGGTAAGGCTCAGAGATGTGGAATTCTGTTTGCCAATCCCTAGGTAGACTTAGCAGATACTTAAGAAAGGTTGTGTTGGGAGATTGTGTAATAAATGATGTAATGACTGACTACATTTAGAATAGTAATACGTAATTATGATGTCATGGTTTAAGGCCACCTGCTATATATTGTATTCCCATTGATAATTCAGTTTTGAGCTTTCTAAAACGGTCAAGGCCATGACGCGCTAGCCTAGCTTTGTATCCGGGCCTTCCCTTGCAGCTTTTTCCGCAACCGCAGGGCGTTTTTCCACGGTTGGCGTGTTTTTCCACGGTTGCGGAATAAAGCTGCGAGGGAAGGCCTGGGTACGAGGCTAGCGCTAGCCCCCAGCGGCGTTGCAATGGTAAAGGTCTGTAACAAAATTAATGCCACGTAACGATTAACTGGAATCCTGTAAAGACCATTAATTTTCATGAAAAATCTCTTTCGCAGGTTGGAGTGATTCATATTTCTGATGATTCGAAGGTCTACCTCATCCCCACGTCCACCCTTTCCCAGGAGCTAGGTAGGTCAGAACGACACCAACTAGAAAAGAGACCGCTAGCCTCTGCCTACAAGACATAGCCACACCATACAGCTATTGCTTACATTCTCAAGATTAGGCATCCAGCGATAGCTAATGGTGGTTAGCAGAGATGGTGAATTCAGTTGTTACATTTTTAGCTAATTTCGTAAGTTTCCGTTAGGTGTAAATAGAAAAGTGGGTTCTTGTTTCCTCAGGAGCCACAAATAAAGTGGTTCTAATAATTGCAAATTGCTAGGTTCTAATAATTGTGAATTGCGAATTTATATAACCAGGTGGTAAAGTTTAATACCGCAATGAATAAACTATTGTGGGGTGTGCATCCTGTCGCTGTGTAAACAGGGCTGTCCTATCATAATCATTAGCAATTACCTTCAATCTTTTTACTATGCATGTAAAACCAGTCCTACCAAGTTGGTGGAGTCTCGTGTTTATACTCCACGAGACAATGTACGAGACAATGTACGTATTACCAAGGCCCTTCCCTAAAACTTGTGTAGCATGATGACAGCTCCATGTCTGACTTGCTCCGCCTCTTTTTAGCTCCTCCCTTCAATCTAGGTACCTGACTGCAGTTCTATTAGTGTATTTCCCACTTGTATCAGTTCTCTGAGACCGAGACGGTACTCTAAAATCTACACATTACCTCTGCCAGGTATTACTCAGCCCTCCTATCCTGCCCGGATCCTTCATGGCCTTTATGCGAGGAAGCTTCAAAGATGTAAGCTATTTCTGTCTGTGTATATATACACACATGTGTGTATGTGTTGCAAGTGTGTGCGTGTGTGTGTGTGTGTGTGTGTGCATGTGTATGTGTGTGCATGTGTGTGGAGAATGTGGTGTATGTGTGTGTGTATGTGTGTAGCCTCATTTCCGTGCTCCACTCCCCCAGCACTATGCGTATAGTGTTGGGAGAATGGCGCCTGTGTGTATGTGTATGTGTGGGAAGCAATTCAACTCCCAACGATACAGTATTTCTGTTGTTTCTATCTCAGCCTCTGAGGACATCCCAAGGTCGTCCCTGGCCGCTCACCCTCCAGGCACCGTCACGGCCAAACCCGATACGAAGCTCCCGCTTCAAAAGTCCACTCTGGAGAATCAGACTCTTCCCGAAGCGGAGGGGGTTTCCACTCGCAAGAGGAGGAGAGTAACGTTTGCTTCGGAAGCCTCCGGCTCGCCAGAAAGTGGCGACATTGAAACAGCCGGAGCCGGCGAGGCTGGAGTGGACGCGGCTCCCTCCACTTCCCAGCCGCAGCAACCTAGTGTCTCCTCTGTGGCCAAGACGAGTGCCATAGCCGAGGTTCTTACTCAGGGCATCTCACAGCAGCAGATGCTCCCTCCATCTTCTGTCAAACTGGAGGAAGGAGGACGAGACCAGGCGCCTCCCCACCCGTGGACGCAGCGGTCCGCGTCCCCGACTGACACTAAAGGAGACAAGCCCAGTCCGTTAGGTCCTTTGCAAGAACTCTTTGCTCCTTTTGAGAATCAGAGCGACGAAGAGAGCATCGCTAGTAGCATATCAAGTGCCACATCGGATGTCGTTAAGCCCAAGAGACGAAGGGGCAGACCCCGTGCAGCCAGGGGTCGAAGGACGTTAGAGAGACGGGAGACCAAGGAGGTGGAGCTGAAGGGCACAGGCGCGAAAGCCAGAAAGAGACAGCGTCGGACGAGGGGTGGTAGAGCGGCCGTGATGTCAAAGGCGGTCGAGGAGAGAGACGGTGATGACGTGGGAATAAACAAGAGGAGACGGCTGCTGCAGGACGCGGTGCCACTGACTGCCACCAAGGGCACGGCCAGAGGTGAGAGCACGGTATTTACCAGGCAGTGATACCAGGAGCCCATAACCCAAAGGGAAAGAGCATTAAACTAGTGATTCCACCTGTTGTCGAATGGCACCTACAAGAAAACTCCATAATTGTATGGAATGCCTAGTGGTTATGCATGGCTGGTTTACTACACTACTAGTGCTATGTGAATTATAGCGCTTACGTAGCACTTACCATATAAGGAGTTTTGTGCAAGTGCCATTTGACAACAGGTGGAATCAGCATACATACATACACAAGTTTAACACTCCTTCCCTTTGGGTTATGGGCTCCTTGGTGATACCCAAGACATCCTTTTTGTATAGTATATGGTGTTTATAATGGATCCTGACTCTATAACCATGCTGAGTGTCCTATTTTCAGGGTATTCTTAAGGTGGTACCCTGGTTATGGATAATTAGAAATATACCGCTACAGTGAATATTGAAATGTGCTGGCCTCAAACTCACACTGTTGTGGTGCAGTTTATGGATACGTAGGTGCAAGAGATTTACTAGCTCTGCGATTGTGTTGAAAGGAAATTTATTGGTCTACAGCCTGACAAAGCTCATTTTTGCCATTTTAGTCGTATTGGTGAGTTATAGCTGCCTCAATTCACTAGTACTGCCGCGACACTGTCTCGAGTAGACTGTCTGGGTAACTTTACTAAAATCTAGATTTTATTTCGAAAAAAATTGCTTTGTCAGCCTATAGACATCGGTAGACATGGTTCTTTTCTAGCAATTTTCGACGAAAGCTCTGCGCTGATGTTGATTCTCCTATCATAGTTTGTGGCTACGATGATGACACAAATAACCCCAGGCAATGTGCAGTTATGTGTAAGATTTGAAGTTTCTCCATGCATTATAGATGAGTTACAACAAAATGCCTTTCACTAAGGTGCCACATTAAGTTAATGGCTAGTTCCAGAGAGCTACAAAAAAGTAATCATCTCCTTTCAAACTGTCTCCAGCAGCTGTACTGATTGTCATAGTAACATACATGTAATTAATGCAGTGATCTGGTCTTGTTTCTTTAGACAGCGCCAATCTGCTATACCAGCTACTGGATGAGCAAACCACACCCATTGAGGAAGTAATACAGGTATGTTGCAGGGCTTCATTTGGAGGGGGGGGGGGGGGGCTAACTCTAACCCATTCACCCCCCCCCCTTGGAAACTTTTGGCAATTGTTATCTTGCTCAACGGACCCTTTACCATTATGATGTAAGGGGGAGGGGGGGGGGGGCGGGGGTGTAAAAGTGAGCTCTAAATGGAGAAAATACAATCAAACGTGCTGATGTAATTTTCTTGTACAACAATACAACATGCTTGTTTACACAGTCATGTTCTCCTGTATTTTCTCCATTTAGTGCTCACTTTACCCCGGCCCCCCCGCCCCCATTACATCATAATGGTAAAAGGGTCTATTGTTAATTGATTGTGGTCTGCAATGTATACTAAAATAATGCATATCCTAGCTACCTTCCCAGGCTTCACTTCCTATAAGCTGGGAAGTGAAGCCCGGAACAAGGTTAGCATATCCTGCAATACACACACTTATCGCTGAGGACCCTAAATAAAGCCCACCTCCACTGCTACTTCTAGGAGCTACCTGAAGAGGTGGTTTCGACAAGTCCAGCCGTCCAAGACACCCAAGCCACGGAAGAGGAAATGCAGGTGGAAGCCGGAACCACTCTGCAGCAGAACATCAAATCGGAAGGAAGACTGCCAATCATTCACCCTCTAAGTATCAAACTTGAAAAAGATCTCTCGATTCTGTCTTCTGTTGCTGTACCGGCAAGACCCTTACAGCAGGAACAACAGGTCCAGCAACAACAACATCAACAACAACTGCAGCAACATTTACAACTTGAACAGCAGCAGCAGCAGCAGCAGCAGCAGCAGCAAAAAATAGAGCAACAGCAAAGACAACTGCTACAACATTTACAACAGCAGCAGCAGCTGCAAAAAGAACAACAACAACAGCAGCTGCAAAAACAACAACAACAACAACAGAAAAATCAACAACAACAACAACAACAACAACAAAAAGAAAAGCAAAAACACCTACAGCAACATCAGCAAATACAGGAGCAGAAGCAACCATCACTAGAGCAACCCAAGAAAGAAATTGTCTCTTTAGACGCACACCAAAGTGGAGCACAGGTACCAATGGACACCGCCGGTTGTGAAAGATCAGCAGCAGAAGATGCTGTGAAACGAACACCAGTACCAGACTCCGTTGAACTTGAGCAAGAGGTGATCTCACTCCCAACCCACTCTGCCGAGATTAGCGTGGAGGTGATTACAGAAGTACCTGATGCTCCATCCGAGAGTCCTAGGGCTCTACACGTACAGACAGCTCCCCGAAGGGTGAGTTTAGCGGAGTACAAGGCGAGAAGGAGGTCGACTATCGAGGACACCCGAACCAGGAGAGATTCTGGAGGGGTGGAACTCGAGATGGTGGAAATGCAACAGTCTCCGCAGTACGCCGAGAGGGTTGGCGGAAGCAGTGGAAAAACGGTACCAGTTACTGAGGGATACGTAGCTCAGGCCAAGAGGAAGTCAGTCCCCCCGCCAAAGGGGAAAGAAGCTAGACAGTTACCGGGTGTGGAAAGCTCACCCAAGGACTCTCGCTCCGCTCCTCCTACACCCTCGACTGCCGCAGCCGTGCCTGCAAAACCCGCCTCAGACAAGGTGTCGGATCCCAGGGCTGCGGCCACCCGTGTCACCGTCAGCAGAACTGCACCCGCTCCGACTCAGAAATCGAGTCGTACTTCGTCCGCACCGAAATCGCCCCAATCCCTGATGAGCTTGGCGTCATCCAAACTGAAGGACGGTTCTCGTGCTTCAGAAAAATCAAAATCCAGAGACACGTCCGCAGAGCCTCCCAAGATCACGGCTCCCATTACCCTGGGCTCTAGTTCGTCCGCTATAACGTCCAGGCCCCCTGCCACCCCTCCCTCCACCACCGCTTCCTCCTCAGTTCAATTCAGCAGCATCCCCGTGCACCAGAGCAACCACCCTCTGCCGCAGCCGCGGGATTCACCGCCCCCTCATTTCCACCACATGCGCCCTCCCCAGCCTCCACTACCTCCTCCACATGCTCACCATCCCCCGCCCCACCGGCCCTATTTCCCGCATTCGGGTTACCCCCACCACCAGGGTCTGGCTCCTGGCGGACACGCCCCCTATTACAATCCTCCCCCGCCACACCCCCATCACATGGCACCTACGCACCACTGGAATTACGGCTACTTCCCACACGGGGGATTTCCCTATCTTCAAACCGGTCTCACCGACTATTCCTCTAGGAGCTCCCAAGAGGACACCCCGCCCCCTCACCTGAGATCTCCCGACAGCCCCACCCGGCTCCCTTCTCGTAGCCCCAGTCCCTCCGGAAGCAGTTTCCGATCCTTCCACTCGGGAACTCCAACGGGCGAAGACAGTCCCGTGGACGAAAAGAGAAACCTCATGCAGCCGAGGATTATGCAGTTCAGCAGTGGAGGAGACAGCAGAGGTGGAGGACTGGTATTGGATTCCGTCAATTCCGAGCCGGTGGTTCGCGATAACAGTCGCGATTACGGAATTCAGGCATCTTGTCAGACAGCCTCGCAGCTCGTCCAAGTCGGCTCGGGCTTCAAGTTTAGGAGCATATCGACTCAGACTCCCAAGCCTGCTGCCACTGAGTCTACGGGGATTCAGTGCTGTCCCAAGACGTACAATGTGAGGATACAGGCAGAGCCCATACCCCTTTTGAGCTCCTTCTCACAGACGCCGATATTGCGCACCAGAAATACTACAACCCAGACCAGAGAGCCCAAGAGTCTACCCGTTCCAGACGCCCCCAGGCCGAAAAAGAGTACCTTGGAGTCTCTCCAGGATTTGATTCTGGGAATGGAAGCTCCTGGGATCGACAGCGTCGTGAAAAAAGTACGAGAGTTTCTCGCCACTCAACTCGATGCCATGGCGGAGCAGCATGAGTTGGAAAAAGGCACTGTCACTCCTGGTGGTAGCGGCTCGGACTATGAACCCGTCGACATGTCCTGTGATGACCTAACGGGGAACGAAGATGACGTTTTTGAATCAGACTCTGCGGCTCAGCCCGACGGCAACATCCCCTCTCCTGTCATATCCGGAGCCTCCAATATCAGTGAAGGGGACCTCAGCGATCTTTTGAGCGGAACCCCCAGTCCGTCGACTGCAAAGGGGGGCGTGTCAGAGCCGTATTCTCCCACCCATCCACTCGACCCCGACACCCTTGATGGCTGTGGTAATGTGACCGGCAGTACTGGTGGGAGGGCCAGAAGAGAAAGGAAAGGAAGAAAATCTTTGGATGAAGCATCCGTGATTGCCAAAGGAGAGGGAATGAGAAAAACACGGGGTTCAAAACCTGAGGACCACACCGAGTCTCCAACCGAGTCTTCTAGCAAACAAGCTGAAGACATGCCTCCACCACCCCCACCTGTGCAGGATGCTAATAGAGAAGACCAAATTCCGGATTCGAAAGTCCAGTCTGGCGAGACGATCCTGGGTGTACGGTCAGTTCCTCATCACGACCTGCAGCAGCAACAATCGGCCAGTGCCGATCAGACGTCCGTTGCACCTGAAATGGAAACCGACCTCAGGGAGTCCATGTCTCTACAACCCGACAGCCAAGTGGATGTCCGAAGGGGCTCTCCGTCCCCTCCTCTTCCGACGCTCTCCCCAGTGACCCCTTACACCTTCACGGGAGCCTGCACTCCTCCGTGGGAATCGCAGCCGCATTCTTGCCCGTCGGGGCTGAGACATCGACACGAGCAAACTCCGCCGCCGGGGCAGCCCGAACCCTCCCTGCATCAGTCCGAGCCCCATCAAGAGTGCTCACCACAGAAGACCCAGCTGAGAGTCAGCCATTCTCCGGCCACGCATCCAATGGATGATACCAGCGAAGACGTTTGGTACGTCCGCGCATTTTCCCTCCCGCCAATCAAACTGGGAGGCCCGGGAAACTCGAGTAGGAGTACCTCGAGTTGCACTTCCACGCCTAGCCCGAGCTCTCCGGAGAAAAGTCTCAGCTCTGTTGCTAATCCAGGCATCAGAAGAGCGATTTCAAGTTCCCCTCCACACACCAGAAAATTCAGCGGCATGTTTCCTGCCAAGAAGCCGCCGCTTACGGCAGCCGAGCTCCTGGCAAAAGTCCGAGCTAAGAAGACGCCCCCCAGGCAACAGCAACAGGGAGAGAAGCATTGTAGCGGTGGCAGTGGTGAAATGCTCTCGAGGATTGAGGAACGGAAAACGGAAGAAGTCCTACCGGAAACTTCGGCTGCGACCGAGTCTGCGACAGAAGGAGATTGCTCGGCTCAGGACATGACTAAGAAAAGCCCGATTGACATGGATGAGCTCATGATGAACTTCCACAAGCACATGGCTGCAAAGAAGGTGCAAGACATGAGCTGGATCAAGAGGTACCAGGCCTTCTACCCTCCCTCCTACCCCTCGCTCCCCCAAGTGCCTATAGTATTTCCGTACGCTGCATATCAACAGACAGGATTGGCAATGGCCGCCGCCGCCACCCTCCCCGTTCCACCGTTTTGGTCAGTCAGCCAGGAAGTAGGAGCTTCTGCCCAGCTTTCTCAGACGGAAGAAGACTGGATGCCTCCTTTAGGATCGCCAAGTAAGCCAGCTGGTTTTCACCACAGCTCGAAGTCTTCAACTCCGACGTTAGATGAAGATCGTCTGGCTATGGACTTCCAGCAAGAAATGCAAGAAGCATGGGCTGACCTAGCTAAAGGGTCCGCAGCATCCGGACAACAGCAGGAAAGTGGTGAATCCACTTCCGCCGAGCAGAGTGCAGTGGCGGCCAGCGCTGAAAGTCAGGGGGAGAATATTCCCATCCAGGAAACTGAAGCTCAGGCTGAGCCGTCAACTACTGGGCCAGTGGAGGTGACTGCGGAACAGAGTGAAGTTGGTGATGAGTCCGTTGTCCGGCCTTCCTTTCCAGCCCCTTTGGACGGCTCCCAACCCCTTCTGCCCAACGAGCGACCGATGGATTCTCACGTCTTTAGAGCTACACCATCTTCCCAGAGCTCTGACCAGTGTGAAGAGCATTCTGGATCCAGGACGGGAATAGAACCAGAACCAGAATCAGTCCATGGCCACTCTGAAGCAGACCAACTGTCAAGCGCGAGTGAAGTTACCAGTGCGGACCACGTACAGCCTCGTCAACAAAACCCTGTCCCAGACAACGACCCACTAGACAGTCCCCATAGCACCCCCTCCCCTCCAGAAGTCCTGCGCTCTGCCAGCTCCCCTCCAGGAAGGACTCCCGACACACCAGGAACACCATATTTCTCTGTCCCAAACTCTCCAGACCATGAGCTAGGCGAAAGGCCGACTCCAACACAGTGGTTCACTCCTCAGCAACAGCAGGTAGGAGAGCACTTGTCCTCTCTAAAGAACCAGTGGCCGACTAGGAAGAGTATCCTAACTCTGCTGGCAATGGAGTCTCCTCTTTTAAATTCAAAGGAGATGCATGAGGTACAACCGCAGGGGAGTGGAGGGGGAGGTGTGCTAGGTTCTTTGAGCCTGGAGCCGATATTACCGTCTTTTTTGTCGGATAAATTGTCAGGCTCTGTGGAACACGCAGAACAACAGGAGAGGGAAGCAATCACTCAAGGCCTCGCTGGGTGTGAAGATGAAGTGCCTGAGCTTCCGAACCTGCCTCCACTTGTGAAAGAAGATGACTTGATTGCCCAGGAGGAGCAACCTTCGATAGCATCTGATCTCCACACTGAGCCTGAGCAGAGTGAAGAAAATCCTTTTCAGGTGCAGTTGACAGGAATGGTATCAGAAAGAGAGTCACCGTCAGGGGTAACAGACACATGTCAAGAAGGCAGAGATGACAGTCCAACATGGCCTTCAAAGAGCTGTAATGGAAGTGGGTATAGTCCAGACTCCATCCAATCCGGTGGGCCTTCAATCCCAGTGTGCTGCAGCCCCTTGTCCACTCCTTGCAGTATTGAGTCAGTCGTTTTGGCACAAGAGGTAGAACAGCCAGCAGACAGCCACGATGTCAGCCGCTCTCATCCTTTCCACGTGTCTCCAGCTGGGCAAGAACCGGGCTCTCCTGCTGAGAGCCAGGCAAGGAGTGACTCGGAAGATACTCCTAATTTGAGTGTGAAGAGCTCCCCACTACGGGAAGAACTGGTTAGGAATGTCTCGGATATTGAATATGGAAGTTCGAGAATGGAAAATGCAGCAGAAGGAACTACGGTCAGCTATCATTGTGACATCAAGAGACTAAAAGATGTGCATCATTTAGAACTTTCCGAGGCTGAGGTGCCAGCTGTTTATTCACAGCTTCTAGAGGAGGCGTCTGTTGGTGCCGAGGAGTCTACTTCTCCAACGGGTACAAAATCTGCAACAGAAGAGACTTTAGACTCATTGGATATCGAAACCAAGCCAAGGATGGAATCCAAAATGGACTCCCAAGTGGATTTTCCCGAGACAGCACTGCAAAATGTTGATATGTCTAGTAAGGGAGCATCTACTCCCACGATCGAGGAAGAAATGCAGCTGACGTCGGAATTGGAAGAACCAGTGGGAGCAGAAAACCAACCATATATGGACTGCAATATCGGTGATGAAACGACAGAGAAGGAAGAGGCTGAGCTGGAAACTGCTGCAGCTTCTCTTCCGAGACGAGGAGCACCTCCCGTGCACTCATCCCAGCAATCTCATGTGGTTGGCCCCCTCTCTCCGACGACCATCAGGAGTGGGAGTAATAGCCCCTCCCCCCAGACTACACCCACCTCTGATGTCCCCGCCCCACAGCTGGTCGACTTTGTCTCTCTCTCAGTTCAAAGGAATGAGAAAGACGATGAAGCGAATGACAGTTGCCGTCTGAGTTCGAATCAACTCAATCGATCAAGTAATAACAGTTTCGTCTGGGCTGGCAGCGATTCTTGCCAACCAGATTTCAACGAGTCAAGCCCTCTAAATGGTAGTCAAGTCGATAGTGATTACTGTCTGAAACTAAGTCAGTCCAGCAGCGATGGTGAATATCTGGTGAGTTCTGGCCAGGTTGAAGTGGCGCTTGAAGAGGTGCATCATGGAGAGAGTGACTCGGACGATCTGGCACTCTCCTGTCAAAGTGTGGTATCTGAAGTGCAGGAGCTTATGACACCAGAGGTCCGATCCGATGGACGAGGAACACTTGCAGATGGGGGTTCAATTGGAACAAGGAGTCCAGCATCGAATGAGGAGAGCTCTATTTGGGATATTGAAACTCCTTATGGATCTTCGTTGACGGTGACTGTAGCTGATAACACCACATCCTCTTTGAATATGGGAATCGACAATAATGACCGCAGCGATCAACCCTCTGAGGCAGAGCAGTTAGGTGATCAGTCAGGTGATCAGTCAGGTGATCGGTCAGGTGATCAGTCAGGTGATCAGTCAGGTGATCAGTCAGGTGATTGGTCAGGTGATCATTCAGGTGATCATACAAACCCTGGTGATGAGTTGTCAGTGCCAGAAAAATGTACCGATTCTGCTAATTCAGTTGCACCTATCAGACAAGGACAACTTGAGAGCTCTGGACAAGAATCACCATCATCATCTGTGGATGAATCTAACACACCCTCTACTTGTGACCGGGGGGTATTGTCCACAGAAAGCAGTACAATGGGGAAGAATGCCAATGGACCGCCCAGCCTCGTGCAGCCGACTGCGGCTGCACACTCACCATCTACTGACCCAGATCTACATGTATTACTTGAAGACACTGAAGCTCGGGCTGCTCTAGGTAAACTGGGATCTCCACCGGGCGATAGAGAGCTAGAGAAGAAAGTGGAGTCACAAGCTGTTGGCTCTTCGGGACAGAAACTGTCTGATTTGCCCAGCTGCTTGGCTGTTGAAGAAGGCAGGGAAAACACTGAAGCCAGTAGTGGTGTTCCTAATAAAAACCTACTAATGGAGTCGGTTGATGCAAGGTCAGACCAACGCTCTCGAGAAGGCTCAGACGGCTCCCTGGAGGAGGGAGAAATACTGGATTCTGATGACGAATCTCAGTGTGATTCTTCCAAACTCCCTGGTGTAGAAATCCACCCAGCTATGATTGATCTGACAGAGACGCCGCTCAAAGGTGGAGTTGTTGTTCTGTCAGACACACCTGCTGAGCGAAGCTATATCATTGACCTGACGGCAAGCACACCTAGACCACAGTTGCCGGGGTACGGGCAGGTACCGTCTACAGATAATAGTCTTGTGGGCTCTCCGTCCCATTCCAGTCTCTATCCCATTTCAATGTCGCATTCTGTCTTCAACCCAGTTAGTCCCTTCGTAGCCGTTCCTCTTAGGGAGCGAATTGCCACTACTATGGCATCCTCTACTAAGACCTCCCAGTCTATTACAGCAGGTCATTGGCAAACGGAGGTTGGTCATTGGCCCTCTTTCAACTTGGAACCCCCGGCCACCAGCGAGGAAGAAGTGAGCGACCTGTCACAGGATGCTCCAACTGTTGAGATGGAGATTGACAGTACGACGGCTCCTCCCCTGCCCCCCTCACCCCCTCCCCTACCCCCCTCACCCCCTGCGTTATCCCAGGAAGGAGAAACTCTACCTCCGCTGCCCAACTCGTCGCCACCCCCTCCGTCATCCCAGGAAGGTGAAACTCTGCCCCCCCTGCCTGCCTCGCCCCCTCCGTCATCCCAGGAAGGTGAAACTCTGCCCCCCCTGCCCGCCTCGCCCCCTCCATCATCCCAGGAAGGTGAGAATTTGCCTCCCCCTCCCTCCACTCCTCTCTCAAATTCCCCACCACCGGACCACATTTCTCCCATTGCTCTGGCAACCAAGGTCATCACCGAACCATCCACTTTAATGCAACCACCGTTTGTACCCCAGAATCTGCTGCCATTGTTTCCTCAAGCACCCCCTCCCCGGCCTCATACTCGACCCCGGCCTCTGTTTTTCAACAGGCCGTTCGTACCACCTCTTTTTGAACAGACCAAATGCTCTGTGCCACCAGTCGAGTCATTCACGGAACTGAGCCCTTCTTCGGGTTTGATGTTTCGCCCTCCACCTCTGATGGGATCGCCGGATGAACTCCACCAACTGCCACCTAAACCGTTGTTCCAGCCATCCATGTCTGCACCCCCTGAAGTGATCCAGTGCCAATCTTTTCCCCAACCTCTTCAGGCACCATTTCTGGAGCACGTGGACCGAAACTGTTGCTTGATGTCGTCTCCGGGACATGAAATGGCTTCGGTAAGTCCCTCTGATGTCCAACTGCAGTCTCCTAGCGGTGCTCCTCAACACTTCTTCAGAGGGTCTCAAGACGGCAGAGAGCAAGAACAACTCAGACAGAGTCCTTCTCTCTCGCATATACCTCCCCTTCTTCGACCTCCAGACACATGTCACTCACCGCATGCACACAACTCACCGCATGTAGACTTCAGTGAAGATATCAACGTCGACAATCCTACCATGCCCCCTCTTCGCAACCGCCCTCCTCCTCCTTCTCCTGCAATGCACTGCCACTCCCCTCCGGTCACCAGCCGCCCTCCTCCTCCTCCTCCTGCAATGCACTGCCACGCCCCTCCGGTCACCAGCCGCCCTCCTCCTCCTCCTCCTGCAATGCACTGCCACGCCCCTCCGGTCACCAGCTGCCCGTGGGGTCCCCCGCCTTACAGCACTTCGGCTCCACACCCGTTCAGACCTCAAGGCCTGCTCCTGGAACCACGTCCTCTCTGGCGTCCTCCAGGCCCTCCCCCTGCAAGACGCTGGAGCTTTGGCTGTGACCCATCACATGACCCAATCGCTTTACAATTACATGATCAAAGTCCTCCTATTCCAATCCTTAGGCACAGATACAGGTACTTTTGAGCAACAGCATAAAATGTATTTGCATAACTGATACATCCCTCCAACTGCTTCTCTAAGTAATTTCTCACACTTGCACATGTTCTCATGTCTGTGCTGATTGTGTTGTAAATCATAATTATTTCAGATATTGAATTAGCCTTGTTCCCAGGGTCTTGTAACTGTAGTCCTCCCCACCCCAGCTTTTATATTTCGCCCAGTTACTGCATGGGGTGGAGAGGTAGCCTCGTACCCATGCAGGCCTCGATCCCCTTGCAGCTGCCACCGGTCTCTCACAATTAATCACGAATGGTTGAATATATGTGAGGTCCTCACACAACCATAATAATTATGTCTTAGGCATAAACAAGAGCACGCCGTATACATGCATCTGTATGCAGCTGCTTGTAGCCAACTAAATTGGCACGCCATACCCAGCCCAGGATCAGTACCCGATGCAAAGCTGGGTTATTGTTGCTACACTGAAAGCTTCTGATAGTCTCTTTGGACAAGTAGATGTTAAACAAAATTTTATAATGACATTGTAATAGCATCAGATAATGTATAATAGCACTGCACATGGTGTAACTGTAAGCTGAGGTGCTATAGTGGAGTACATCACTGCATACAGCATGAGGTACAACTAGCACATATGCAGCCCGTAGATACGGCATGACCGGTGCCAGCAAGAATGGTTCCAGTCGGGTATGGGGTCATCTGTCCTCAGATTCCTCTTCATCTGGTACACACTGCAGAAAGTGTAAGTAAAATTCATTGCATAATATTATGCTTGCTGACAGAACACATCAATTAAGCATGTAAAACCAGTCACCACTAAATGTTCTTTTTCATGTACACAGTGGAGTGAAGCTAAACAAAGAGTTCCTGCAGCCTTTTTTGATAGCTCTATAATGGAAATTTTTTTACAAGACCCCTCCCTGTTCCACCGGCCTCAGAAACCTAATATACAGCCTAACTAACAGTAGAAGGTTACATTCTGGTTCATGAGCCCATGGTTCACAGGAACTAGGGTTAAATGTGACAACAAATGCTAACTCATGAGGTAAGCATGTATGCACTTAATTTTTTGTTGTTGTACATGTCACATGATATTTTTGTATTTAACCCTCCTTCCTTCTTTCATTGGTTGGGCCACATGTTCCCAAGGCCTGCTCTTCTAAAAAAAGTCCACATTGCTTAAATCTGAGAGATTTGATTTACTCACCAGATACTCCACGAAGCAGACCTGCCTGTCCTCGGTAAGGATCATACACTGCAGGGACAGGAAGCCACGGTGGTCCACCCGAAGGGAGATCTTGGAACTGTGACTCAGGGCCTTTGTACAGGGCTTTAGGAGGACCAGCTTGTACCTGCAGGCGCATGGTTGCACAATTGGTTACCTTCATCTCTTGGACATGTTGGCATCATGCAGCAATTTAACATAACTTTCTTGCAAATGTTTCAATAACGCTATGTACACTAGCAAGGGCCTCTCGCGCATGCATACAGCCTGAGGACATATCAGTTATATATTAAACGCCAGAGTAGGACTATCCTTCTACCGTACTAGCTATGATAACACCATTCCTGCATGAACCACGGGGACGTACAAAAGTTTATGGATATGGTCTAGTTAGCATTAATCATTTACTGCGTACATTAGTAAGTGGAGTCGTGCAACAACATGAGCTCACTTGTTTGTCTGCTTCTTCTGACACTCAAATACTTCCATCATATCCGAGTCTTTGGGGTAGTCAATCTGCAGTAATACCATAACTAGTAAGATGCTGGTAATCATCGAGGGGCGAGCCTGATCGAGCGTGGTGCATCCACTCAAATGAATGATACACATTCAGGACTAAACCGGTAGGTAGCTAGTAGTCTCGGGTACCCAGACGGGTCTGGGTACCCGAGACTAGGTAGCTAGGTTCATAGCGCTATCTGTAGCTACCTAACCTTTATCTCAAGTGTTTGTACTATAGCGGGAACGCTCTAGCCATCCTGATGTGCTCATTCTAGGAACAATTCCATTTAACGCACATCACCGACAGGTTTAAAAGACTAAATTTTGTCAACATCTGACGGGAAGTCAAGGTGGCGCGTTCGTTTCAGACTGGGGTCGGAACGTGGCCTCCCCATTAATCGGGTCGCGGGTTCGAATGCCGCCCGCGTACATATCTGATTCTTGACTTTCTAAGCCTATAGCCAATATGCCGGTAACTTTCTTCTCCGGAAGAACTCCGAAGCTAAAAGGATGACTGGGTACGTTACAGCAGCGGCTCCTGTAATTCCCAGCCATCGCCTATCCAGCGCTCCGGGTGTCTAACACTCCAGGAGGGATGGGAGGCTCCCTAGGCTTTTGCTTCTTTTTTTTTTCCTTCTCAAGTTTCTTTTTTTTTTCTCTCCAAGATTTTTTTTCTCCTTCTTTTCCTCCAGGTTAAGTTGTTCTCTTCATAGAAATACCACAAAAATAATTTAAAAAATTTAATTTGAATTTTATAACTATTTTTATAGATATGCTATTGGCTGCTAGGCTTTTTTCCCTCCAACTTACATTGTAATTGGTTTCTCTTTATAGAAATACCACAAATAGTCATCTATCTATCAGTACTAAGCCTGGGAAGAACGGTTTGACCGACCAGGAGCTATAGGCTTCTTTTTTCAAGTCTGACAGGCTGATGGCTACTGAATTATTCAGTAGCTACCAACAGCCAAGTTATTAGGAAATGCACACTTGCAGTATAAGCCCTTGTACTGGGTTTAATGAGCTCATGATACGTTTATCCTTACATACACATGCAGTGACTGAATGGAGATGCAGTTTTGTATGAATAATCCAAAGGGACAAGTTGTAGTCCTGTATCTTAACTTCTCAGCCAAGAAATAAAACCTCACACCCAGGCCATTCATTATGAAAGAGCTGGGCACGAGAGAGACGGGAATACACACACAGGTGAATATCCCACATCCATTCCATCTGCCCTGCCTTCAGAGCCAGCCCACCACACTTTCACCTTCTCCTTGGTCTCTTGCTAATACAATTCTTTTCCTTGGGACTTTTCAATAACTAGCTGTCACAGGAATATGACATAGATCTGGTGGAGGGATGTCCTGTCCTAGAATGTGCGTTTAGAGCTGCTAAAAATTCAGAAGTTTGGTCATGTGTTTTTGTGTGACTACCGCTTACATTATTTATGGTTAAAGAGTGCATGGATCCTGTGACATGTATATTGCCAGTGATGCTCCCGATCCTGCATGCCTTGTCTTCATCTTGAGGTTAGTGCTGCTCATCTCTCTTGTTGGTGCTCTCTCTCCTCCAGGCCAGGGTACCTGCTACACTTCTCTCCACTGTCATTCACTCTCCTGTTGGGCATCTGGCCTTCATCTCCTCTGGGGTACCTGCAGTATTTATTTCAGGAGCTTTAGCCCCAATTTTCAAATTTCTCCCCCAGCTGGCTACAAAGCAGCCAGCTAATTTCTAAGACTGGGTACCTGCTATCCTTCACTCTTGTTGGCGCTCCTTATCCCGTAGGTGCCTGGCTTCCCTCTCCTCCAGGATGCCAGCTCCCCTTCTCTCTCACTCTCCCGTTGAGGCCTTGCCTCTCTCTCTCTTTCGGGGTACCTGCTACCCTTCTCTTTTCTTGGCCCTCTCTATCCTATTAGCGCATGACCTTTCTCTTCCACTGGGGCCTTGCATCTGGGGTCTCCGGGTACTACATTATTGCCTAGCAAGTACCCTAGCTGTGATAGTATCTTCTACTGTCCTCTCTTCTTTCTTGGTGTCAGTTAGCCATCGAGGTTAGTACGATCGAAGTCAAGTGCTAGTGCAAGTAAACTTGAATGCACACGTGAGCTCAACATGCGAACTGTTGTCGGATATTTGGATCATAAACGCATATGCGGTATGGTGGACGTACAGACGTACGTACGCACAATAAAATTGTTCCACCATACACGCTAGTGTGGGGCTCGCTCAGGCTCGCCCCAAATACATGACTTAATATATCCAGTTTCACTTTGAGCTACAATTCCATTCCATTCCACCAGGCCAGCTAATATTCAGCAAGTACTTATCTATATTTATTCTAGCCTATAGAGAGTTTTCATTGACATCATCTTACGTCATTTGCATCTAACAACTGTTGCTAGGGCGCCATTTTGGTGGGCAGCAAATAGCGGCATGATGCGTATAAGGACAGGAAGTAGCTCTCGTACTGACAGTATAGACAGCAGATTCACTCAATTTGTACCGTCTGAAAACTGATTCACAGCAATAGTTGAGGTGCCGAACGCGTAAGTTTCAAGCAGCTGTTGATTCTGAGATCGCTGTATAACGTACTATTCTAGCTTCCATTTATCGTCCACGCATGGTGGGCAAAAACGGACATAAACGGAAAATGACACGGTCGTCATGCAGGATGTGACGTTACGTGAAAACTCTCTATAAACCTCTATTTTCCCTGTTTCTTATCTAATTTTGTTCCGAGGCCTCCACCTCAGTTTTTTGTCGCTTGCAGTTGGGGTGGAGGCCTGGGAACAAGGCTAAGTCTCACTCTTAGCTGCATGAACAAGTAAAGGAGCTTTTAATACTTCTAAAATACCTGAGAATGAGGATATACATGTATAGTGGAGCATAGAGGGAGGGAGGGAGGGAGGGAGGGAGGGAGGGAAGGGACAGCAAGGGCTAGAACAACTGGTTGATCCCGTATCACATGCAACACATATCTTACTAACAAACTGCAAAAATAGACCCCACACTCTAAGTCTCATTTCCAGACTCTCCATCCCTCTCCCAATATGGAACTGGAACAGAAGTATGGGAATGAGGCCAACTCACACCTGTGTGGTCCCAGCATATCCAAATGTGGATAGCCTGAAATAGGGCGGCGCTGGTGAGAGCAAAACCTCCAAAACATCGCTGGACATGTCCAACTCTGCAAAGGCCTCTCTCAGACACTCGGCGGCCATGATGATCTTGTTGACCACGTTGGCACTACAGAAATCAAAGTCCAGCGTCTCGTCGGCTTCCATTGTGTTGATGCTGCAGTCTGTTAGCACTCCCGACTCCTCAAGACTGGAGGAGAGGAGGAGGAGAGAGAGAGATTGACAGACACTTAAACTTAGTCTGGCTATAGCAACCAGGAGATTTTTAGGATTACTGTAAGATGTCTAAGCTGCACTGCTGCAGTTGCTTTGGAGAGGCAGCTATGTGCATGAGCCCTGGCAACCTCTAAGCTGTTAACTCGATGAATTATGCTTTACTGCGCAAAAAATGCAGCGTCATGACATGTCATGTGCTGCTTAGTGATGGCCAAATGCAGAATGCACCAACTCTTTCTGCGAGCACCAAGTATGCTATGTGTAACACCAATTAGATGGCACTCACAGCAGCGTGAGGGGGTGGCCATGGCCGGCGTAGCACATCCTCAGAGCAGTGTGCGACTCAGGGTTGCTGCTACTGCCAAAGATGTTCAGGCACTCCTGTGGATTAAAGCAAGCCATGGCTTGAACCACAACATCCAGGTCTCATACAGGGTTTTTTGATTGGGTGAAAAAGATGCACAATATGCAGGTGTGTGCAGAGTCATGCCCCCTAGGCTGCATGGGACTTTACTACCAAGATTTGTTTGGGGAGTTGGGGGGGGGGGGGGGGGGGGGGCAATATCCTTCCCCCCGTATGAAACCAGTGCAACCATCACATACTCTTCTTGTCTAATTGTACTGAGAATTAATTTTAGAACATCAATCATACAATAGTCTACTGGGTCTTCATCACTCGATGTCCAGACCTTATTATGAGTGTACTGGTTTATTTAAAAATAGTGAGTTCCTGAAACCGGCTGTGTAGTAGCATGGATTCTCCGCGCGCTCTATAATCCATGGTAGTAGTCACCGTTATGCAGAGCGATGGTTACCATCGGTCACCAGGCCTCCCGACTCACAATCAGCGCAGAGAGGTTGATCCTGAACACAGCAGGAGCCTCACTGCTGAACAGGAACTGCTGAAAGAGGTCGGCCTGGATGAAGGCGTTGGCCTGCACACACTTGGCTTGCTCCACCGTCACCTTCAGACCGTTGCCACTGATGAAGCATGTGGCCACCTGCAATTGAGGGCACCTCGTAATTAATTCGTTGTTTCTAGGCCCAACTGACCCATGACCGCCACAGAGTTAAAAATGGAAAGGCCTTTATAATTAGAAAATTGGGCCATTATATATGCATGGTAGCTATGAAGTGCATGGCACAGAATACTTGTAAGCGATTGCGGGGGCTATGAAGGTAACCATATATGCAGCAGGTTTTTATATATTTTTTGCATGCATTTGGCCTCAGGAGGGCAGTGGTGATAGCTCTCCAGGAGGGAGGGGGGCTATGAAGGTAACTAATATGCAGCAGGTCTTTACCATTGGCCTCAGAAGGGTCTGGCCACACGAGACTAAGGGCAGTGATGGTAGCTCTCTGAAGAATAAGTACATGATCGCGTTGATCCGATCTCTAACTAGAATATATCAAATTTCCTGTGTGATGCTTGTATGATCTACAGAGCATGGAGGAAGCATGCAGCATAACTCTAATTTACAGACCTCTCTGAACGCCACCGCTTTGAGGATGGAAGAGAGGTTCCTGGCGTTGTCCATCCTGGCCTCCAGGATGTAGCCACTCTCTTCCTGGCTCGGCTGGGTGACTCGAGACATGGTGTTGCAGCTGCATGCAGCAGGTGAGCTATAAATAGAGCCAGTGTATTTACGGTACCTGGATCATGGAGTAGGCGTTCAATAGGGCGGCGCGCGCTTGGTTCCTCCCGATCCCCTGCGCTGCACGAACGAGCAAGGGGAGGAGTCAAGGTCTGGGCACGAGACTGTCTCCAGAAGATATTAAAGTCTGGTACCAAACTGTATACTTCCGCCTACCTACACCGTGCAAAGTACCTTGCATGCTGTGTAACTGATTCCACCACCGAGCTGTGTATAGCTTCATACGCCTTTGTGTATAGCTTCATGCGTCTTTGTGAACGCGACCATGTCAAGAGAAGAAGCAGAGGTAGGAGGGACAGGTTCTGGGGAATCATTTGTGAGGGAGGGTGAAGGAGAAGCTATGTTCGGTGTTCTGGACGTGGTCCTCTTAGTGGGCCTGGTGGTGGTGGTTGCAGCCTTCCTACTGCGGCTGAGGAGGAAGAGGAAGGAGAAGACTATCTTTAAGAGACTCAGCGTTTATAATATTGGGTGAGGGACGACTGTCCGTAGCCATTTAATAGTCTCACGAGCCAGCACCCTTCTGTTCTGCAGCACGGGTTGGTTGCAGTATTGGCCCATCCACTGATACTGTAAGTGATTGGCACTGTGTAACAGAAGGGGGCTGGCTTACGAGAGCAGTTTTCCTAGACATCTTGTGTGTCTATAGACCTTATTTGATGATGTCATAATGCCGACTCGGGATATATACGGAGTAGCTGCCGTCTTGAGTGGTGATAATGTATAATTTGTGACAATACATGAGGTCAGTTGCACTCAAGCTGTAGGAGATGCAGATTTGCTAATCTTGCCCAGCCTAATAACTACTTGGTACCGACAACTGATATACTAAAGCGCAAGTTCCAATCTTCTCTCTTTTCTATAATTGTTATAGAACCTACCACTCTTTTGCCACTTAAGTAAAGAAGGAAAATGGTCGATTATGTAGTATCAGAATTTCCAATTATTTATGTATGTGAGGAGAGGTGATATCTTGGCACAGGATTAAATTAAGGTTATGTAAAGCCACACAAACACTCACACACACACACAGTCAGGCGGTGGACTCTGGTGGCAGCAGTGCACTAGGAGGAAACTTCATAGCAAAGATGAAATCTCGAGTAAGCAAGGAGGAAGTGATGTAATTATGAAAGGTATTTTTGGCTATAGTGGGCCAGCCAATTTCTGATGCAATTGTGTACTATTCACCCTGAGGGGAGTAATTTGTTTTAGTATGAATTCTGTTGTTTGATTACTGTTCTACACACACACACACACACACACACACACACACCAGCACAAGAGTGTGGTGGTGTTCTACGGCTCCCAGACGGGTACTGCGGAGGAGTTCGCCACTAGACTTGCTAAGGAATCCACCAGGCATGGGCTCCCAGGCATGACCTTTGACCCTGAGGAGTGCAGCGACTGGGTAAGTAGCAGCCATGTTTGAATTTCGCTATCACACGCTCCCTGGCTTTGCCAGCTTGACGTGCTCCTTAGCTCTCTAGCTTTTGCATACAGTGGCCAGTGATTGTTAGTTTATGGAGCTGAAGGTCAATAGGTTTAGGCATGGGCACTTTCTCTCTCACGTTCTCTCTCTCTCTCTCCTCTTCCCTCTCAGGACGACCTCCCAAAACTAGCCGAGATTGAGAACTCCCTAGCCATCTTCTGCATGGCTACCTACGGGGAGGGAGACCCGACAGACAATGCCCAGGACCTCTATGAGTGGCTCGAGAAGGGGGACACTGACCTCACTGGACTCAGGTAGGAGTGGCTTTCATGAGTACAGTTTATATAGTGAGTGAGCCCCCTTGGAACTTAATGGAATGTGTAATCATTGACGGTGACATCTCTAGCACGATGGTACTTCTCACACTGTATAATGTCAATCACACACACACACACACACACACACACATTAGGTACACAGTGTTTGGCCTAGGTAACAAGACCTATGAGCACTTCAATTCCATGGGGAGATTTATGGACAAGACGCTGGCAGAGATGGGAGCTGAGAGGATATACCAGCAGGGGGAGGGGGATGATGATGCAAAGTGAGTCACTGTGATTGGCATCTGATTGTAGGGGCATCCCCACTGGGCCGTGTGCACTAATTCCAGTGTTTATGAGAGATGGGCAGGCCTCCTGGTGTGTATGTACAAATGGCTTTAGGCCTGTCCTTTTCACCATGTCTTTCTAAAATAGAGAGCCCATTTCAATGGTAACATAAGGTTTTATCAAGCCCACACAATGACCACTCAAACTTTAAGAATACTATATATGAGACCACCTTGCCCCAATTTCTGCCCCCTCCCCCAGCATTGAGGAGGACTTTGTGACGTGGAAGGAGGGGCTATGGCCGGCCGTGTGCCAGCACTTTAACATTGACAGCTCCCAGCAGAGTGCAGTGGCTCGAGAGTATGAACTCAGCGTGCATCCTGATCTGCCCCCCAAGAAGGTTTTTGTTGGCGAACCCCACAGGCTGGGGTCGTTTGAAAATCAAAAACCGTGAGTCAGTGTATGTGTATTACAGGACTGCTAGGGGTAATACTGACTCGGATAAAGTTTTCTGTTATACTTGTGTCCCCCTTGTCCTCGCCATGCTTCCCAGCCACCCTCACATGTTACCTTGTCTGCTGCGTTGTCTAGTTGGTGCCAGCCCTGAGGAAAGGCAGCAAACCTACACCTCTTGTAGCTAGTCTTCGGAGCCTGTTGGTGCCAGCCCTGAGGAAAGGCAGCAAACCTACACCTCTTGTAGCTAGTCTTCGGAGCCTGTTGGTGCCAGCCCTGAGGAAAGGCAGCAAACCTACACCTCTTGTAGCTAGTCTTCGGAGCCTGTTGGTGCCAGCCCTGAGGAAAGGCAGCAAACCTACACCTCTTGTAGCTAGTCTTCGGAGCCTGTTGGTGCCAGCCCTGAGGAAAGGCAGCAAACCTACACCTCTTGTAGCTAGTCTTCGGAGCCTGTTGGTGCCAGCCCTGAGGAAAGGCAGCAAACCTACACCTCTTGTAGCTAGCAAACCTACACCTCTTGTAGCTAGTCTTCGGAGCCTGTTGGTGCCAGCCCTGAGGAAAGGCAGCAAACCTACACCTCTTGTAGCTAGTCTTCGGAGCCTGTTGGTGCCAGCCCTGAGGAAAGGCAGCAAACCTACACCTCTTGTAGCTAGTCTTCGGAGCCTGTTGGTGCCACAGCTATTACAGACAGAGCACTAAAACAATCTCTCCCACGTGGGAAAATATACCAGGTTCTCCCCCGTTTTACGATTTGTCAAGGGGAGAGCCCGGGGACGAGGCTAATTATGATCAAGTTCTATGTACATGTACATGACATTTGTTAGCTAGATTTATGAGCTGTGAACTCCTCCCCCTCACAACCTTTCACTGTACCTCCACCTCCTCCCCTACCCTTCTCGTTCTCTTCCGTTCTCCCCTTAGCCCCTACAACGCCAAGAATCCCTTCCTGGCCCCCGTGCATGTGATCCGGGAACTCCACAAGGGTGGGGACCGCTCGTGCATGCATGTCGAGCTGGACATTGTCGGTAGCAAGCTCAGCTATGTGACCGGAGACCACGTGGCAATATTCCCCATCAACGACAGCCAATCAGTGGAGAGGATTGGAGAACTCTTGGAAACACCTCTGGACACAATCTTCACGCTCACCAATGTGGATGGTAGGACGCTCTTGTGCATAATTATGTTATCATATCATGTACAGGCATATACATTGGCATGCAAAGATTGTGCTGACTGAAGCAGTATATGTGGTCATTTTATTAGCTTCATCTTCATTCCCAAGGTCTTTCCCCCAATGTTGAATAAATGAGTGAGCCTCATTACTTGAGATAAAAGCTTGTACCCTTACAAGTGTACCTTTGTCACATGATGTCATGTGATGACATCATAGAATATATGGGGAGACAACCTGTTGCATGACAGTGCTAGTGGTCAAGGAAGGCATTACATAGTACTTGGTCACATGTTGGGTAGTAAAGCTTCCACTTACCAACCCTCCCTCTGTCCCTCCTCCCCCCTCCTCTCTTGGCCCCTTCCCTCAGACCAAGCCTCCAAGAAGCATCCCTTCCCTTGCCCGACCACCTATCGCACGGCTCTCTCCCACTACGTTGACATCACCTCCCCTCCCAGGACCAACGTCCTGCGAGAGCTAGCCGACTACGCCTCCGACCCGAGCGAAAAGGAGTTCCTCCTCAAAATTACCTCCGCCACTGAGGAGGGAAAGGTTCGTACCCTCAGTGGTTTTTTTCTCCTCTTTTGCTTGTAAGCTATAAGCTAAGGGTGTTTAGTTAAGCCTTGTGGTATTGCTGAAAGGATATTCTCATGACACAAGTCAGAAGTAGCAAGTTTGCCTACTGGTCTTAAAGTAAAATTTACAGTTGCACCACTGACATAATTATCCTAAGAACATTCTTAAGCGCCTATACTATGCATGTATACTCATGAATTGAACTACTTTTAGACAGGCACAGCAGCACCCTAGTGTACCTGGTACCTGTTTGGGACCAACCACTATCATCTTATTCTCTCCCTATCATCATCACATGCAACACTCACTGATTCTGCACATTTATAAAAATGATACAACCTTTGACACATGAGTTCACATGGGTAGTACAGAGTTGTATGTCTTCTGTACCTTGGTTATTTATTTAAACCTCACAGGAGTGTGGGTATTGTCAGATAAACTCTTATCCCTCCCCCATCATCCTCCCTCTCGCACTCTCTCCCTCACTCCCTCCCTCCATCCCCCCATCATCCTCCCCTCCCTCCATCCCTCCATCTCCCCATCATTCTCCCTCTCGCACTCCCTCACTCACTCCCTCCCTCATCATCCTCCCCTCTCTCCATCGCTCCATTATCCTCCCTCGCATACCAGCGAGAATACAGTGAATGGATTGTGCGAGACAGGCGTACCATCGTGGCGGTGTTGGAGGACCTCCCCTCCTTCAAGCCACCTCTGGACTACCTCCTCGAGCTGCTGCCTCACCTCCAGGCACGATACTACTCCATCTCCTCCTCAAACAAGGTTTGTATGTGTGTGTGTCCCTGCCCATGTAATCACCGAGACTGATATGGATACGTGTAACTCAATGAGATAAATAGGAACTATTTAAGTAATGCTATGGATCATTGAGCAGGGTATTTATTTGGTGCCCACTCATCTTTTGTGCACACACACATACACGCACATATACACCCCCCCCCCCTCCCACACACACACACACACAGATGTACCCCAACTCAATCCACATCACTGCTGTTCTTGTGGAGTATGACACCAGCACGGGGAGGACTAACAGGGGTGTGACCACCTCATGGCTCAAGAAACTCATGCAACAGTCCAGCAATGGTAAGTAAGGAAAGAGTTACCCGGTAAATTAATACTGGAGTGAAAGGGAAAGGGTTAAAAATAACAGATGCTTGATGCTAGGGAGGAGAGAAATGGTTAGTATTGGAGCTACGGAGCAGGGAAGGGTTATTTTTTCAATGCCAATTCAAAAGAGGATACAAGAGCAGTAAATAGAGACCTGGCACTTCATAGTGTAGTGTGTGCTAGCCAGTTGCAAGAGACCATATTTGGTTAAGATGACTTGCTGCTATGGCAACAATAGTTCCTTGCATGTAATGTTTATCACACAAAAAGGTCCAAACGTCCTGACCAAAACCCTCATATGGGCCCACATACAATGTGTACAAGTTTGTGAGGTCACATCTACTCCATTTAATGTCCACTCAAACTTTGAAGCAAATCTTTACACTGTGTTGAATAGTAGATACAAGAAATTATTGTTGCTATAGCAGGAGAAATGCCTGAGGTCATTTTAGCTGAATAATAATATGGTCTATTGCCAGAGGAGTTATTGAAAACATGTAGCACTCTCCCTTTGTAACCCTCCTTCTGCCCCTCCACAGGAGGCCCAATAGCCTACGTCCCAATTTTCGTCCGTCACTCAAGCCTCCGTCTACCCTATCGTCCCATCTGCCCGGTGATCATGGTGGGTCCTGGAACGGGATTCGCTCCGTTCAGGGGATTCATCCAGGACCGAGCGGTCACCAGAGACAGAGAGAGTATGTGCACAGTAGTTTTAATGGTTGTAGCATTGTTTTGCACATTGGTAAACACCTGTCTTGTTCCCAGGCTCCACTACCCAGTATTTTTGCATATTGGAATGTAAAAAAAACGCTGGGTAGTGGAGCCTGGGTAGCCTCGTTCCCAGTCTCCACTCCTGCTGTTTTTACAACATGCGGAAATAAAAGCTGGGAGTGGAGACTGGGAACGAGGCTAGAGCCTGGGAATGAGGCTAGAGCCTGGGAATTAGGCTAGAGCTTGGGAATGAGGCTAGAGCCTGGGAACGAGGCTAGAGCCTGGGAATTACGCAAGATCTTGGGAACGGGGCTAGAGCCTGGGAACGAGGCTAGGTAAACAGATATGCTTAGCTAATACTGAGGTACAATTTTTCCAACATGCAAAAAGATGCTGGGCAGTGGAACATGGGAACGAGGCTACTATACAAAGTTGTAAAATTATACTTCTTGCCATGCAGACAAGCCAATTGGCAACACGGTACTATACTTTGGCTGCCGGCACCAGAGGGAAGACTTCATATATGAAGAGGAGCTAAACGGCTATAGAGAGAGCGGTGTGCTCTCGGAGCTCAGCCTGGCCTTCTCTCGAGACCAGGACGAGAAGGTGTATGTGCAGCACAGGCTGAGAGAGAATGGCAGTGCCGTGTGGCAGATACTGGAGAAGGACAAGGGGTACTTCTATGTGTGCGGGTGAGTAGCCCATAGCAGTACAGGTGACCGTAGGAGGGAGGGAGGGAGGGAAGGAGGGAGGAAGGAAAGCAAGGGAGTGCTAGTTAAGGGGGGCCTGGGGGCATAATGCAGGAATATAATTGGTACATGTACATTTTGATCTCGTATGCAGCTAGTGTAGGCCAGCTAGTGTAGGCCAGCTAGTGTAGGCCAGTAGCCTTTCGTAAGGTAGTTTCTTGTACAGCCTTCTCCAGGCTGCCCAGATTTTATCTCGCAGCCTCCACAGCTAAAATCTGGGTATGAGGCTACATCTTGTTCCTGCACATGTCATTCAGCAGATGATAAATCCTTCCTTCCTCTCTCCCCTCCCCCTCCCCTTCTTCGCTCCCCCCCCCCCCCCCTCCCCCTTCCTCCCTCCCTCCAGCGATGCACGTAATATGGCACGAGATGTTCAGAATGTCCTGCTACAGATCGTGCAGAAGGAGGGTAACAAAGATGCTGATGCTGCCAGTGAGTACATCAAGAAGCTACAGAAAAGGGGACGCTATCTGCAAGATGTTTGGAGCTAACGGAAGTGTGTTGGGTGTGGCCAGTAGATGATGCTACACTTGATAAATAACTTTTTGAATATGAGCTAGGATTTATGGCACTAATTTATACCAATTTCTTATTTTTATGATTCAGAAATTAATCTAATTATGGCATGTAAAGGGCAGGTGTGTGTAACATCATCATCATGAGGTGACTTGAAGTGACAGCTCGACAGTAGTGGCATGTGATCACAATACAGAGCTGACAGTAATGGCATGTAATCACAATACAGAGCTGACAGTAATGGCATGTGATCACAATACAGAGCTGACCTCTTATCTGCCATCCTGTAAACTCCCCAAGCTATCGATAGTACTTGTGGTCATAATACTTTTGACCTATTTATTTTGACCTTAATTTATTGTTTATCAGTATCAGGTACACACTGATTTAATTCAGGCCTGTTACTGAATTAAGGTCTTACTTGCAGTCTGCAAGTATAAGAGCTATAAGTAGTGGTTAGGCATAAGTTGTGGTGGGAACAACGCTAACCACTACGTGTACTTATAGCCTAACCACTACTTACGTATGCCTAATGCATGCCAGCTAGCCTCTCGAAAACAATGTGGGGGTTGCAAGGATACCCGTCTTTTGCTCATTTCTATTTGCAGGTATATAGCAGTGGTTGGTGATATACACACCTAGCTGGATCCAAGTCACGAGCATGGCAGTGTGACATATGTGGAACGTGCTAAAGGACACCCTACAGTCTTGTGTCAGTCCACTGTAATGGTGTGGGTGTCTGGGCAGGAGACAATAATACCCTATAAAGGACACCAATTAGGTCCATTCAGCCCTAAGATTAGGACACCTTGGCCTCGTTCGCAGTCTCCACTCCCGGCTTTTTTTCGCATGTTGTAAAAAAGCTGTGAGTAGAGACTGGGAACGAGGCTAAAGGCACCTCCGTTTGATGGATATAAAAATAGGGCTCATTTGGTGTATACATCCAAGGGTTAAAAAAAAGCTGTAGGTCTATAGAACATGCAGGTCAAGAATTGAGGGTACGCACTATATAATAGGTCACTGTAAACTCATTCACCACTATATAATATGTTAGCATACATATATACAAAGGTTATAGTGTGGACCAGTACATTCCATACACTTTTCTATTCTAAAATGCAACACACACTAGGAGTGATCTGGACTGTACAAAAATGATTAGGCAAATGACAGGATTTTGCCATTCAATATAATATTATTCATATCATACTGTGAGCATTTCAATGGGCAAGTCGGCTATACACCCACCAATATCGAGTCTGTACTTCACCATGGTCAACAGAGAATTGTAGTGCACCAGGGCGCCACCAACTACAAATATGTGGAATAGTTGGTGACTGCTGGCCCAGATGTCAAACCTACCGGGAGAGAAACGCTCTGGGATTCTCATCACATAGAGTCCTGCCCCAAAGATGTAGAGACTGCCCATTAGAACCATTCCCCAGAGGGCGAAGCCATGTGTGGCTATAAGGTAGCCATCACGCAAGACAACGTGGATTACAGGGACAACTCCATAGAGACCAAAGAGGACAAAAATGGAAAACCGAAGGGGCCGATATTTTGGTGTGCTAAATTTCTTCCAAAGGCTGGCACATATGCAGGCAGCACCGAGTATCGATATGGCCGAGATGTGAACATACCTGGCCACCGAGGTGCAGTAGAAACCGTAGTAACACGCCGGGATGTTCGACCCAGTGATGAGAAATGCGATTCCGGAGTAGTCTAGTCTGCTAAAGAGGAAGTGCATCTTGGCCGAGTGGTTACAGAAGAGGTGAAACGAAAATGAGCAGCAGAGACAGGCCATTGCACCGAGAAAAAAGACAAGCAGCATCACTTGCTCCACCCACGGGAGACTGTGGATGGTGACGTCCTCAAACAGCCAGGTAATGTAGTCTCCGAAGACGTACACTCCCAGACAAAGTACCAGGAAGAAGACGAAACCCAACAGGTGAGTCCAGATGTTCCATGTCTCTGTGTGCATGCGGAATAGACTCTTTATGCAGCCACTGAAGGAGTACATAGGGGGACGGTGGTAATTTCGCAGGAACTCGTTATCTCGCAGCCAAACGGGAAGATTATCAAAGGAAACGGAATTCCACGCCCAGTGTGCTATCGTCTCGATCTTCGTCTCAATGTCTGGCAGTGATATGCTTGGCAGCAGCCCCACGTCATCACTTTCTTCCCTGCCATCACTTAGCTCTAAGCCGTGCTCGTTAATGATCAACTTTCCAACATCAGTTTCAGTCAATTGTTCTTCTGGAACACTTTTGGTTGCTCCGGCGTCCTGTCTGCGTTGTCTCAAACCCCTCTGATTCTGTTCGTCCATACTGTAGCTATGCTATAGCTCAATGATCGTTCGATCGAACCACTTTTCTTCTTCAGTAAAATTTTAATTTTCTTCCTAAGGTTCTTGTTGCACTGGCCTTCCAGGAAGACGGCTCACTGCAAGAAAGTGAAGGCATACCGGAGCCTAAAGGTCACCTTTAAGCGTAGCTACCACGCCTGCAGTTACGCAATCTTTTGCATATATCGCATATCGTAAGTTAAGTATAGCGCGTACGCGTTGGTTGAGCGTCAATGGACGCACGTGATTGTGATACGGTCCGTGACGCAGGCAAAGTGTAATAATCGCACTCGTGGTGTTGAAGAATGGCACCCAAATTTCACTGATGGATGGGGTCATGGTATTTTATACACAGAAGCACACTAATGTACCAAACAAAGAGGAACTGCCCATGGAGTCAGGGCTAGACGTCCATGAATTGTTTGTACTGTGCTCACTTGGGCTTCCTACTTTGACATTGACTTTGACCAATCAGATTAGCAGTTTTGTGAAAAGCGGTAAACGGAGCATGCTAGCCCTCCTGGTAACACCTGTGTTACTCAGAAATAACTAATTAGTAGTATGACAGTCAACACATGAGGTTTACCGTACTTGAATACTTTTTGGCACAATATATTATACGTGTATAGATGCTAGATAAACATGATACATTCTGTGATAATCTGGTGGTGTGGTAAATGTGATCTAATACACTAAGTGCAACACAGATTATGACTGATATGGACTGTACAAAAATGAGTGACATGATTGGCGATCAACATTATACGCTCATATTGCAAGCATTTCTATGGGCAAACACCCACCAAAATTGAGCCTGTATTTCACCATGGACAACAGAGTATCGTAGTGCACCAGGGCAGCACTGATTACAAATAAGTGGAATAGCTGGTGACTGCTGGCCCAGATGTCAAACCTGCCGGGAAAGAAACGCTCTGGGATTCTCAGCACGTAGAGTCCTCCCCCGCAGATGTAGAGAAAAGCCATTAGAACAAGTCCCCAGAGAGCCAAGCCACTTGTGGCTACAAAATAGCCCTCACGCAAGAGAACATGGACCCCAGGGATGACACCGTAGAGAGCAAAGAGGCCAAAAATACAAAATCGAAGGAAACGATATTTCGGTATGCCAAATTTCTTCCAGAGGCTAACACATATGCAGGCAGCACCGAGTATCGATATGGCCGAGATGTGAACATACCTGGCCACCGAGGTGCAGTAGAAACCGTAGTAATATGCTGGGATGTTCGACCCAGTGATGAGAAGTGCAATTCCTGAGAAGTCTAGTCTGCTAAAGAGAAAGTGCATCTTGTTCGAGTGGTTAGAGAAGAGGTGAAACATGAAGGAGCAACAGAGACAGGTCATCGCACTGAAAAAGAAGACAAGCAGCATCACCTGGTCCACCCACGGCAGACTGTGGATGGCGATGTCCTCAAACAGCCAGGTAATGTAGTCTCCAAAGATATACACTCCCATGCAGAGCACCAGAAAGAAGATGAACGCCAATAGGTGAGTCCAGATGTTCCATGTCTCTGTGTGCATGCGGAATAGACTTTTTATGCAGCCACTGAAGGAGTACATAGGGGGGCGGTGGTTATTCTGTAGGTACTCGTTATCTCGCAGCCAAACAGGAAGCGTATCAAAGGAAACGGAAGTCCACGCCCAGTGTGCTATCGCCTCGATCTTAGTCTCGATGTCTGGCAGCGATATGCTTGGCATCAGCCCCACGTCATCATCTTCTCCTTCCCTACCGTCAGCTACCCCTGAGCTGTACTCGTTCAACTCTCCAGCTTCAGTTCCAGTTTGAGTCAATTGTTCTTCTGGAACACTTTTGGTTGCTTCGGCATCCTGTGTGCGTTGTCTCAAACCGCTCTGATTCTGTTCATCCATACTGTACTGTAGCTATAGCGCTGAGCAGTTCGTACAACGCGCAAAGATGCTAACACGTTACTTGATACTACAAGCCTGCGTTCTTGCGGGCACGTGGTTCCGATCGTTCGACCGTCGCGAGATCGAGACTGGTGGTGACTGGATGTATCAACCACGCCTCTCTACCCAACCCACATTTTCTTTTCCCATTCCATACTTTTTCTTAGTCTGGTTCACATGTCAACACGTGAGCTCTGTGGATTTTGGACCAAATTTGGTGTGCCTTTGGCTTTGGTGCGGGGTACGTTTTCTCGGAGATTTACTGGGTGCTCACGGTTATCAGCTCAGTCATGCCTGTGAGTTCACAACTCTGGTGCAGTGGGGTTGCCCAGCTAACTATGTAAACCGTGCTGGATTATGTGGCTGCTATGAAGCCTGTAGATTTCTTGAGTAGTAGTTTTATTAAAACTGATAAATTTTTAGGTTGCACTAGGTATTCTAAAGCTAAAATAGATCATTATCTTTGCCTTTGGAGTGTGTTACTAATTGCAATGTAAGCCGACGTCACTTAGCCTCGTTTCCAGATGGTCTCTCAAGCTAGACCCCGTTCCCGTTCAGTGGAACCGGGTCTGGCTCATGGCTCGCGAGACTAGTGTCCAGGCACCTCCTACATGGCGGAAGGAAGGCGGGGAGCCTGGTAAAACTGCTCGTTTATACACGCACTGCCCTCTGTGTGTTCACCTTTTACCACGTGTATCCATATCACATGATCAGTTTTGCCTAGTCTACCTCGCTTTTTTGCTGTAAGTGACCAAAGCTGGGGTGCAGGCCTAGGAACAATGAAGGTCACTCTCATGTGCTACACACATACAGCCCCAACCTTGACTACAGTGGATATCTGATCTACAATCGATGGCTTCCAGAAATATTATCAGCAGGGTTTCATTTAGGGGGAGGGGTCTTTGTATCTTCAACTCTTACAACAAAGGTGCTGACACAGCAGTTTTGTAGTGCAGTCAACCACTCTGATACCGCTTCACTTGATCTGCATTGTAATAATGTTTCTAATAAAAGCCCGCTCAAAGACCGTGGCTGTTAATTGTCCCTCTCTCTCTCTCTCTCGTAGGCCTACCACTCACAGTTCAACACAGATGGTGGCCGTATGATTGCCAACCTTGCACTGCTGCCTGTGAGGACACAGTATAAGGGACCAGCCCCCAAGACCTGTGAGTAGCATGCATACATGTGTATAGTCATATGAAAGTCACATGACTGGCACATGGACCAGCACCCTAGGGCAGTGAGTTGTTAGTCTCGTACCCAGACCTCTACTCGCCTGCGGCCAAAGAACGGTCTGGGGACAATAGAACACGCTGCCCGACCTTTGAGGGGCGTGACCAAAGTGACGTAGTGCAGTAGACCACGTGGATGGCTACTGTGGTTTTCTGTTGTTCTGCAGTAGCGGAGGTTCTGCACCGCTTCCACAACCAATCCGTTGATTGAACTTCTTGAAAATGACAATTTCAGTCGCTACAAGTTACCAATTGTTGGCATCAGCCATGGACTATACTACCGCACGTGGTATTAATTATTCTAGCTTCGCTCTGATTGGTCATCCCACATACCAAACATCCACGTCATACGGCCGAGTGGAATGTTCTATTGTCCCCAGATCATTCTTTGGCGGCGGGCGAGTAGAGGTCTGGGCACGAGTCTAGTAAGCTATAGGCTAGCATGCGTAACGGCACTTATATGTTACAATTAAGATGTCAATTTTTTTCTTTCAGCTGACGAAGATATCATAGATGAAACTATCTCTTTCTTCAAAGCTAATGTGTTTTTCAAGAGCTACGAAGTCAAGGTATGTTGACACTTGTCTATAACTCTGGCCTAAGTCTCCACGCAGAAGTTGCACAAGTTGTTTATTGCCTACCTCGTTCTCAGCCTGTATCAACATGGGCCTGAGAATGAAGCTCATGGTCGCCTCGTTCCCACTCTCCCCGGCTTTTATTTTGCATGATATTTATTAATATGGTGTGAGAAAAGCTGGGGAATGGAGCCTGGGAACGAGGTTAGCTCCTGGATCGTTGTGTGTGTGTGTGTGTGTGTGGGGGTGGACATTGTGTATATTGCATGCGTTGTGCAGGAGTGTGTATTTAAGTGATTTTGCCAGATGTTCTAACCACTTCTCAACCCTTACTCAGGGTCCGGCCGATCGTGTGCTGATTTACTTGACGCTGTACATCAGTGAGTGTCTCAAAAAGCTACAAAAGGTGTGTTTAGTGTGGGCGTGCTTGATAGGGGTGTGGTGTACAGGCATTATGGACAGACTCAACACATACACACACATACACACACACACACATACACTCACACACACACACATACACACACACACACACACACATACACACACACACACACATGCACAGTGTCCTGATAAGAACAATGCCCAGAAATCGCTGGCGACCTTGGCGGTGTCTAGCTTTGACATTCCTGGGGACTCCGGCTTCCCTCTCAACACCTTCATGGCTAAGCCTGCCAACAGGGGTGAAGCAGGTAAGTCCCAATCATTACATCATCACTGCCATAGTCTCAGTACAGGTCATGACCTGCCATTACATCACTGCCTGATTTCTTAGAGATATTATTTCCTTACTTTGAATAGTGAATGGCTGATTCTCTAATCATTGTTACTGAATTGTAAAAGAGTCCATGTGTATTACTAGAGGATGAGTAGCCTCATTCCCAGGCGCTCATTCCCAGGCCACAAGCACCTAGGAATGAGACCAGAGGAAGAGATGCTTTTATAGTACATAGCCACAAGTAGCAATGATGTGTTGACAGCTACTGCTTTCTCCACTGTCCTCTCCAACCGCCCACCACGTAGATCTACTGCGTCAGTACATAACCCAGCTTCGCCAGGAGACAGGTGTGAGGCTAACCGAGAGGGTCTATGGAGCAGACAACAAGCCCAGCAAGGTTAGTGTGGCTAGGCTCAGATCCTGAGCTCTACATGTACCCCCCAGTTAGTCTCGTGCCCACACTAGAGACCAGCTTATAAATTTACCGATCATGCTATGCTCCTATTCCCAATCATAGGCTTAACTCTTTCCCAGCCAAGTTTTAATACAACCATAAGGCTTATGTGAATTTATATGGGCTTTTTATATCAGGCACTAATATAAAGTACATGTTTTTCTCTATTCTATATGGGCACATAAATGTGCCCATGGCATTCAAAGAGTTAATTAGTCTCGTACCCAGGCCTTTCACCTAGATCTTTTCTTGCAGCCATGGAGAAAAATCTGGTTTTTCTCGTTGGATTTTTTTCTCCACAGAAGAATCTTGGTGGAAGGCCTGGATAGGGATTTTTCTTCACGGCTATGAGAAAAATCTGGGCGGAAAGCCTTGGGTGCAAGGCTATAATGCTTAAAATAATTGCTCACATGATCGATTATAGTTTCATTGTAAGGCCTTCAGTTTACAGCCAAAACTCAATGGATTTACGCCAGGTGACAAATACAATGTGACGAGAGTTTCCACACATCTTGCAAGGAGTTTTGTCAAGTGAATTGCCAAAACATACTTTTAGCTGCAGCTGCTGCTGACACATGTGAGTAGTCAAGCATTACCCCCCTCCTTAGCTATTATTCCCTCAGTGCTTATATACCATATGCTACCTATTATCCACCCATCCCCTTCTTTGAGCAAAGTTATGGTTGGAGGGTATTTACATAGTATCCGCCCATCCCTTATACTATCCATACGGGCTAAACCTATCAGTAAAAACTGAAAACTCTGAGACAGTGAGCAGCATCAATTGGCAAAATTCTATCTTTGATGTACTTTAGTGGGAATACCAACGGTAAAGTCAGCTAGCCGTTTGTTATCTGCATGCTTCCATAATAGCTTTTTAAATAAACTCTGCATCCATACTTGGCTAAAAAAGGCTATACGTCGTACCTCATAGCCTCACTTTGCATATTGCATGTTTGCAACGCGCTCAAGTGAGTGGATAATTAAGCACAGCACATTTATAAAAACTACGTTTTATCCACGCACCCCCCTCTTTCACCTAGCACTTAAGTGGCCCGTCCATGGGCGAATAATACGTAGAATACAGTACTTGAAGCATAATGGACTGGTCTCTAACCACTATTTTTTTTCTCCCCTCGTTTCTGCGGGGGGGGGGGTGGTGTGTGTATTCTAGGCAGAATTGCATATGGACAGTCAGAGATCTGGACAACATATTTTCATCAACTGCAGCTCCAAATCAGTAGAGTTTGTGTAGCCTATGTATATGTAGAGATACATGTATAGGCGCTGCAGACAGACTATTTCAGAGACCTCACCCTCCTGAAGGCCATTAGTACTTCAGCTGATATGTACATGTACATAGTTATTGGCTGGCCAAGCAGCTAACTAGCCTTCCTTCCCAGGCTCCACTACCCAGCTTTTCTCCACTATGTACACAGTGCGGGGAGTGGAGCCTGGGAAGGAGGCTAGCAGCTGATGGCAATTCCCAATCTTGAGGTGGTTGTGGCAGTGATTATAATGCTCTTTGTGTATATAGTGGTAGCGTGACAGCTTTTGATGAGGGAGGTGGGGGAGTGAAATGGGAGGACCTTTGGTTTAGGAGGTGACCTCATCTAGTGAAACACTAGAGCAAGGCTTTCACCTGTTTCCCCTGGGGCTTATGCTGAGGCATTCTAATCTTCTACTGGCTGCCTTGATATTGAACCTGAATCCAACACAGTATCCTAGTAATATTGGACTTATAAAAAACAAAGCCTGTATAGTGAAGAAAATAAAGAGCAGCAACAACAACCGCTATCTGGTAATGGGGAAACTCTATGGTGATGGCCAGCTGTGCCCTGACATTCTCCAATGTCATATAATCCCCCCTGTATTGATAAGAGCATTTCCTGTTGAGTAATTTAAATGACCACACCTTGGGACCCTTTGAGCTTAAAAAGTGTAAACAGCAAACTCCAATGATCAGTATCTGCTACTGTTTACTGACAGTTGCTGGCTGATAATGATTCTCAGTTTCAAATTTTCACCCAACAGTATTATCAGTTGCTGGTAGGTGGTGCACAAGGTATAATGACCTCTGCTATGAGACACAGTGACCATCCGCCATTGTTTTCTAAAGGGAAAGTGTCATCATTGCAAAGTTTATGCAAACTGGTGTGTGGTCATACCTGAGGAGCCTGAGGGACCAAGCTCTTAACAGTAGGAGTAGCACAGTGCATTTATGTCAGCTGTAATGGTTATTCTACAGCTGGTGTGTAATACCTGGTTAGCAATGAAGAGAGGGCTTCTGCATGGTCAATCAGACTAGCTTGAGTGGCTTAGTCATGTGAGATCTGGATTATGCTTCTTGGATTACGAAATAGCAACCTTGGCTTGTAGCTACTTGCTACTGGTCACTTTACTCCATTTTCACAGCCTTTGGAGTGGGCTTATCATAACCTAGCACCTACATTGTGTAGCTTAGTACTAGTCTACTTAGTACCCAGCAGCCACTGCAGCAGGTGTCTAATTTAGGACACCTGTAGCCTCCTGTGGTGGTGTCTGCTACCAAGGGGGAGGGGGGGGGGGGTCACTACCATAGACTCTGTAGTCACAACTGTGACCATGGGTCTGGAAGTTTCGACCAGCTTGTTTTTGACTATTGTCTACACTGATTTTAGGCCCTCTGGCCGGTGACTGTGCACATAACTACTGCACACAATTGAACAAGCCAGTTAAGTGAGCTCGCTCGCCCAATTTGAGTTCATCCACTCTGCTTGCCGATGCTAATGCGTAACCCAATCTTGATATTACTTGTTGCAAGCCGAAGCACAGTGACTGACAATACTTTTGAGCACACTTTGACAGTTGATCGTATTGTTTTGACCATTGACCGCTGACTGACCGTACTTAGTTGCAGTTGTGACTATAGAGTCTATGGGAGTGACCCCCCCCCCCTCGCTATGGTAAAATTACACCCCAGTCTTTAATCATCCAGTGAGTTGAGATTACAAGGGAAGTTGTCATGTGTACTTACCCTGCCCTTCTCCACTCCCAGCCTGTTTTCACTGTCAATGAAAGTTTGCCCCTTTCTTTTGCTTGTGTGACCTAGCTACACCCTTGTATAGGCTAAGTAGTAGTCCTTTTGTAGCATGCCATTGTTGCATGCCATTGGCTCGCTCATCTCAGCAGAAGGTCTAATATAGAAAAGCAGTAATAATTCAGTGTGCAATGTATAGTAGCTCCTTGGCCAGTTCCACTGTGCATCTAACATATCACCAATAGTAGAATGGAAGGCTCTGTTGACTATGCTCTTGTCCTTTTTCCCCCCTCCTTTCCTTAGTGGTGGCTGTGCTTCACAAAGAGACGCTTTATGGACAAGAGTCTTTCCGGACCTGGAAAATAGAGGACTTGCTGCAGAAATCGTTTATAGCCTCAGGTCATCAATTCAGTTTACTTTCGTGTGGTACAGATGATAGTAGTCCACGGATAGATAATATTTATCTATGTTGCATTAAATTTTAGTATTAGTCGTTGTTTGTTGTGAAAGTGGAAGGCATAATGAGTTTCGCTGAGTTGTGCGCACGCGCAACAGGAAGCGCGGAACAATTAAGTAATGTAAAATTGTGCCGCGTATGGGCGGAGTTACAAACTTTCTTAATTCAAAAGCAGTCTGCCGCGCGAAGCACACATGATTATGCTTCCAAGATAGTAGAAGTAATAGTTTGCAGCCTTGAGCCTATACGAAGTATAATACCGTGGTGTTCATTCTACTACCGACAGGCCTTCTAGAGTGAAGAAGTCAGGACGTAGGCTAAGCAAGTAAGTATATCCTACAGTACAGTATATACGTACCCTGTATAATATTTGTAGGGGTAGACCACTGCCCTGGTGAACTAAGGAACTGTGCCTGTGTTTCACACAACTATGCCGCACAGAGAAGCGGTTATTTATGCCCCGGCGCGCAATTTCTTTGCTTATTTTAGACTGGTGTGGCCACAGGCATAACTATTGACTAGATTACATGCTGCTGCGACCACTAACGTTCTAGCAGTGACTCAGAGTACTTTGCTGTCGATAGTTGTATGTTCTGCGACAGTCAATGTACTCACTAATTTATAGAAACGTCTTTAATATAACCTGTATAGCATAGATAATACATTATTATCTATGCATGTAAACCCACCATAATTTCCTGATTCTCAAGATCAGGTGTCCAGCAGTAACTAAGGTTTGAGGTTTACTGTACAGTAAAGAGATAGTTTATAGAGGTGTTTATAATCTATGATTTCAAATATTAATGTAGCTAGCTACGTCGTAAACTACATTTCTCATTCCCTGCTTCTAAAGTTGTTCACTCTCTGTATATAGGTTTAAACTCTACCCTGGTGTTCAAAGATGTGAATATTATGTCTCTGCCTTATCCCACTTAGCCATGTATCCATGATAAGTTGTATGGCCTAGTGTAGTGTGCTTAGGAGTCCTTGACAAGGACCTTAAACAGGTATCTGCCTGTTGCCTGTTCTCTGTTAATGTCTGTATACCTGATGTGGGTGCACATGAAGTTGAAGTCCTGCCCTGTTGATAAGGAATTACGAAATTAGCTACCAGCTGTCTCCCTTAGTATTACAATTTTGCCTGAGGTGTTTGTTGGCATGAAATTACATTGTGAAAGATTAATATGAACATATATTGAGTTCTAGTGTAAGCAGGTAGGAGTCATGTGCTCTACCCTAAATCTGCTAGCTGGTCCTTTGAGTGTTTCCTGTTTAGCTGTAGTTATCAAAATGGTTTAGGCTAAGAGGAGTTGTCCTGTACACCTGCGATTGACCATGACAATGCAAAGTTCTCATGTGAAAATTGGAGCCTCATATGCTGGTCAAAAATCCACCATTGCATAAAATTATTTTCCGTGAGTACCCTCTACTTGGCTGAGATAGCCTTTAATGGTCCTTCTTTAGCTGGTTGCTATAAAATTCTTCCTTGACAGCTAATTGGAGGTTAGTACTTTATGACTGATAACCCTGCACTGCATTCCAACCCATCTTGAGATCTCTGCTTCCCTTAGAGGCTCCATAGCAACAGACAGTAACCCTATCTTCCTCAACAACCACAGGTCCCTCCACTTTTCCAAGGCCTTGGTTGGGGGAGAGAGGAAAGCTCAACAGCTGAGCTTGGGAAGCTAGGTCACCCCCACTCAAGATTACAACTACTTCGTGTGCTTTTTGTCAGTGCTTAGCTGTGTTTGCTTTTGTCAGTGCTTCTAGTGCAAGGCTGTAAATAGTATAGTGTAGTACTAGTTTATAGTGTCCTGTGTGGGAGTCTCTGGACCTGGGCGACTTAGTGTACCTATGGGAATGATGGCAGAGTAAATGGCTGACTGATCGTTATTATGCTACCGATTACTCGCTATCTTTTGAAAAGAAACTCGATAGGGCATTGGAATATGCAATTTCTGTGAAATCAAAAGGACTCTTGTGTTCATAATAGACTGCAGATTCACCTTTATTCTGGTGTTTACTGCAGTAGTCTTAAAAATAAGATGTATTGTGCCCTGGAGAAGGCTACGGCATAGTAGCCAAAACGTTGACTTTTGATGAAGATTTTGATAAGTGTTTTGGGTTCGAATTAAAGAACTGCGTAAGGACTTGTAAAACAAGCAGTAACTGTAACTAGTAGTTTCAGGGTTTGCAAATTTCGACACGTATGATTACTGAGTAGAGTTGAACTTCCATGTTTAAACATGAAGACTTTTTGGTAGTGCCTAATGCTGCAAACTATTCTTCCATTTACCTAAAAAGCAGGAGTGTGTCTTTGGAATTGAGCATCCAAACCTAAACGCTAAACTGAAACCCTTCAGCGTCCTTTCCTTCTCGCTATTTTGTCTCACGGCAGGGTGCTGCCGTGGGGCGGCCCACGTCTAGTAGGTGGTGTCAGTCATAATCGTTTTAATCAACAGTGCACTATTATGGAAGTTACTATTTTGTAATGCAAGTAGGATAGAGCAGCTCAAAGAGTGCATTTATTTTGGTATAAATTTCTAAAGGCAAAGACTTCCTTGATTAAGACCGAAAATGACATAATATTATTTGCATGAGGCAGTTACGGATGAACGCTACATGTAGCTAGGCTGTAAATTGCATGTAGTGTTGTTCTGCTTTAACTGCCCGTGGCCCAGCAAGTGCCATCCCTAATTGCCTGGAGGACTTTGAGGAGGCTGCTATTTACTGTTTATATCGAATCATTAAGGATGGTAATACTTCGCTGTATTAGATGTTGTGTTTCTTGTAGGATAATACAGCAATACTTAACATTGTGTTGTAGAGCAAGGAAACAAGTCTAGAGAACAAGAAAACATAAAGTACAGGATGTACAGTCCCATATAGTTTACTGCATTGTGCATGAGATCACACGATTACTCAATAATTAGGTCACAAGTGAACCATGCTGCATGGTGCATATCAACAATACCTTAATCTTTGAGTTTGAACTAGTATCCTTTCAACTGGGCAGATTATTCTACCGTCTGCATTACCAAGCTTCGTGTTGTTGTCCGTCAGCTGTTAGCTAGAGTGTTTGGCCTCAGAGCTGGGTAAACACCACCACCCATGGTTTGTCACTATTACCATATTCTAGGAATTGATTGGGTGCCTCCAGTGTCGCTCCAAGGGCGTGGGTTGGATACCTTCTACTAATACGTACATTAAGTGTCTGTGTCACGTCACGTAGTGAAAATATTAATAATGCATTAGCGATCTTATTAGTGGGGTATTCATAAGCGCTCCCCCCTAGAGATAGCTTCTTATTGAGCTAAAAGGGTCAGCATAATGCATGTCACTGCTAATGAGATGACCATTAACCTGGACAGTGAAAGAATTTTACTTTCCTGGTTTTAGTTCACCAATTAGTATGTACTACACTAAGTGATGAATATCCCTGATGTCGCTAGAGAAAATGACACGCCTCCTCTTGTTAAAAATGACTAGCTCTCCAAGCTCTGTATGCGGCTCCTGTCTGCTTCTGAATAGTTTATCACCGTACCATGTAAAATGAATGTACTGTGTTAAGCACTCATTTGCTCCTAGGGTGAGGAATATCTCTGACTGTGTGTGTGTGTGTGTGTGTGTGTGTGAGGTATATATTTCAAGCTTGAAAGTGCTCAATAGTTTGTTCGCATAGTCTCTGAAAAGTCAGAAGTGTGACATCATTTCTGGTGAACCCTTGCCACACATGTATCCAACTCCCTGCACCATGGTATTACGAGCATAGCTGGTGTAACTGGAAAAAAACTGGATCGTGCTTACTGTATAGAGGTGGGGGTAAGATTGTTTGCATGTAATTAGGAATACAAGGTAGACTACCTGAGTAATGACTGTGGGTGGAGCAGATGAGTATAGACTGCTTATAGTTGCATCTGATGATTATAGTGCCTACTTTTGTAGTGATGTGATAACGTGGTTTGTAGGCTGGAGAGTTAGTTGCTGAGCTACTGAAAGGTTTTCAAAATAGCTCTCATAGTGCCCTCTTCTGTCCATAAAGTGTGGTCGTTGCTATCCTCATAGTTTGGTTTCTAGGCTACTTTGGATGCTGTTCAGGGCTCACAGAAGGCTCCACTCCCCGTCATCCTGGGACACCTGTTTGGGGCCCGACAGTAAGGTTTCCGACAATAACCCAATTTACCTCACTGGTGATGTTTCATGGCTTGTACGATGACAGCAAGTGATAAGAGCAGCCAATAGCAGAGATGGGTGAGTATGGCTTGAGAGTTTGGATCGGGTTTCTCTGATGGCGGGACGGAGCCCAATGGACGCTGACTATTCTGTGTTAATGAGCAATGAAATGATAAATTTGTCTCTTCTGTATGAGCTCTAATAACACATGTAGGCTATTTAGTAAGTACCCAAGTAGAGATGGGCATTTAATAGCAAATGTGCTTTCAGCATCACTTTTTACTAATTCAGTATTGAGCCTTGCTGTGTCAACAGTGACCTTCATAATGAAGCCCCTTTTAGTAAGAGAGACCCAGTGTAGCTACACAGACAGTCAAAGCACTGTGCTCTATATTTAGGCTGTGCTGGTCAAGTCTTCACCCTGACTGTTACATACACACAACATGATATGCATGTGTGCATGTGAAATCCGTTAATGGAATCAGTACTTCCTGTTTTGGATAGCTAGCGAAATTGGAACCTTAGGGGCAGTTCAGTTGAGTGTGATTGTGGCTGCTGCTACATTGAACCCTCATCCTGTTGTCTCACTAGGATAGGAGGCAGAACAGAATGATTAGCAGATTCTAAATGATCAATCATTTCCTTTCATTTTCTGTGAAAGTTTTTTTTTCTATTATCGATTCCCAAATATTTTTTTCTTCCCTAATTGGCTGAGCTGTGTGCTTGTTTAGCTGGGCTTCTCTAGGAGTAATGAATAGTAAGCTAGCCTCGTTCCCAGGCTCTCATGTGTGTTTCACTTGCTACCAGAGGGCCTGGTACTTTTTCTTGATTTAAACCACTTATTTGCACATGGGCAGGGACCGCTCAAAAGACAGTGGGACTTCTCTACCTTTTGTTGGTGACAGTGTTTCAAAGAGTAGCTACAAAAAGTGTAGATTTTCTCCCTTTCTTTGTTGTCTGAGAACTGCAGCTGCCCTCACCCATGCAAAAATTCACCCTTCTACCACCCTTCTACCCTGAAGTAAACTTACACATATGGGCCTGGGAACAAGGCTATAAGTAGTGTGGGAGGTGATTAGGTGTGTGAATACTGGAATGCCCTAAACCAGTTATCAGTGCCACAGTGCTGACTATCCTGTGGGCCATCTAATCCAGCAGTCCATCAGTGTTTTAGCCAGTGGTGAGATTCATAGCAATCAGGACTTCAATCAGTGAGACCTAAGGGCTATTGAATGGACTTAGTGTATGCGCCATCCTGTCTACAGTTCTCTCTCCTAGGCTGGGGTATCCCGATTGCCATAGCTACCGGCTACTGCTATCCCCCAGATGCCTAACTTACTATAGTGTGTGGTATACCTTGCGTTGAATGTCAAATGCACTCATAGTTATGATCTTGGTGTATTGGTATTGGTGGCTAGCTTTCAGTAGTGGTATGAGAAATGCTCTACCAATAGATGCAGGTCCAAGAGCTAGTAATGGTCTACTGTTGTGGGTATGTGTGTTATATTACTAGTTGTGTGTATTGCTACAGACAGGCTGCTATTGTACTGTTACTCCTGGCCATTGTGAGCAATGGGGGATATGGCTCCCACTCCCTATTCTATTGTGTAGCATATGGTAGGTAGTGGAAACCATCGTATTTGAGTGGAACGTTCTCCTAGATACCGCTGATGTTACTCTGATCCAGGCATGTGTTATGCTAAACTTTGGGACATTTAGTGTGTTGTTTTATCAAAATGTTACAACTGCAAATTGGTCTGTCCAGAGCACATATGGACAAGGCTATGCCACAATGAGATCAAATTCCCTGTAAACTGAAGCACCACAAAGCCTGTTGATTGAGTTAAGCTGCAAGCCCTGACTCAGGGGGTCTAGCAGCTGGCATCCAAGGCTTCCCCTCCAGCTGAGGCCAGGAGGAAACAGAAGGTGCTGGCCTAAAGCTGACCGAAGAGCGGAGTTACATGTAGTTGTATAATTTGCCTGTAACGTTCACTGGTCTCATTGCTTTCCACTGCTATTATCGGCCACAGAGCGTCCTGGTGTATCGTTGGCACAATTAGTGACCATTTTTATCTGGTATTCAGTCTCCAGTCTTCCTTTCAGCATTGCCACAAGAGGTGGGGGTCTCTAGTAGCTGGCATCCATGTGTATCTATCTGTTGCTGGATGTAGCTGACACACTGAGCTTGTGCTGGGTACGTGAATGTCATGATTATCAGTATCGTAAACATTTCCCGATCTGTGACCAGATTTGTTATAATTCAGCACTGTGAAGGCAATAATATTGTAAATAGCGTCATTATCCCCTTCAACCTTCTTGACAATTTTCAAGCAATTACTATATCATGGTTGTATCATGTTGTCTCCAGCTAGCCCGAGATATAAAAATGAAATGTGTGGAGGTGGTTGCAGCGGAGGAGCACGGCTGAAGTTGCATTTGTAGTTTCGTGGCTCCATTGGCTGGGGTAGCCAACCGTACTGTTTTGGCTGTTGGAGAAGAATAGCTTAGGCTGGGGGGGCATGTGTCCTCTTGACCTCGGGCGCCTGTGAGTTGTTGTTGGGCTCTGCTTATGGAATAACCGCCTCTTCTTTGCTCTAATAAGGCTTTGGTACTTGTGTACGTACCACAGTTTTCGGCAGCACTCACAGTATTGTGTGGTCTATGTCTCTGAGATGTGTTTCTAGAGTTGACTAATTTGGTGCTTATTCTGAACCAGAGAAGTGATATGATAGAACCTATCCCTTCTAGAAGTAGTGATGTCATGATTACATATTGCAGTATGTACATGTATATACATGTACATGTTAGTAAGCGTTTGATACTAAAATTCATTTCTGTATCAAATACGAAATTTGACAATAGCCTAATTATTCTGTAGCTAATTGCATATCTATCTCAGGCTAGGCTAATTGAATCATGAGCTCCAGTGCTCTGATTGGCTCGCTAACACAATAGCACCACAGTGACAGCATTTCTATGGAGATAATTTTCATGTAGACTTCTAGTCTCCAGTGGTTGTTACTATAGCATTACTGCCCTGCTTCTAATGTGTGTTGCTCTGCATTCCGATCCATCCGGCTTTGGAAACTAGAGAATCAAGCTCTATTGTCGCTCACTTAATCTTACAATAGCGTTCATGTTCTTGTAACTGTTTTAGGATAGGTCAGTATTGTTCTAATGGGAATAAGAACGTCATTATATTGGGCGTATTTAAGTACAAATCGTTTTCCATATTGGTTCTCTTTAAGCCTTCAAAGCCGAAGTAGTTCTCATTTCTCGTGGTGAATACCCTTAGTGAATACCATGTCAGCAATGGCCGTGTAATGGTTCTTGAGATTGCGTCACTGCAGAGCATAGGGCGGCCCTGCAAAGCCATTAAGTTCTATTGATTTACTGCAGGGGCTGTGCCTAGTAATAGCAGAAATGTGTAACTTTAAGTGTGACCTTTTTGTCTTGTAATAGACAAGCCAGAGCTAGACTGGATCCCCCCATAATCTACTGTATGTTGATTGCCATGTCCTGTAGTTGAATGCAAGTTGACTGTCGCCACGAATGCTTTTTCCTAGCAGGTGTGTGCATGCCTCCATACCTATCTGGGAGAGGTGGAATTACGTGACAAATTGGGTGCACATTAGCAACTTGTCGTGTTGTGCTGTCAACTTTCGACTCGCTTTGATCTCCAAGAAGCCTTACTCCCTCCCCCCTACCTGCCCATAGCACCTTGCCATAGCTGCTATGTACGGGTATCGGCAGGCAATTCTAATTAAGGCTCCCTCTGTGTGACCAATCTAGAAAGTGCCGTATAGCATTGTTGCAACTATCAAAGGTGGACAAGCTTGTCATCGGGTTGTGTTTTCTCACAGAAATTCACCTCCTTAACAACGCTATCTTAGTTTTTGTAGTCGTGTAGTGCAGTGTATGTTATTCTCCAGGCAAAGGAGATGTGTATGCATGTGTGCTGACGTTCGCAAGCTCTTGTTGATCCGTGGGCCGTCTGGGTGTGCAAGGCCTGCCTTCACGGGAGAGTAACCTTTGCCCTGTGTTGACACAGGGTTTTGGGATTGTTTTGACACGCTGTGTGTAGGTATAGTTATTACGATAGTGGTAGCCCACGTTGGCAAGCCTAGTAGCTTCAGCATAATATAATAGAATACGTAAATTATTATTACTTAGTGAAGACTTTTTTACTTGTCACGCCTAGTAACTTCAACGTAATATAATAGAATGCGTAAATTATTACTACTTAGTGAAGGCTTTTTCACTTTGTCATTTCAGTAAACATGAAAAGGTCCTCTAAACCTTCAGATTATCGACTAAATGTAAAGCTGGCTTCTGCCAATTGTCTCATCTTGGACAGGAATATGGCACAGGGAGCAAAGCTTCCATTTTGTATCGTCAATCTCACGATAGGTAATGGAGACGCCGTTCAGTTATGCAGATAAGTACTCTTCGATTTGGAGACTGTCGCAGAGCTCCTATAAGCAATACACAGTTTACTGTGTAGCGGGATTATTTGCAGGAGAAGGTGAACTTTGTAGTTTGATCGTTACGCACAATTCACACAAAAGTAATTGTGAGCGTCATCAGCTGTACTGTGAAGAAAAAAAATCGCCAAAATTTAGATTTGGGGGTAGATATAGATCATTCCCGAAAAAAAATACACCTGCTTATACTCCAAAGCTTGGTACACCCGTTTTTTTTGTATAACTGCATTTATGCAGGCACGCATTGGCTCCACATTTGTGGGCATGTATAGCTAATGGCATTGTGCACAGCTACGTGCATCCAGTAGCTAATAGCTATGTAGCCATGCTAGTAAGAGCTAGCCTGGACGTTCAGAAATGAAAAGGCATGCAACTTCTACACATTGTGCTGTTTTTTCCGTACTGCCCATAATGTGCTATCACATTAACCGTGCTCGCATTAACTGTGCTGGTTAATGTGATGCCACAGCTTACAGAACCCGACCGCCGTTCGTCTACACCTTCACGCAGTATGGAGCGTGCCGGTATGACATGGTTATGCCGGGTAATGCAAATGGGGTGTAAATGCAAGAGTCGTTTATTCGTGTCCCTTCTCCATCTTGTTCCTCTGCAGTTCTCACCAGTAATCCGTGTCAGTGGCTGCCATGGAATTAGTCATCAACCCTCATCCTGTGCTTGGGTCTCATATACAGGTGGGTAATATATATAGACATGCGGGCGCTTTCCTTTTGAAGGAGATAGTTTACTATTTCTCTAGGGATTCTCTTGATTGGCTAGCAGAGTTTAATGCCAACCAGAAATATTAAAATATTGATATGATAGACGGTATTTCTGGTAGGGATTGAAGAAGCTCTACAGCAGGACCCTCTGTGCCAAATTAGAACTATTTACACTGGTTTGTATTCACAAGATTTGGCAGTGTTCTCTGTGTAAATACTAGTGTCAAGGGTCTGTATTTCACCTTTGGACCCAGCTGCATGTATAGGGCCAGTTTCCCTTGCCATTCACAGCCTGCAGTGTGTAATTTTTGCTTTTTGACGTGGCAGTTCGTAGGAGTGAGCTTATGCACAGTTGGTGAACTGTTTGATTACTCTCGCATTCCTTTCTCTAGCCCTATATCTGGGAGGCTGGGCTTGTGATCGCTTCTTTGTGTAAAGGAATGTGTATTACAATACCCTTGTGATCGATCGATTTCAATGCACGGGGGATGATGCTATGCAGTTTATTGCCCAATACAGGAGCAATGTATAGTGTTGTATAATATATCTATACGTATGGGTAACTGTTGACAGTGGTGGGCATGGTTGTTATTGTGCTAGCGCTGTGCTTTAGGGAGTTTAGCAACCATTTATCGCAAAGTTTGGTTTGTGGATTTTTTGCCCAGGGGGGGTAGTGGGTATGATGTGTTCCATTAAAGTATCGATTAGACCAGCATTAGCATGATGAGTGTGACATGGCCTGGGGGGTAACTGACACTCGTATTCATTGCTTGGCTAGCGTTTGTTTTGGGATTGTTGGCATTTGGGCTGGCAGTTTGTTGTCAACATAGATCGTAGCGAACTCTCTCGCGCAAACACCTGCATGCCAAAGATGCCCCACGTCTTTCCCACTGTCCGGCACAAGATGGCTCGCGGAGGAGTTACCGTCTGTGTATATTATGTGCAATACCTCTTTATGCTCCGTCAAAACTTCCGAACCCTTTCCAGATCCAGAATGGTACTAGATATGGAATCCAGCAACTGCTCTAAACGAGCACTAGTACTCAGACATTGGAGGAAATACGTTTTTTTCTGCCTGTTATGCTATTCCCTAATTCCCCAGCTATGTCCCTATTATGCTCTCAGCCAGTCCCTATTATGCTCAAAATAAGCTCAATTCTGATGGTCAAACTTCCATTCAGTAGTGTAGTAATTAGAGCACATAGGAAGTACGGAATAATAAACAGGAAAGTATACAGTCGTGACATCGTATGCAGGTGCTCTATTATGCTCTACTGCTCGTCTTTAGGCAGAAATGCTGACAGAAGAGCTTTGATTGTATTGTCCTGTTTTCGCATCTTATGTCAGTATGTGGAGTTGTGATGAGTACTTCTGTCTCCATTGGTGTGTGACAAAAGCTCTTACTCAGTTAGAATGCTCAGGGGACAACTTTGCACCCTTAAATGTATTGAACCCAGAAGAGTAGTAGTTGTGTGTTTATCTACGCCTCCAACAAAAGTGTTGAGCTGTTCATGAGTGCATACAATACACATTGGTCTGGTAGATATTCCCCATTGGGTGATAAGTACGTGGCTCTAATGTTTTGCTGTACCTGCAGATATCAGGTCCGATTGTGTGTCCTTTGTTCTCAGGCGTAGCTACTTAGCTCCTACCAATCCCCGATAAGGAATGGTGTACCTATACAAACTGCATGTATTTCCACTAAAAACAAGCAGATGACGGCCTGTGTGTGTTGGTTTGAGCGTGTTGAGTGTGTCGCATACGTTGTCGGGGTACTGGTGTGTACTCTTTGAGGACAGAGATACGACTGCAGCCTGAGTGCGTTGCTTATGTCTCGAGTATGTTGCTTACATTGTTGGGGTACTGGTACGTACTCTTTGAGGGCAGAGATACAACTGCGGCCTGAGTGCGTTGCTGATGTCTCGAGTGTGTTGCTTACGTTGTCGGGGTACTGGTGTGTACTCTTTGAGGACATAGATACGACTGCGGCCTGAGTGCGTTGCTTACGTTGTCGGGGTACTGGTATGTACTCTTTGAGGACATAGATACGACTGCGGCTTATCGCAGCCAAGTGTGTTGCATACGTTGTTGGGGTACTGGTATGTACTCTGTTAGAACACAGAGATAATACTGAGTGGGAGATGGCCTTGTCATTGTCTGCCTAGTTAAACAGATGAGGTGGCTGGACGTTTGGTATGAAGCAGCAAAACAAAGATATAGTGACTGTTGTGATTGACCATCAAATTACAGAATAGTTTGCGTGTATCATGAACAGAAGCAGTACTTGTATGTACGTGTGCGAGTAGTCACACGCAATCAATCCCCAAGCAGTTATTAGTTACAGCTATCAATTTCATCAACCTCCTCCCACCCTTCCCCTACTCCAGCACACCATTCCAAGCACTCTCTTCTACCCTGGGAAAGACAGCCCCTGGCAACCGGTGGTGACCTCCATGGCTTCCCTGGCCACCATGGCCGACGTGCCCAAAGAGTCCATCATCGCCAACACAGACTTCACCACCACCAGCCTCATAGCAAAAAGGTGAGATGGGGGGTCCCTGTAAATTAGGGAGTTGCCAAGGTGCCTCATCCTTTAAATGCTCAGATGGCTTTGTCAGGGCCCATAGGCAATTCCAAAGACACATACAACGACTATCCTAAGGCCCCAGCTGCGTATCATTGCCCAGTTTTCCCTCTCAAGAGTGGGGGACTTGTACATGAATGCATGATTACTGAGAGTGCATGGTTACTGAGAGTGAATGTATGGTAGCTAGTGGTGTGTCCATCTAATCTCTGCTTGGTGTATGCCCTAAGCCATACTATGTATCCTGAAGCCCCTCACCTATGTCCTTTCTGCTATTTCCAGAATTTGATGACTTGTCAGTCACAGCCCTTGGCAAATTGTTTGTTTATACATGTACATATCTAGCTGGGAAGTTGTCACAGTGACTGCTTACAAGATAAAGTTCTTGCTAAAATTCAGTTATTATAGTGATGTAATACTATACAGCTGTGCTAGCTGTGCTCAATTGGATTTGCATAACAATGGTATCAATTTTAAGAATCCAATCTGTTTTCTTATCAAAAATAATGACTTTTTAATAATTACAAAGCTAGGATTCCAACAGTTACTAGGTATTTCAAAACAGTGTCACCCCTTCGTACTGTGGTGCTCTCTAAATAGAGGAAATGTTTCATGCGTGTATATACCCATAGCAGTTATACGACGGTGGAAACAATTTGTCTCCATTTGGGATGTGGATCACAATATATGTGTATCATTGCCCAGTTTTCCATCTCAAGAGTGGGACTTGTGCATGGTTACGGAGAGTGCGTGGTTACTGAGAGTGAAAAAAATGCCATTAATGGTGGCTGTGTTCTGAATCACTACACGAGATACAGAAGTAGCTCCTGAAAAAAAAACCAGCAAAATTAAATAAGCTAACCAGCTAATGCCACTGTGAGATGGTACATTTGTAGCCTCATATTCCCAATCTGAATCTGGGAATGAGACCAGCAAACACTCCTCTATTTTGTATAGAAACACCCTCAGGCAAAGCATTATTCTGCAGTCAAAGAAGTGTGAATGTCAAGTTACGCAAACACGGTATTGTGTCTGTAGCAACTGTGTCGGTCACGCTCTAAGCTGTGCGCCACCACTGGATGGTTTCCTAGGGACAATCGCCTTGGTAGTACGTATCCAAGTCCACACGGCGGGGCGTGTTTTGACCTGTGAGGAGGGTAGGGTGGCCCAGTGTTGTCAGCTGAAACTACGTAAACGAATGCAGCTGCCATGGCAAACATTAAGTGGCTGGCATAACAGCTCCAACATCTGGTCACTGTGGCCTATAGGAGCAGCATCACATTACAGACCTCCTACCATACCACCAAGGGCCCGTCACTGCAAGTCCACATTCCAGTACTTCGTGTGCAAGACTAAAACAGCTGTGGATAGGTTGCTGACGCAAAAAAAAAAATGCTCGGTTCGAAGGGTGTAATATAATCCTTCACCTCAATGTATATGCTAGCCGAGAGCTTGTCAATTTCTTTAGCAAACTGCTGGTTAGCTTATTTATTTTTGCTGGTTTTTTTTTTCAGGAGCTACTTCTGTATCTCGTGTAGTGATTCAGAACATAGCCACCATTAATGGCACCTTTTTCTTGTCAAGATAATTGGGGTGGGCAGGGTGCCCATTTTCTCTTGTATTCCCATGCACCCAAAGGATGTGTGGGAGAGATGGGCTCTCTGAAGGCTATTGTTCCACACCTGTGAGACTCCTGTAGCTAACCCAATGAGTGTAGTTGTAGCCACATCCCTTGTGTGTTCAGCTACAGGATCACTTGTGGGAACATGCTGTCAGTGGTAAAGCTTTCCCACAGAAGGACACACCACCTTTACCCCACAGGAATCTATGGAGTGTATGTAACCTACACTACTTATTGAGTCACTATTGAACCTTGAATCTTATAGTTATGTAACATTCACCTTATCAGAAACTTTGGATTACATACATCACATACATACACACACACACACACACACACAGACGACTCTCCAGTAAGAAGCGGAAGAATTTGGAGCGCCAGCAGTCCGAGGGAGAGGGGAGATCGCCCGATGCCCAGTCCACCGGCACCCCCTCACCAACCAGCTACACTCCTACCGTTACCTCCACCACTGGCACATCTCCAGCACCAGAGAAATGGTAAGTAGCTTTACACTAATCACCACATCCATTGTAGAACATCTCCCCATTCAATAACAAGCATTCTGTAACCTCCCTGGAGGCATTGTCTATGCATTAGGTAGTGATCTAATTATGCTAGGTGTCAGAGGTTGATGTCTGTATTTATATCAGCAGTAAATCACAGAGTTTGTGTAAATGGTGGGTTGCTACACAAAGAGGTTTTCCTATGTGGTTTTGTGTGCCTGGTAGCACTTTCCATATACGTACGCATAAACTACTCAGATCTCGACTCCAGCGAGTTGTGTATTGCATATTACATCATAGTATGTGTGTACTTGCGTGCGTGTGTGTGTGTCTGTGTGTGTGTGTGTGTGTGTGTATGTGTTCGTGATTGCATGATTGCTTCCTTGGTAATTAGATAATGGCTCATTGGCTGTCTGTAACCAGGGAGTGGTTCAGATAGGATTGCTAAAATAGAGTAGATATACAGTCAGGTGAATCCCGCATGGTGCCGGACTTATTGCCGAAAGGAAGGCCTCATTTTACGCCTTCATACTGGCCCTGCCGAGGTGAAATTTTAGCTAGTGCTGCCTTTTTAGGAGTTGGCATGCAATTCAGAGAATACAATAGTAGGTGATGTTGCACATTCTCGGGCTCTCCTAGTGGTGGGCTTCCCTAGTGTGGGCTCCTCTGAGTGGGGGAAGTAGGCTTGAGGAAATGATGCCAGCATAATTTTTAAGCATAATAGGTGCATAAGGAATTGAGGGAATTATGCTTGCATAGTAGGCAGCATCATTTGCATAGCTATGGACTTTTTAACAATGGCTCAGAATCTGAGGAGGAGACTGATGTAACGACTGCTGGCAGCTCTAATTAGTGAATGCCAGAATTGAGCATAGTTTTGAGCCATAATAGGCCTAGGGACTGGCTGAGAGCATGACAGGGGCATAGCTGGGGAATTAGGGAATTGCATAATAAGAACAATTTCCTCAAGCCTAGTGGGAGGACATCAGTAACTATCTGCAGGTTGTATGGGGTGTGTGTGCTTGCATCTATTATACTGGTACTAATTGAGTGTTCTTGTAGAATCATTTAGGTACCCCCAGAAGTTTTATCCCGTTGCATGATCTGAAACTTTCCTTCCTGTAGCGAACCACAACCGATGCAGGTATCGCACTCATTAGCGAACGGCTTCCAATCGACCAGCATCGCTTCCTCCGTCGCCAGCTCCATCACTCACATGGTGCACCAGCACACCCACACCCACACCCATCACATAGCCCCGCCCCCTTCTCAAGCAGGGGTGATTCCCCTAAAACAGTCACTCCAGGGAGGGCAATACCACGTATCGCTGGCGGCACCAGCCGGCACTTGCTACCCTGTTGCACCCTCGATGATGCCAGCCAAACAGTTTGCCGATCCAGGTAGGAACAATCCCCATATTTGGGTAGTGTTTACTGTTTTCAATATCTGTGGGTTAGACTATTCTGGTTCTGAGCCCTTCAAGTGTGATTTCATCAAAACATTAAGAAACTCTGGGGGGAAAATCGAAGCTCAGCTGGGGATATGAATCCAGGAACTTTTGCTTACTAACTAGATGCTCTTACAATTGCCCACTGAGCTACTGGAGCTCCCCAGTGTGAGTAGTTTGATACTGTTTAAACTCTGAAGTGAAGTGGGGGGTTGTGAAGGGGTTCATGTCTACATACTGCAGTCAGATCGAGGAGACCTTTACCACTATGGTGTAGTGAAGTGGGCATTAAATGGATAAAAATACAAGAGAATGTAATTTACTTGTGCTCTAGCACTTTACCTAAAAGCTCTAGTGGGTGGTTCCTTGAACAGCGTGATAGATCCTGCCAACAGTCCCACGAGCTTTACCCCCACACCCTGAGCCAGCTAGTTAGTGTCATGCAGAGGTGCAGGAATCGCCAGCATTGCTGCAGTCAGGTGGCTGCCTGCTTCATTCTGGCTTCTAGGTGCCAGGTATATGCTCATTCAATTTAAGATGCTCTACAAGTTTTTCACTGGGAATGCACCATTCTCTGTCCCACCGCCACGAATGATTGCACAGTTCTGAATGTTCTATAGCTGTTAGGGCACAAAATTTGCTAATTCTGAGCTGACAGACGTTAATATGATAGACTTGCATGATTGGAGTGCGTTATTTGATGTAACGGCTGCACTCTCTGAGCATTGACTGTCACAGTAAGAGAGCAAGATCTTTACCAGTAGGTAGCTATCTAAAGGTGTGCTGTTTGTGAGGTAGTTAGGAGACCTTATCTTATGTACTTGCACACACACACACACACACACACACACGCACGCACACACACACACGCACACACGCACACACAGTCTTCAACCACCTACAGCAGGAGCTAAACTATCGCTTTCTCCAAGAGCAGTCGGGTGCTATGGTGATGCCTTCGGCAGCATTCAACCAGCTACCACACCCCCAGCCCCACCCCCAGTCGCAAGCCCAGGTGGCAAAAGCCATTAGTAGAGTACACAGCATTGGAGGACAGGTGTGTGTGTGTGTGTGTGTGTGTCTGTCTGTCTGTCTGTGCATTTTGCTGCATTGTGTATAATAGTGTTTGTGCAGTACCACTGTATTGAATGTGGCTTTGATCTCATTTCTCTCTTTAGAGTTCTGAAGATGGGGTATCGGACACCAGCAAGCCTGTTGGCTTCAAGTGGTGCTGTGCTCATGTAATCATTGCAAAACAGATCCAGCAGCACCAAGACCAGACAAAGGTCAGTGCCACAGCTATCGACCTTTGCCACTATGATGTAATGAGGGGGTAAAAGTGGGTACTAAATGGAGAAAATACAAGAACATGTACTTTTGATGTTTAGTTTTCTTGCATGAGAATATAAGTACATATTTGTTTACATGTACATGTTCTTGTCTTTTTCTTGTATGAGACCTAAGAACTTGCTTGTTTTCATGTTATGTATTTTCTGCATTTTCACCCCCCATTACATCAAAAGGCCCATCCTTGTAGATCTGTCCCTAGATTGTTGCTTAGAATTGTTGTTTAAGCACAGATGATTAACAGTGGAAGTAGCAGAGAAGCTGTTGCATCAATGACTCCTCTTCTCTCTCTCTCCCTCCTCACACACACTGCACACACGTGTATATAGGCAGTGGCATTAGCACAGTCTAAAGACGTTAGTAGACAGCACCCAAACGGGCAGAACCTTCAGTCTGATTTGGTGGCTCAACAGCAGTTGGCGTTGCTACAGATGTACGGACTACAACCCAACGCGGCTGCCATGTCTGGCTACATGGCTGTGCCGTACTCCATGCAGGAGGTGCAAATGAGAATGCAGTCGTTCATGCAACCAGCACCGATGGTCAGTACTGCTGGAATCTCATTGGTCAAGCAGGCAGCAGGTGTGCCCAATCAGATGGTAGCTGGAGGAGCGTTAGATAGTGATCTGAACTTACATATGGTGAATGGCATCCATTTGCAAGCACCATTCACGCATGTGTCCGTGGCTACCCTAGCACCGAATGACTTGAGCAACGCCGTCATGCATGGCAGTACAACTGGGTCTTGGATAGCACCGGTCCCTGTGATTGGCTCCTGCATTATTAACCCTTTCCAACCCGGCATCATGCCAACTTCTTGGGTGAAGTAGAACTTAACTCCTAGTGAACCAGCATCGAATGCAGCACAGCTGAGCAAAGACTCTAACCCCCCTTGCTGTGTGTGCACGCTAGGTTGATTTCAAGTACCCATCTCGTTTGGCGTCTGGATTCTCACCGCTTTCCTCAAGTCATATCTGCAAATTGAAAGCAGTCTTTCCCTCGTTAAGTGTTGTGTGATCATGTACCCTTTTTGTTGACCGTTTTTTTTTGCCATAGTTTTCGTTTGTTTTACGCTTCAGTTTTTGTAATCATAGCTTGTTTGTACGGTTTAGTCTGTTTTCGGTTTTTTGTTTGTTTTTCTGTACACATGTAGTGCATTCATTTCATCACACTTGGATTGGAGTCCCAACCAATTTTGAATTGAGTCCTTATCAACACGAGTTATACTCGAAGTAGCTGTAAAAATAGCTTTGTTCCCAATGCAGGCTCTGTGGTCTTTGCCTGGGGGCAAAGCTAATGTAGAGTTGGTGGAAAAGCCATAGGTATTGTGTGATTGTCGGTAGTGAGCCACCCTGGTGCAGTTAAAAGTATGACAATGGATAATTTGATTATTTTTCTGGTGTTCTGAGCAATGGTGGCCACCATGTAGTTTGACATTCCAATAGTAGAGCTTCCCTGATTTTATATGCATTCGCCTGTGAAGATCGGGCAACAGCTGCTCTGATGACAGCAGTAATGCTACAACCTAGCTTATGTATAATGGGTGGAGCCGTTAGTTAGGGGCGTGACCATGTGTGTTCTAGTGATTGTTAGTTTTCATGAACAAATAGCACCCCATAGAATGCCCCCAACAGTTTCTCTCAATAGGCGCCCTGGGATTTATACTGTACATGTAGACAGGCTAGCCTTGTCCCCAGGCCACACCCCCTAAAAAATAGTGGCCTGGTATCCACTGTTCGTGCAAACTGTGGATACCAGGCCACTCCTTCGGGGGGATGTGGCCTGGGTACGAGGCTAGTAGACAGGCATACAACTCTCGTGGAATGCAGGATGATGAGCAGTATATATTGCCACACTACTTGTCCCGTTGGATTATTCATACAAACTGCATCTCCATTCAGTCACTGCATGTGTATGTATAAGGATAAACGTATCATAAGCTCATCAAACCCACTAAAAAGGGCTTATACTGCAAGTGTGCATTTCCTAATGACTTGGCTGTTGGTAGCTACTGAATAATTCAGTAGCAATCGGCCTGTCAGACTTGAAAAAAATTCTTCCCAGGCTTAGTAGTGAGAGATAGATGGCTATTTGTGGTATTTCTATAAACTTAACTTAGAGAAGAATAAATAAGCCTATAGCTCCTGGTCAGTCAAACAATTCTTCCCAGGCTTAGTACTAATAGATAGATGACTATTTGTGGTATTTCTATAAAGAGGAACAAATTATAATGTAAGTTGGAGGGGAAAAAAGCCTAGCAGCCAATAGTATATATATCTATTAAATGGTATAAAATTAAAATTTGTGGCATTTCTATAGCTAAAGTTAACTTGGAGGGAAAAAAGGAGAAAAAAGAAGAAACTTGGAGGAAAAAAAGAAACTTGAGAAGAAAAAAAACAAAAAACCTAGGGAGCCTCTCATCCCTCCTGGTGTGTCAGACACCCGGAGCGCTGGATAGGCGATGGCTGGGAATCACAGGAGGCCTTGTAACGTACCTAAACAGCCTCATGTAGTCTCGCGAGACTGTACTAAGGCTCATGGCCTTGCAAATGATTGTTCTATGCATGTATATCTCTGTGAACTGTTGACAATAGCAGTACAGACTGTGCAGGGTAGAAAGTGGATTCATCATCCAGTCACCCACAGTACTAAAAGCGTTACAAAGCTACTGCACTGCTCATCATCCAGCACACAGTAGTGTGGCAATCCTGCTCGTATCATCGAGCACTGTGCTTATTTTCATTAGAGCTTGCACATGAGTTGTACACCTGTAAAATATCAGGGATACTATAACACATAAACCGTATGCTTTATAGTATCTCAAGGGGTGGTCACTCCCATAGGCACTGTAGTCACAGCTAAGACCGGGGTCAAAAAGTGGTCAACAGGTCAAGCCATTGGTCAAGCAGTCAAGGACAATTTTTACCAGCCCTCATTGTAGTTACTATATACCGGTGTTTATATTCCCGAGACATCAGAATGGCAGGCTACGGTTTCTGGTGCCCAGACTGGCTGGCAATTTTCTGGCGGGCTTACATTCACTTTTCATTGGTCAGAACTGCAGATTTGAACAGCGTTTTACGCGCGAATTTCGCGCGTACAAAACCAGGGACAAGCTGCATTTTACTTCAGTACTGAGTTTCTTGGCTGTGCGGAATGTGAGTATTTTGCTGTGTTTCGAATTGTAACTTTGCATTGCGCGTGGCAACCAAGGTTGGAGCATGTATTCCGCTTGGTCTGCAGAACTAGCCTCGCCGACTGCGTGGCCTGGGAACGAGGAGGCTGTGCAGAAACTAGAGCTGTAGCTAATAATGCTGTATCTCGTGTTACCAGTTTTTATTTATGTACCTGCTTCTCTCACCCCCGTCCAGTCATTGCAAGACTGCAAGAATTCCCACGGTCGCCGCCCTACCGCCGGAGCACAGCTTATCCCAGCCACAAGCACAGCTCATCCCACATCCCAGCCACAACCACAGCCACTATCCTACCAAGCACAGGTCAACACAACAGGAAAATGTGAGACAGTATGTGCATGCAGAATGCAAAAGATTAAGTACAGGTGCATATGCATGGTGCCATGCGTGGCACGTGAGCAAACGAAAAACTGCACTGGTCAGCGCGTTAACGGTGTTAAAATGCACGTGCTGGGTGCATGACATAGCATTGCGCATGAGCGATGCGCAAAATTTAATACGCGACGTATGGCTAGAATGGGTATTCTATTCTATACTATACTAACAGCTAGTATTACTGGAAACTATACTGTTTATAAAACAAAACGAAAATACAAAAAACGGACAGTTAGTTATGCAGGGACGTCCCACAAGGTGGGCATGGTATAATGATATTGTGTTATTATAATAAATGTTTGACATTGTGCATGAGCGATCCGCACATTAGAAGGTGATGCACGGGACGTGGCTGAGCAGTGCCAGTATGTGGTAAGATGAGTACTCATCAAATTGGGTGGTATTATTATAATGGTATTAAAATTGCAGTAGTAATATTATACAGTGTACATGTATATAATATGATCTTGGTGAGTGGTCATGAACGGAACTTGTGCCCCCTAACTTGAGAATGTGCTTTCTGAGCTGCTAGAAATTCAGAAGTTTGGTCATTTGTTCATTGGGATACTATGCATGTTTTTTTTACTCCATTTTTGTGCAATTCTTGCAATTTCTAGTGATTTTGGATTAATCCACTATGGTTCCGACCCCTTCAATTCCTTAAGCATGGGTAAAGTTTGAGTGGATGCACCACGCTCGATCAGGCTCGCCCCTCGATGATTACTAGTAGTAGCATTTGCCAGCAGGACCTACAGCCAATATTAACTGTAACATTATGTCTCTCGAGCTGTTATATTCACCATTTAACTCTGCATTATTAACCCTTTCCATTTAACATGATTAAACATAATGCTACACCCCATCCACAGTGTAACATAACAGCCGGCCTGGGATTGCAGCACTGTAGAAACATGAATTGAACGATCGATTGATTGAGGTGCGATCATGAAATCCTGATCAGTTTATCACAGATCATAATTAATGGTGGTACATAAACATCGACATTTCAGCAATACATTTGATAAAATCGTGCATAAAACTGTGCAATAATAATGGTGTGGATCGTTATGAATTATACAATCAAAGCAGTACAACACTCACACACGATGCTTAAAAAAATCATGGCCAACCTAGCAATGTATAACATATTGGTGCCGGTATTGAAATCAAGATACTCCATTAGCCTCTGGGTTAACAGTTGCGTCAGGGTTTAGATACATCCGAGTATCGGCCTCTAATGTTCGCTGTCTTCGTCTGCGTCTGTTCCTAGAGGCCTTGTAGACCTGTTGCTGTTCATCTGTAACGATTTCATTTAACGAGGGTCTGCGATCCGGGTTGTGATCGGCGTCCCCATGGCTCGAGGGGGAGAGAGGCTCTTCGCTCGATGCTTTTGTTCCATTAGATCTGGTATGCAGAGGACTGTCACTCATGCCATTCAGTTTCAAATCTGAGTGGCCCCCTGTGGTTTCTGTTTCCGCCAAAGCACCTTTGAGATCATCATCATATTTACCATAGTCTCTTCTCTCCCAACTGCGACTCGAAACCAGCGTCTCCTCATCTTCCGGCTTGCTGGTCACATGCTTGCTCTCGCCAATTTCATTATCGCTTACTTTAGTAGGTTCTTCTGACCGCTTTAAATCAAGGTTTCGATCTTCATCTTCAAGTCTCATTCTGCTTCTCCTTCTCCGCTTTGACATAGAGCTAGTGCCAGTGTCCTCTCTTGGACCGGCACTCTGCTCCCTGGAGCGGTCCGATGTTCTCTTACTCTCAGTCAGCAGATCGTCGTCATCATCGCTGAATTTCGCTTTCTCCCTCCTGCTTGAAAATTCGAGATCATCGTCGATAGTTTTCTTATCATCTCTCTTGGTTCTGCTGGAAAATTCATCGTCATCACTCAATCCATATTCCTTCTTTCTCCATGTGCTCGACTCCTCTTCGTCACTGAATTTACTCTTATAATCTGTTTTTCTTCTGCTGGAAAATTCGAGTTCGTCGTCACTGAATTTCTTTTTCCGTGTAGAGATTTCATCATCGTCGTCACTCAACTTGTCATCTAGATTCCTCGTTCGCGAGGTGAATTCCATGTCGCTGCCATTTTCATCATCACTCGGGTCCAAGGCAGCAGCTGCCATTTCTTCTCTCCTCTTCCTCCTCCTCTTGGCGGCGATGTGAGCGGTAGCAAATTCATCGTCTTCGTCTGACAGTAAGTCATCAGTGCTACCCGCAAAGTCTCCAATCTGATAGCTGCTCCCACTCGAGCTAAGATCATCCCCATCCCCGAGGTGGTCTCTCCGATCGTGCGAGTACTCCTCATCTTCGAACCCACTGAGCTCTTCCTCCTGGCCCTTGAGCGCAGTGTGCAATGTCTCGATCCTCTTTTGAGCGGACTTGAGGTCAGCCTGAGACGTCAGTATTTGAGCTTCAACCTCCTCAACTCTCGCTTCCTGCAGAGAACATTGGTAGTAAAAACATGCAGACCTAACTTATGATTAGAACAAGGCATAATGTGAGCCAGTCGGTCAGCTTGGATCAGCAATCATTTGAAGATATATATAATATCCAAAACAGATTACTAAAGCTGATTTTCCCCCCAAACAATTGATTCAGGAAAGTTGTGTCAACAAGTTACACTTACTCAAAACCACCGCATAACCTCACAGCTGTCACTCATTACTCAGCTCCACTACTGGACACTCCCTTGTTTTCTCTCACTCTACTGCTCAAGGCCATCAGGCAAACTCTTTAGGTCTCACCCTACTATATACTTACTGCCGCCAGACAAGCCCTTAATCTTACCCCCACTACTCTAACTGCCAGACAAGCCCCTTAGCTCTTATCACGCTACTCACAGAAGGCCTTAACTCTCACCCCACTACTCATGGCCTCCATGCATAGTAGCGGTCTCACCCAACCAAGTCTTACAGCTCTCAGTGCAATAACTGTGAACTATGAATACTAATGACATATGCTAGACCCGCTCTCAGTTTTCCGGTGAGAGGGAGCAGGCAAGGAGGACATGAGAGGATCAGCTCAACAGACTAAGCTCTCACGCCAACCCAAGCCTCCTGCCATTGCTTACGGCCGCCCTCCTCTTCTTGCTCTGCTCCTGTTCTCTCTGTTCGGCCTCCTGCAGCTGTGCCCGGAACTCCCTCATCTGCTTCTGCATCCTCTTGAGGGCGTCGTTGTTCTTGGTACTCACGTCCTCCGTCTTCTCCTCCTGTAGCCGCTCCAGCTGCGACCGGAGGCGGTGGAGCTGGGCCTCATGGCGTCGCGCGCTTGAGCGCTCCAGCTCTAACTTCTGTTCCAGTTCTTTCACCTGGGTACGTCGACAGAGAGATGGAGCAGCATCCATTATTTCATCAACTACGTACTACATAGACTTGGCAAGTACGGGTGTGAAATACACACATATGTGGCAGTTCTGCGTAGAAATCGACTATTGCGTATTTTGATCACGTCACTGTGTTCAGAGCGCTGTAACTCTGAACTTCCGTTAAGGGTAGGGCTCATACCCACTGTGTCGAAATATGCGACAACAATTTCTACACAGGACTCTCACACATAATATGTTTCAGACATCTGTCTCTCCAAGGAGTGATGCTACATGTGACATATCACTCCAGTAATGATGTACAAGCATGTACGATGGAGACAGAAGTTGCCGAACACCCTATACTGAACACCCTACTGAATACTGTGTTTGGGTTCATGCATTCATACCTTGAGTTCACTGGCCTCATACTGGTAGCGATTCACTCCACTTTCCACCTCCTGCATCTTGAGCATCACATCAGCCACCTGCCAAAGGCAAAAGAGGCAGACTTAGCTTACCATGAAAACCCCTTGTATTTGCATGTAGCTACATGCAAGTAGCTAAGTATACAGGAGAGCCATAGTAACCAGATACTGTAGAGCTACACATGCTAGGCTATAACATGGCACAGTAGATAATCTAGTCCTATCAGGTGAAAAGGCTATATATATAGCTATGGGAGTGTACAAAAATAGGCATGGTTAGGCATAACTGCCCGACAACAGAAGAAGGTAGGGAGTCTCTCCAGTTGCGAATCTTGTGTGACTCAATGATCACAGTCCTGCTGATGATTATCAGCATGGCGATCCATGCTTTCTATGGTAGAGTGATGTGGGCCCTGAGGTTACTGAAACCAGCAGGGCTGTAGGGGTCTCTACTACCCACTTCCAGAGTGATGAGGTCTGCATACTTGAGTCTGCCTATCTCTCTCTCACTCTCTCTCTCTCACTCTCTCTCTCACACACACACACACACACATACCTTGTTCTCCAGAGCGACCTTGGCCTCCTGCAGCTCCTCTATCTCGGCTCTAGCCTCCCCAAGCTGCCCCTGAAGGGCGCTCATCTGGGTGATGTGTGTCCGCTGCTTGCCAAGCAGGTCTTCCATCTCGTCCTGGTCCTCCTCTAGGCGTGTCTCCAACTCCTCCTTCTCACGGCTTACCTCCGCCATGACACGTTCAACCTGTGTGTGTGTGGGGGGGGGGGGATAGACTTAAGAGGAGTACCACACATGCATACACATACACACACACACACGCATGCATACACACACACACACACACACACACTCACCTCAATCTTAGCCCTGGTCTGCTCATCAAGCTGCACCTGGAGTTCCTCCAACTCTCCCTGCATTCTCTTCTGGGCCTTCACAGCTGCTAACTCGCTGGCCTGCAAGTCCTCCAACTGATTGCGCAGCGACTTCACCATGGCCGAGTTGCTCCTCATCTCCCTCTCATGCTCCAGCTCATCCTGGAGGTCGTCCACCAGCGTCTTGTACTTCTTCACAGCTTTTCTCAGCTTCTTTTCGGCCTCAATGTCTCCTCCCTTGTCTCTGAATTCCTGCAGCTCTCGGTCCTTGTCACGGAGAGTCTATTGAGAGAGATGGGGAGGGGTTTAAGGATGTGTGATGCATGCATGTGAGTTAGCATGATGCGTTTACCTTAACTAGCGTATGCTTCTCTTCATGGAGCTCTTCCAGTTGCTCACTCATGGCTTTCACCTGCAAATGCAATACAGAACACTCTCTATTAACCAACCATTAAATGTACAATAAAAGTGCTGTATCCACGGAAACACAAGAAATCACAAGTAAATGAGCATGTTTTCCATTTAGTGCCTGCTTTACTGAAAGGTACTATATACTGCAGTTTTGGTTCAACGCACTCTCCCCTCCGCCTGACATAAGAGCTCCCTCACCTATCCAATTCTATGTGAAGCTCCCTGTACCCCACTCCATTTGAAGCCCACCCTAGTACCTTTTTGGACGTGGTACCCTTGATCTCCTCAAGCTCTTCGTCTCTTGTCTCCAGCTCCTTCTGGTGCTGTAGCCGCAGGGTCTGGTTGGCCAGCTCCAGCCGAGCCTTGCCCTGCTGCACTGAATCCAACCTGGAGAGAAGAAAGGGAGTAAGTCACGGCAAGCACAGCTGCGGCAAGCAATAACAAGATTGACATTTCATATCTAAAAACCAGCCGGGTATTTTCACATAAATCATCCAACTGAAGGTTGTACTTAGGAACAGGTCAGTCAAAGCTAAAGGTAGCCGAGGAACAGATCATCTTGCACAGCTTCCAGTAAAGTGCTGGACATGGCAATTTCGTAGCGTGCCTCCACTTGTCAAAACAGAAGTATCATCCCTACCTACCACCTTTTCGCCGTCTAGGCAACACAAAACTAAGCTAGCTTGACATACCCTTGGCCTATTGGGCTTACAAATATTCCGCTGTGCTCGTGGCTACAGTGGCACAGTAACATAATGACGTAACTTGGCACACGTGATAAGTGCAGACGAACAAACAGTCGCGGGAAACATAAAGTACCAGCCGAGCGCACACGCCTGGCTGGTAAAAAGCTGGAGGGAGGAATAAGGCTAGAAACTCACTTGGTGGTGGCCTCATCCAACTCGTCTTCCAGCTCCTCCACCTTGGTTTCCAGCTCCCTCTTCATCCTCTTGAGGGAGGAGAGTTCTCCCTCCGTAGATGAGCTGGTGTGCGAGAGGATCTCCGACGCCAGGTCCTCTTTCTCCTGTTGGACTCGCAAGTTCTCTTCCTCCAGTTCCTAGGGAGAGAGAGAGAGGCGGGGGGAGGGGGGGGGAATTCTAAGTCACGGAAGTGGTCTTGCGACGTCCTGCCTCGTGCCTCACTCACTGACTCCCTCCCTCACCTTGTACTTCTTCTGCAGCTCAGCAAAGTCGGTCTGTAACATGTCCTTCTCCATGGCCAGCTTCGACTTGGCCAGCTCTTCGTTGGTGGCCTCCTCCTTCGCTGCATTGAGATCTGCGTCAAACCTGAAACAAGGGGGGGCAAGGGAGAAACACATCACACGGTTTTTAAAGGAACACAGTTCCACTGGTGCAGGGAGTACATCAATGAGCAGCTCTTGGTTACCCTGGTTACTCTAATCTATTCACTACTTTATGGCTACCATTTCAGACTGAATTAATCTTCAAAAGCACGTGCACTTGAAACTTGAAATACTCCACTCTAATTTTCGTTCATAGTGGTATAACAAATATTTATTCTCCAACTTTGCACAAAATCAGTTCTTCTGCCACTTTACGTCACAGCCTACCAGCACAGCACCTATCTAACACACTCTGTCTATGGCGTAGTAGTTACAACCACCTTCACCTTTTGGCAGGTGGTACTTTGCAACATGACCTGACACACACTTACTCGCTGTAGTGCAGTCGAGTTCTCTACTACTTACTTTCTCTGTCTCTTCTCCAGCTCCGCGTTGCGAGCCTGCTGGGACTCGAGGTGTAGCTTGAGGTCGTTGAGCTCAGTACCCAGCTTGGTTGCCTTCTTTCTCACCTGGGCCAGCGTACGATGGAGGTCGTCCACTTCTCCCTCCGAGTCTGCCAGCTGTGAGAATGTGAGTGTGTGTGTGTGTGTGTGTGTGTGTGGATGTGAGGGTGTGAGAGTGTGTGGGAGGGAGGAGTAGTGTAGTGAGTTAGCGGCAAACAAACATCATGTTGCTGCCGTAACACCCACTGGTTTCCTAAACCATCTACCAAGACTCTTTTAAATATCTTCAACTGACTTATTCTACAGGTTCCAGAGAAATTACCCTGACCTTCCTTTCCCTAACCTTGTTTTGAACTGTAAACAAACATCAATAAAGATCATAATAGTAATCTCGGTCCAAACCCCGCCCACAGCCCCACCCACCTTTTTCTCGAGACTCCTTTTGCTATCAGAGAGCTGCTCAATCTCATCCTCGTACTCCATGCTGATTTTCTGCCGTAGGGTCTCCAGTTCTCGTCGAGCCTCATAGTACTTCTCCAGCACGGCCCCCTCCCCACCCTCCTCTCCCTCCTCCGACTGACGAAGTCTCACTAGGATGCTGGCCTCGGCAATCTGTATCTGCAGCTGCTCTCGCTCTCGGGCCAACTCCGTCTCCCGCATCTGGGAGGGAGGGAGGGAAGAAGCGGCAGGGATTGAGGAGGGGAAGAGAGGGCGGGTGAGCTAGTGCATGGATACGGTTTAGTGGTTCTGTGATGATGTCATACATATGGGAGGCGCATACAGAAGCAGCTGCCATTTTGAGCGGCAAACAATCACGTGCAAGGTCGATGAAGAGAAAAGACAAGAAAGAGTCGAGGTCTGTTTGGACTGTTGTCATTATCAGAGGTTCCATCCTGGAGTAATTCATGTGCCCCCCGCAGTGCCAGGGGGCCAGATCCCCCCAAGAGACAGCGAAGACTTGAGATGGATGGCAGAATGCTCAACGTGCAAGGTCGATGTTGCTCGTCTCACTCACCTAAATGTACAGATTCTCTAAACTCCTCCAACTTAACAGCCACTTGTCAATTTGATAGCAACAGCTGACATATCAAAAGCAAGCTATTCTCAATATCTAAGACCACTGTAGAACCTACCACTCTTTGGCCACTCAAAAAACAGTCGACAGTGGTCCGGTCTAACCACCTCCTAGTTCTTTTAACCATCCTCAGCTAATCTTTACCACACCTCGCACACAGGGAGAGCCATTTTGTCAAGGAGATCGATTTTGATCACCACTCAAAAAGTGACCTAGGCAGAACTCTATATGATGTCAAACACAGGACCTCTACAGCTAGTGCGGCCATCCCATTCCCCTCCCTCGAGGCACATGCTTCAGCTCACAGCAATATCCGAGAGCTTATCCTCTAGCTGCCTCTTCTCCAGCTGCTCGTTCTCCAGGAGCTCCAAGGCGTGATTGGCCGACAGCTGCACTTCCGACAGCTGTGCCGAGAGCTGGGCCACCTATGATATGGGGGAAAGAGAAACCTGTCAACACACACTCAGCTTCACCCTGCTGGTTAGAGCACCACTGTATGCAAGAGACGTTAGGGACTAGCTGGATTCTGATCTGGAAAGTAACCAAAGGTCCACATAATGAAGGGGTGGAGTCAGGAGGGTCGGTGAAAGCCTGACATTGGTATGCACATGCAGTAGGACTGGTTTTTATTGCACTCTCGTTTAGCTACTGCGAATGGAGCCTCCTGCTACTGTACCTTCTCTTCCAGGTCCCTCTCAGAGTCCTTGAGCATGTCCCTCTCGCTCTCCAGCTTCTCCACCTTCTCTTTCAGCTTGCTAATCTGATCCTGGGGTGGATTGGGGAGTGGGGGAGGTGGGCAAAGGAGAAGAGGGTAGAGGGGGGAGGGGTGGGCAAGGGGAGAGTGGTGAGAGGGGGGGGGGGGAAAGGGTGGGAGAGGAAGGGGAGATGTTCAGAGTCAGCCAACAACTTTATACCACTCACATTTAGAACAGTTACATGTATGCATCTAGATCTTGTAAAATTGTATTATCAGCTCTTGGTAAAACTTCAGTATGATCGGTGAGACTTACATCTCTGTCCCGGATCTCCTCTTCTGCTCGCCACACAGCCAGCATGGGCTTCACCTACACAGCAGGAGGGCCAGTAATAAGTATGAGACATAGTGTACAAGAAACTAGACCTTTGTATGAGTCTGCTGATATCATTCAGGGATTGAAAACCCTTTTCAAAACAAGTTTGGGGTTATATTCCTTGAATAAGAAGGACACCATGTGAGCATCCCTGCATCCCTATGCTCTGTACACAAAGTTGGCATACATACTGTACTACTATAGTCCATGTAGGGGGGATGAGGGACATAAGAACGTCTAGCTAGACCTGCTCACAGATTAGCTGCGGGTGGAGCATGCTATCAACATACGAGTGGTTCCAGAATGAGACTCTAGACTTTACCTTGGTGTAGACCTTCCACCAGACCCAGTCTCGATACTCGAAGAAGGCCAGGACGTTCTGCTGGATGACCCAGGCTGCCGAATGCTGCACCTCCATCCTGCGAGCCTTCTGTCTTCCGAGCCAGCCACGGCAGTAGGCCTGGAAGTAGACCATGGTGTCGTGGGTGCGCTCCTCAACCTGCCGATCCATGTGGCTCAGCGTGCCTGCTCGGAAGAACACCTAAAGGGAAGGGAGGAGGAGGAGAGGTTCAGTGTGATGTCCTTACTGTTCAAGGAATGGTAGATTTGAACTATACCTAATTAGAGCACACTTTTTAGAACTGTTGCCCCTAGCAACCCAATTTTAAAATTATTCGTAGTAGTTCATACACTCCGACTTTTGAAACACTAGTTGGTTTCATTACCAAAGGTGCTAAACTTCCAACTCCATATCTTTGTAATTAAACGGCTATGGCTTCCAACGTTGGAGATTTTGAGATATCCAGTGTCCTTCTTATTCAAGGCATGTAACTCTGACGTGTTACGTACTTTCTTGCACTACACCATGCACTCAGAACAGTACATGCACTTTATGCTTCTAAGCACAGTGGACTTGAGTCAGACCTGTGACAAATCTCTTTAACAATAACTCTTTGTACATAATATACTGTGGTTTGCCTAGACCTTACGCTAATCATACACTGAACAGCTACAGTGCTAAGCCCACACCCCCACCAGTACAGTAGAGCCACCACACCCCACACTTTGTCTCACCTGGCTGAGTCCAATGCGGAAGGAGTGCTTGTCGACCTCCTGGGTACTGAGAATGAGGTTCACACTCTCGCGGCCCTCCAGGGAGGTGTCGGGGTACTCGGCAGGTAGGAGGGCCCCGTAGCGACGACGGAACTCAGGGAAGGTCATGTGCTCAGGAAAACCTGTAGAGGGGATTGAAGTAAAGCTGCAATGAACATTACTCTGCTACCCAAAGAAGAATAATGGTAACTGCAAACTATAAGACCTACACCTAAAGTACTATGACACCCTAACCTCGTCCCCAGGCTCTCGTGGGCGTTTCCCCTTGTTACTGGAGAGCCTGGAACAGCTCGTCACGTGATGCAACTACTTTGGTAGAAGATGGCTACCTTTGATTTGCTGGAGACGTTGTTTCAGCAATCAGCCTTGTTCCCTCTCTCTGGATATGTCATTTATAATTGGATTACTACTTTTGAGTCCCGACAGCTTACCGTTTGAAAAAATTATGAACTGTCCTGAACATTCATTTTAGGGTATGCATGCATGTGTGTATGTATGCATGTATGTATGTATGTATGTATGTACATATGTATGTATGTGTATGTATGTATGTATGTATGTATGTACATATGTATGTATGTATGTATGTATGGATGGATGTAGGTAGGTAAATAGATAAGAACACATGTACATATGTACACATGTATGTGTGTATGTATACGTCAAGAGTCATGCCCGCTAGCGCTGGAGGTATTGTTATGGGGTGCCGTTTGTCTCAAAACTAAAAAAAATGTGTATATTTACAAATACACCACACAATATGTAAATGTAGCTGGGGATATATTATATCCCACAGGGGATATATATATCCCACAAGGAATATATATATCCCACAAGGGATATATATCCCACAGGGGATATATTATATCCCACAGGGGATATATTATATCCCACAGGGGATATACATATCCCACAAGGGATATACATACCCCACAAGGGATATATATATCCCACAAGGGATATATTATATCCCACAAGGGATATATATATCCTACAAGGGATATATATATCCCACAAGGGATATATATATCCAATTAGGGATATATTATATCCATCAGGGGATATATATATCCAACTAGGGATATATAAATCCAAGTAGGGATATATATATCAACCGTGGAATATATAAATCCAGCCAGGGATGTACAAATCCAACCAGGGATATATATCTCCATCAGGGGATATGTAAATCGCTACATACAGTATCTGGCGGATACAGGTCACGTGCGAACGCATGCGCTATATCGATATCGTGAGCGTGTCTGGTGCACGTGACGTGGGAGCGTGGCTCAAGCGTAGATCGTTATGGCTCAACCACCTGCTACTGTGACGGTGAACGTCAGTACCCTTTCCAACGCCCTTGCGGTAGCCATCCAACAGGCAGCTGTTACTAGCGGCCGCGATCAGTCGGCATCGGCCTCGGCTACCATCGGCACCCGCGTGACCCGTCAGCAGTCCGGTGCTGCAAGCAGCTCAAGTTCAAATGCACAAGGCCCGACGTAAGTTGTGGAGTTTGTAGGTTCGTTGTAAGCAAGCACAGACAACTACTGTCAGTAAAATAAATTCAAGCCATAGCAAAGTGTATAGATGTAACTATTGGTCTGTATCTCGAATCCTCGATACTGATGCAACGCATCTAGCTCTAAACCCAAAGGTTAGCTAACCTTTAAGGATGAGGATTAGCCTTCTGCATTCGTCTGCGGTCTAGCCCTGCAATACAATGGATTTTCTGTTTGTAAGCAGAGTTGAATGTGACAAAATATGTGAAACATAGTCAGCTAGGGGCAGGATCGATCGGTATGCATATTTAGATACGTAAGGATCTTGTTTTCTATCTATGGCCATATCATACCATAGGTTTAATTGGATGCGTATATAAAGCATGTAATATTAAACGTAGGGCTATACTCACTAATATAGAATATCCTATACTCTGTGGTAGCTCTTGAAGTGAATATAATCACTCATTAGCCATTATAGGAATTGTCTATCCCATCCAGATCTTTACCAAAGGTTGGTAGGCCACGAGCACATGTGGATGTAGATGACATCTTGGAGCTGAGAGCACTCCACTATAAATGGACAAAGATAGCTAGCATTTTGGGGATATCCAGGGCCACACTCTACAGAAGGCTTGAGGAAGCTGGTATTTCTCCTGATGACGATACACCCTTATCTGATCAGCATGAAGTCATTTTGTCTATAAAGCAGGACCATCCTAATGATGGTGAAATACTTATGCAAGGGCATTTACTCAGGCAGGGGATAAGAGTACCTCGTCAAGCTCTTCGCAATGCCATCCATCGTGTAGACCATACCAATGTTGTTGCTCGTAGCACCAGACACGCTTACGACGTACGACGTCACGATATCGATATAGCGCATGCGTTCGCACGTGACCTGTATCCGCCAGATACTGTATGTAGCGATTTACATATCCCCTGATGGAGATATATATCCCTGGTTGGATTTGTACATCCCTGGCTGGATTTATATATTCCACGGTTGATATATATATCCCTACTTGGATTTATATATCCCTAGTTGGATATATATATCCCCTGATGGATATAATATATCCCTAATTGGATATATATATCCCTTGTGGGATATATATATCCCTTGTGGGATATAATATATCCCTTGTGGGATATAATATATCCCTTGTGGGGTATGTATATCCCTTGTGGGATATATATATCCCCTATGGGATATAATATATCCCCTGTGGGATATAATATATCCCCTGTGGGATATATATATCCCCAGCTACATTTACATATTGTGTGGTGTATTTGTAAATATACACATTTTTTTTAGTTTTGAGACAAACGGCACCCCATATATTGTTTTGGATGCGGTAGGAGCGGTGTCGGAGGCTGCAGAGTGGTGAGATGCCGAGTTAGACTCAACACTCGGGCTGTTGATTACTGATTCACACATGCCATAGTATCGCAGTACTGGGACGGGACATAAAAGCAACAACCCCGTCGCTCTGTATTGCAGTCTCGTCTCGGAGCAAGCAGTTCAAGAAGAGCAACAAAGGACAAGGTTTGTGTGTGCATGTGTGCGTGTGTGTGTGTGTGCATGTGTGTGTGTGTGTGTGTGTGGGAGGGGTGGCCCATGTACAGCAGACCTGGAGGAATGCGCTCTGATCTTGTAAATGTAGCATGCATAGTTAAGAATAAGCCCTATATCTTCTTCTACAAATACAGCCACTGGAATACCAACAGCAAGATAGTCACGTCATGCAGTACCCCAAGACAGTCCTAGCCACCACCATGGCCTTCCTCCTCCTCCTTCTCACCTGCTCCCTCTGGGAGACGGCAGAGGCCACAGGAAGAATAAACCTTGACTGTCGCCTGGTGTTCTGTCCCCGAGCCCTCTGTGCCAACCCTGTGATTCCACCCGGAGAATGCTGCCCTTCTTGCGAGAACAGTGGCTGTAAGTTCGAGGGCTGTGTCAATTTCCTTGGTGATGGTACGATACAGTGGCAACCAAGTCCCTGCTTCATCTGCCAGTGCGACTTTGAGAGAAATGAGACCGTGTGCGCCATTCTCGACTGCTTTTTCCCCCCCACGAGAGAGGATTGCTTCGGCTATCCAGTGGTAACCAGGCCCGGGGATTGCTGTCCCAGCTGTGATTTTGGAATACCCGACAAGAGATGTAAGGTTGTCCCTCAGATAAGATCGTTGGGTTCGAGGAACATAACCGTTAACGATGGAGACAGGACCTGCACGAAACAAGTTGTGAAACGCAGGTGCGATAAAGAGGGCTTTCGTGCCTTTGGGAGAAGGTTTGCCTGCAAGCCATTAATGGGGAAACGATCCGTGAGGTTTGATAAGAACTGTCCTCTGTGTTCTGGGCAGTTCGATGACGTCATCAGGTGCAGGGTGGCTAGAGATGACAACCTCCTGGTGGGATGTGACTTCACTGTTTGAACCGTCACTACAATTATCACAGTGTGCGTACATACTGTTTGTAAGACTTTTACAGCTTGTAGCTTACGCTGAGTAGACGCTGTATGTTGCTGTTCACACGAATGTAACCTTTGCCATGCTATTTGATCAATGCTAGAATGCATGAATGGAACACCATAATAACCTCCAGTCTGAAACGTATTTGGCATGTTGTAACAGACAGCTATATATGTAGTGGAGACTGGAAATGTGGCTAATAGTATGAGGATACACAAAGGGGTGTAAACAAGTCGAGTCCCTAAGCATCTTCCTGTTACAACCTACTGACAGTAAGAAAGCAGTCACCAAAATTACGTTGCAGCCTAGAGTGCACAAAATGGAATGTACATATGGCTCTGGAGTGCATGTCTCACTTTTACCGCCAAAACAACGAACCCTATTGAATACTTCACTAATTGAGGTGGAATACTCTATAGTTCTCTGCCTCCGCTCCAATAACCCCGCAAGGGCTGGGCAGGGCATCGTGGGAAGTTTGACGGCCACAGGACCCTGCCACAGTCAAAACCACTTGAGTATAGCCTAACCATGTCACTTCACTGGGGCAACAAACAGTCAGCAATAACCCGGAGGCCAAGACCACCTGGAACTTTCTTTTCCCCAGTTGGCGATGGATGTCCCTTACGATTGAGCAAGGATTTTGTGCCAAAGTGGGTTTGTTGGTGGAATACAGAAGTTGGTTGTTTGAGAAAATGGGCAGTGGGCCAGAGTCTCTCAAGTGCTTAATTAAGTTGAAACAAAGGCTAACAGTTTACATAGTTACTACTGCCAACTCCCATTCCTAATGCTGGGTTGAAGGATTAGTCATGCCTGGCCTGCACCACCAGATCTTTCATATTTGCCTTGGCCCTTGGCGCACCTCAGGTCCACCCCATTCACGAAAAGTGATGTACGAGGAGCCTCATGTGACAGCCTTGTGGAACCAATCCTCACGGGATGGTCCAATAGATCTTTATCCGTTATGATGTAATGGGGGGTAAAAGTGCTGAAAGCACACGAAATTACAAGGAAACAAGCATGTGCTTATGTTTTCATGTAAGAAAACGGCACGTTTTCTTGTTTCTCCATTTAGTGCCTACTTTTACCCCCCACTGGATAAAGAATCTTGAGATGGTAAAGCCTACAATTTCATGTTTTGCAAGTACTACATACATGTGGCAGTCCCGGGTAGAAAATGAACATAATCTGTCATGTACTTTGATTGCGTCACTGCGTTCCGAGTGCTGTATCTCTCAACTTCCATTAAGAGCAGGGCTCATACGTGTTGCGTCGAAGTCTCACATATTGAGGCTTCTATGTGGTGCGTATGAGCCCTGCCCTTAACAGAAATTTAGAGACACAGCGCTTTGAACACAGTGACACAATCGAAATACACTACAACATGCTTGTTTTCTACCCAAGACTGCCACATATCCGACTGTGATTATCATAAGCTATCTGTGCATTTACCTTGCTTGTAAATCCTTGCTGCCTTGACGAGATCGGCCCGGCGGATTTGGTCTCGGACAAGAGGTATATCCATGTGGCCATGGAGGGCGGGGCCCGTCTGTCCAACCTGGCCCTGGGGATCGGGAGTCGGCAGGGACCCCGGTAGCTTGTTGGGAGGCTGGGGGAGGATGCAACAGATGAACCACTGCCGGGTCTTACGGAGGGTATCGATGAGAACATCCTGAAGGAGAGATGGAGGGAGGGGAGGAGAGGGGGATGACAAGTTAGCTATATTGGATGTGCATGTACATAGTATCAATACGAAATTACAAAGCCTTTATCATTAGGTATCGCGTATAGGGTTACGGGGGTCTATAGTGGTAGGCCCTTTGGTTGGGACTCACCACTCTTCATCATCTGACTTCTTTTACATTATACCCTGCACTAATCTGTGCTGTAACGTGTGGCAGTCTCAGGTACATTATACCCTGCACTAATCTGTGCTGTAACGTGTGGCAGTCTCAGGTACATTATTCCATCACATATTCCGATTGTGTCACCACATTCAATGTGCTGTATCCCTGAAGTTCCGTTAAAGGGGGGGAATATACATGCTGCATGGAAGCCTCACATATTGAAGCATCTACACAGCACATACGAGCCCCATCCTTAACAAAACGTTCCGAGATACAGCGCTTTGAACACAATCGAAATTTACGCATGGAACAATATTCATTTTCTACCCGAGACTGCCACTTATTCTATGCAGTACTATAACTAGCCTCGTCCCGAGGCCACTCCCTCCTGAAGAGTTCGGGCTTCTCTGACTGTGTGGCCTGGGAACGAAGCTCTATTATAACTAACCAGCAGCACAAGATACTGATTCTGCACTAACCAGTTGGAACTTGGGCTGCAGGCAGACGGAGGATTTCTTGATGCCGGCAGCAGGACTGCTGTAGGGCTGCGAGGACCGGGTGCGCTGGAGTGTCTGGTGGGTATCGGCCTTCAGATGGGAGGAGCTGATGGTGGTGGCAGACGCTGCCACACCACGGCCCTGGAAGATGCTTTCTATGGAGGGTCTGGGAAAAGGAAAGAGATGAGCAGGGTTAGCGTAGCTCACTAGGCCCTCCGCCTCCCCCTCTGCGCCTAAGCAGGCTGCAATCGGAAGTAAGGTGTGCTGCAGTGCAGTGTTCACGATTTATATTTCATATCTAAAACCTAGTAAGGTGTTTTCCACGTGAATCATCTAAGGCTATAAATTAGCAACAGCCAACAGGTCAGGCCGAGCCAATGTACATTGTACATGTGGCCTGGCTGAATTTATCAGTGAAAGTATTGACACAGCAGCTTCGTAGTAGTCATGTGCTTCCTAGTACCAACCAAGCATGTGTTTTGGACATGGCTGGCTGGTTAAAAGGTTCTATGTTTGCGATCTTAATTACATAAATGTTATTACAGATCTTTACAGCAGGCGTGAGTGGTCTTACAGTGGTTCTAAAACAACCTCCCAGCCCCTCAGCTGCCTTTGAATAAAGATAGTTATACTATAACTTGAGACAGAAAGCTGTTGACTTAAACCAGAGGACTATCACCATCATTTCCTTCATGCAAGGAACCTAGCCCTAAACTCTACCCTTAGTTAACAGGTCTTCTTCATACACTTTGCTCTTCTTTGCATGGATTCACGCCTCTTGCTGACTGTTTGTTGCCCCACTTTGTACAGGTACTGTACTATGTCCGTATTCCATGCCTATATGTCGAGCTCTTGCGAGGTTTATTGTGGGTCCAGCTACATCTACCATTGGACACATACAATTCTGAAAGGTGCAGTAAAAAGTGGAGAGCGGTTCTTACCTCTTAGACTCTGCCACCACCTGCACGACCACCCTAAAGGCGGGGTGTTCCCGGGCCAGCCTCACCCAGCCATTGCAGTCGTAGAGCACGGGCAGTGAACGCTGGCAGTGAAAGATGATGAACTGGTCCTTTTCCTTCAGCACCTTCAGCAGAGGCTCACCTGAGGTGGGAAGAGAACAAGAACGTTTCTAAAAAACCAGCCGGGCATTATATCAACCAAGACTGTGCTCAGCTACAGGTCAGCTTAAGCTGAAGACAGCTATAGAGCAGATCAGCTTGGTCAGGCCGAGGTTACAGGAGCCACACCCTCTCTCATCCTTACCCCTTTCGTTGGGTTCCCCGTGGTACATGTGTACCCTCTCCAAGAAGCTGGAGTCGGAACCCCCCGGGAACACCGACTCCTCGTCCAGAATCCACAGCAGGCCTCGTCGATCAGTGTGGACATCAATCGCTCCACCACGCCGCTGAGTGGTATAAGAGCGAATATTGCAATCATCAATGGACCACATCTTCCTACTTCTCATGTAGGGTGGGGGCTTCCAAATTTGTTCCCCCCTCAAATACTGGCTATAGGCACACACACCCCAAAATTATTTTCCCCCCTGATCAGCTTTTGCCCCCCTTCCCCCGAATTTTAAACACTGCTGCGTGCAAAGTAGTGGTATGTGATTCTACAAGTATACAGGCATCAATCACGAGGCTTATGTCCCTGTGGCCACTAGTTAGTCACCTGATCTCAAAACAGATGCAGCCATTGTGAGCCAGCCAAGGCTCACAATGGCTGGCCTGTGGAGTGTACAATACACACAAGCTGCACAATGGTTGATTAGCTAATAAACACAGGGGGAGTTAAATATCTGTTTTTTAAAATAGTATGAGTGTGGTTTGCATAAAAGAATCTGTTGTCTGTTGCTAAAAGGAATCAATTAAACTGTTCTCTGTTGCTACCGAGATGCCCTAAAATTGTAAAATTGTATGTCTTCGTAGACGCTCCAGGTGGTATAGGCATACTTGGGCCAACTTGGCTTTAGATGGTTTAGTTGGACGGTAATATGTTTTTGGTGAAGGAAGCTGAGTATAGCAGCTAGTATACTATAGTATATAGTTAGCTTGTATACTATAGTATCTAGCTAGTATAGCAGCTAGTATACTATGGTATATAGCTACATATTACTCTTGCGAGCCACCTCACCACACACATACACGCATACAGATACACACACACACACACACACACACCTGTGGTACATGTTTGTCAATGGTATCGATGACAGCCAGGGGGCTAATGGTGACCTCAGAGAACATCCAGTTGATGTTTTCCTGGATGTAGCGGTCCTGCTCAGAGGTGAAGGTGGAGTCGTGGAACAGCATCTGCAGCCGCTCCTGGGAGTAGTTCATGCAGAGGTCGTCGAGGGTGCCACCGTCCCTCACCCCTGCTAGTTCGCGGTGCTGGAATCCTGAGGGAGGAGGGGAAGGAGAGGAGAGGCCTTCAGGTTTTGCCATAGCTGCTTTATGTAAGGGGACTTACAGTTATAGTATACTAGCTGCAATACTAGCTGTATACCATAGTATACAAGCTGCAATACTAGCTATATACCATAGTATACAAGCTGCTATACTAGCTAGATACTATAGTATACAAGCTGCTATACTAGCGAGATACTATAGTATACAAGCTGCTATACTGACTATATACATTGTATACTAGCTGCTATACTATAAGTATACTAGCTTTTTGAGTGCGGTAGATTTTATACACTGACACCTAGTATTGTAGCCACAAACCTGGTGTATCCAGCACATGAATGCTGGAGCGCGCTTTGGCTCCTACATGCGACTGCAGCGATCTGTTAATGAGCATCACGAGAGCGTTGAAGGCCTGGTCATAGAGCCCCATGACAAAGGCATCCAGGGAGGCAGAGCGCCCTGCAGCGGGGGTGAACCCGGCAAGGAAGGGAGAGCCATAGATGGAGGAGGTCTCGCTGGGGGAGGGGGTGGTGCTGGGCGAGGAGAAGAGGTTGGAGAGGCGGAGGGAGGCACCTCGGGGAGGACTAAAGATGTCTCTGCCGAGGTCCTCGTGGTCGATGCCAAGTACTGTGGCTGCGCGCTGGGCTGCCGCTGGATTGAGGAAGCAGTCACTGCCTCGAACCGTACCTGGAGGGGAGGAGGGATGGGGAGGGAGAGGTTGTATATAATAATACTCATATTGCTGCCATAGCGCTTATGCCGTTGACCACACACCCACAGACACAGGCAGAGCTCGACAAGAGAAGAGCAACCAGAGGTTACACCATCCTAATCACCATACAATTTAGTATCCCGGATTAATAATTCTTAATAAGTACCTGACCCAATTCTCACACCCTAATATAAAGCCTGCTCTATTAAAAGTCCAAACCTCCCCTCAATATACATGTATGTACCATACGTACATTGTCATGTGAGGATTACATTTCCCATCAAGCCTCTTGACTCACGCGAGAACTTTTTTTGGTGAAACAATTTTTTATAGCTCCAAAGATAATGCTGACTTCAGCTACAGTAACTACGGCACAGTCACTCCACAACCGACAGAGTTTGTGGCATGTGTACTATTCACTCAGTTCGGTCATCTGTCGTGCATACCACAGTCTGCAGGTCGTGTGGCGCTTGCACTGGCCATTAACTTTCAATATGGTATAAATTACATCCATTAACGTAATCCAAGACATTCTTAGGTAATTCACTAACAGCCCCATTACAAAAAATAAAATTATAAGCACATGCACGTACACCCTCTCATTCCCAGGCTCCCCCGTGGTTGTACTGCAAGCAGTCAATGCTGGGGGAAGTCTAGCCTCGTTCCCAGGCTCCACTCCCCAGCTTTTCTCGCACTAGGGGAGGTCTGGGATCGAGGCTAAACACTCTCACACAGAATTTTCTTGATAAGAACATCAATGAGATCACACCTTTCTTGACACCGGCGAATCCGAGGTGATAGACGGCGGCGAGGAGAGACCAGAGCCCGAGCGCCTCCTCCTGAGAGATGCCCAGGATCTCTAGGCAGTTCTGGATGAGGTCCCACACCACGGCTGCACTCTCCACCCGCTGGGGCTACATGGGGAGGGGACAGTACACCGTAATGTCTATACCATGCAATTTTACAATTGGGAGGGTGGGGTCTCTGCTATATAGAACACTTTCATAGACTGCTAAGGTATTAACAGTAAGACCACTTAAGGGCATAGGCTACTTTGGAGACATACACATCTGAGATAAGTGTATACTTTATATTAGCACCTACATATCAGATCACTATCCTGGAGGAAGGCCATGCAGGTGTGAGGGGAGAGTGCTGGCTGGGTCACAGAATACAGCCATAAACTTCAAAAGAGGCATAATCATATCTCAGACTAGCAGAGATGTGCACATTACAAGGGGTGTATTATATACTTAGGCTACTTTGGAGACATACACATCTGAATACTTTATATTAGCGCCTAATATAAAAGTGCCATATACTATGTAATTCAATGGAAATTACCAGTGAAAGGGTTAAACTAGAAGTTTACTACTGTCTCACTGGGCATGGGGTGAGGCTGAGTAAGCCTATCACTAGGTGCGGCTATGGCCCTGTTATGCTTGTTCGAGAATTAAACCATTAAACTATCAAAGAACAATCAAAACTCTCCACAGACAAGACTAACATCATTGTGTGGTTCAAAGTACAGGTTGCTGTCCTCTTTTCCGACGGGAGCGTTGAGCAGCAGGTCGGACTTCAGTTGCTCGTCTGCCCCAGCCACCAGCTGGTAGAAAATGTTAAAGTTCCCCTCGCCACGGGAACGCTGGGCCACCCTCGCCCGTTCCAAGAGGAAAGTCTGTGTACAGGTACATGCACATGATGTGTAAACGTACACATGTAATATCATGCTTACATAACCACAAACATCTGCAAACTCTCACAGCCAGACACATATTGAGGTGAAGCCTCAAGAACAAGACAATCATAACATTATTAGAGAGGAAAAGCAGCTGGGCTGTCATAGCAACAAGACATATTGGAACTGAGACATACCATTGTAGCATGTGAGGTATAACATTATAAGAGAGGAAAAGCAGCTGGGCTGTCATAGCAACAAGACATATTGGAGCCTATACACATACCATTGGCGCATGCTAGGTATACACACACACACCATATGGTGCAGTAACACAAAAGAGTGCTAATGATCGAATACTCAAAGGGAGATTACTGAATGGTCCTGGCAGTATTGAGTTGTGGTGCAAGCATTTGCCATCGATTAGCACACAATAGAAAGAGCTCTTAAACAATACAAACAGCTCTTAAAGGAACAGTGGAATGCATTGAGCCCAGCCCTGCCAGGAATTATTATCCAGCTCCAAACATTTCGTCAGTGGGTCGCTAAGTGGCTTCGGAGTCTGCCAAATGCCAACACCAACTATCTGTTCACCTGGCTTCAAAGTACAGGTAAGTAGTACAGGTGTGTAGCCAACAGAGCCATATTGGGAACACTGTTACCAATCTCAGTCCACCTCCTAGTCATGCTTAATGAAATATGAGCTGATTTTCCTCTGATCTTCCTCCCTAGCTCTGATGTCTTCCTCCCTGTGTGTACGCTGTACACTACAACACACGAAGCCATGTATGTAACATACCATGCAGACATAGAAGCCACATACTCTCTTACGTGCACACACACACACACTCTCTCATCACTCTATCCCTCTCTGTTTTTCACCCACTCTCTCTCACACTCACACTCTCTCACCCACTCTCTCTCACTCTCACTCACTCACCCACTCCTCTCACTCACTCACTCTCACTCACTCACTCTCTCACTCTCACACTCTCAATCACTCCTCTCACTCTCACTTGTTCTCACTCACTCTCACTCACTCACCCACTCCTCTCACTCACTCTCACCCACTCATTCTCACTCACTCACTCACTCTCACACTCACTCTCACTCTCACTTGCTCTCACTCTCACACACTCACTCTCACACACTCTCACTTGCTCTCACTCTTTCAATCTCACTCTCACTCTCACTCTCACCCTCTCTCTCACTCACTCTCTCTCACTCTCATTTGCACTCTCACTCTCTCTTGCTCCTGTCTTCCTCACATTCCCTCCCTCCCCATCCACAACCTACCCTGACTAAGGCACCCACGACGCTCCCACTGGGGTCAAAGTCCAGGGAATAGAGGCAGGCACAGCGGGTGGCCTGGGGGTTGAGGTAGGTGGCGGCACTGCTGAAGGAGTGCAGTAGGAGCTCCACCGCATCCAACTTAGCATCTGTGAGAGAAAGTAACTGATATAAGCCTTTTCCCCTTTTCAAAGTGTATCTCTTCAGCTTACAAGTATACATATATCTACAACGTAAAAGTAGATGACTTCCAAGTAGTTTTTACACACATACACACACACATGCACACACAAACATGCACAGACATGCACACACACACGTGGACATGCACACAAGCACACACGGACATGCACACATGCACACACAAACAGACATGGACATGCAGACATGCACACACACACACACATGCACATGCATACACACATACACATAACACATACAAACATGTACTACCACCACTCGAGCATACAGAACAGAGTGGCCAATCCACTCACTTGATACTGTGGCACGATCTTGCTGTCCAACGGTCGTAAGATAGCGCAGCAGGTAGCGGGCATTGAAAGTCTTCCCAGAGCCACTGAGTCCCATGAGGATGAGGGACTGGTCGCCCCGGGTTACCATCATGTTGCGATAGGCCTGCTGCCCCGCGGCAAAGATATGAGGAGGCATGTCCTCCCTCCTGCAGCCTCGGAACATGTCAATCACCTGAAAGGGGGCAAGAGAATATCTACTACTAGTCTCAGCAATACCCTTGAGCAGTGATGGGCGGAGCCTCACTCAAGAATAGACCATATACTTGAGATGGTTAATAATGGAGGGCTCAGAATCAGAGTGAACCAACCCAAAATTAAGCACTGAAAATTGCATAAATTGTACAAAAATGGAGTTAAAAATATGCATACCTATGAGCAAGCAAAAGAATAGCTGCTCTCAAGAGCTTAATTAGGTATGGCTAACAGCTGCAGTTACTAATCAACTACCCATTTGCCTACTGCACTGGACAACCAACCAGATGAAAGAAGAGAGCCTGGCTTAGTAAGCTAGCTACCTGCTATAACAATTCATGGCTTGATAATTGCAGACAAGGCTTTTTGCATTCACCTAGACATGACTTGATAACACTCACATAGACACTGCTATACCATTCTACTTCATGGCAGGCCCTCGTATATGACAGTGTATTTGGCCTATTTCCTGCTCTACAGATTCCGCATCTTGAACTCCAATAATCTAAAAAATGAGGCCTCTAATGGGTGAGGTGTGTGTCTGAGGTCCTTTTTTTTTGTCTTCAGTTTGATTTGTACCCACAGTCCTACAATATACATTGTATAATGCTCACCCTGTCCACGTATGAGGAGAGTGGCCTCAGGGGATTCATGACGATGAGATGCCTTCCGGCGAAGGTGTGGATGAGGCTGGAGCCATAGCGTTGCCTCAGTATGTGCAGTACACTGGACTCGTTGAGGTGCACCAGATCAACTAGATCCTCAACCTTGTCCAAAGCTGCTGGATTGGCCTGTAGTGTGTGCGTACGCATGTGTACCAGGTCAGTCACATGACATCACATGATCTCACGCAGTTTTCACATGACTCACCTTTTCTATATCATCTTCATCAATGTCAAAAACCTCGCCACTGTGTTGCAGCTTCACACCGTAGGTCTCCCTCCCCTGAAAGAGGAAAAATTCGTGACTAGCACTGACAAGGAAAAAACTAGCCTCATACTCAGTCCCCCCGCCCCCCCCCCCCCCGCCCCTCACAGGCTTTTCTACATCCGTAGAAAATAGTCAAAACTGCAAGGGGGAGGCCTGGGTACGAGGCTAGGAGACAGCTAGGTGACACCTGGATTAAATAATTGCTATGATTTTCATATAACATCGAGACAATCCAAACGGGGGGTTAGCCCCCCCCCTTCCCCCCTAGAGCCTCAGAACAAGGCTATCCAGAGCTCTGTATGACGTGTGTGCGTGTGTGTGTGTGTGTGTGTGTGTGTGTTGTCGTCGTCGTGAGACCATCACTTCCTTTTCCCCAGAATATCTGTAAGAATACCCAGTAGTCTGGACTCACTGTGTGGGGGGTTAACCACTGTATAGAGCACATATCCTTTCAGTGGGTGTATAGAGTTATATTAGGGCAAGTTCAAGAGGAAGGTATTTGCCCTATGATTTGAAAATTCTACAAAGTGGCTGATTAGTGGGCATCTGTTGTGCTTGAGGCAACCATACAGCCATGCAGGTGGAATTTTAATTGGCTAGCTACTTAGCAACCACTCAGGCATGCGACGCGTGTAATCCAAATATATTACTGAGCTCACTTCCAGTTAGGCTACATTTCACTTTGAGAGCATGGCACATTTTCTCACGTGGCATAGTTTACTTAATCGTCCGTGGGCAGGGACCAATCAAAAGACAGCTGCACTTCTCTGCCTTTTGCAGCTGACACTGGTTCGGCACGGCATGCGCTCCAAAGAATAGCTAAAAGAAGCGTAGATTTGCTACCTTTCTTTGGTGTCTGAGAATTGCAACTGTCCTCGCCCACGCAAAAATTCACCCTTCTATCATAAACGTTGTGCATATGAGAAAACATACCAGGTACATGTACACAGCTACATGCACTTGGGCCTGGGAATGAGGCTAACCAAGAACAGTGTGGCAATACTACCCTAAAGCCCATACCACAATGTTATGTATTCAAATTCCCAAACATTGAATTCTTTCGTCTACTGCATTGAAATTATGTCAGCCATCTCTGTGAGAGCTAAACTGTGGCCAGCTTTCTTCAGCTGCCTGGATGGCCCAGGAAGCAGGGAAGGAATTACATAAGATGTCAGATGACTGTCAGCAGGAAGAAGGTTGGAGATCACAGAACCAGGAGAAGAGGTCACGGACTGACTTACTGGCAAACAGAATCTGAGTGTCTTGGGCACATCTTATAGGCTGAGATCAAATTGCCACACCCGTCAAGAAAATTAGCAGAACAATATTATTAGCTGTTGCCCCATTCAAATCTTTTGTTCCCAGTAAGAACTACATGTACACTACTGATGGAGTATTGTACATTGTGATAGCTTTTCAATTCATTGACTTTGGAGCTAGGAGGTACCATTTTGTAGGTAGCAAACTGTCCAGTAAATAATAGCCACACATTATAGCACTGGTCACTGATTGCGAAACATGTTAGTTTGCTTTGCAAAAGAGCACATACCGATAGGCTTTTAGAACATGTTGAAACACAAACACTTTTAAAAGCTCTTTGCTCATTAGGAGCCAAATTGTCGTAGGGTACTAAGACCCTCACATAACTTCAGTTTGGTATATATGAGGTATGGAAAAAATCTCTTGGTTGCTATGGAGCTGGTTTTGACCCCACAAATAGGGTTGCTAGGCTGAGTTGCTTTGAAACACTGTAGCGTCAAGAGGACACAACAACACACCCCTGTGCACTTTGCTGTGGCTAGCTACAGATATTCATGTACCTGGCAACTGCTCCAGTACTCTACTAGTCAAAACAAGCCTCAAAGTAAAACAGTACTGCAGACAGACTCTTGGCTCTTCACGCCTACACAAGACACACTGTCACCTTCCCTACTCCATTCACTACCCTACACACACAGGTTAAGGCAGTATCATGGCAGTCCCATAATACACTGTGCTCATCATACACATTACATACACATACACATACACACACTTACGTGGTTCCGAATTAAACCGACATGACTGGAGAGGGTAGAGCCTTTCTTGTCGTGGATGAGAGTGCCGAGGGTGAAGCCTTCCTTGTGTACCACCCATACCCTCTCCTGTTCCAGCCCCTCTCGCTCCGAGAGAACCTCTTCAATACTTTTTGCCTGCATAGGTGTGTGTGCAAGTGTGTGTGTGTGTGTGTGTGTATGTGTGTGTGTGTGTGTGTGTGTGTGTGGTATGTGTATGCAGTGTGCAAACATAATGTGAGAAGAATAAATCATTTCAAGCACAAGGGTGACATCACAGTCAACAGAATCCCACCTTCTATTGGTGATCTAAACTGTGAAGAATTTATTACACACCAAGCAAGACTTACACACCAAAAGCATGACAGCTATATACACTCATATGAAATAACCTGCAGCTTGCTCCCACAGCTGCTACAATGCTTGCATGTCACTATCTTCAGGAGTGTTTGTCTCCTTAGTGTTTGTGTCAGCCAAGCCCTTTGATAAAACGTATAGTTTGTTTATAGGTATGTATAGTTTGTTTATAGGTATGTTTCCTTGAAGCCCTCTGTTACATGTAAGCCAACAAACTTCCCTCCAAAAGTGGGGCAACACATTTTTGATAATGGAAATTCTGGAGAATCAAAAGTGCCAAATCTCTGGGAAAAGAAGGGCTAGACATTTGTATCATTTGTCAACAGAGAGACATTCCACAGACCCCTCCTTTGCAAACTTTGTTTTTGCCAGATGCCTAAGAGTTTATGAGATGTGTGAGCAAGGAGGCAGTTGACCCACGGAATATTTAATGCTAATACCGCGCAAGCAATGAACCTTGGTAGAGAAGGCATCTGGTATATAACATGCTTACGCAAGTGAAGCTTTGATTGGTGTATTAATTGGGGAGGGGGACTACAGGTATGAAGCCTAGATGAGGTCATTTGATTATCAGACAATGTTTATATGTCTACACTCTGAATATTATAATATTATCAGGTGTTTATCCGGCTATCAAAGGTAAACCACATTCAACAGGGATGAGACCTGGACCACACCCACAAAAATGTTGTTACAGGCAAATAGGCTTCTAGACATCACCCAGGATGAGACCTGGACCACACCCACAAAAATGTTGCTACTGCAGCTACACCACAAATAGGCTTCTAGACATCACCTAGACTTGTGCCGGCTGGCTGCAGCTTTGTGGTAGGAGGGAGAGGTGAGGAGGAGGATCAAAAAATGAAGATACACCCTGCAAAGGCAAAACCACTCCGAACTGGATCACTGCCATAGATTCTATAGTCACTACTGCAAGGTCAGAGGTCAAGCCGCTCAAATAGGGTGTACAGTCAACGGTCAGCGTGTGCTCAGAAGCACAGATAATCGCCACAGAGTGGCATATCTGGGCAGGTTATGCGTGAGGTCAAAAATGAAATGCCTGAAAAGAGCTGGTGAAGGTTTCGATCCGGCAGAAGCAGTTGTAACTATAGAGACTATGGGAGTGACCCCCCCTTTGTAATTCTAATTTTTGTGTCTAGCAACCCTATACGCCCCCAATTAGTATGACCACAAAAACATTCACTGTGATGTAGTTTTACTTGGGCGGGTTAAAATTCATTCACACATGTATCGGCTACAGCATGCTCCGACCATTGAAACCGAAACAATCCTTTGTGCAGAAGAGAATACACATTTAAGAAACCATTAGAAAAGATGTGCCAGATAGTGCCAACAAAAAACTCCACTTACGGAACAGAAAGCCAAACAAGAAACCGTTTCATACATCAATACAGTCCAGACTGCCTTTGAAACACGTGTATGGGGGGCACAAAAGCTGATAGCACTTCCAACAGCCTGTGTCTGGCTAGCCTCACTCCCAGGGTCGAGGCCCGCACTTTATTCGGTTGCATGAAGCCACTTTTCCTTCACATAGCCAAAAACGGGGCCTGGGGATGAGGCTATTGCTTGAGTAAAAACAGCTATAGCTGCCAAGGGGTGTAATTCCCACAGCCCAACACACTCAAGGGTGGTCCTACTCGGCCTATGTGAATGTTTCATGTTAGCTGGCATGCTTTCTCAATGCATAAGGTGGAGAAAGAAGATAGAAGGACAAAAGTTTTCATGGGTGAGGACAGTTGTGGGAGGCAGTGACTCTGGGGTACCATTCCACATGTTCAGCTAGCTGTGGGCCTGGTATTTTTTCTCACATGCATATACATGACGCAAAGGGTAGAATTTTTTGCGTGGGCAAGGACAGCTGCAGTTCTCAGACAACGAAGGAAGACAGCAAATCCACACCTATTGAAGCTACTCATCAGAGCCTGTTTGTACCACAGACTGAGCACTGAAACACCGTCACCAGCAAAAGGTAGAGAAGTGCAACAGTCTTTCAAGCGGTCCTGCCCACACGTGTAATTAAGTAAGATAAATCATGTGAGAAAAAGTACCAAGCTCTTCGGTAGCAAGTGAAGCGCACACGAGAGTCTGGGGACGAGGCTAACCATTTATATAGTAGCTGACAAAACAATACTACAGATACTGTGTACATGTACAATGGAACACTACTATTGTATTAAGCCACTTATAGCATATAATACTCCTGAGGTTTGTGATCACATAGTTCCCCAAATCCAAGTGAAGTTACATGCCTATCATGTATCCAAATATACCTCCTTAACTCCCAAAAGAGTGACAGTTATTCAAACACCTGAAATAACAGCAAAATCTCTGGACTGTAAGATAACCATGGTACCTGCATCTAACATGACGCTAAAAAAAAAGCCACGTACTAGCTGTCAGTACTAAAAGATGCCATAGTCATCAGTGTTTCAGGCTAATAAACTCATGCTGAAGGCTGCACAATACTGTCCCCCAAACTCCCACACCTGAATTGACCCTGGAGCCATCCATACTGACTCCCCAGCATGTTAAGAGTTCAATCTTGAGACATGAATGAGTTTATTTTTTGGTACATGTACACTGCTGATTAATGGTGCTTTAATGTGTATGCCTCCAAGGGATTGTAGGAGGGAACCAGTCGCCTTTGTCCCAGGGTACCCCTAGGCTAAATAAACAAATAAACTCATGCTCAAAAACACAGACCTGAATTGATCCTGGAGAAAATCTCTGGCCAGCTAAGAGTTCAATCTTGAGACCCGAATTAGTTTATTTTTTGGTACATGTACACTACTAATGGTGCTCTAGTGCCTACACCTCCGAGGGACTGTAGGCGGGTTGTAGGTAGCTATTGGCATGTAGATGTTGCATTGGGGAAGTTCAGTAACTTAGAAATGGCAGTGCAAAGTGTTTTCAACAAGAAGTTCATCTGCCAATATCCTCCACACAGCGATAAGATACACACACACACACACACACACACACACACAAACATACTTACACACACACACACACACACACACCTTGAAGGCCTTCCTGACATTAGCCTTCTTTCGCAGAGTACCAGTGCTGCCCGGCTTCATCCCTTTGCCCGACTTTCTCAAATTTTGGTTCTTGGCGTGCAAAGGGTCGTCCAATGCTCCACGGGAGTTCAGCTCCAGCAGCTCTGGCATGGAGGCCACTAGTAACTCAACACTGTCACCGGATGATATTATCATCTCAACCACAGTCTCATGCGGAGCATCCTCCACATTTGCAGAATTCACTTCGATTATCCTGTCCCCTGTCATCAACGGGCCAAAGTAGTCCGATCTTGGCTCAACGAGGTGAACAAGGCGGGTCTTCTCGGGGTCTTCTGGTACAGGAAGATAGGATTTCCGAAGGATGAAGCCGAATCCACCCCCAGGAGCATTTTTCTGGGCGATGATACTGCGGTGTCTGACCCTGGTGGTCTGCAGCGGTGGGAGGGGTAAGTTAACATCATCGAGGGTCTTCTCTTTCCTGATTTCCATGCCAGGGCCGGAGAAGTAGCTCTCGAGTCCTAGGTCCATGCTGTCAGAGCCTTTGCTCGGGAGCTCCAGCACTGGCGGCTGCATGGGATACATGCGGCGCTGCAGGGATGACTGAGAACCTTGTTCCGACGAGATACCGGAGATACCGGATGGGGTTCGGCTAACCGTTCGATATGAAGGTGAGGAGGAAGGAGATCGCCCGTTTCTCGTCAGGGAACTAGTGGGCGAGACGGGATATGATATCGAAATACCACTTCTGGAGTCGCCTGATGATTCACGTCTTTCTGGACTTGTGTGTTCATCCATTGAGGTCTTTGATTCAAAGAAGGCTCGGGTCTTTGCTACAGAGGAACTTGATCCTCCCCGAGTAAATTCGCGGGGTAACGTGGAAGAGGGCGGCTTTGGGACCACCACAACTCGTCCCGGGGACCCATTTCCCGCCCCTAGGTCTTGGGTGGAACCGCTGGGGGTAGGCGAGTTGGAGACGCTGTCCCTATCGAGTTCATAGGATGCAGAAGCTGGCCGCCTCTTATCTTCTACACCCAGACGCCTGTGCACAGGCGAGGCCCCTTGCTGTGGGGGTGCATTGCCGCGTTGTTTCTTCTTTTCTCTATCTTTCCGACCAAAGAGCGGCATGGTTTATGGCTTTAGGAGCTCCAACTCTGGATTGGGGTAGCTTGCGTCAGACACCACCGACCGTACCGAAACACAGTTAGAGTATATAAATGCAGACACAACAGCATAAACACAAGCTGCACTTGTGCGGGGGGTTGGGCAAAATTCCGGCGCAGTCTGTCTGGTTTGGTTCCGTACTGAATACGGTTTTACTCAGCTCAACAATGGTGAAGCGGTACTACTGTGATTTCTGCAACAAGTCCTTCCAGGACAATATCCAATCCAGAAGGAGACACCTGAAGGGTATTTCACATCAGAGAAACCGAAGACTGCACTATGATGCTGTGATGCGTGAGTAGGCCTAATTCATAAATATTAAGTTATTTGCACCCAATTAAGAGAAACATCTCATTATCGTGTCCAGTGCTATTAACTTGGGGGCATCCTCAGGGCAATACGTCATTGGAGATTAAGGTTTTGTGGCTATTCAGCTGAAACACTAGCCCATGAATGGTTTATCGTCCTGTAAGTCCATTGGAAATAGACGCAGTGGGCACTTAATTTTGATTTTTGATGCCACACTTACCATTCACTGAAACCACTTTCTAACTGCTACTGGCTGTGGACTGTAATTCATTTCCCAGCTCCTCACTCCCGCAGGAGAACAAGCAGCCGTCCAGCAGCAGGCACACGGCGCCACAGCCAGCGCCCTGCACAGCAACTTCACTGGTGAGGAAATGCTGCAGCAATGGCTGGCAAAGCACCCTGAAGTCGTAAAGAAGTACCAGAAGATTCAAGATGAGAAGAAGAGCCGTCCAGACACCAGAGAATGCAGCGACAGTGCTAAGTGTCGGAAGGTACAAGAAGCTAGTAGAGGTCAAGAAAAAACGGCTTGCACTTCGAATCTTTCTCTTGCGAAGACAGACGATTCCATACCGCCTGATTTGGAACCTTACAAGGATGTCCTCCCGCCATCGCTGCTGCCACATGCCATGAAAAGGAAATTTCCTGGGTCGTGTGATCCGGCTGAATGGGGTTAGCTGCCGCCATACTGAAACAGTCCAAGCTATTCCTTACTCCCTGTTACTGTTGTGGGTTAGCCAATTTCCTGGCCCCGTGGACTGCATGTCTGAGTCATTGTTCCCTTAAACTCCAACTTCCACTATTCCTTGCACAGATGACGTGACAGGGGATTCATCATTACACAGGTCATAGGAAGTGACTGATCACTGCTATTCGCTCAGACCCAACACAGCACGATGCTTGTTCTTTCTCTTTCATCTGTCTTACACTCTGTACCGACTATACTACATGTATCAGTGTGTACATGCTGGCTATAAATTGTATGGCCATCACCTATTAAACACTACAGGGTTAAATTTTTCAAATTGCAAGAAATTGGCACATAAACACTTCCTTTGAGAGGGAAGATCCAACGAACCTATAATTAAACATGTGCTTTACCAGTCTATACCACCACCTCAGGACTATAACTCTGTTGGTTATAACAGTCATTCATATCTTCGTGACATGTCTCGTGCCAGTTGCTACTGAACCTCAATAAGTTGCCCGTTAGCCTGTTCTGAGCCTCTGCATTTTTTCAGTTACATGTACATAGTGAGGCTCAAAAATGGGAAGGGCCTGCCTGCAAATGAAGTCTAGCCATGCAGTACACTTGCAAACATTAAAATACTTACGTGAGCAACATCAATAATACAGTGCTATTGTGTGTACTACCGACATGCACAAACCTCACAAAAAAAATACGCAACATAATACTACACCAAATATAGATCAATTAATCCTAATGACAGGATAGTGCCTGTGCAGGGAGTAATCAAAAGTTGGCGGCAAATTAGAACTCTTCTTGTGCCCCCGAGAAGCCAAGTTCATGATCACAACATTTGTCTTGACAACCTTCAACAAGCTGTCCAAGTCTTCAGTCTGCTGCAGCTGGGATAAATTCTCCAAAGCAGTCTTGGCAGCCATGAAATGTTTAGAGGCAGCTTCGTACAAGTTCACATCTCTCCCCTGGTAGTTCTCGATACCTGCTAGTTTCTTGTAGTCTGCGTATGACAGCAAATGCGGGGTCCCAACAGAGGCAAACGGCAAGAAACGGTGCCTGAAACACATCTCCATGCCTCCATGTTCAAAGGTCGGCTCTCGAAGTTTGCCACTAAGAATTAATGCTTCCAAGGCTCGCATTATTCCAACACAGACCGTTCTCCTTGCGTTCAAAACCGCCATTTCACGTTCCTTCTCCTTTGGAAGCTCCTTCCTTTTCTTTGCTTTTCTCTTTCCTTTGACCGGAGTTGAAGGTTCAAACATCAGCAGTTTCTCTGCCGACCTCAGAGTGGTGAAGTGCCATCCATAGAGATACTCCAAATACCAGTACACGTAGTGTAATTCAAAGGGGCTGTAAAGTCTGTATTCGAAGCCCAGTAGCAAGTACCCTATCATCAACTGTGTGATGTAGTAGAGGAACCAACTGCCGTAGCAGGCTAGGTGTTGCCGTTGAGGGTCCATTTTTACTGTCATTTCGTGGATGTGGTGATCTATTCTCTCCGTCTCCTGCTGAAATTCGCCCAAGATATCGAGACTCCTGGTAATCTTCTGTCTCTGTCTTGCCCTGTGCTGGCAGTGAAGCTTCAAAAACTCTATCATGGGACTGGTGGCTCTGCCAAAGAAGCGACCGGTTGCCTCCTTTCCCTGACTTGAGGCAGCGACAGGCGATCGGGGATTGAGCGAGGGGGGGTTGACAAGGAGACGTGCATCTTCTTTCAACATGTTCTCGATTGAAGCGCTGCCAAACAGTTTGGTCCTGTCAGATTGCAGACACAGCAAGACTAGAAGAGATCGGACAAACACATTCGGACTGTCAGCCGTCGCACAAAATCCAACAATGGCGCTATACAGGTCCTGAAAGGAGTCCAATTTGCCGAAGGTGAGAACTTTCTGGATGTGGCTGAGGATTCTGTGCAGTATTCTGACACTTTCCGCCCGAGGTAGGATGCCATAGGGCTTGTAGCTGGGAGGTAGAAGTCGCTGGTTGATCATGGGGTGAAAGCCAAGGGCAAGTGGATTATCAGGGTCCAATTTCGTCCCAATGTCAATAGAGGAGGTAATGTCATCGAGCAAGCTGAGGCACTGTGCTAGCTTCTGTTGAGCCATTTCTATCCCTTGCGCCGTGCCCTTTCCCAAGGAACAAATGAAAGCAAAGAAGTTTCTAGTGAACCGGATGCGGACTAGGAGTGCCCTCAAGGCTACTGCCTCCTTGGAGCCCTCTACCGCATCTTTCCGGAGGACATTAGCAGTCGTTTCATCCCTGCTAGTCAAGTGCTCTGAGAGCACCTGAGCTTTGGTCTCGGCTTCTTTCAGGGCTGCCGCTACTGAAGAATCAGCGACACTGGTGAGCATATTGAACCCGAAGCACACACCCTGTTGGTCGTCCTCCGCATACACACCACCTCGGCAGATACACTCTCTCATGTACTCGACAATCTTTACCATTCCTTGGGAGAATGCCCGGAGGTAGATGTTGTCTATCTCTTCTGTCTCGAGGAGGTACATGCACGTAAACACCGTTTGGGCTAGGGTGTGGCCTTCGAGCCAAGTTGCCACGCAAGCAAAGACCTCGTCAGCGATTCCAACTAGCTTAGCAGGGGGGTGGTCATCAAGCTCCAGAAGACCCTTTTCTTTGACTTCGCTCAGCGCCCTGGGATACTCTTTGTAGGTTCCCCACTGCATCGAGGCATCCATCTTTGAATCCATCAACTCGATGGCAGACATTGCATCAAACAGACTGAAGTTAACCTCTTGAATTAGCTCCCCCGGCGCCAGCTGCTCTGCAGCCTCTCGAAACTGCTCGGTGATGTCAACCCATTCTATCCTAGGAAGTTTTCTAGGGCTCAATGATTGTGCCATTCCATCTGGGTGTGAAGATGCTTCCTTCCCTGCAAAAGTACTGTCCTCCCCATCCATCAAACCTTCTCTCATTTGGCCTTTTTCTCTTTCTTCACTCACAGAAAGGTCGAGTCTTACTGACTTTAGAGCATCTTCGAGCACCTTTTGGATCTCTTCACTCTCTTCCACCTCTTGAAGCTGCGCTGGCTCACTAGGGGCATGCTGGTCGAGTTTCTCTTCAGATCCCGCCTGCTCCGCCATGATTGTTGGAGACGCCAAGCCACGTGCAGTGCGCATTAATTAGACTAATTCCTCGAAGACAGCGTTGCTGAATTTTGCTTTTGCAAAGTAAGTGACCACATCCTCAGCCTAAATATATATGCATGCTCCAATCATACATTGTGTTAAAGCTGCAGCCGGGACTTCTGTCCGTATGAAAGAGGAAGGCTGCATGGTGGAGAGCTGGAATACACAGAGTCTGTATGGTCTGGCTAGCTTGTTGCAGGCTACTTTATTCCCAAAATCACTGAGCAAGAGTCAGAAGTTGCAGCATAGTCTCTGTACCAGGAATAATAGCCTGAGCCCTGGGGAATGTTGGGGGGGGGGGGGGGATGTTCTCGGGTAGCATCCGATCACGGATACTTTATGCATGTGATTGCTGCTTTTCCTTGGCCTGACATCTGCTGCATTCACTTGGTACTGTAGTATGCTACTCCAACATAGGTAGGGCCTATCACACAAATACAGCTTCCTATTGTTACCGAGAGCTAACGCATGTCCAGTATTAAAATATCCTTCTTGGGACAGAATTTAATTCAATCTCCGATTGCAACTCAATATCCGATCAACTGCCTAAATGGTTTGGTAACTATCCCTACATAGTACCGTACTATGAATGTACAACATAGCTGCCTACAGGGTGGCACAGGTCCGAGGTTTCACATATTGTAGGTAACTACGATGAAGCCCCATAACCCCTTTCTACCCTTGGTTTTCAACTGTACTCTGTTCCATTTTCTGCTTGGCTTGTGATTACTACTGTTGTCTTAGTCCACAGGGTATTGTCCTGATTACTACAATCATGTTAGCCAGAAGTCTGTACATAATTTTATCAGAGACGTTTTTTCCATTTCCTTTGATCCTTTCTTATTAGGTATCTGCTAGTTTTTCCTGCAAACTGTGAACCCCAGCTATAGGGAGAAGTCTGTATCTGCATTGCAATACGGTCATTCACAGAGCCCCTCACCTGCGATTAGCATCATGCAAGACCCCAGCAAGCAAGAGGTGCTCTCCAATCTGGAGATTGAAATGATGACTGATCTTTACAATAGGTGTGTAAGCAGCTATAGCCTGTATCAGGAGCCCATAACCCAAAGGGCCTGTATTTATGTGCGTTTTTGGTCTCCAATGTGCCATGTGTGACAGCAAAAAGCTGGAGTGGAGTTTAAGAAAGACTAATTATGCTTATGCTTGTCAAAGGAAAATGTTCTGTGGAAACTACATGCTGTGGAGCATGGGAATTAGAAAGAAAAGGCTCATAATGCTGCTCTGAAGAGGTACATGTACTTGTATTCCAACTTTGCAATCCTATCAAGTATACTGTCAGTATGATAATTACTTCATGAATTGACAGTAGTACTGGAAAGTGAAATGTGCACATAATTTTGCGGGGCACTAAAAATTTAATAATGTGAAACCTATCACTAATAGCTTTATTTTCCATCACAAACTGAGGGAGTACCCTCAGTTGTGGTATTTGATAGTTCATGTAATCTGCATCTAATAACCTTTCCCACACAGGCTCTCAAAGTCCTGTCATAAGAAGTGTATCCCTCCCAAATACCATGAAGGAGAGCTAAGCAAAGGGGAGGCCATTTGTCTGGATCGCTGTGTGGCAAAGTTCCTGGAGGTCCACGATAGAATTGGGAAGAAGTTGACTTCCATGTATGCCCAAGATGAGGCAACTATGAAGCAGCTACAAAGATAGCTGAGGGTATAATCTTAATATAAACAGAGTGTGCACAGGTGCAATATTTGTATACAGGCACTCCATCATTATAATGTATTTACTTGTAAAGTTGTAATTTCAGTCAATTTAGTTTTCGTTCTCTGTCTGGTACCCAGCGACTGACAAACACCTCCCGTACTTCAAATTCAGATAAACAGTCCAGATTGCCTTCACTGAAGTTTTCAGGCTTTATAACATAGCTTACCATTAGATCCTTGACAGCCGATTCGTTCACACGACAGAGCGAAATCATCTCCTGCCAAGTCAAATCAGTCGTGGCATCGAAGCACTTTTGAGCTAACAGCCTTTCTGTTACCTTGACGATAACTGCATAGCTGGAGTGGTAAACAGCAGGGCCTTCTTTGTAGAGTAGAAAATCAACTCCAAATTTAAGCCCGCTTTTAGGCACCCAACCTTGTTTCCTAAAATACTGGTACGCAATATATCTTTCAACAAAGCGCTGGTCACCTTTACAGAAATGGTTCCACAGCTCGGGTGCTGTCCTCTGCTTTTCCTCTGAGCTGAAGATGTCGAGGACTCCCAATTCGTGTACAAGGTAGAAAGCTTCTTCGCTGTTTAGTTGAAGATATTCAGTTATCGGATACGCATCTTCCTCGGCCAGCTGCCTCATCCTCTCTGCAAACCGATGGTACTCATCTCTGAAACTACTTCCTTCAAAGCATTCGGTCTGGTCTGACGACTGGTACGAACTGGACAGAGTTTTCTCCATGGTCTGTTTACTGCCAGTAGCAGTATTTGTAGAAGTAGACAGGGAAGTTTGGTCTGCCTTTTGAAGTTCCTTGCTGTGATGGTGATGCATTTCCTGTTCTTCCTTCCACTGGGAATGGAGTTTTAGTCTTTTTCTTTGTGAAATCTCCCTCTGTTCCAGTACCTCAACTTTCTCCACCCCATACCGCTGCTTCTGCTTTCTTTCGTCACGGCTTTGCGGGAAATGTTGTGCATGAGTTGGTGCACTTCTAGAAAATATCCCTTTGCCAAAACACCCATTCTTGACCAATGCACTAATATCAGGAGGTGATGTCACAATTACAGAATTTTGACCTTGTAGAAGTCCAGAATATTTATGGATTTGAACATCTGTGGTGCTCACTCTTTGAGAAGGTTGAGATGTTTTGTAATTAACTCCACCTGGCTTCTTTTTCAATCTTGGCACATGTTGAGGTCGAGAAATGGCCGTTTCTGAGGCCATTGGATTGAAATTCTCTGGAAGGTTCAAAGGTCAAAATATTGTCTACGCGTACAAAATTTGCTGACTCAGCACAAATGTGACCTGGTCCAAAGTAGTCTCGCGAGCCAGCCCCTTGCGGAAGGAGGCAGACTAGGTCCAAAGAAAGTGATGGCGGGAAACGGTGAATCGTTACTTGTTCAGCAGCTGCTTTTCCTGCGGCAGCAAGGCCTGGGTGGCAGTGTCAGGATACTGGTAGGAAACACGGGCAATTCAGAGAGAGTACAGCATTATGCCTTTAGATCAAACTTACAACTCCATGCCAGTTGACATGATACAGATGCACACGCTACTCTGTACCTATGCATAGGCATGCCAACTCATTTTCAGGCCTTCTTACCTGCTCACTAGCAAAAAGGCCTGGGAATAACCCAGAACCTTGTCTACCCTGCACGCGAGGGTCTGGTTTGTCTTGGCATGCGAGACTATGTGGAGACATACTGCTATAGATGGGCTACTGACTTAATAGCAGCATCAGAAATTATGTGACTGGGAACGAAGCTAGTTGTAACCGCACTGTGTATGGATGGTGATCTAGTTGCCTTGTCTCTCCTGCCTCCCTTCCTCGTGCAGGGAGACCTTCTCCTGGCCAACTCGACCTACCTGGGCATGAGGGAGCACCTGGACTGGCGGCTGAGCACGCTACTGGCCTATGCTGACAGCCTTCAGGAGGACATGCAGTACAGGAGGGCACTAGTAAGGAGGAGGATGGGAAGGGCCTCGCTCTCTCTCTCTTTTGCACACACACACACACACACACACATGCATATGCATATGCACACACATTCACATATACACACAGTAGCATTTATACAGTAGTCTGGGTGTGGCTAATTTCACATGAGCTTCACAGCATTAGCTGGGTACAGTATATTAAGCATAATTATATCCTTTTTATGCACTGCTGTAACTGTTGGAGGCTTGTGCTGGCTTATTAATGCTAGTTTATTTTGTAGCATTACTACAAGGAGGCTCTGAAAGTTCTTGAGCAGATTTTCCAATTGGGAAACAAAGAATTCCAGGAGGTAAGCACTTCTGTTCCCTTCTCCCCCCCCCTCTCCCTCTCCCCCTCTCCCTCCCCCCTCTCCCCCCCCTCCCCTTCCCCTTCCCCTCTCTCTCCCTCTCCCCTCCCCTTCCCCCTCTCTCCCCTCCCCTTAAGCTTCCCCTCTCCCTCCCCCTCCCCCTCCCCCTCCCCTTCCCCTCTCTCTCCCCCTCCCCTTCCCCTCTCCCTTCCCCTCTCTCTCCCCCTCCCCTTCCTCTCTCCCTCCCCCTCCTCTCCCCCTCCCCCTCTCTCTCCCCCTCCCCTTCCCATCTCCCTCCCCTCCCCCTCCTCTCCCCTCCCCTCTCTCTCCCCCTCCCCTTCCCATCTCCCTCCCCTCCCCCCTCCCCTCTCTCTCCCCTCCCCCTCCCCTCTCTCTCCCCTCCCCTCCCCCTCTCTCTCCCCCTCCCCTTGGCCCATGTCTTACTCATTTCTTGATCTCCACAGCCACTGCCAACTCAAGGAGAGATAAAATGGCAGATGTACAAATGCTATATGCAACTGAAAGAGTCCCAGGAAGCCCTGGACACTGTGAGTGCACCGGTAGACTGGGGGTCATTATATATACCATACTGGATGGGTAGCTATTCAATATTGGATGTGTCTACAGTATTTGGTGAGTCCAAAGGATGAACCAAATACAAGTACTGACCAGTCAGGATTTTTCAGTGGGGGTGGGGAAAATGACGTGTGTGGAGCCACACTCCCTAGGGGGTGTGGGGTGTGCTCCCCTAGGAAATTTTTGAAATGGCTTCTGTGGCCCCAAAAGGCTGGAAGTTAGCTACTAATAAACTAATGAGTATCAAAAATTAAAATGTCAACTTCAAATTCTGGGGGACATTGGACTGGTCTTGTATTTGGCTCATCCTTCGGACTCACCCAAATACTGTAAACTCATCCGATATCCATTGATATTGGACAGCTACCCACCCTATATATTGCATGCAGCACACAGACTAGTCAGTGGATAGTGGGTGAGAGAAGGATCTCCCTATGCAATGAGCAAATTCTTGGTACATAGCTCATGCTCTTCTGAGCCTGTACTCTCAAGGAATTTAGTTATAGATGTGATAATTAGAGGCAATCAGATTATGAAACAGTTGTGTGATTTGTAAGAGTTTGGTAATGCATTATAGTTAGCTGAAAGGGAAGTGTCAGCCTGGATGCAGGGCTCACGTGCTTGTGTGCACCGACAACCTATGGAGCTTCAGCACTTAGTCATCGACAGCTTGATGAGTAGAAATTCCAGGACGGCATAATTAGTTATCAGGCTAATCTCCCAAAGGAAATAGACTAGGATGGTAAACATCAAGATGTTTGTGTGCGTACAGGAAACAGCAATTTTCTTATGGCTTGAGTGTGAGTGGCTTGGCTGTTTGTTTACTGATTTTTTTGGCTTCTAGGCACTTAGAACACACACACACACACACATCACACACACACACACACACACACACACACACACACAACACAGCTCTCCAGTATTCCCCTAAAGCAGCGAGATGCCAAAGTAGCTGTGGCTCTGGCGAAACTCTACCACCACTTCAAGAATGACAGGTAAGAAGTTAACTGATACGCGTATGCTCAGAATGAACCCTGTTCCCACTTACATGCACATAAAGGGAAGCAATAGCTTCAGTTCACACACCCATTTGGTTAGCCTCATACGTCCTAGCTTGGCCTTTCTTGCAGCTTTTTTCGCAGCCCATAGCGAGAAACAGCCGCAAGGGGAGGCCTGGGTGTGAGGCTACCCTTTAGTGACTTATGAAAACCCAGAATTCTGACATTTGATCTTCAATTTTCTGTTGTAAAGACCATGTTAATTACTTCCCCATAGCTTCATTACCGTATGGAACTATCTGTGGGTGACAATGGCATTTAGAAGTGTATGTAGTGGGGAGAGTTCTAGTGCTGATCTGTTATTTGGCATTGCCACAGTGATTTTGGTGTAGTTATCATTCCATTGTCGCTCCAACAGAGGCTTCTTCCTTCCTCAATCGAGAGACGCCATGCTGTAGTTACTAAGTCATGTGATTTGTCAAAGCTGATTGAAAAACAGGAAGCTAGTTGTGTAACACGATATCCGCTAGCGTGTCACCTGATACTCGTATACGGATTGTGTTGCTGGAGTTTGCTTTTGCTTTTCAGGATTAAAATTTACATGCTCTGAAGTTGCTTCTGGGGCCCCGAAAATTAGCTACTAATAAACTACTGAGTATCAAAAAGATATCAACTTCCAAATGGGGGGGAGTTCTTACTGGAGTGGGGGAAATCCTAGATCCCCCTCCCCCTGTATGAAACCCTGCACAGTATAAGGCTTTTGTGTGCATGAGCCACTGTGACACCCTTTAAAGAGAAACTCATTCACTGCTTAGAATGCTACAATATAGTGAACACATTTCACGTTCCTCGGGTGAAATACACGTGTTATTAATTTTCGTGGTAACTTCTGCCCTAGCTCTGTCGTTCCCACCATTACATTTTCTGCACACATCAACACACACACACACACACACACATCCACACACACACACATCCACACACACACACACACATGCACACACACACACACACACACACACACACACATCCACACGCACACATGCAGCTAATACACTAATGCTCCATATTAGCCTTCTTTCTAACGTACCCCCTTAGTAGCTTATATGAAAGCCCGATATCACGCAATCTGACATTTGACCAGTAATTAATTTCCGTTTGTAAAAGATGGTATATGGGACCGTGTTAATTACTTCCCATACCTTCATTTCTATATTGAAGTATGTGTATGCGACAGTGGCATGTGGGAGTATGACTAATGAAGGTTCTAGTGATTCCATGCTATCGTCTGGCACTATCACAGCGATTTGTTCATTCCATTAATTGCCACTCTGGTGGGTTTCTTCCCTCCCGTGATGTAGTTCTTAATGTATGCATAATATTACTATGAGTTGTCAGTAGCTCATAATTAGAAGCTAGCTAAGTGTGAAACTCCACTAGCATATAGGTCACCTGATCGATGCTTGGTTGATGTTTACTGGATGTGTACAGGAGGTGTTGTTGGTGTCTGTTTCAGGATCAATTTGAGGTGTATGACAACGACAGTGGTACTCTGCATCCTAGCTCTCTAATATTGTGACCTAATTGGGCACTAGCTGCATGTGAGCCGCATTTCATGCATCCACCTAGCTAGGCCATGTGGTACATACTTGTGTGTAGCTATAGCTAGTGTAGAGATTCTAGGGTGATAATATATAAGCATTCCTCAGGTTATTAATTTCTGCAGCTATTAACTTCTGCACTTTAATTTCTAACACGCAAACACACACACACACACATACGTACAGCAAGTGTGCACAGATCTGCTATAAGCAAGCTGTGAGGTAAAATATGACACTTCACTCAAGCTAACCTTCACAACCTAACCCACCCCCTCTCCCTCACACCCTCCCTCCCTCCTTTCCTCCCCCTCCCTCCATCCCTCCCTCCCTCCCTCCTCCCTCCCAGAATGTGTCCACTAGCACTGGATGCTGTGCTTGGTCTCCTCACGCTCGGCATGACACTACCAGAGGTAATCGCTATTTCCACCTCCAAGGCCCCGCCCCCTCCCAACCAAGGCAACCCCCTCGTCACTGTGGGGTGGTAAGTGTGTGAGTATGTAGGTAGCTATGATGGGATCACTTACACAGAAATTCGAAAGAAAAGTATCAGTTGATAAGATCACTGTGAATCAGGAGCCCGGGGCCCTGCATTAGAGCGTATCTTGTGAAGGTGCAGAGAAGAGACTTGTACAAAAACTTTCAACCCTACCTCTGTTCTTGGGACTACCTTGTTCACCTTCAGCCTTCAAATTCACCTTCAGCCAATTAACAAGAAAATGTACAGCATGCATGTGCTAAAATAATGACCTCAACAAAGGACTTAAAATGATGTCAGCTGTTGGACTTACCGCTGTCAGCTTGTGGCTAACTATCAGATATCGTGGTCAATCATTTCCTTCTCCTTTCCACCAGGCTGGCCGGCTGGTTGGAGGCTCAGACCAGAGCTGCTCAGTGTGACTTTGCAGGTACATGCAGACTCCATTAGAGAGGAGATGACTTTACATAGCTGATTATTTATAAACGGTGTTAGTGGAAGTAAGGATGGGGCATTTCTTGGACCGTGTTTCAGCACAAGCTTTTATTATAGCCGTAAAAGGTTGCCATTGCAAGTCTAGAGGGTCCAAATGATGACTGTACACAGCATTGGGGGTTAAAGGTTTGTCAATTACACTGTAACTCTGGGCAACCCTTCCCTGATTTTTCACAGCTGCAAGATAAAAATTTGGGCTGTGTATGACTGAGTGGAATTGTTTGGTAATTACTTTCACCCTGGATGAGGCCAGCTAGTTAGTTGCAGATACCTGAAACTAAACTTGGGAGAACAGTTGTTTGATTCATGGTCTTTGGTGATGACAATATCACCACCAAGAAGACCTGGTGTCCTAAAATAAACATTGTATTCCTGGAATCGCTTTTCCTTTCAATCAGCCATTATCAGCAGGTGGAGCTGGATCCTTGCAGTATGAGGGGTTGTCATATTCTTGGAAGGTCATTGTCCCTTAGAATTCTGGGTAGTTCAATTTTGCAGGAAATTTTTGCTGTGTGCTGGTGTTTCAGTTATAGTTTGGCTGACCATCATGGGCTAGCTGCATACTGGTTTAGCTGGTTTAGCTGATTTAGCGATAGACTGTTTAGAAAGTGCACTAAACAGTTAGCTGACCGCTTCATTGAAAGTATAGGCATTACATCGTGCTGTGTACATGTACTCTACTGCCTTAGTGAATACTCTCAGGAAAAGGGTGATGTTTGGGTCCAAGCGATGTCTTTTGAAAACAGCTGTTGATTCCGATAAATTGTGTAGTTAGAATATGTATACAAATGTTCATGCACACACACACAGCCCACACATTTACAGAATATGCATGCGCACACACACACACACACACACACACATGCCTTCCTTGTTCATCCCTTTCCTTTTACTAAACACTACAGGAGCAGTCAATGGATTTGAAAGGCTCACAAAAGCGGTAAGTTTTTTTGTTAATAAGTATCGTATCATATGTCATACCACAATAGTCCATATCAAATCAGCTGATATTCCATTGCCCTAAATGGCCACTTGAATTCTCCCTCCAATTAGAACAGCATGCAGGCAATAGGGCTCCGCCACTTGTAACACCTCGTCACGTCTGCACTGTTGATTGAATGGGTATTTGGGTTTCATAGCAAGCAGCAAGGTAGCCATATGTGGAAAAAGCACAAGATATCATGCTAATTCAATTAACACTTGTAGTTAGTCAGTTATTGAATGGCCGGATTCGGAAAGTATCATGTGATGCAGCTGTGATGTCATCAGAGTTCGCACAAGAAATGTATAACTGCGTCAAGCGTGCAAAGATTCCAGCGGTTGTGCGCCTTCTGGTGACCTCGCAATGGGTCATGTGATAATTTCCGAAACCGGCCATTACATCATCAGGTAAAAAAAGGGGGTGGATATACGGTTCAATATTCAGGTGTCATCCTGTGAATGTTACTGTGGGACACTTTTAGAAATTAGTTGGTCGTTTTTATTAGCATATAATTTAATAACTGTTGGCTTGTTGTCAATCAACTCCAGTAGAGTCTCAAGTTGGGCGTTTGCCAGCTGGTTCCATTCGAAATTTAGTCTCACCTTTTAGAGGCGCAGTTTCGCATCCTCCTCCGCATGCAACGCTAGAGTACTTCTGAGGTCTGTTGCTGAACAAGAGAAACTACTGTAGTTGAAAACGTGACATCAAGAAAGGACTATGTAACGTATGATCGGACACGAAGAAGTGCTATTTCATTCTGTTTTTACTTGTTTTTCCACCAACCTATTTTCAGTTCTCGCATCAGTCCCCACAATCTAGCCGTTATCAATGTTCGTTCTTTATCCTTTCAACCACTGGCTGACTTGTGTGCCCTTTTGGCGATAATGCTAACGTGTTTCATACCCCATGGGGTACGTCCCAAGCACCTTTCCTGTAGTTTCAGTACATGCAGAGGTGAAAGTATGGTTGGAAAATGTGAAAAATTCATTATGTGCTCTCTTGGGAAGTCGTTAAACTTGAAAGTGCTCTTCGTTTTCTTCGTTTTTGTTTTTTTCTCAGGGATTCAATCTGAGTCCGGAATCCAACTGTCAGCTGGGCTGGTGCATGGTGAAGTTGGGAAGAAAACCAGCCGCCGAAGAACTATTTACTATGGTAATTAAAGGGACACCCCCACAGGGTCACCTCCTACAAAAAATAGCCTATAATATTAGAAGATTTGACGCTGTAATACTTTTAGTATTGTGTGGTAAAAGTGAGCATTAAATGGAGAAAGTACACGAGTACATGTGTTTTTATGTAGCTCAGTTTCACCAAAGTTAAGTGCCTGAATGGTACCTCTTCCGAAGGCTGGGAAGGCCTGGCTATCTGATTGGTCAGTCAGGTGGAATTAACTCTCTTCTTTGCTCACACCACTGCACAGGCCCAACTCAAAGACCCGTTCGTCCTGAAGCACATGGACACACATGCAAGAATCCTGAACCTGAAGAAACTCGAGAAGTAATAATCATTTGTTGCAAACACACAGGGATATGGGTACTTTTTTGTCATGTGGAGACTGGAATGGGGTACCAGTATCTGAAGTATGTATGCACATTTTCATTCCATTCCATGAGTGCGTCCTCACAAGTTTCTCAAGATAGCCTCAGGGTTACCAGGTAGATATTCAACCCTGTTTCTTCTTCACCTGAAGAAGCAACCCTGAGAGTATCAAATTTCACATTGTGCATAGTCTGTACTAACAAGAAAGGCCCAGTCCACTTCAAATTACCCCCACTAGTTTGTGATGCAAGTGACATCATACAAATTGTTATAGGGCTCTTTTAAACATGTACAGTGGGGGTTATAAGGCTGCATGTTTGCAAAACATAACCCACTTCCCTGCGATTATCAAAAAATTAATTTGATGATGTCGTTCTTCCTTTGGCCCACTGTGACATACCAGTCTGCATTACATCATGCCCAACCATTCTTCCACAGGCTGTCTTCAGTGTTGCTCTTCGCTAGCCCCCTGCACCCGGAGCCCTGGGTTGCCAAGGCCTGGCACCAGACCCGGAGTAAGGACCTCCCTCCAACAGAAAGAGCCAGAGCCTGCCACTTCGTTCAGAAGGTGAGGTACAAGCAGTCGCCTCGAGCACTGGCTCTGAGCTGTGGGAGGTGAGGTGAGGTACAAGCAGTCGCCTCGAGCACTGGCTCTGAGCTGTGGGAGGTAAGGTGAGGTACAAGCAGTCGCCTCGAGCACTGGCTCTGAGCTGTGGGAGGTAAGGTGAGGTACAAGCAGTCGCCTCGAGCACTGGCTCTGAGCTGTGGGAATTCCCCTTCAGTTCCTCTGGCTGTGTTGACTTTCTTCAGAAACAGGAGGTTGGGGGGGGGGGGGGAGCGAATGAGATTGCATTGTTCCTTTTTTTAGACTTATTCTTCCACTTGCAACCTGCTTCTATTTCCTGTAGGCTTGTTCCATCGATCCCAAAAGCCCAGAAGCAGCCTATTTGCAAGGTAAGAGTCAAAAACTCCCATAACAACCGCTCGTCATGCTTGTATACTGTAGTGATTTATTGCAGTAACTGTTGCTCTTTCTGTTCCTCCGCTCTCCATTCTTCAGCCTCCCTGTGTTTTGCTAAACAAGAGCTGCCCTCTGCCATTCGAAAGTACTCAGAAGCAGTTCGTTTTGACCCCACATTCTTTGACGCTTATGAAGGTACATGTGTACTAAATAAACATAGTCGGGGAAAAGTCAAGTCTGACTATGTAATTGTGTTCTGCCTAAATTCACACGGGTTGTTAGCAAACACTTCCATTGAAGTCCCACTTCACAGTACATCCGTTCCATGCTGTTTCTGAACTTAAACTCAAAGTGTTTACAAAACATGCCTTCAGCTAGTGTCCTTTTTTCTACCTTTGTGGGTGGGAGGGGGGCAATACATGTGGTATAAACCACTCTGTTTATTTTCTCACCCCCTACTGCAGCTCTCATCCGATGCTACCTGGTTGTGAAATCCGATAAAGAAGCCGTCAACTTGGCTAGAATGGCAGCGAAGCACATCACACAACCGGCACAGCAACACTACGTAGGCGTATTGCAGGGCATACACTCGGCTATAGCACTGAAATCTCCATTAGACTTTCAACAGATTTTGGAATTGTTGCCATTAAGCACTATATAGCTATGTAGCAATGAGTTAGCCACAATCTTCATACAAGGCAGGGTTTCATGCCGAGATTTTCGGTTGAAGATGTGCAGTACGCAGATATATGGAGAGCCACACCCCCTAGGCTGGGACTTTGCTTCCCTCCCCCCCCCCCCAAATTTTGTAGTTTTAGCAGTCGGAGATTGCTTGCGGTGCCTTAGGGGGCCCGAAAGTGCTGCTGAATCACTGAGTGTGCTAAAACATAGACGTAATTACCAAAATGTGGGGGGGGGGGGTATTTCCCCTTCCCGTATGAAATCCTGCAAGGCATAAGTGATACTTTTCAAACTCAACCATTAAGTCTGTTTTTTTCTTCTCTGCTAGCTTGAAGGGATTGCACTATCACAACGACCGTCTACAATTTCAAAGGTACACACACAACAGCTTTTATGCATAAAATATAATAGTAGTTTTGTCAACTAAATACCCCTTTCCATTGCATACAGTCGAAGATTGCCTTGGAGAAAGCCATTAAGGCCGACAAGACATTTGAAAAGGCTGTCGTGGCCCTCAGCAACACATACATCCACGAAGGCAACACTGAGAGGGCTGCCGAGTTGTAAGTGCTTAAATTTACTATCCAATCGATGCTGACATCTTGTTAACTCAATTTAGTGGACATCGATATGGCTAAGATGGCAAAAATACTAATAAATATTATGGATACTAAATTTAGTATGCACTGTCACTGGACACTTCCATGTAGTATCACCGCTATGACTTCATAATGACATCACTGAGTCTTTTTTGAATTCCTATTATATATAACCACAAAATATAACCATGTAAACATTATGCTACATCATGGCATATTTACATTGCCAGACGATTTTCTCCATGCACGTTTCTGCCCCATTGCTAACCAGCGGGCTATTAAGCAGTCACCTAATTGACCTACTAACCAATCAGTATTAACCACACCCATCTCTGTATTGACTCTCACAGATTGTTGAAGCATGTTGAGAGCTACAGCAGTCCAGTATTGCACACAGAGCTGGGGAACTGTCTGAGTCGCCTCAAGCGTTATCAAGAAGCCATGGATCAGTACAGACTGGCATTGTGGTATGTCCACAGCCTCATTCCCAGTTTGGAATGGTACTGTGGTGTGTCCACAGCCTCATTCCCAGTTTGGAATGGCACTGTGGTATGTCCACAGCCTCGTTCACAGTTTGCACTGTGCTTTATTTCTAGTTTGGAATGGCACTGTGATATTTACACAACCTTATTTCTCATTCCCAGTTTGGAATGGCACTGTGGTACATACACGGCTTCATTCCCAGTTTGGAATAATGTATATATAGAACCTCGTTATTACGTAGAGGCTCTACGTCATAACCGTACCAATATCTGGCATACAACCCTTGTTGCCATGGTTTATCTAATACATAGAGAATACCCAATGTCTGTTTTTATCGCCACTTGTAGCCAAGATTCGAATTTTGAGAAGGCCTTGCATGGCATCGAGCACTTGCAGAAGCTGAACTCCTCTGATCTGGAGGAGGGAGGGAGTGTAGGGGCAGGCAGCGAGTTAGAGGATGAGGGGGAGGACATCCTTGCTGCAGGGAGCCTGGAAGAAGCTCTGGAGGTCAGTCTCTGTTGGTTATGTTTCAAATGGAATCCAATGCAAATTCTCACCACATCAAAGCATTTGTATGCCATTGACATTCCTAACAGCATCACTTTCTCAAAAGCGGTGCTGCATTGCATTGCTTAGTCACTCTTCATCATAATTGTGCTATGATCGGGGACATTATACTGTTAATTGGTCTGTTCGTGAAGTTTCTTTTACCGAAAATAGCCACATTACACCCAAACCGTGCACACATAATGTTTTTCCTCCATAGCCGAGATAGGCACGTTCCTAGGCTCCACTGCCCAGTGTTACTTTTTTTGTACGTTGGAAAATCACTGCCCAACAGGCAAGAATGCTGAGCAGTGAAGCCTGGGAATGAAGCAAAGCTGAGATCTATGTGGGAGGCGTGGGGTATGAGACCTATATCCTGAGTTTCTAATTCGATTGTTGAAATCATGAGCTAACGTGACTCATCACACATAGCTGCTTACTTGGTAATAAATAGCCCTTGGTTACATATGGATGTGTGTATATATTTATGTATGCAATAACGTAAATCACTCACATGACTGGGTTTGGTGACTGGCGTAGGTGTGTCATATGTTATAGTTATTCTGTGCCTTTGAGGGGTTTATCAGAAATACACGTAGTGATAGTCAATAATCCCGAGGTCAAAGTAGTTTCCGTTGCGTTACAGTTGTATATTGATGCATGAGATAAGTGTGGATGCGCATTCAAACAAACAAACAGACAAACAAATGCAAGAAAATGTAAAGCAATCTTAGTACCAGCTGAGTGTGCATGTAAAGCGCATACCCGGCCCACCTGACAAAATCTGTTGCAAACCCTTAACTCAGGAGCTGAGCCTCTGATGCATGTACTGCCAAACCAATCAGATGTCAGAAGGCTGCACTGAGCTGATGCATGGCTAAGCCTGCAAGCCATGACACAGCACCATGCTGTTACTATTATCACATCCTCTCCCTGATATCGATCAGGATGGGCCACTAAAAGCAGTAGAACATTGAGGGAGAGCAAGGGGGAGGGAAAAGGAGGACTCTAAGATGCTACCACACCACTTGGGGGAGTTTACTTCATTTAAAGACCCAATTGAAATCCGATCTGTCAACAACTGTGCGCCTGCCAGTCTTCCCCCGAGTGTGGCACGTGTTATCCTCATGCCTTTATATTCTATAGATGGACAGTGATGACAGTATTCCTGTGATGGATTTGGCAAATCAAGAATATCAGGTACCAGTATCACACAACATAAAATAAGTACACTGTGTGTACACAACAAATTACTACCCATGCAACACAGATACCTATATAGAAGCGATGATTGACTTTGTAGACGTTGCTATTAAATTTCCTGGAGTCTTCTCGTACTAGTACATACATGCAGAATCCAAATGCCCTCAGAACTTGCAAATAGTTGCAAATTGCTATTGAGCCTTTTGTGGTGTTCTAAATGACAGCGGTACTTTCTAGTCTAGCCTATCAGATTACTGTTCCCTACGAAAGTATTCTAGCGCATAGACTGCTCAGTGCTTGACTTTACGGTGTTTATGGTATAGGTCAGTCCAAAGTTAAGACATGAAACTACTAATATAGTTCACATCCATGTATATAGTAGCATCTTCCTGGGGGAATGCAAGCTCATCCTCAGGCCCTAACCCACTGAGTACAAAGAAATAACCGGCTGGTAGCTACATCCGGGCCAAATGAAGCTCAGTTGGGGTCCTCCATGAATCACTGCAGTATCTTCATCTTCTCTTTCATTACCACAGTGGTGACTCCAGCTGAAGGGGGGGACTGCTGCACACATCACTTCCTTATAGTCCACTGCACAGGTTGATTTCACCTTCGAGTGTTGATTGCTAATGTTTTTGGAACTGATTTCCTTGTGCAGTATTTACAATCATGCATGCATGTATTTCTCCAAGACATCCTATCCTATTTCCTGTATTTGTGTATTCCAGCTGCGTATATAAATGACCGAGAATTTGCTAAAACTTAAAAGGCAAAGCAATCTGTTTTAAAGAAGCCCTAGTGTTTGCATACTTTCCTGAAGTCCTTTAGTGACCAAGTCATCCTACATTCCATGCACAGTACTGTGCAGTTATCCGGATATCTAGTACTGTAGCGCTAGTAGTGAAGAGTTGCTAAAGCGTTGAAATGTTCTATGTACTTTAATAAGTTTTTTAAAGTGCCGCATTCGCAAGTGCGTGTTCAGTTTAGCTATTAAAAGGCGCGGCTGCTTCGCGTATTATTCTATTGTGCGCCACTATACGCCAGAGATGGAGATCGACGCCGAGGTGGCCATACCACACTTCTCTCCTCTTTCCATTGACTCCGCCTACGGTGCACTGAGCGACGGTGGAGTTTGCGATAGTCCAGGAATGGTTGCCATCAACATGATGGACCAGACGAGCCCGCCCACGGCCCAAACCCACGTCTATCCTTCGCTGTATTCTGCACAAAAGAGGAGTCTTAGCGACCCGAACTTTCTCATACAGCAGGGCTATACAGTAAATTCCAACCCTGGAGTACCGTATTACATGGATGAAAGCATAGACTTGGATACCATTGAGATGCTGCTAAATTCAAGTGAACCACTCACGGCGGCAGACCTGGGTCCACCACCAATGCCTGTTAGGCTGACCCGTCTTGACGAGGAGCCACCGAAGCACAAGGTACTTTATGACAAAAGAGTCTTACGTTAAGTTTAGTTAGTCACTAGGGGGAAGGGCCTGACCCACTGTACAATTCCCATGCGAACTCGCGTGTCTGTCTTGTCCTTTCACGTGGGTTGGGGTAACTTGAGAAATTTCGCTTTCCCAAAACTGGCTCCACTGCAGCACTCCAAACTGCTATGCAGTATGCTAAGTTAGCCCTATGCTTGAATCTCGGAACCTCAACTACTCATTCCAACGTTTGCTGTAGAGACAGAAATTTGATTGACTTTTGCTAGGAGCTTGCATAGCACCCACTTTTTACACACTTACAAACTTTATCGCTAATATCTCTGGATTGGTACATCAGATTTGGTTCATTTCTTGGTTGCAGTTAGTTCAGTATTGGTGCTAATTAGTAGGATTCTAACTTTGAGGATGTCTATCACAATAGGGTAAATTTCCATCCATGCACGTTACCCCATATTGTGGCAAAAGAGTGAAGTTCTAGCTACCTGCAGTGCATGATCTCAGTAATGTGCGCATGTGCATGAGCAGTTTGGAGCTACTCCACACGGGCAATGTGTAGCTATGAATATACTTGAAAAAGTTGTAACAGCCCCTCTAGCTATAGCCATAACTCACTGACAGCAGTAGTAATGGCCAACACTAGTATGTATACCAGACTAGTAATCTCATTTTGTCCTATTATATGCACACCCTTAGGAGTCAGCTTATGCCCCTGTGGCAATGGACGGAAGCAACCCTAACAGTCCATGCAACTCGAGCGATGCTGGTAGTTTGCCGAGACGAAGAACCATGCACGATGCTTCCAGACTGAATAACCGGACACATCCACGTGGTGGCCGAACAAGCAAGAGTCCGCGGTGTCATATGAGAGGATCTTCACCCATGTTTCCAGACCATTCCATGCCTCTGAGCACTGTTAGCCGTCACTCTTCAAATGCCAGTCTGGCTTCAACGAGATCGGATCCCTTGCACCATCATTCTGTAGTATCTGATCATGTGTCCGATTCCGCTTTGCCGTATACCTTGCAAAATGGTGTCGATTCTAGTGTGAATTCACCTGCCATATCAGTTCATGGAGACTCCACCTCACCAAAGTTTACCTTTGGACATACGCCGGCGCCGGGAGTGCTCACCAGCACCACCAAGTGCAGTATGGAATTGGAAATGCCCATGAAGTTTGCCAGAAAAATCACAGAGCTCGACAGAAGAATTCTCAAACTTCAAGCCGAAAGATCAAAGCTACTTGATAAAGCACAACACACAACAACAAAGTCTGACACACCTCCAGCAATTGAAGACAAATGGTCCCTGCAGGTTGAAAAGGTGCCGGAGATGGGACGGGTACATCTTTATATATTCTCTTTAGGGATACACGCCTTGGATGGGCCCCTCTACGAGGAAGCCAATACCCTCCTGAGACACGTTGGAGGGCTGTACTACGATCTGGAATCGGCAATCAGCAACCTACGAAACGTGTGCTGCAAGGGCATGGTGAGTCTTCCTGAAATCAGTACCTGTTTTGCCTACATCAAGAGCCTGTTACAGGAGCATCAGAAACTGAAGCTGACAAGCTTGATCAATGGGCTGTACAGAATAAAGCTTGATACGGAGTTGCACAGCGGTGAAATGGTCCCTCAGGAGTTCTTAAACTCGCTCAGCGCTGCAAATGAAGTCTTGAAGAGCGCACAGCACATTACACTAACCCACACTCACATCGAAGCGAAACTGCAGCACGTGCACGAACTTGCGACAGAAAAGGTGGTGAACTGCGACAGCATTTGTCAGAGACTTGGCATAATGGATCGTGAGCGGAGATCTCAGATAAGGTCCGTCCTTGACGGGAACTGTACTGCAGTAGCGTCTGCCGCAAGAGAGTGGCCGCATTACTATAGGATGGCGACTGAGACTATCAACGCCATCACAGAGTGCATTCATCCTTCATCACAAATGTATAATATTATGTAACAGTATACCTTTTTGTTGTGTTCTCACAATTCAAAAGTTCTATTTATCCTTTTTTTGTCTGACTACATGTAGCCATCCTGGCCTCACATGCATACATGTATCGTCTGTGTGTATCTTTTACTATCAGAGTCTGTGTGTATCTTTTATTATCAGAGTCCCAGTTAATTCTATATGTTTTTGTTGTATTATTGATGTCCCATGTAGTTCTATGTGTTTTTTGTTTGTTTGTTTGTATTCCAGATTTTTATCAGCCAGTTTTTTATTGATCAGCCATTATACCAGATCCACAGTTTTCAAAGCGGTTGTTTGTTCCATAAATGGTGTTCCTTCAATGGCTGCTACTGCATGGAGACGCAAGCATGTAATATTATGACATACCAAAAACAAGCCAATTTTCAGTTTATCATAGCTAGCTACTAGTTATATTGAGCTATATTGAGCTGTCTGTGAACTATATAGTAAAAGATGTTTCGTCGGAAGGGTAAAGGAACTCCGCAGTTAGTCAGCATCACCCCGAAGGGAACTCAATACGGAGAAAACAATGTTGCAGCAGCAGAACGGCTCCGAGCTCGAGGCCGCGTGCGCTCGATGGACCTTATGGATGAAAAATCTCCAGGTATGGTTTGTGAGAGCTCGAGGCTAGCTAGCACTGATGAGATTAACGCTTGCGCATAACCTGTATGTCTATGCAGATACCATATATCGTTATAATAACAATATTATTGTTAAAGATAATTGCCATATTGCGGAGCTTGTAATATTATGGGTATTTATGGAGCCTGCACGCACAAAGAAACATAGAAAGAAATGCCAGTTTTTGAAAATTCAAGCAAAACTTAGTGGCTAGACGCCTTTCGGCCACGCCCAGCTCGATGCTAGCGATAGACTGAACATAGATACATATTGTCATTAAAAGTGGTCAGTGATAATACACCCTCCGGGGCAGTTGTTCAGTCCATAGATATTATAAACCTACGCATAGATATTATAAATACACCCTATATCCACTCATTATTATACATATCCAGGTTCTGCTTCGTCTGACAAGACTAGTTCTCCCAGAATGTCAGATGCAGTAAAGAGCAAGTCAGTGGACGACCTAACAGTGCCAACCGTAAATGAACAAGACCGGCAACGCAAGCTGACCCCTCCCCCGTCTCCACATTCACCAAGACAAGGATCTCCATCTGGCTCTCCCCACCACCACAGCCACAACATCCAGATTATTCCTCTGATGGAGCCGAAGCGGCAGTCACCAACTCATCTTCGAACACCACCACGCTCGCCAAGACCAGTATCCTGGCAGGGACAGGACATCCACATCATACCCCTGATGGAGCCAAAGCAACCTGCGGCAACACCGCCACCACCACCACCCCTGCCATCTTCAGATCACGCTTTACCAGCTATTAACCGTATAAAGAAATCGCATTCACCACGCCCAGTTTCATGGCATCCTCAGGCATTGGCTAGTCGTACGTCTCCCAAGCAACAGCCACCAGAGGTGAAAATAATACCCTTGATGACCCCTAACATCTCTCATGCCACTGTAGTCAGCTCAACCCCAGGAAAGGCACCCAGTGATTTGCACAAGAAGAATAAACCGAAAGAAACAATGAATTCTCCACTTGGACCGCCCATCAGCAGTGCCAATGACACAGCCAAGAAACAGAATAAAGCTCGGAAAAAAGTAACAATTGAATCCCCTATTGGGCCAATGGTGGTTAGCGTTGACGATGAAGACTCACAGAAGGCGCGGTACCGATCGATGGACAGGCAAGGTGGACTGGGTCCAGCTCCTATATCTTTTGATGAATATTAAACCAATAAACAAAAAGATAAGTGATGTAATTAGGCCAATACACACAATAACATTGTGTAACAGTCATCATGCATACGTTTTAACTTTGTGTTCAATGCTTGTTGTTATTTTTTTACAGCCAGCTTTAATTTTCTACTGTAACAGTTGCAGTTTATTCTTTATGTATTGGACAATCTGATGTAGCGAATCCTTATCTTCACCTCGTATCAGTTCAAAGCTGAGTATAATTCCTTCACCACTTTTTCTGTTTCCAGATCCTGACGTTAGTACTGCCTCAGTTGAGCCGTCACACTTTCTTCTTTTTTTAGACTGCGTACATGGGAGTTCATCCGTGCTTCCCAATACCATAGAGCACTGAAACCCCAAACGACAGGGGGTGCTCATGGGGTCTATTTCATCAAGCGATTGTTGGCTTACGTTCTTCGCTGTTTCTTTGAAGCTCGTAGGAAGTAGAGGTGGCTTCTGCTTTGATTTTCCAGTAGTAGCACAACACACGCCCATCTCTGACCGGCTAAACTCTGATGATGTAATACTTGGAATGATAGCGGTATCTGTATCAGACCCGGTGGTACAGCCACTGTCAAGTTCCATTACCACACTCTTATCGCTTCCCTGTGAGCTGATATCCTTCCTTCTCGAGTCAGCTGCTACAGACGGGCACTCCTGTGTTACGCCAGGATGTAGATCCGTAGTTATATTACCAAATGATTGTGCGGCTGCTGTACATGTGTTAGTATAAGTTTCAACTTGAGTCTGTGGCCCAATGCTAGTAGCCAAGCTGGACTCCGAACCCCCTGAAACAGTTGCAGTGTCCTCTGGCACTTCTTCCTGACCTGCCATAATAGGAAACGATTGGACACTTTAGATTCCATTCCAATCACATAACATACCAACTCAACTTAACGAATCCCTGGTACACATTCTTGGTAAGAGCTGTTTTGACAGGATGGAGGCGGTTTAATACAAATTCATACAGGTTGAGGCTATATCTGGAATCGATATCACTGACATGCATGGGCTCCAGGTATACAGTAACTATTATTGTTATTGCGATTAAAAGAAACGTGCCTTGTTTTGTGTGTTGCTGCTTCAACTTCTCCAAAAGTCTTCGTCTTTTTCGCTGATGTGACCAAGTGTTTCTCTGGGCTAGGCAGTTCAAGCAAATACTTTCACTTGTCTGGTCACCAATATCATAAGAAATCTGTAGCAAGGTTGAAAAAGGTTCAATTATTAAACTATAGCAAAAAACAGTAAATAGACTGTGTAATATTATGTATTTGTGCTATGATAAAGCAGACGTTTGCTGTTTACTATTTACTGCTATTCATCAGCTGATTGAAACTTATGTAAGGGCTACATAATAGGTCTTTACTCCCTTCCTGAACGGCTTCATAAGCACGCAGGAAAATACAAATATGCACTGATAGCGGTATATGGATTCAGACCGGAAAAACCTTCACAGACCAACCAAACATACACACTTGAAGTTCAGAGAGTTGTCCCTGAAGCCACTGCAGAACTTTCTGGAAGCCTTCAGCTGTTGGCTGGTAACGGGACACCATGAGCTTGAAGGGCCTATGGCATCTGTCTTTCTTTGCTGCTTGATGCGGTTGCCTCACCTGTATAATGTCAGGTATAAGACTCAGGTGTGTGTTACAGGAAAGTACTTTTGACCACTAAACCTCTTGACTTTGTCAACAGAAACACCATAATAATGTAAATGTGTGTGGTCAAAAGGATGGCGGTAGTGGAGCCAAAGCCATCTTAATGGGCTTTCTGTATAATTGATTGTCTACTATAGTTAACCCCCCACCAGATCTTCGTGATACCCTTGGGGTATGATCAGCTTTTGTTACCCACCTACGGTACAAAAGCAAGGTGAGAGTGGGCGATATCTTCTTCCTATTGATACTTTAGATGACAATTTTTTTTAAATGCTCCTGGAACGGGGGGGGGGGGGCTGCATGCCTAGAAATACCCCGGGTAAGCTATGCAAAGTAGTATGCATACATACCATCTCTTTTAGGGTCTCGTCAAACGACCACGCAACAGCCCACCTCCACGTTTTACCCTGCACAAACTCAGTGGTAGTCATCACAGGAATCTATAGGACATAAGAACAGAGAGATTAGCCTGATGTAGAACGAAAGATGGAGTTGCTTCCAAAAACGCTGTTTGATTCATACTCAGCCTTTTAAGTTCAAGGTCCGAAGATATTATATCATAATACAGAACATTGTATGGGGGCGAGTGTGAGGTATACGACAACGTACCTGCCCTTGGAAGCCTCATGAGTGTTAGCGATCAACCTTTGAGCCAGCGTCATTGGTATTTGACAATACCTTATTGGTATATGTATCTTATTAGCATGTACATATGAGTGTAGGCGCTAATACAATGTAGGCAGCATGCTATGTACGGACGGACAGACATGCTCGCCCAATTAGCAGAGATGTGTCAAAATTGATATGGAGGGAATAACTGAACTCATGCAGCACTAATGGATGTTTCCATATGCAATTTCATCCAGAAGGAAAGAAATCAGAGCCCAGTTGGAGATTGAACCAAGGACCTTCTGAATACCAGTCAGATGCTCCCAGCCACTAAGCTACTGAGCAGAGGAGCAGTAGGCAAGCTTCATATAGCTACTAAACCCGCTAGTAACACATGCATGCCAGTATTATAGAACCAAGCAGCTGTAATTATCTCTCAAGAGGAGGCCAAGAATAAACTAATAGACAGCTGTATTTTCCTTGTGAGTGTAGGGATGGAATGTGTAAGACATACAAAACGGAGATGGTGGATTAGAATTGCTGTCTTGTCTCTACCTGATGTTTCTTGATTTCAGTCTGGATGGCCTTCAAGCTTGCTTTCTTTCCCAGCATCGAGGTGTACCATCTGCACACAAATATAATAACAACTGGTGCTAGTGCATGAAGCACACGCTTCAACCAGCCTTGTGGTTGCAAATAGCCTCATTTCCCGGCTCCACTCCCTGGCTTTTCTTGCAGTGCCATGTGAGAAAAGCTGGGGAGTGGAGCCTGGGAATGAGGCTAGATGAAAACTCAATTGAGTGATGATCTAATTTGAGACATGGTTCAATCTCAATAGCGATAAGGAAAAACTCGGGCCAGTCCAACAATAATTGGTGAGCAGTGGTGGGGTGTGGCCTGGGGACAAGGCTATGATGTCATTGTGATAACATCACACGGAAAATGTTCAAGATGCTATATAGTCTGGTATTGAACTACCCCAGCTATGTGCCTAAATTTAGTATCCACGTGAACAGGATAATTGCTGATTACCATCTAGGGTCAGAATTACCACTGCAGGCATTCCATACGCTTTTCTGAAGCCCGGCAAAGCCAGTATTGCCACTGCAGAGGCCAGTACCACCACTACAGTACTTGCTAGAGTACAGTGCACATTGCAATATTAATGTCAATTCCCAATTCCCCAGGGAAGAAAAATAAACACGACCACATACTCCACAGAAATAGCACTGCTATAAGGTATTGTACATTATGGATTTGTACACAAGAAATGTGAAGTGGCATAGGAAAAGAACATGTTCAGTAATTAGAGGTCAAAGTTCAGAGCATGATTAACTCTCACGTCACATATATACCCCACACACATTACCGGACTGTGTCCCTCAGCCTTAGGCTATCTGCAACCATCCTCCTTACAAATTGCACCTCCCCTCCCTCCGTCACCGTTTCCTTGGCAACACCAGTGCTGGCCGTGCCAGGAAGGGGCCTGTGACCCGATCGAGACTGATTTCCATATCGCTCTGCTTGGTCCTTGAATAAGAAGACACACAGTGATGGTTAAGCCACTTATATTAGCAGAAGATTACATGATGATGGCAGAAGGGGTACAGCTGCAATTAATTCTCTTGCTAGTACCGTCCGTGTCCTGACTAACACTGGTATATTGTCCCAGGCTAATTATAATAGACCCTCTACCATTATGATGTAATGGGGGGGGGTAAAAGGGAGCACTAAATGGAGAAAATACAGGAAAAGAGGTGTAAACAAGCATGTTCCTATGTTTTTGTACATGACATATACATCTAAGCACATGTTTGCTTGTATTTTCTCCATTTAATGCTCACTTTTACCCCCCCATTACATCATAATGGTAAAGGGTCTATACTGTCAATGCACAACATGTGGCTGACGCTGCCTTGTAACTTGAGGTAGTGCACGCATACAGTCTAGAATATAATACTATTGGCTGCAGGCACACGTAACATCATCATACGATACTGTAATGCTGGTACTGTTGGCCTAGGAAAATGGTCCGTTAAGCTCTTGTGTGATTCATTCCTGTCCTTGCCTTGAAGAACGGAGGGTTGCACATGCAGAAGTGGTACCGCACTGAGGGCTCCAACGCTCCTTCCAGGACCGTGCTCTCAGCGACCTGTTTCACTAAGGTGAGCAGGTGGTGTGTGCAGGATTGGGGGAGGGGAAGAGGTGTGCAGGAGGTGGGGGGAGGGAAGAGGTGTGTAGGAGGTGGGGGGAGGGAAGAGGTGTGTAGGAGGTGGGGGGAGGGGAGTGGGCCAAGCAGGAGAAGAATCATGCGAGAAAAAGAGCTCGAGAGGCCTGGGGAAGAGTTGGGGATATAGGCATCCGGTCTCATGCCCAGTTGGTCTCATGGCCAGACCTCAGGCATCTAGTCTCATGCCCAGACCTCTGCTAGCTAGCTCTCTGGGAAGGGGTGCATGTGAGCCTATGTCTGGGCATGAGACAGATCATGCAATGGGGGTAGATGGAAACCAATACTAATATTGATCCCTACTGTACTGAGGGGTGAGTCTAGCATCATGAGACTACTGGCCACTTCAAAGTTTGTTCCCAACTCCCCATTTCTATGGCTCTTCCTGAGAATGTAAGGTAATTCCTGGAAGGATGGACACCTAAGGTTGCACACCATTAAATGAATTAGCTCTGTATGAAGACACACAGTGACATGGGAATACTGGTGTAATTGCTCTGAGTGCACTATTATCACGACCATTTAGTCTCACGTCTAGGCTCACCCCTTGCCAAATCCTACCCAAGCCCAGTCTGCCACCATTCCCCTCCAGCCCACCCCACCCAACTCCAGCCTACCACACTCCATCCCAGACTCCATCCTATCCCAATCTAGCCTGTCACCATTCCACTCCACTCCCCCTCCCAGTCCATCCTACCCCAGCCCAGCCTGCCACCATCCCACCCCACCCCAGAGTCAACCAGTCAACTAAGCAGAACTAGAACATAATATTATTTATGAAGTCTACCCTACGGAATGTCCCATAGTACAGGGAAACCATAGCATAGAACAGCAGTGCAATGTCTGGTATTTCAGCAATGACACACAATTGGAACCCTATGAATACATCAATACATCCAATTAGCAGCGAAAATTATACTTCCTACGTCAGACCACTGCACAATCGAGCACAATAATACATCTGCTTTCCTCTGCATGCCTAATTAGGCTACTCAATAGAAACCCAGTGCCCTAGGCTTCCCTCTTTCCCTTTCATCTCTGTCTGGGTCAGCTAGCTGTGTTTGCATACAGATGTACTGTATGTCATGAATTTCCTAGACACACAGTGAGATTCTAGTACTCAAACACTTATAACCGCTTCCTGTGGATAATTATCTAACAATAGGGATAGAATAGACTGTTGGGGCTGGGGGAGGGGGGGAGGCACTAAATAGAAAATACAAGCGAACATGTGCTTTGATGTAGTTTTCTTATTATGGAAACATTGCTTGTTTGCTTGTAATTTCTTATGCTGTCTGGTGTGCACAATGTCCGTACCACTGATCTTATCATCCAGTACTCCCCATTAAGGATCGTGCAAGCCGGTGCAAGGTCTACATATTGAAGCAGCTTTTTTCACAATGGTGTGTAAAAATACACAGTGAGGAATGGAACTAGTAAATTCTCATCCCGGTACCTAAATGGGTGGGGTGGCATGGCATCAGGGTTAGAGTATGGGAATGTTACTGAAACCAACAGTGGTATACGCAGACTAGCCTAGAACGAGGGGCTACATATGCCCCCAGGGTAAACGATGTACGTACCACTGATCTTGTCCTCCAGTGCGTTTCTGACCACGTTCTCTCTGGCACACCTGGCCGAGTCCTCTTCCACCTCAGTAGCTAGGAACCTCCAGCCATTCAGTCTGGCTCCCAGTAAGGGGTAGATACAGGATGCTCCTGTCCCTGGAGCAACAGATTAAGAGGGAGAGGGAGATTACATGCCCCTGTCCCTGGAGCAACGGATCAAGAGGGAGAGGGAGATTACATGTCCCTGTCCCTGGAGCAACGGATCAAGAGGGAGAGGGAGATTACATGCCCCTGTCTCTGGAGCAACGGATCAAGAGGGAGAGGGAGATTACATGCCCCTGTCTCTGGAGCAACGGATCAAGAGGGAGAGGGAGATTACATGCTCCTGTCTCTGGAGCAACGGATCAAGAGGGAGAGGGAGATTACATGCCCCTGTCTCTGGAGCAACGGATCAAGAGGGAGAGGGAGATTACATGAAGGGTTTCCATTCCAAGTATAGCCTCATTCCCAAGCCTCCGTCCAACTTTTGTCACTTGCAGGAGCTCCCTGCGGAGGCTGCTCTTAGACTGGAGCCACCTTTCTTCCCTCCCGCTCCGGGTCGCCAGGCTGCCCTGTCTGGAGGAGCTCTCCCTCTGTGGAAGTAGCCTCAGGGCATTGCCTCATGAAAGGCAAAGTGTACAGTCGATATTTAGGGCAGCGTATCCAGCAGTGGATGGCAAGGGTCAGAGAGCCTGGGGAACGAGGCTATCTGATGGCAAGGGTCGGAGAGCCTGGGGAACGAGGCTATCTCAAGCAGGCAGTAAAATAAGTGGCCAAATTGGTTTATTAGGACTTTGCACTCCCAGGTACAGAGGGAACTATGTGCACAACTCGTTCTTCTTCACATTTGTACTTTGCAATGTTATGCAATAGTCTGTACCACACTGGATGTGACACTTCGAGAGACTGCAATGCAATAACAGAAGCCAGGAACGGGTGGGACAAAGGTTGGTGTAAGCCCTCTGTCTATGTGCTAATGAACTGAGAACAGGATGCAAGACCCCACTGGCATGCAAAGCGGGGTCATTTTGAGGGAGAATTTTTTTGGAAATGACTACCCTCAAATCTAAATTTTGGTGAAAACCTTTTGTGGTACAGCTGACGCTATGCATGCACGCATGGTTATTAAAAATCATGAATAATACTTGCACGCATAGCGACCAAACTGCAAACTTCATAAACATATTCTCCAGCAAAATAATCCTGCTATACGGTAACCCCACCCAGACTCTCTTGTGTTCTGCCTACAGGAAGCCATTTCCCCACCTGCAGAGTGTACATTAGAAAATGCTTCTCGTGGATGAGGCAAGGAGATGCGTGCACACAGTTTCAGTAAAATGTCTAAATCATCGTGGCAAAAAGAAATGTTAAAATACGACTGTTGTCATGTGAGAATCATGTTTCATACCTAGCTTCTCCCCGGCCCACAAGAACATGTTGGTAAAACTGCATAGGAGTTTGCCTAAACGCAATAAGTGTCGATAGTACTTATAACGTGTGCTTAGTCAATACACCTTATAAAGAGTCAGACTGAGACCCATATCACAGACCTATGTCAACTCCAACCACAGTGTCCCCGTGTGGAATGGAACCTGAGCTTGAGCTCAGAAGGTCTTCCACCCAGTGGATGTAGTTCAGTCGAAGTGGGATCGTTGGGATCAGTTTGTCGAGGGGAATCTCGAGCTTCAGTCCAAAGTCTCTCGCTAGCAGTGCACACGTGAGCTCCCGGAGTGCAGCAGGGTTGCTGAAGTCGATGGTGAACGCAAAAGTCCCGGGCTGTGTTTGGCTGTGAGTGCCACCACTACGCTTTCGGATGAGAAACGGTTTCAGGGGAGGATGGGCCTCAGCAAGCTCCCCAAAGTCGGGTTTGCTGTGGCAGTAGCGGTTCCTTGGGTGCATTATGTCAGATTGCACACCAAAACCATGATGTGGTGTGCAGATCCTACCTTGCAGCCTAGTACATAATCTCATACATAAGATGATTTGCACACACATACACACACTTGTAGCACCGGTGTGTATTCAACTGCTGCACTCACGATTCAGATTCAGATGGCTGAACAGCTTTTGCCGTTCCAACGTTACGGTGACGTTAGCTGGAAGGGGATTTCCCTAGTCTTTTAGCCGTGCAGAAAAGGGGTGGGGCTTGCTGCCATGGGCGCATCTGTGCGTATACACACCCCATTGAGATGAAAGATGACTGAAACAGGTTAGTATAAACACGTGGCATGTATCACACTGTAACTAAGTGGTAGTGAACTATGCTCCACATGCGCCTTTGTCTGCCCCAGGCAAAAAAGTCTCGAGACAGGGCATCACTGGTAATGGAAGCAGCAGCCAAGGACAAGTAAGTCGACTTTTTGTCTGCTTGCAAATTGTAAGGTACAGACTTTTACTTGTAAGGGAGTGAATGCTAACTGCCCTCATCCTGCAGAAGTCTCATGGAGTGCCCCAGGAGCCGACCAAGTTTGACCTCCTCTGTGACACCGTTAGCACTGCCATGGTTACCCTCAATGGGGCACTGCAAGAGGTACTGCTATCAACAGAACAGGAGCTTATTTGCTACAGTCTTGACTTCTTTATTCTCTCTATATGCACACACACACACACACACACACACTCGCGCACATCTTTCTCATGTAGTTTTTTGCATTAAAAAATGAGTTGCTGAAAGTAAGTGTAATTACTGTAGTATCACCAGGAGCTTTTATCAACAGAAACTATATTATTATTTTAAAAATTACATACTGCTGTCTTTTTCATGAGGATCCTAGGCTCATTCCAAAACCTACATGTAGCACTACCCCCTCCACCTACAGCACTCTCTGCCACCAAAACTGCTGGTCCACCTGACACTCACTGCAACCAGAATCTTTAGATGGTGAGTTACTGGGCACTAGCTCACCAAATACGTAGCCATGGGGTCCTTGCAGTGGGAGGGGTCCTTTCTGTGGGAGGGTTATAGGTACTTTAATCTCGTACTCCAATCTGTACGGACTTCCTTGCCCTGGAATGGAGTATGGGCATGAGATTGTTGATGTTTATTAGCTGTACCACTTCCTCCTTTCACAGACACAACATTTCCGTAACTGACTAAGTCCTTGGATAGCCATAAGAAATATTTACACACACATACACACAGCTATCCTGACCTCTGCACCCTAATTATTAGAGGACCATCACAATTGTAACATTAGACGTACCACATCCTCATAACATTACCCAAACTAAGTCGACTAGCCTTAAGAATATTTCACTTGTTTACACACACATACACCCACCCACCACACCCACACACATGCACATACGCACACGCAGCTATTCTGACCTCTGCACCCCCGTGGGCGAGCTAACGCGGCTGGCGAGGCTCTACTCCGCCCCCTGGGAACAGAAGAGTGGGGCTCTCCGACGACTGAAGGAGGACCACTCTACCATGCAGCGACAGCTCAACATCGCACTCAAGAAGATCGAGATGATGGCGGCAGAAGTGAGTGTCTGGAGGTGCTTACGGTAAAGCAAAAGCTCACAGAAACTATATAGTTTTGTTCAACTGATACAGTACTCTTAGCTCCACCTTCTCCACATATTATAGACAGTTGTTACCGTGTCCTTAGCAAAAGATAGCTTGTACATGTAGGACAACCTGTACTACGCCCATACTATTCAAGGAGTGAAGGACAAACAGTTTCATTCACACACACACACAATAAATGATCTGTCAACTAGTCCATGGCTTTGCTGATGACAGCGCTCACTTGACCACACCTGGCACCCTTGGGTATCTTATCTCCCGTAGGAGGAGAGGAACAAGCATGAGAGGAGGCTGAGGAACTGGGAGAGGCTCTATGCCCGGGTCATGGGGGCCAAGAGCCACGGCAGAAGGTGGAAGTTTAGGATTGAGCCTTTCAGGAAGAGACTGGAAGAAGGGTAAGGGGGAGGGGAGTGGCTCGGTTATTTGGGGTAGGAAGGAGGGGGGGGGGGCTCATTAGAACTGCTACTCTCAGCTTCCACTCCTCTTGTGCCTTGTGAAGGAATGTCCCTGCTTCAGTGACTTTCAAATGAGGCATATCTCTCATTTCTTTTTGCCATTTAAAAGTAAAATGGTTCATTTGTGGCATATGAACGCTGCACATGCATGATTGTTGGATCACTTGGATGCACTCTCTCCCCTCCAGCCTCACACCCTACGTTTCCGATACATCTGATGACTCAGAAGACGAGGAATATGGGATAAAGAAAGCTGTAAGTGTGCTGCTAGAAAAACACAGAGTGTGGTATCAGGAGAGAGAGAGAGAGAGAGAGAGCGGTACTGCTGAGGTGACCTTTGATCTCTGACCTTTGTATCTAGAGCCCCCTGGAAGGGAGTGAGGATGAGTTGAAGGAGCTGGGCTTAAGCAGTGAGGGAGAAGAGGACGACACGTGAGTCTCAGTCAGCGGATCTCTTTAGCGTTGTCTGGTAGAGCCGATATGCAAGCTGCAGAGTTGGGCCCGCTAGCTAGGGGCTACTGAAAGTTTAGCCATCTGCAAAAAAAAAATTTGTCAGGGGTAGTGATGTGGCCAGGTTAGGACTGGGATGGCTGTCACTCCAAGTGGTAGATAAAACAGGTCTCCCTGATCTTGCAGGTTACAGGGCCTCTCCTCCAGAGCTCATACCAGCAGCTCACAGAAGGTGAGTGCACAGTGCAACCGTCATCCACATCATTTAGCGTAGCGTCAGTGTTAGCTAATTCTGTATATGCAACCCTTTCCGAAATGAGGTAAAAAGCACTCATGAATAAGCCCTTCCTACAGCTTTGGTGCTGTGCATTAACTGGGATTAACTGGGGGCTCAGTGAGCAATATTTACAGTTCTTACTCTCTTGCAGAGGGTACGCTTTGCGGACAATGGCACCTCAGATGCTCCGCCCACCTCACCAACCCCATCCACCCCAGCCCCACCCCCTATAGAGACGTGTGATGCCACTACTTGGACGGGAGAGCCACAGTACAACAAGTGAGTACACATACTGTGAAATGGATGCAGTGTAGTCGGCCCTTCATGGTTCACACCTCTTGATTGCTCTCTGCCATTAGCTACCTCTTCGTACAAGTGTTCAGACCCAATGGAATGATGCCAGGTACGTGTGAAGCCAAGAGTCTGAAACTAGCCTCGTTCCCAGGCTCCACTGCCCAGCGTTTTTTGCACTTTGGAAAGTGGAGCCTGGGAACGAGGCTATCTGAAACCATGACAGTATCTGGGGCTGTACACATGACCACTCTCCAAAGTTTTAATAGGATCCCCTCAAGTTTATTTTTCATACAGTCATTTTATGTGACCAAATATTAATTATTTCTTTCTCTTTCCTCCCCTTCCCTTCCGTTCCTCCCCTCTCCTGCCCCTCCCCTCCCCTCCCCTCCCCTCCCCTGCAGCAAAGGACCTTCGCTGCACCCTATCGCTGGGTGACCAGTACTACTCCAGCAAACCCTTCTCCTGCACACCTGACCCAAGCAATTTGCTCGTGTAAGCCAGGTCTAAATCACATGACTTCCAGTACAGTAACATATGGGAATCGCATAGCCTCATTCCCAGGCCCACATGCGTGATTTCACTTTAGCAGAGAGCCTGGGGATGTGGCTAGGAATCACATACACCGCATGCGATTTTGCTTATATGTGAACAGAATGTATAACTACAGCTGTAGCTCATAATAGTACAGTCTGTCTATTGTGTCCAGTTTTTACCAGGTAGTTGCTGGGTATTACACAATCAGTAACAAGCTAACGGTGGGATTGGTATGAAAGTGGTTTCTATGTACTTGTAGCTGTACATCATTTCTGTGGTCACCCTGCAGGCATCAAGACTTCCACTTTTCCCTTTCGGATGACACAGCTCGCACCCTCCCACCACACCCCCAGCAGCCACTCAACCCTGTTGAAGTTAGCAAGCTCAACGTTGCTGCCTATCCCGCCAATGGAGACACGGGGACGATAGCAGCCCACGTTTCCATAGCGATCAGAGACCTCACTCTAACTGTACGTGAGGAGTGCTTTTAACATTCTACATGCTGATGAGATTATATGTACATGTAAAAAGGCTGTAAGTTAGCTCTTATGCAGCCAATTTCTTTCTGCACTTATAACCTACTGAGAATCAGCTCCAACGGTTTTACAACTGGCAGAGATATCTGGATACTATCTGCACATTCCAGTGCATTTTTTTTGCACACTATGTGCATACTGTTTGTATACTTCAGGGTGATGCCACGGTACTGGTGCCCTCTGCTTGCTCCGAGGAGCCTTTCACGCTGGATTGGGAGGGCGTGGCAGCCACAGTACAGGGACTGCCTACCGAATACAATTTGAACAGCAGTGGAGAGGGGGCGGGGCAGGATGAGGATGATACCCCCCTCATTCCACTGATCTGCCACAGGGTCAAAGTTCAAAGGTCAGCAACTATGAACTTAGCTGTCATGTGTGGCACACTAGATACTACTGTTATCTCTTGCAGGCATCAAGCCATTCACAGTGGTACAACTACACTAGCTTGGGACGAGTAAGTTGGTTACATGCATACTGTGCCACAAGTTGTTTTATAACCCCTCTACAGGCACACTCTTACACACTAAAATCTCATGCACACACACACACACACATATACACACACATACACACACACACAGTCTGATGCTGGAGCTGGGCTATCACCAGCTGCCAGAGTCTCAGTCCCGAGCCGTCTCCGCCATCTACTTCGACGAAGATCCACAGGACAAGGTCAGATATTACAATTTGCAGTGTTGATGTGTTTCCGTCTCACATCCAGCCACGTAGACCTCATAGCTACCCATGGCGTATTACATGCAGGAGGAGCCAGAGCCTCAGGACCAGATTTCACAAGAAGAGGCGGCAGAAATGGCCCTCAAACATGCGGAAGAAATGAAAAAACTACAGGACAAATATGAGTATGCGATCGCTTAGTATGTTACAGCTGTAATTTGTATCACTTGCCGGCCACACCCTCTTTCTTTGTGTGAGACTGAGCGTGTGTGTGCCTACTCAATCTTGTAGGCGCCGGCTACAAGACCTCTCTCGGTCACTGGCCAAAGTGAGGACAGAGCAGGCGAAACAGATCGAGGAGCTTGAGCAAGGTTCGTGATTACCACAGACAGCATTGTCACCACTGCTGAGCCTGTGTGCCATTAGCTTGTATTCTCATAAACCATCCTGTCATTCCACAGCTCTGGTAGAATCTGAGCAAAGCAAGGTATGCCTGTAGCAATTTACAGTGTGTACATGACATCGCAGTAATTAATACCAATTTGCGACTGTCAGTGGTAGACCCGGCTCAAAATAGGGATGATAAGAATTTTATAGGAGAGCTTATAACATGTTTTAAAGGTTCAGATGGTTATAAGATAATTATGGAGGGTTATGTTATGTATGGTGGTTACCAGTGGTTACGGGTGGGTTACGTATAGGATAGATACCTAGCTAGAGGGATTTAACCTACTTAAACACCCGTGGGAACCGAGGAAGTGTTAATAGAGTCGAGGGCGGAGCCCGAGACTCAATTAACACTTCCAAGGTTCCCAAGGGTGTTTAAGTAGGTTAAATCCTGAGAGCCAGGTGTCTATCCTACTTAGACTATATAAACACTCTAGAGGTGCGAAGACTCAAAGTGCTGGATACTGCTTAGCAACTAATGAGGGCTTTAACCTACTTAAACACCGGCATACTTCAAAGGATTTACCTCATTAATTATTCATATATGGTCTAAACATGGTTAATTATGGAAACATTCTGCTGCGCGATCCTAGGATTGCGCAAAAGTATTTTGCTGTGCAGATTATGCAAAATATTCTGCTATAGGATTGCACAAAACACTCTGCTGCGCAATCATAGGATTGCGCAAAACACTCTACTGTGTTTTCAATATCACACACAATGACATGACCCGGGCACCAGCCAAGGTATGCCCGGGTGTAGCTACACCACTGGCAACTGTTTATTACCTGTAATTGCTAAATTCAACTGTGGGAGATTAATTTTATGGCCTCATAGCTAGGTCTCCACATCAGAGATTAAAACTACTTTTCATCGCTTATACTTGAGACTTCACATCTGTTTCTCATTAGGGTAAGAGGCTTCGCTCACCCTCAGAAATCAGGTAAGTAAGTGCCATGTAGAATTGTGATTATAATGCCTTGATTAATAAGGACATTTCGTAACGTTTCTGTTTCTGTGTTGATCTCTCCTCACAGGAATATGCTGGCTCGAAAACGGAAGCCCAAGCTAACCCATGGTCTTCCAGAATGGGGCAAAGACCTGCCAGAAGACGTGAGTCACATGCCCAGTCTATGTGCATTATGTCATTGCTTCCATTGATTCAGCATACACTAATATCTCCATTACGTCATGCAGTTTTTTGAGAGGCTTGAGCTGTTTGCATATGAGAGTGTAAGGAGACAAGAAGAGCTCACTCAGAGGATCAAGAGGGAGGTGGGTTGGGAACCCGACCGGTACTGGTTTCAGACAAGAGAAAGGCTCAATCCTAAGCCAAAATTAAATTCATTCCCAAGCCAATGTGTAAGGAGATTATAGCTTCATGGACTAAGGCTTGTGTAGCCTTTGCTACTGGCTCCAGTCACAGGTCTGCACTGAGCCTAATTCAAAGACCCTTTTTTTATTTTCGCAAGGGGAGAGCTTGGGAACGAGGCTATACGTACAGTCTGGACTAATTAGTGCACATAATGCCCTGCAGCTGTTATATCCAAGAGTGAATGTTTCTCCGTTCCTCCGTGGTAGGTGAGTGAGGCCTGTGAGAAGCAGCTGGCCACCCAACACAAGCTGGCCCCCGGACTCCGCACAGACATCGACACCACCACAGAAGGTACAGTACTACAGACATCACTGGGACCAACTCGGGTGTCCTTGTGTCAGTGTCGAATAATATTTTGGTATAAACACGTGTGTGTGGGTGTCTGAGATTTCACTGGATACCTATATTGTTTTTTTAAACTGCCAATGTGCTAAAGTGTAGGTAGTTCTTGTCGTCTGTAGAAACTGAACCTCTCAATCTTGAGGAACTGTAATGCATGGTTAGCATTAGAAATGATTCTTCCCCCCTCTCCCACACACACACACACACACACACAATGCCGTAGATGTGTCCCTCCCCGCCCTCTTCATGCCCTCCCCTGCCTCCTCCAAAGCCCACAACATATACACCCCCAGGGCTCACGGGTACTTCCACCCACCTGGGTCAGCAGACCCCAGGATCACCCAGCCTCCCTCCATGCTGAAGTTACCTATTCTGCACAAGAGTGTATCCAAATCTTACAGTTCACTAATTAGAAGTTTAGGACATAGTCACAGGCGGTAAAACTCTGGCTTACAAACTATAAAATTTTTAATGTACTGATAATGATACCTCAACCACAGCTAGGCTCTAAGTTGGCTTCGTTCCCAGTCTCTCCCTCCATCACTTGCAGTACGAAAAGCGATGTAAAAGCTAGAGTAGAGAGACGAGGTTAGTTCTAAGCCAACAGTATATAGCGTTGTTCGCAGTCTCTCCACTCCCACTTTTGTGGATGCTGCAAGTGACGCAGAAGCTGGAGTGGACCAGAAGACTGGGAACGAGGCTAACTTGGAACCTAGCTATGATTATATGTAGTAAGCCATAGCAGCTATGTGTCGGTGGTTACCAGTACCTATTTAAAAAGTAGCACCGAAATGTGATATCAACATTTAGCTGTACAACCTTGACCCGCTCGCCAGTATCTCCCAACTTTGAACCTTTTTGAGCTGAGTCAGCACTTTTCCCAGTCTGGACCCCAGTGGTTGAGAGACAGTCAGGGCCAGTCGCCGCACTACACCCCCGCCCCGCCCCCTAGTGCCTGTGGCTTCTACACCCGCGACACCCCCACGCCACTGCAGAAGTAATGACGGTCTTCAGTGCTGTGAGCTACGTAGTGTACCAGCGCAGATAAAAGTAATGATGTCATTACAGCTGTTGCCATGACAATCCCACAGACAACAGAAATCTTGGATACTATCTAGTGTGTGTACATTTTAGTTGCATTTTGCATCAACCAATTGAGTATTATAATTATAAAATAATTATGCAATACATTTAAAGTGGCTTATATAGCTTGGATAGTACGCAACCAGTGCTTTCATGCGCCTGTGACCCCCAACAGGCCAGCTAGGGGCCGTGCTGAGGGCCAGCACACACACGTTATTATTCATAATTGCATGTGCTTTAGAAAGTTCAGGGACAAATATATATATTCCTGTCCTTTGACCTTCAATTTATTAATGTACTGTCCATGGGTGCAACGCTATAGCAGTACTATACCAGGTTCAAAGTTGGCCACACTTAAGGGAGTCCACAACTGCGAGATAAACTCATATAAGGTAGGGAAGAATCTCTTCTTCTTTTTTGCAAGCCAGATACCTAACCTGCCTTGCCAGGGTGGCCATATAGTGTCCAGGCGACTTTCAAGAATGGTGTATACAATGTACACTGCCAGGAGCAACCAGACGAAAAGACTGGCAGATATGCCAATCAGTATACATACCTCATTTGAATCATATTGAGTATCATGAAATATAATTACATGTACAATGAGCAAACTACACAGAGTGGATTCAGAGTCAAAGTACATGTACAAAGGCTTGCAGAGCAATATGTCTGTAGGGCTATGCATCTGTAGTACCAACGGGCACACGTTGATACTTCTGCTTATTTTTTCTGGAAAAGAAACAGAGACCATTCACATCAGTCCCACTCCCAATCCCCATTCTCACAAAGAAGGAACAAGGAGCATATTACAGCTGGAGATAGAGGGACATGCATTCCCATTTGAGTGCAATTTCAAAGGGAGTACTTAAAAGAAACCTTTGGACTTTCCAAACCCAATTACCATGAAATTGATAGCACCACTACAAGAACATGACTTACCTTGATCTTGTTTCTCTCCTGTAGAGACAGCAAGCTGGTATGGCCACCATCACGGCACTAGTGACAAGAACGAGAGCAACAATTGCCAGAACAGGGACGGCTACAACTGTGAATAGGTTTGGCTTTGACTTGCCGCTGTTGCCACTGGCAACGCTTGCTTGGTGTTCTTGAAGGTCTACGTTATCACTTGGTCTGTTATTAGTACTGGATTGACTGGGCTGACTGGTTGTGATGAGTTGATCATGGGCGGTGTGATTGGACTGACTGGTTTCGGTAAACGGTTGAGTAGATTGATTGGTGTCACTGAGCAGACTGGGTTGTTCGCCATGGTCTACCTGACTGGACTGACTGGTTTCATTGGGCAGCTGACTACCATCTGCTCGACCAGACTGACTAGTTTCTTCAACGTCGTTGGATTGCTCATTATAGCCAGTTCTTGTTCCATTCGTTTCCTCTAAGGTAAAATCACCAGTTTGACCAGTTTGGTCAGTCTGACTCAGTGCAGGTGTGACAGAGGTGGCAGTGCTTGAACCAAGCTCAGTTGGAGGAGCTGTCAAGGAGACAGATATTGTAAACAGAGATCTGAAATCAGTAAAATTGCTGTGTGCGTGTGTGTGTGTGTGTGTGTGTGTATGTGTGTGCGTGTATGTGTGTGTGTGTGTGTGTGTGTGTGTGATGTACCTTTGCTGGGAGGACGCGAAGGGCCCTCCTCCTCTCCTTCAGGTAGCTCACTGACCAGATCGTGAAAAGCATCTGAGAGTGAGAGAGAGAGTTGGGAGGACTGAGTAAACAGAACAAGTGCAGCTGTACAGAAACCACTAACGAAAAAGCACCAAAAGGTGCGTTCTACAACCTACCAGTATCATGATTAGGCATTCGAGACTCTTGTCTGAAACTAGGTGAGCACCATTTTGGACTTGATACACTGCTCTTGCTGCCTCACATCTAGTCCACACCCAGCCCCCCCCCCCCTCTCCCTTATGCGTGGGGCCGGGAAGGGAGGGACTTTCCTACACCCTTTGCAGATTTAGCACTCAAAGTAGGCCCACGATTTATGCACCATTCCACATTTTGCAGTGCTACTCATACCTCTTCTAAATTGTAACAATATTCCCTGGCTAATTGAGAAATTTGAGAGTACCTGACGTTATGCTAGACGATTTCGGAGAAGTAACGACAGAGTACAAGATATGGGGGAGTGGAGGCTCACTACCACAACAGAATAACAAACATCAAGATTGAGATAAACTACACATACCTAACCTCAAGCCCATGCAGGCCCCCCCCTCCCACTGAAGGTCTGGGTATGAGGCTCTGCCTATCGCCAGCATCTGCTCTCACCTATAGTGGAATGATCTCTTGACATGGTGAAGTCGACTTCAGTACTGTTGCTCTGTCCGGCCAAGTCCGTAACCATGAGTCTGACTCTATACTCGCCATTTAACAATCTCAACAGGTGGAGAGTGTCCGTATTGGCATCCTGGAGTAGCAGAAATATGGTAGGCACTGAGATTTGTTTCCACAAGTGTTTGTTTTTTTTGCATATAAAAAAACAATGGCTAGTTGTTCATTAAGCAAATTATTGCGGTTAAAACATGTCCACATTACCTCTGCAGTAATCCCTCTCTGGTACGTCAACAGCTCCCAGTGATAGCTGGCAATTCCCTGCAGTACACAAAGTGGACACAGTGACAGAAATTGCACAACCACAAAAGTCTCCTAACCATCACTACAGTGCCCCTCCAGCCAGAAACCACCATCCATTGTACTGAGCGAGGGAAGCAAGCGAGCAATGTATTTTCAGAGGCATATCTAACAGCTGTCTATGTTGTTTATTTTCAGGGCTAGCGGGAATAATTGAAACACTGAAGTAATCTCTTCAGTCCTTTGGCTGCGAAACAAGTAGACATACACGAGTGAGTGGACAGTCGTGTAGACTTCACTACACCTTACACACCTTACTATTGCATAGACTGTTTTAGGTTAGGTCAGTATCAGGCCATAGTTAAGCGATGTCGCATTCTTCAGTTGATCCTTAAATTTTTAGACTGGATACAGTTTGGTTCTCCGGTCCCATCCATTGGGCTTTGCTGTGCTGTATTAACTAGTTTTTTAAAAATGTTGAGGTCACATTCTTTCTTCGTATTTCATGATGCTAATCCTGTGCCCGATCGTGTTTTTCAGTTGATCCAAATTTAATGCATGTTGGCCTCTCTTCTAGTAGCACTCATGCTGCAGTAGTCGTGTTCCCAGACCTCATGTTCCATGCCGTGGAACGGTCTGGGCATGAGACTAATGCGTGAATGTATCCCTTACATAATTTAAACTAGAGTGGAGGTCTCCATACCACTCACCTTATCATCGCTACTATGCGTTCCATAGAGATACGCCTCAGTAGGGGAGACCCAGTCAACTTGTATGAAGGCAGTCGGAGGTCGGTCTACAGCGATACCGGTATTGGGCCTGGGAACCTGAAAACTCATCTCAACATATGTCACTTCCACTCCGGGTTGACTTTTGACGAGTACAGGCATACATTGGCTGGACATCTCACGGGAGCAAGCCACAGCGAAACACATGTCCATGTAGAGCCAGGCATACTGGCACTGTGCAGGTCCGACTTTACAGCATTCAACAAGACACTCTCTTAAATCCATTCCACTTCCAAGTCCGAAGACAGACGTTACATTGGTGTGACCAGTGGGGACTGTATCATGGTATATACGTGCAATGTTGCAGTGTGAAAGTAACGTGGCCAGTTGGCCGTGGGGTGATGGTCTCCTGTAAGGAGCTAACTGGGTCGAAGTTTGAACTGCAAATGGACAGAAGTTTCAGCTTAAGATTAAAGATATCACACATTTAATAACCTAAAGTAGTATGTACTGGCTATAGTGGTACCAAGTGAAGCCTTTAGCTTTTAAAGATATCAAGCTAGCTACAACAGCACCCCTTCATGCAACTACACTGTATGTTTTATCCCATCAGGGGTAATCATTACGAAATTATAGCCTAAACACTGCCACCTACCAAATGTTCCGTGGGTTGTTAGACAACACACGAGGGTCACACACACCAGTACTCTGAGACTAAACTCCATGGTTCGCTCATCTTTGTATTAAAACGCCATTCACACTGTGCACACCCATAGACCGAAACGCTAATCACTTCCACGAAGAAGCCCCACAATGCAACTATATAAACAACAGGAAGTGAACAATTATGTACATTACATTTAGCAGGAAAAAATTTAATGGATTGAAGCACTCTAAAAGCATCAGTCAGCACCATGTTGATGCAGCTCCTGCCAGGCTTGGCTCTTTTCATTGACGTTCTCTTTCACCATTAGAGTTCCCTCAGCAGCCCCAGGTTTATACACATCCGCTTCTTCCCTTTTACTCTCCAGCCCCCTGGGGCCGTAGCGCAGCACTCTGAGGGTGCTCGGTGCGCTGCTCAGACCCTGCGACTTTGCCAGGATAATGTGCCTTTGTCTGTGCGGGAGGGGTTGGAGCCTTGACGAAGGGTTGTCGGTGCTTTCAGTAAACGTACAGGTGCCGTAACTGTCGACGCTCTTTGATTGCGGCAGGACCTCTGTGGGCGATGGTGTGTCACCACGCCTCTCAGTAGCCATGCAGGTATCGGATTGTATGGGTGGTAGCACGGGTGGCGTAGGCTTCGTAACAACCGGAACCCTGCTTTTCTGAGACTGCAATATATCACTGATATCAGGTGGGGATGGGTATCTTTGCCCACGCATTGGGTCTAGGTTTGTTCTAGACGCTCCACTCTGTTGTCTAGGTGAAACACTGGGGGGTCTAGGCTGCTGTCCATTGTCTGTAAGATCCCTCAGGGAGGAAGTCTCTGGAGGGAGGTCAGACTTTCGGCGTCTGGGTGTGCTGGCCCTGCGTATACGTGGGTGTGGAGGGGTGGTCTGGGGGGAGGAGGGAGGGTGGGGAGGAAGGGGAGGGGTGGGGAGGTGATGCATAGACCTTGCCTCAGGGCTCGCACTTTGATCTTGGGATGAGGAAGCAAATCTCTGCGGTACAGGGGAGGATGTTGTCCGCCTGACGACCCTATTAGTTCTGTATGGCCTGGTTGAAGTCCCAGCACTTGGATGACCAGGCTGCAAAATGACATCATGGCCAGAGGGATCACCTGTAGCTGCACATGTGGGGGCTGCATACGTACGCTTGGCATATGCACCACCCTCAAGAGCTTTCTTCAGCCTCAGTTTCGACTGGTGCAGTTGCTGAGTGAGATAGGCCACGGTGTTTGATTTTGACTCTAACTCGATGTTTAGCTGACTGATCCTGTCCTCCTTGCTGTTAGTTTCCGCCGTAAATTTCTTCTCAATCTCTGCAAGCTGGTGGGCCAGCAGACTGGACTTCTCCTCATGGGTGGAGAGGACTGAAAGAAGGCGCAGGACTTCAGCTTTGCTGGAAATCAGTTCTTCCCCAAGGTGCTTGCACTCTGCACAACCTAGGATAAGGTATGGAGACATGCACAGCTACATGTAATGGCTCATCAGAAGGTCTTTAAGCTATAGCTGTGATTCTTCCTTAGTCTAATAATACATTTAGTGCCATGGTGTAGTAAACATTGGCTCCTCTGCGTATACCAAATACTACCATGCAATGTCCTTTTTATTCAAGGAACTCACGGCCTTTAAAAAAAAATGAGAGGGGTTATAATTCCGAGCGAAGCGAGGCTATACTCCAGTTCGATTGACCTTTTTTCATCGTCGTCATCGTAACCTGTTCCAGCCAGTTCTCCTGGTATAGCCTATCAAACACACAGCGAACACTTACCTTCGGTATAAAACTCCTAACGGGGAGACTTGGAAGCGATCACTATCACAGTAAGCTTGCTTCGGCCTCTGGTCTTCTAGGCACATAATGGCAAGTAGCCATTTTGTTTTGTGGGTGTGTTTTGACCTTTTGCTATGGGCGTGCCACCTGCATGCCATGTGCCACGCCCAGCAATTCTCACGAAGCGAGGACATCCCTGCACATTGTGTGTCACTAGTTCTACTCACTGGTTGTACTTGAAGCTCCAGACGAGCCTTTCATTGCTAGTTCGAATGTCAATCCTGCAGAAAAGAGAGGAGAGCTGGTATTGACTTGGAAATGTAACAGTATGCACGAGGCAGAAGGTTGTAGTATAGTCTTAATAAAAAAATTAACAACTGAACACGGCTAATCGGTTTGCCCCCAGAATGAGTTGGTTGTGTGCACATGTAGCTAGCTGGAACCTTGGTATGAAGTCCACAGGGTCAGCATTACTAACAGTAGTACCAATAAGCTTTGGGTGTTCCCCCCAGTGATAGCAGTTACACATTTTCCCGGGAAAACACACCCACTCACTGGCATTCTTCTGCTGTAGTTTCTGTATCTCCTGGTGGAGGCCCTCCAGGGTCTTGGCATGTTGCTCCTGAATGAAGGCTATCGAGCTCTCCACGTTCTTCAGCTTTACTCTTGCCCGAGACAGCATCTTCTCAGTCCCGTCTCAAGGATCTTTGCCGGTGGTACCACGGTTACCAAGGCAACGGCACTCGTACCAAAACAAAAACAGCTGATGCACGCAGCTGCCCTCGAGGCCTCTCTTCCTATCCTATTGGTACCGTTACTACTTTGCTTTGCCACAAACAAGGGAAGGCTTCAAACTTGAAATCGATCAAAAGCTGGACGTGACGATTGGGCTAATATTCGCTGCATACCTACGAGCCCTCTCGATCTCGTGCCCCGTCGGAAAATTCGCGGATTTTTCCGCGAAGGTCGGTCCGGGTAGTCTCGTGACCAGACTTACGCCCCCGCTGACGCGTCGCTTGGCGAGGGGGAGGAGCCAAGGTCAAAGTCGTAGTGGTAGGCATGGTACTTGCAGTGGTATTAATAATACTGCACAGCCATGGCTGAAGGAAGTAACCCCTCATCAACACAACAAAGCTTGGAATCAAAAGAACAGAGTGGAGTAAAAGGAGAGACCAGCTGTACTTCAAGCTGCATTTTCTGTCGGATTATTGCCAAAGAGGAACCAGCAGCAATCGTGTATGAAGATCAAGATTACGTCTGCTTCCACGACCATCGTCCTTCAGCTACTCACCACTACCTTATTGTGCCAAGAAACCACATAAGGGACCCAAAGGCTCTGACGAGTGAACACCTGCCAATAGTTGAAAGAATGGTCGAAATTGGAAAGCAAATACTTGTGGATCAGGGTGGAAGTGTGGAGGAGGCTCGAATGGGGTTCCACTGGCCACCATTCACTTGGGTGAAGCATCTTCACCTTCACGTGATCAGCCCAGAGTCGTCAATGGGGTGGTTTGCCAGAAATGTTATTTTCCGGGTGAATTCGTTTGCTTTTGTTTCACATAGTTGGATGAGCGAACATCTCAAGACAATGCATTGACTCCGGAATGTTTGGTTTTGTGTTTGCAGAGGTGTTTGACCTAATGCCACTGACTGGTGGGGCTGTGGATGGCATTGACCATTAATACTGACTGTCTTTGGACTATGTGATACGCTACATTCTGTGTATTGTCTCTATAATTTGGATGCTATCAGTCTCCATGGCAGTTTGGCGAATATGTTGAGTAGGCGTGGCCTTGAAGTCGTGTGATTTCTCGCCCAAGTAACGATTAACAATTAATTCTTAAATAAATTTAACCCAAGTACTACTTTGTACCATGGCTAAGCCTAACTCAACTATAGGGAGAGAATAAATGAGGCCAGGGAAGAGCCGAGTTATTCTACTGCGTGGGTGGATCCGTACATGCAGTAGCTATAGTTATGAATATTCCAGCTATGTGGCTATTGGCACTATTGCTAACGAGGTACTCAAATTGTTATAGTAACCTCCAAGCAGGTCACTAACTGTCATAGTTTTAGCTAGTAACCTGGGAGTAAAGATTCATTGTACATGTAGCTACAAATAAATGAAAAGCTGTGCAAAATAGAATACGACATGAGCAGACAGTACAGAACAAGCAGACTGCAGGATCAAATGCACAGATAAAGGCTCAAAGGTAAAACGCAAAGAAAACAATACAAACAAACAAGCAGAAGTGAATTTAGAGCATGAAAACTGAGTTCAGTTTGTGTTTCTTGTAGTGCTTCTGTGGCCAGCTGTAGCAACAGGCCACGCTTGATGCTCTCCTGCTGAGCAGCCACCAGCACCATACAGATCCAGCAAGAACAGCTCCACTAGCACAGCATAATACACAGAATTCAAGAGCAACGAAAAGAGGAATTCGAAGCAGTGATCTTTTATTGAATGGTCTGCCGTCTATTGGCTACTCTATGGTAACCACAGTTAGCTAAGCCACAATCCCAGGGACATTCCCTAGCAGAATTCTTATTCAGCAGAAACATTGGCATAAAAAATGGGAGAGTCTGTCTAGTCAGTCTGCTAAGTCTATAGGAGACACAGGAAATCAGCAGTTGCTATCAACCTACAGCATTCACAGCGCGACAAAGAATCCTGTCTACAAATTTTATGAGGTGGGGTGATTTTTCACAGCAGTTTAGCTTACAAGGTCCCAGATTGGACACCAGGTTGTAACCCAGGCTGCACCACGCGGAGGTACTGCTGAGGCAGCCTTCCCACCACCCACAGCAATAGACCTAATATTGCGTATATTAGGGCGTCTTTTGCCTATTGCTGCAACGGTTGCATTCTCTTTCTTCTACAAAGTATCACAATCTTGGAGTATGGATGGCTAGTGTGTCCACACTCCAAGCCAGAGTATGCAACTGTTCCCTTGCGCTGGAATTATTTGCAACATGAATTGATGAGGGTTTACGACCATTTGCTAAACATTTTGGTGCAGCAGCAGCTACATTCCCATAGCAATTAACATAATACAAATGTTTGGAGTGAGGACTACCAGTTTGTCTTCGTTCCAAGCTGGGCTATGTAGCTGTTGCCTGTCTGGTTTGGGGAAAATTCTTTGCATGATTGCATTTGTTATAGGATATCGTTTCTCTATATTGTTAAAAACAGCTGCATTCCCTTTCACACATGAATACGTCCACACTCCAAGGGTATATGCAGCTGTTCTTTTTTTACTTCTTTCGCATGAAAAACTGGCCGCTTTTTTGGTTGAGCAATAGGGTTTTACGATTGTATACTGCACTAGTTAGCGTGACCATACACAAATGAAATTACAGCAGAATATACATACTTGCATACTGACAGACAGACACAAACTATTTGGTACAGCAACAGCTACATTCCCGTACAACACACCACAAATGTTTGGAGTGAGGACTGCCAGTTTGTCCTCATTCCAATCTGGAGTATGTAGCTGTTATCTTCTCTTTTGCCCGGTTTAGGAAAACTCTTTGCACAATTTCATTTGTTATAGGGTATTGTTTCCCTATATTGCTAAAACAGCTGCATTCCCTTTCCACACATGTATATGTCCACACTCCAAGGGTATATGCAGCTGTTCTCTTTTACTTGTTTCGCATGAAAAACTGGCCGCTTTTTTGCTTTTTGTACGGTCAAGTGATAGGGTTTTACGATTGTGTTCTGTACTAGTTAGTGTGACCATACACAAATGACATGGCAGCAGAATATACATACTTGCATATGGACAGACAGACAGACACGAACTATTTGGTACAGCAACAGCTACATTCCCATACAACACACCACAAATGTTTGGAGTGAGGACTGTCAATTTGTCCTCTGGGTATGTAGCTGTTGCCTGTCCGGTTTAGGAAAATTCTTTGCACGATAGCATTTGTTATAGGGTATCGTTTCCCTATATTGCTAAAACAGCTGCATTCCCTTTCCACACATGTATACATCCACATTCCAAGGGTATATGCAGCTGTTGTCCTTTGCTTTTTCAGATGAAAAACTGGCCGCTTTTTTGTGCGATCATGTGATAAGGGTTTTACGATTGTTTGCTGAACCAGACAAGTGTGTCCATACAGCACAAATGACATGACAATACAAAGAGACGGACACATTGTTTGGTACAGCAACAGTTACATTCCCGTAGCAACACACCTGGAGTGAGGACTGCCAGTTTGTCCTCATTCCAATCTGGGGTATGTAGCTGTTGTCTTCTCTTTTGTCCGGTTAAGGAAAATTCTTTGCACCATTGCCCACAGCAATAGAACCTGGCACACAGGGCGTTTTTTCCCAATTGCTGCAACAACTACATTCCCTTGACACTAACATAGCTACATGCTTGGAACGTGGACTGCTACCTCTGTCCACACAAGTTTGTCTGCTACCTCTGTCCATACTCCTAGCTAGGGTATGCAGCTGTTCTGCAACAACTGCATTCCCTTGACACTAACACACATGCTTGGAATGTGGACTACAAGCTTGTAACATGGACTGCTATATCTCTGTCACACTCCAAGCTAGGGTATGCAGCTGTTCCCTTCTGTTTGTTTAAATAAAATGGCCGCTTTTTTGTTCATTTATGTAATGCCACAGTGCTTGGAGGTACTACCGATCCAGCCCATCCGCATATGCCAGGTGTCTTTTTTCCCTATTGCTGCAACAACTGCATTCTCTAACACCAAGCTTATCACAATAGTGCTAAGGTTGAATCAAATCTGGCAATACCAAGCCTTTGAAGATCGTCACAATAGCACCAGGCTTGTATCAAACCTAAGGCTCAGTTAGCACCAAGCTTTAAGGATCATCGATATCGCAGGTTAAGTCTTAGTTAACACCAAGCTTCGAAGTTTGTCACAGTAGCACCAGGCTTGAATTAACGTAGCTATAAAGCTGAGCACCAAGCTTTGAAGATTGTCGCAATAGCTCAGCTAGCTAACACCAAGCATTAAAGATCGTCACAATAGTATCAGGTTTGAATTGAACCTAAGGCTCAGCTAACACAAAGCCGGTTGTCACAGAAGTACCAGGCGTGAAGGCTCACTAAACTTTAAGGATCATTGCAATGGTACGGTACCGAGCTTAAGTCAAACCTAAGGCTCAGCTAACACCAAGCTTTGAAGATTGTAGCTTTGAAGATCATCTCAATAGCACCAGATTCAATCATAACACCAAGCTTTGAAGATCATCACAATAGTGCCAGGCTTGCCAGAATTGAACTTAAGACTCAGCTAACACCAAGCTTTGAAGATCATCACAATAGTGCCAGGCCTGCCAGAATTAAACCTAAGACTCAGCTAACACCAAGCTTTGAAGATCATCACAATAGTGCCAGGCTTGCCAGAATTGAATATAAGACTCAGCTAACACCAAGCTTTGAAGATCATTGCAGGCTTGAATTGAACCTAAGGCTCAGCTAGCACCAAGATTTAAGAATAAGTGCAACACTACCATACAGGCTCAAAATCGAACTAAATAAGCCGAAGGCCACCTTGACTCGTCTCCCCACAAAAAACAACAAAAAACATTATAATTATATCTTACTGTGTTGTTGGTAGCAGTGTCCAGAAGGATCAGCTATGTCGGCACTAGCTACTGATCGAGGCTCTTCATCGAGGCTTGCTCAAGTAAATATATGCTTAGCCAGCTAGTGAGTGTCAATGCTTGTATTTGCGAACGTATGCTTAAGAGTCCAGGCTTGTACACAGAGACATACATACACAGACAACAGAAAATGAAAATACAAATGCTAACAATAATAAAAATTATTTACAATCATGCACTATAGCTACAAGAGCTCATGCAGTGAGCTCACCGTTATGAGCATCCTGCGTAGTGCTGCAGTCCAAGTTCGAGATGACGATTTATGAACAAAGCCGAGCATGTGTACTGATATTATAGAGGCTATTTGTTCCTCCATAATGATACCATTCAGATATGAATGTTTACAGAACATTCAAGCTGATGTATGCTTAGCTAGTGAGAGTCCAGGTTACACAGAGACACACATACACAACATACACAGAAACACACATACACGAACAACAGAACACGCACATACACGAACAACAGAACACACACATACACGAACAACAGAACACGCACATACAAATGCTAATAATAACAGAAATTATTTACAATCATGCACTACAGCTATATAGTAGAGCTCATGCAGTGAGCTCACCATCTTGTGCAGTGCTGCAGTCCATCTTGTGTAGTGCTGCAGTCCATCTTGTGCAGTGCTGCAGTCCATCTTGTGCAGTGCTGCAGTCCATCTTGTGTAGTGCTGCAGACCATCTTGTGTAGTGCTTGTGTGTCACAGTCTTGTGTAGTGCTGCAGTCCAGTAATTGAACCTGAATTTGAAGACGCCGATTCTTTTTTTTCCGGCAAAGCATAATTCATACATACAAATTCTGAATAAAGAATAAGGAATACAAAAAAATGGAAGAATGAATGAATGTCAGGTTATTGAAACTACAATGTTAGTGAGGCACTTGTCCTTCACTGATAGCAAGGCCAAGTGGTCCGTAGCTGAATTGCAGTGGTAGCCTGCCGTTGCTCCTTAAGCCTTCTGACCTCCACCTTTGCACACAGCTGTTCACGGGTGGTGTCAAATGTGAGCTCGCGCTGTTGCAGGAGAATAGTGCAGCAAGAGGCACAGTGACTTTTTGTGAAGTAGTATGCATAGTCGTACGCATGTACTAGTAGTCTAATTTCGCCTATAGGACTTTGATCTGCATATTTGCTTTTGTTACTCGCCTGAATATTGTTTTTATATCTTTTATTTTGTCCTTCATGCCTGGTCAGCACGCATGGTAGTACGCATGCAGTACGTACGCGTAATGTTCTGGTTTGCAACAGGTAATGATATAATTTAGTGTTGTACGTGTGTGATACCACCTTCACGCCGCTTTGCAGCGCTCATGGACTCCTGGTGATACCCAATAATTGAACCGGAATTTGAACACACGATTCTAGCGCATTAAATGCTCTGGTTTGCAATAAATAATGATAGAATTTAGTGTAAGGAGTACTTGTACATGTATGTGTATAATTGAACCAGAATTTGAACACATGATTCTAGTACGTGTAATTTCGCTCTGGTTTGCAATGAGTGATGTTCTTTAGTGTAGGATTTATATCATACATGTGTGGTACCCCAGTAATTGAACCTGAATTTGAACATAGTAAATTTATAGTGTGATGATTTACTTGTGTGGTACCCAGTAATTGAACCGGAATTTGAACATAATTATGATTCCTGTATGCGTAAACACTCTGAGTTTGCAACCAGTACTGATGTAATTTTGTGTAATGAGTACTAGTATGGTACCCCAGGAATTGAACCTGAATCTGAATACATGATTCCTGTTTGCAACCAGTAATTGAACCTGAATTTGATTTCTGTATGTGTAAACACTCTGTGTTTGCAGCCAGTAATGATGTAACTTTGTGTAATGATTACTCGTATGGTACCCCAGAAATTGAACCTGAATCTGAATACATGATTCCCGTTTGCAACTAGTCTGAATTTGAAAACCACCAAAATCACCGAAACCATGGAAATCACGAAAAACACCAAAACCACCAAAACCGTTTTTCAGCAATTCTATTTATGAGTAGCGTTCCCTATAATTCGCCATATTGATAGTGTGACGATTTACTTGTATAGTAGCTACCCAGTAAATTTGAACATATTATTATGTTTCCTGTATGCGCAAACACTCTGAGTTTGCAACCAGTACTGATGTATTTTGTGTAATGTGGTACCCCAGGATATTGAACCTGAATTTGAATACATGATTCCTGTGTATGTGTAAACACTCTGTGCTTGCACCCAGTAATGTGTAACGATTACTCATATGGTACCCCAGGAATTGAACCTGAATCTGAATACATGATTTCTGTTTGCAACTAGTAATTTAAACCTGAATTTGAAAACCGCCAAAATCACCGAAACCACGTAAACCACGGAAACCACGAAAACCACCAAAATCACGAAAACCACGAAATAATTCGCCGTAGATGGTTTTTGAATACGTTGTTTGCTCACACTTATTACACTGTCATGCACATGCACGTATTTACGCACGCAGTATAGTCATAAACATGCACTTATTTACGCACACACGCAGTATAGTCATACATATGCACTTAACTCGGAGTAGGTGCTTGGTAGGGCGGAGTTGATCGGAGCAGGTGCTTGGCAGGCCGGAGTTGAGATGTCGGAGTAGGTGCTTGGTAGGGCAGAGTTGAGATGTCAGAGTAGGGCTTGATAGGACGGTGGCGGTTGCTGTAGGAACTCTCGCAGTCTTGCGAGGGGCGGTAGAAGTAACTACATCAGCGGATAAGGCAGCCGTCTAATAAGTTTTAAATTCACACAGCCGTTGACACTCAAATTGCAAAAGTGAAGAAGCGAACAATTGCAGCCCGTTTTTGCACATACGAGTTTCGCGCATTTTGCAATTCTGTCCAATCAACAGTGAAAGTATTTTAAACGCCGCCAAGAAAAATAACCGCCAATGCTTATGGGGCAGCCAGGCTGGACCTGCCGGCGGTAGCCCAGCTGCCTCAGGCAGGCACGAAAGCCTGCATTTAATTCGATCCGGGCCCTCAGGCGGGCACGAAAGCCTGCGCTTAATTCGATCCCGAACCGCTTGCGCGGGATAGCTGGACTAGTCTCGTGCCAGACTCTTGCCAGAAGTAGGCGTGACCCGGAAATCATGTGACGAGACAGAGACATCTAGCCCCGCCCTTTCTATAATTGAGCGTGGGTGTTGACTCTCACGTCATCATCTTGCTATGAGGCTGGTTTGCATTCAGACCTGATCCGGGGCTATGGCGAACTCTGCAGATTCTACAAAATTTCAAGTGGGTGCTAGATGTGTCTGTGAGGACTATTTTGGAACCATCCGCTACGCTGGGGAGGTACCGCCGTCTGAAGGTCTGTGGCCTATTTATGGGTGTGCTACAATTAGAGGCATTATTGGCCGTGGTGATCTTAATTAGTGGAGACAACTGTATGAGTCCCTCAAGCCCTTATTTCTTATCACTGCCTACATTACTCGCCTGACAAAAAAAAATTTCTATGTGATCGTCTAGTCTTGTGTGCCAGCCCCCTTCCGCATGAGGGGGCTGGCACGCGAGACTAGTGATCGTCACTGTCTGTGTCAGCCTGTGATCTTTCTGCGTATCAAAGTAAAGAAATTACTAGCCCTTGAGGATTTTAATCGACAGCGTACATCAGTCTGTGTGTAGCAGTAGAGCTGGGTCACAGGTGGAGCTACAGACTGGCTGTAGAGGTACGAGAAGACAGCAGCTGGCGATCGTTATCGCCACAGATACTATTTCCCATTAGTGAAATGAAGCCATGCATTTACTATAAGCCATAATGGAATAAATAATTAATGACTGCCTGCCCATGTGCACTTCAACTCGCTTGAAGGATGGGAAACAAGGAATTGATTAACAGTGGCCTAATATCATGCAACAGTGGCCTAATATCATGCAACAGTGGCCTAATATCATGCAACAGTGGCCTAATATCATGCAACAGTGGCCTAATATCATGCAACAGTGGCCTAATATCATGCAACAGTGGCCTAATATCATGCAATGTAAATCTCTCAGCTTTCATGTTTTCTTCTTCAGCAGAGTACTATAATTTACGGTCTAGCCTATAGCCAGTCTCACTTCCTTCGACTCAAGCTCTTCTCCCTCCCTTCTTCCCAACTTGTCTTCTCCCCTCGTTCCCTTCCCCTCTGCCTATTTTCCACCTAATCTCTCCCTCTCCCTTCCTCCCTCACCTCCTCAACCCTTCTCTTAGGCCTGTGGCTGGGAGTGGAGTGGGATGACCCCACTCGGGGGAAGCACAGTGGAGAGCACAATGGAGTGCAGTATTTTACGTGTAACCAATCCGGCAGTGGAGTGTTTATCCGACCAAAGAAAATCTCCCTTGGATACACTTTTGTTGAAGCCCTCCAGAGAGTGAGCCTCACAGTATAGATAAATTTGTGGCGGGAGAGTTTTTGCGGTATTCGAGTGTGAAGTGGGACAGTGGATATTACGCAAGAAGTATATTTAACACTAGTTATTAATTAGCTTTACTGTGTGACCAATCTGCCAACCCCTTCAAATTTCCTGCCCATATATGGTAGCATGATGACATCATTTGATGTAATCACCAAGGAGCTATATAGACTTATATGGTGATGTCACAGTGGATAATGAAGTTGACTGCGTATGAATAACCAAGCTGATTCTGTCAGCTTTCCATATGAAAGGTGGGGATAGTTAAGAATATAAGAAAAATGGACATCTATAAAATTGGATATTAACTAGTTTTAAATGTTACTGGGGTGAGAGGTGTGGTTTGGCCACCTCGTGGGTGGATATAGCAGCCCCCTTGCTCAACTCCTCTCCAGCGCTACGGTAGTGGACCAGAGGAGGCAGGGGAGGAGATGTATGTGGTGTCTAAAGACCGTCATGTGACCCCCGTTGAGATGGTTGGCGCTGACAAGGTAGCCAAGAAGCAAAGGTGAGGACTTATGGGATATTGGTGGACAAACCCGCGTACACTGTACATGCATGCACTCTTAGCATGCACACACACACACACACACACACACACCAGTCTTCAGTTCTGCTTGAAACAATACTTTAATGAATCTGAAACAGTAATATTACGATTAAAAATGTTGATACTGAATAATGATAAGGATAATAATAATAATAATAATAACTGACAGATGGATAGTAATTTTTCTGTCATTGTAGCAGGTTCTGGTTTTGTTTTAGTGGGATTCGGCCCACTGTACATGTACACATGAATACGCACACAAAAATTTACATGAATAAAAAACACATATTTTAAGCCAGACATACAGTATATGCGGGAGATATGAACATTGTCATATAACTAACACACAAAACATCCAGTCGGAGTAAAAAAAAAGCAAAAGTCAACACTTAGAGAATTGTACAGCATGCCTTTTTACTGTGTACAACATTTTTTACAGCAGAGGGACCATCGGTACCTTCTTGTAAGTTGGTGGGTCCATCCCCTATACCATTCAACTGACTGGTCTGAGTTTCACAAGTTTTGTGTGGTGTAATAGGAGATGGCGTCCGTCTCTTCTCCAGCTCTTCAATGTGTCCTTGTAGCACTTTAATTAGAGCCTCTTTCTCGTGTAGCAGTTGCTTTAGGCAGCTGAGTTCAGATTGTACCATGGCCTCCCTGATTCTGACTGCCCTAATCTCTGCTGGGAAGGCACCCTGGGTGGATGGGGGATATGGTTCATTACTGCCTGAACAAGATTTAGCAGGGGTGGAATGGAATTGCATAGTATTCATACAGGATATTTCTCTGGGGGTTGGAAAGATATCGATGTTGCGTGCAGAGTCACACCCCCTAGGGGGTGAGGGGGTCTGGGGATATGCTCCCCAGGAAATTTAGATGTTTATATATTCTGGGGGGGGGGGGGGGGGGTCCCAGGCCTTCCCCCCTGCCTCTGTATGAGACCCTAGATAATCACGCTAGATTTTGGTAATCCCTTGTGCTCAGAGCCACTTTAATGATAAGGTATGAGTTGCATATACTTCTACTTGGTTTCCAGACTGTTAGGGCTGAATTCGAAGGGTGTCACTGCCTATTCTCTTTCTAAAGCTTCCTCCAAAACTGAATAATTCTAGCTAAAATATAAACTGATCTCTAGTTCTTTGGCCACAAAGGTATAATTATGCTAGATTTTGTAACCCTTTGTGCGCATGCTGAGGCACACTAATGGTAAGGTATGAGTTGTATATACATACTTTCTACTTCCTTCCCAGAATGTTAGGACGGAAAGGTGTCATTACATTCACTACCTATAGTCTCTTTAAAACTTCCTTCGGATAATTCTAGTTAAAATGTACAATGATCTCTTCTGTATCCACAGAAGCCCTTTTAATTAGCTGAAAAATGTCCAGTATGAGAGGTATAATAGGGTAATTAAGATGCTTGAGAGTGTGCAGTGAAGTGGACAAATTAACTCTTTGAACGCCATGGATACATTTATGTGCCTATATAAAATAGAGAAAACTATGTACTTTATATTAACGCCTAATATAAAGAACCCATATTAATTCACATAAGCCTTATGGATGTATTAAAACTTGGCTGGGAAAGAGTTTTTAAAGAGTCATTATGATCACGTAAGAAGTAAAACGTCGATCTAAGCAGCTTTTTTTATTAGTGAAAGCTGCTGGGAAAACTCAGCGTCAAGCTATAGCCTAAACACAGCTCAGCTGAACCCACTTTGGTACAGTTTGTCATGTGCAGTATCTATTAGGTAGACTATCAGTACAGCCTTATACGACAGGTCTTGACTAGCTAAGACTGCAATCAAACCATCGACTTACCAATTCCACTGAGCTATTTGGTGTGAGGATCACAGTATCACAGTCACCATGTAGCTCGACAAATCCGTAAACGGTTTCCGGGATACCCGTGGCCACTATGCCAATTGAATAGCCGTTGATGAAGAATAATAGGGAGCCTCCAAACTCTGCTACCCGCATCACTCCAAGTCTGTCACCAACCTGTATGATGATGGATATATGTATTAAGACTTAGACCCACGGTCATGTTTAAGTCTACATAATCACTTGGTTGTGTATGAAGCGAAGAGCAGAGAATGACCATGAGAACAATCGCCATTTCAGGAGGTACATATACTTAAGTCTTGTAGAGGTATCTATGTAAGGGTATACTCATATATAGCTACTCTCTTCTGGCGATGTTAATGCCATGTCATAGACTGAGCACTGAATCACTTGACAATTGTACCATGCCCACAATTGCATTGTGAATATCTGCTGGTAATGAGGCTGTAGGCCAAAAAGCATATACAGCATGCATGTTGATACATACTATAACTACACTATAGTCAGTGGCTCAGATTGCAGGCCTCTCTGGTCTGCTCCGTTTTGCCTCCATGGAGCAAGATGAAATGAAGCCTGGATACAAGGCTATCGCTATAGTACTCCGTGCTTTCTCAGTTGAAGAATGCGACTGAACATTGTTCACAATATAATGGACATATTCATGCTACTAATTCACTAAATGTTTGTATGTTGCGTGTGCGTGGGCCTGGGTTTGCGAGAACTGGTGTCATAACGTCTAGATACTTACCATTAAGTTCTTAAGGTTGTATCTTGAATAGGTGAGTGCGGTCTCACCATTCTCCAAGATCTCGTCTCCTTTCATCATCCACGTCCCGGTGTTCATCTTCTTCATGGAGTGTGGAAAGGTGGGCCACAGGTCCCCTGGGCTGGGGTACAGTAAATGTAGTAGTAAAACGACATGGTGAGAGATAAAGTACAGTCATACATGGTTATTCCCCTACAGAATGACTTTGTAAACCTGATACTCTTATTGGTATGAAAAGTTAAAGGTCCTTCAATTGAAAGTATAGATTTTACTAAATTCCCCTATATGTACTTTATTATCAATCGACCTCTGATTAGTATCTACTTTGCTGGACTGATGTTTCTTTGTATGTCTGTGCAAGGAAGTATGTGTACTACTATGTCCTTTCAGACCAAGGCTTAGTTCAAAGTACCCGCCCTATTTGCTGACACTCATACAACATGGTTGCTTCCATACTAGGGCCAGCATGGGTCATCACAACAGGTGTTTGTTCTCTTGTTGCCAGTGTTACAATGATCGAGTGTGCCTGACACTAATGATCGATCATTGCCTCTGGACCCACCTTGACTAAGTTCGGGAGAGCTAATGTCAAAACAGCTCATTAGGAATGCTTTGAAGTGGCCACCTGCATGCTTGTTGACCTCAGAGAGTCTGCAGGTCAAGCTACGTTTCAAGGGAACAAGGGGAAGACATCACACGTAGTTGTGATATGAGGATACACTACTTGCTCTCCTTAGCTTTCGAAGCCTGCATGGCATGATACATGATGGCTATATCCTCAAACTAGTATCTTTAAGTTATTGATGGAGTTGTTCAAGTATTTATGTCTGTGGTATAGCATTTTGCAGAAGCATGCCACCGCACATTGACACCTTGTTTCAAAGATAATGCACAGTGTGATATACAGACAGAGCCCTTAGTATACACCGGTATATGTATGGACTCAGTTCAAGTAATACATGTATCCTGGTAGTATATTAACTTCTTAGTGCCAAGTCCTAAGGTGGGCCCGGCATTGTTCTACAAGCATGAGACATATGATAGTGAATCACTGTATTCACTGCTGTGGCAGTCAGCCATGCAGAGGAGACTGCATTGCCATGTAGAAAATTGTCGTTTACTATATAGCAATCCCCCCCAAAGAAAAAGCAAGCTACACAGAGTACTCTACAGCCTTGCATACTACAAATAGTATTTACCAATGTGTTGTGATTCCAATTCGTATGGATCCCTTTCCTGTCAACATTGATTTAACCCCTTTGAAACCTTCAATCGCACTGCCGATTTCGACCTCCATCAGCTCAGAGTCATTCATTGGACGATTTGTCATTACAACGGCTTCCTTGCCCCTGCAGGGAGAAGATGAACATGTATGATACAAGAGATTGTATCCTAGCCACAGTGCATGCATTAACTAACGATGCCACTCATACATGCATGGCTTTTTCAGGCTTTCTTCTACTGTGCACATGCTGCAGTGGTGCTCATCACAGTTAATTTTCTACCGTAGCTATACTGTAGAAGTTTCCTACTTCTTTTGTGCTGTCTGGCCTGCTGAAGTCACTATAGCATCCTTGCTATGGTACTGGTCATGAAATACCAGTGCAGAGATAATACCCTCCACAGCCTTTGTGTGACGCTCTTTTCCAATCTTTGAACCTTTCTGTAGCATAACCACTTTTCTTGCAGCTACGATTTAGACTCAGTCAATTTATAAGTCTTGAGGCACCTGTATCTGTATGCAGTGATCTATACCTGACTGACTATACTAGACTGTGGTCTCTGTTCAGCTGCTCAATTCCAAGAATAATTCCAGACAGATATCTAGTTGCTGCTCTTTGAAAGAACTAACTATGTGTATCAAACACCACTCCAAAGTAACACAACCCTATGATGTCTGCCCGCTCTACCGATTTGTCTCTGTTATTACTGCCCTGAGTTCATGGACAGTATTTATAGTACCTATGTTTTGTCTGAACTAATTAGTGAGTTTCCTTCTGAAGTCAGATTGCAACTGAGCCACTTATTGCACTAGGCATGGCTCCATGGTAACTAATAGTGGAATGCAATCATGTGTAATATTGATATCACCACTCCCTTGCTTGTTATATACACACTTCTTAATTAGTGTAGAGAGCTCTGGGTGCATACTGAACTTGCATTCGTATTAATCCATGAGTCATTCATAGCCACAGCCTGCATCTGCTTCTGCGTCTATAATTAATCTTTAATCTTACCTCAAGGTAATGTATGGTGCATACTGCGGGATGTTATTCAGCTAGTAAGTCTATACCTTGTATATACATTGTTATCCTGACACTTACTGCAGCTATTAAAGTCCTACTAGCAAGTGCTATCAGTGTAACTGCTGTAGTATGGCTACATAAATGCTCACCCACTGCTCTTCTGCCTGGGAGCTCCAGTAACTCAGTGGGTATTAAGAGTAGCTGACTAATTCAGAAGATCAAGGGTTCAAGCCTATGTTCTACACTCTTTCATTGTACTAGTTCTTAAGTTTGCATAAATATGGCACTATACATGCATGGACATGAATTCATACTTACTTCTTTAGCCTCTCTGCTTGTGTTCCCTTCACTGTGACGATGACATTTTTTCCGTGGTATTGCTCGTTGAATTTCAGATCTGAAAAGTTTGCTGGAATTGGTTGAAAATTGGGGCCTATTACAGCAGCAGTACAAGTTTGTGTACTGTATGCTGCAGTTTCAGCCTCGGTAGCAGGGTCTTCTAGTGCCTGTAGCTCAGTTGTATCAAGAGCGTACATGTGATACTCTGGTGGAGGCTCAGAGACATCCACCTCTGCCAGTTTTGCTGTCTTGCTCTTGTTTCCACTGGACACTCTAGGCGTAGACATTGCTGCAACTGTTGCACACTGGTCTGTGAACTAACTAAAACGTGTACCAGACACTGAGGTATATACTAGCTCAGCTATGATAAAGCTTGTTCACTGCTCAAGGAACTGAGAGTCTGTGGATGCAGCAGATACTATCTGTAGCCTATATAGAGACAGTGCTATACACAGTATGAAACACTCAAGGTCTTTAGCAGTAGCTGTATATCTACACTGGCTGATAGTGACTCTGTTTTGAAAGCTATAGTTATACTACTATATCTTCAGTTTCACTACCACTTCCTAGAACTGGAGGTATAATAGTAAACTCTATCCACTCAGCAACCTTCATGTAGCTTAGCTTAGCCACTTCTGTAGTGGAATAGCCTCTGCCTGTGATATTTATAGTTTTGGCAATGGCATGCGCTTACACATGCTTGATTAATGATGTCTTGAAAAGAAGCCATTATAATGAGTACCCATATACGTCAAATTGCATATTTGTAGTAATTGTCGTGAAAGCCTATACATACCTATCGGTTACCGTTGGTCTTTATTGTATTGTATACCATATACTTTATAGAACATTTGCAGTGCATTGCAAGTGTTTCTGTATGTATACAACTACATGTATATGCTGCGAGTAACCTGGTGTGTGGTCTAAGGCTACACGTCATTGAATGCTGTCAAAATGCATGTAACTAATGCTAAACAACTATTGTGGGATTACAAATCCAGCTGCGTGACTACTTCGGTATATCTACATGTGTTTTATTAAAGAAGATTTTTTTATAATGTTACTATACAGCTTTTGTGTACATTGTATATTTTGAAAGTGTATGCATCATGGTGAGAAGAGAGAGCCAAAGACATACTGAGCCACGGAAGGTGACTCAATACTTTGATATAACCGTATCAGACTGCAGGCTCAGAGTATCAATTTCTGGAGTGTATGGTAATTCTGTAGCTACCTCTTAGAAGAGATTTGATAGTCAACCAGTTCAGGGGTATCGAATTGTGTATTATCTTTAGAATGAGAGTCAGGAGTTTAATTCCAGGAATGAAATAAGCAGGAGTCAGTAGGATTCAATTAGCATGAGAACTGTCTTAATCAGTTCCTGTGAGTGGAAGCTACGGCAAGAAGTTTAGACATAATATTCCTTCCTCCTTTGGTGAGGCCCTATAAGAAGCTTTTTCTGCTTAAACCGGAACTCCTTTTGTGGTGCCTTGACAGTTAGTAAATGTCATTTGAACCACTGCTGGTATGTACATATCATACCAAGCTACTGCATAGACAGGCTATGGCTCAAGTGACGTTGCTTTCCCTTAAGAATTGGAAGTCAAGCAGTTTGCATTCCAGAAGCACTTTAGTCTGTAGCCCCTGGTTGCACCACGTTCTTTTGGCAGGCTGATTACATTACTAAAGGTTTAAATACAGTTAGAAGCACACCCTTGGCAACAGAGTGAATTCCTATTTCAAAAGGGCATGCACCTTAGTTGGCATGCAGTATCCATGGTAGCATACAATAGGCCCAAATCATGTCCTTCCAAACATGGCGGTTGACAAGCCTAGGTGGTATGGTGCTGGATGTATGTGTTTGAATCGTTTGCTTATAACCACTTAGTTGGTATTTGGTGATATGTCCTATTGTATATAAGTCCATATGCCTACTTATAGCAGATTGAACCAACCTATAGCTCCTTTTCCCCCCTGTCCTAAGTAGGGGAAGGTCTTGTGCCCAGACCTCCCTTTACTATATGCAGGGGGCCGGGAGATCTTGTATCCAGGCCCCCCTGTACGTGCAGGGAGAGTGCACATGCTTGTGCCATGGGTACTATAGCTTTGTTTCTGGGCTCTCCCCACATGAAAACGTTTGTGCAGGATGGACTTGAGGCAAGAAAGGGCAACTATGTTTCCTCCTTCTTTCTGCAGCCAGTATGATCAGCTCCAAGACGTCAGCCTGAGGAGGATGCTTGTCTGTTCTGCTGGGCGTCAAGGGCAGATCAAAGCTACCATACCCAGTCAGTTAGCAGACTTTTATCTTGCTAGCGACACTAGTAAACACTCTGTTTCCTGCATGCTTGGGTTGCTCTACTCATTGAATTGGATTCTGAGTCTGAGAGTGGAACATGGAACTAGAGTATAGGGCTTGGAATGTGGGACTTCACTGAACTATAGAATGTGGGGCTGGAACATGAGATTGGATAAGACTATGCACAAACCATACAAGCTCTTAAACACCAGCACTATCACATAGCTAGCAGTAAAGATAGAGATACCAGTAGTAGCAGGAGAAATACCTTATCCAATCCAGCAATTCAAGACATCTGAGTGTGTTTTGTTTATGGACGCTATCCCTTTGCTCTTAGGCACTTGTTTGTGGATGCTGTATGATTTACTATAGTAGATCTTTCCACTATTCAATATAGTACAGTGCAATTTCAATTTAAATTTGCTAGTGCGTAATCTCATACTGTAGCTTGACAAATGATAATCTGATACATGGTAATATGCAACATATGTGTGTTTCTCGTTGTCTAGATGTCCAGAAGCTTGATCTCTCTCAAAATCCCCTGCTCCCCAGCTGGGAGGTGGTGGGAGATATCGTCTCACAACTGGAGCAGTTGTACACACTGGAACTGAGGTCAGAGCAAACCTTAGCCTCATTCCCAGACCCTATTCCAGATACAGAGCCCGGTATTTAAAACCTACTAAGCAATCAGTATCATGTCATGACCTTTTTCTGGATAACAGCGGAAGCAAATTATATGAGTAATCTTCACGGGCATTTACGTACATTTTACAGCCTTATTTTCATGCCAGCTTACTAGCCAATCTGCATCGGGCTCTTGAGATTGGACCAATGGTTAACCAAAAGTATTGTTAGTATGCATTCGTGATCATCTGTTTCTCACACTTGTTTGTGGCCACTCGCATGCATGTACCTTCAGTGATTTTCTTTCTTGTCCTGTCCAGTGAGAACCAGATCCTCTCTCACCAATTGCCTAGAGATCCTCCCGCATTGTTGCCAGCATTCTCCTCACTGAGATGTCTCTATATGGTCAAAGTAGGACTGACATGGAGGAAGGTACATCATTTGTCTCTAATAAGAATCACTTTCCAGA